>CM045763.1:156704535-157304535 GCA_025200525.1 Camellia lanceoleosa
GGGTTTTGGCTCACTCTATGTGAAAACTATTTTACGGTGTTGATGATATGCCTCCACCAAAGCAATAGCTTAGAGAACTTGGAGTTAGAGCTTCTATTTTTGTTATTGTTGTATTTATTTTGTACAAGTGTAGGGCTTTATTTGTATTAATTTAAAACTCATTTTTATTTATAACCAAGTCTGGGGTTGAAAAGTTGTAGCTAATAGGGCATTACATCTATTTAACTCTTATTTCATATCATTGCTATGACACATGCTATAAAATTGAGGTTAGGACTTTTGAATATATTACTACATGTGTTATAGTTTGTGAAATGATGAAACCTTATGAATGTAAGGACTTTACTCTCGGATTATGAAGTTGTTTCATTAAATCATTTCTTCGATTTATTATAATTATTTTAGGCGTTAAAAGCTATAGATAATTATTCACTTATCTTTATAAAAGGAAATTCACTATAGGAATTGAGTCACACTTTTCCAAATAGAATAAAAATAAAAAAATTTGAAATAAATTTTTAACTAAATAGAGTCTTTTATTAATTTATAATATTTATGGGCTTATATTTTAATTTATAATCATTTCGGTGACTAAATAAATTTGAATTAAATACTTCGGGGCATAATATATTCAATTGATAGTTTAGAAACTAAATAGACTTTAATTTGTGTACTTTAGGATTTAGTATACTAAATGCGATAGTTCATGGTCGTAAGACAATTTCATAGTTTAAGGGTGTAAAGTGTAATAAATCCTATTAGGAAATAAATCATACCATCATAATGCTTAATGATGATTTTAATTAGAATAACTATAAAATTAGTAAAAAAAAAAAAAATAGAACAAAAATTTACAAATAGGTGCGCCCCCTTGTCTATAAATTTTTAATATTCTGCAATAAAATGTTTATTTTTCTTTTTTTAATAATTGGTCAATATACCATTTACCAAGTTTTTTTTTTAAAATTTTTTATATCATTGTAAATAAAAATTACGCATCAACAGGTCACACCCAATACAGGGTCCATTCAATTCACAATTGATATAATCAATTCATAATTGATATACACATATATATATATATATATATATAACGAATTCAGTGCTATAGTGCTATTTCTCACAACTAGAGGAGGATAAACGTATAGAGGTGGAGCTGGGCCGCATTTGGGCCAGGTTGGCACTATAAGGGAATTTTTTTTTGGGATAACACCAAGTGTGTATTGAAACATTTACTCTGGTCTGTAATAAATTTACTTAGTATAAAAATAAAGTGATAAATTTATCACTAAGTATTCATAAAAAAAGAAGTGATAAATTATCACTATAAAATTATTCATAAAAAAAAAAGTGATAAAATTTGTCTTTATCACTTAATAAATTATATCAAATAGGACTTAATGGGTAATAAGTCTCGAAAGTACAGGGCCTGTGGAGTATAAGTCTCCCCAAGTAAAAAGCTGATGGTAGTTTACCCAATTTTTTTGTATGTCTAAGCTCAGTCGGTCTTGATATTGGGTTTTTATATATACCCAAAATATACTAAAAAAATAATTATACATCTCAAGCTCACCCAGAGCTATATGTTTAAAAATAAAAATAAAACATTTATAATTAAATTCAATCGTATTACATTTTTTTAAATAAATATATTAACACTGATATAAATTAAAATTTTTTGTATATAAATTAAATTTTTTCTTAAATAATTCAGTCACACATCATTATGAATATGAGTTTCAATAAAATCAACAAAAATAAAGTTTTAGATCTCCAAAAAAAATATATATTTTAATGTATTATAATTTAATTAATTAATTAATCAAATATGAGTTAAATCGGGTTGAAAATATAAATTTAAAACTCTCAATCTAATAATATTTCACTGAAAATATTGATTTAACCCACCGTATAAGCTAAAAATAATCTTTTCAAATCTTATAAAAATGAGGCTAAACCGAGCAGGCTGGGCAGAGACCAATATATCGATCTCCACCCCCCACTCACAACCGCATCACGTTGTGTCGTTACTATATGGGAATATCACTAAAAGCACAACAAATACCAATTTATCTTTTAAATCATTATTTAAAAACCTTCGTGTCAACAATGTAGTCGGTGTACCAAGTCAGAAGAAACATACTTCGGTGTTTGCAGCGTATTGGGGAGTGTTTAGGGTGGTTTATTTTGGTCAATTTATAATTTTTATCTTTGAAAAAATTATTTTAAATTATTGGTTGAACTTATTTCCAAGCAGTTTGATTCTAATAATTTATTTTAACTCAAAAAAGTTGATTAGAAATTCCCTTTAGCCACGATTGTAAACCCTGCTAGCGGACTTATTAATTTGGAAGTTATACTTTTAGATTTTTTATTTTATTTTTTTAAAATGAAAAAACTCAAACGAATTATAGTTATTATTATTTTTTTTCACGAGAAATATAGATAAGTAGTGAATAACAAAAAAATAAAGTTAATTCAAAAAGTAAGTTCCACGACTTATTTAACAAACAACTTCTTTCGTATTTTAAATACTATAATCTATGATTACACTAAATAGATTAACGAGTTTTACGATTAAAAATCATGTTATAATTTATTCAAGTTATAATTTATATTCTATTTTAAAAGTTACACCAAGCAGGACCATTGTAAAATAGGCATGATTTCCAATGAAAATCCCCACACTGTCTCATAAGAAATGCCTTCATTTTAGATTTTTATCATAGGCTCATTTTATTTTATTTTTTTAATCTACTCGATAATAAACCCAAAGTACAAGTATGAGAAAATATTACATTATCGATGATGAACAAATTATTACTTCGCATTAATTAGTAAGTCCAATAAAACTTATTTAACATTTGTAATGGAGAAGAAATAAATCTGCAACAACTTTTAACCCAATAGAATTGAATCTGAGGCCTTCTGTGCACAAAGGATATATTACACCGTCTCTAATTTCTGTAGCTCGTCTTCTCCTCTTTCTTTCTTTTCTTTTTCTTTTAATTTGAAATCTCATTGGAATTTTATATTAATAAATTCTATTTAAAATTTTTGAGACAATTGGTCCAGCCTTAATTTCTTTTAGTCTATAAGGACAACTATATTCCTCATTTTATTTGTCTATATGTTGTTGTTGTCCACTGACACAAATAAAGATGCAATGATAGCTCCGGCTTTCAGGAATTTTCCAATGGCAATAACTTTTTTTCCAGCTAGTCGCCAATGGCAAACGGCGAGCAGCAATTGATAGTAGTGTGAAATAAAATAAGAATATAAGATAAAATATATATATATATATGGTCGGCTATTACCAACACATCATTTTTGAAGTATATACTATGCAGATTAGGATATTATAGTGTTAATTATTATAAATATTATAATTAAATTATTTTAATCGTAACTAAAAGTAATAATGAATCATAATCCGCTTGACATATAAGATATAATTAATGTCACAATGAATTTAAAATACAAAAAATTATAAGCTAATATCATAAGATTATAACTCTCGTTTGAACAATTTATTTAGTAACGCTTTTTGACTAAAATATGAAGGTAAAAAAAATTAGTATGTTTGAATAACTTTTTTGACTTTTACGAAAAGATAATATGCGAAAAAGTAGAAGCCAGAAAAAGAAAATCTTTGATTTTTTGGTATAAGTTGTTATTTTTTAATTTTTAGTAAACTTTTACTTTGGACTGCTTCAGTTAGCTTGCTTGACGATTTATAAATATCATAACTAGAGTTATATAATCAAGAATTTATGCATTCTTAAAACAAAAGAGTTATACTTCACATTAATATATTTCATTAATCATGTTTTTTAAAATCAAAATAAGAGTAGATCCCTTATACCCAAGGACTTCTGATTAATTTTTTCTTATTTTTTTAAAAGGCCGGAATAAAACAAAACCTTAGAAACAATACTGCATTTAAATTAGGGATTTTTAAATTGAATGCAGAACAGAGCCCCCTGGGAAAAGAAGACAAAGAAAAAGCAAACCACTTCAGAGTTTTTTAGTTTTCTACTAACCCTGGAAAAGTGAAAGTGATCTCCTCCTCTACTCACAAACTGCCAGTAAGGTGAACATCAAACAATCGTTCTCCCTAATACCAGGCCCTCTGTTATTTTTTTACACACACACACACCTTAATTATGTGATGCAGTTGATCCAATATCCATTCCTGAGTTTGAGGACTCCGCTCTATTTGGATTTTAGAAATTTTCTTTGAGACAAAAAGAGAAGGTAGAATTTTATTCTTATCATCCATAATTGTATTTGATTTTGGGTTTCAAAAATAACTTTTTGGTATAGAAATTTTTAGAGATGAAAAAAAATTTAGGATTTGACTCCTAAAGAACAATTAAACTCTAATTTTTTAGAAATTATTTTAATTTACACTCACCAACTTTTAAAATGATATCAATTTTAATCATACTACTTTTTATACTTTTACCTAACCATGGAAATTGGGCAAATTAATCACTTTTTAGTCGATTAGCACTAGATGAATCTGAGATAAGTGATTGGTTGAACTACCTTGCCAGCACTTTGTATATTAAGGGACATAGTGGTTAATGGGAGTCCTGTGATTAATGTCGAGATAGAGATCCCACATTTCCACGACTTCGGTTTGTGTGCAAAAGCTTCTGAGAAGTGCGCTTGAGGCACTTGATTGACCTTTAGTGCTGCGTGCCACCCTCGAGCTTGGCGGGCACTCAGCCGGCGTACTATAATCAAATCCTTGAGGATATCTTAGCCCGATAGTGTGTCATCGTGACTTCAAGGGTTCGTGGGAGAAACAATTGTCCTTAGTGGGGTTGTAGCTAACAATAGCTGTCGAGTGTTAACATGGCACCATTTGAGACCTTGGCATATGTGGCCCATTGTGTAGTGAATCCCTTGTGTATTGGGCGAGGGTGGGTGATGCACCTTTGTTGGGGCGGGAATTGGTTAGAAGAAAGCGACCCGAAAGTAGCACTTATCCATAAGAGGTTAGTTCTGGCTAAAAGTCGTGTTCGAGAAGGATTATGTATTGTAGGGTAAACCGCCTTGTCTTTGAGGTGGGAGATTATGTCTTTTGAAAATATCACCTGAGGCAGGGGTTTGATGAGATTTGGGAAGGAGTGTGAAGTTATCTCTTCAATTTATTGGGCTTTTTGAGATCCTTGTGAGGCGGATTGGGGAGGTTGCTTACCATTTGGCGTTACTACCACAGCACTTTTGAGAGTTCATGGCGTATTTTTGTATTAGCATACTTAACCCGGAAGTATGGCCCGGCAGGATCCATCAGCATGCGTGTTGGATTGGACGGTGACTAGAGGTAGATGAGAATGCCTCTTATGAGGAGAGATGGGTGAGAGTCTTGGACACAGGATCAAGTTTTGTGAGGCGAAGGCGATTCCCTTGGTTAAGGTTTTTGTGGAAACATCATAGAGTTGAGAAAGCAACAGGGATTAATAAATTGGAGAGTGCAGAAAAATATCCGGACTTACTTATTGATGTTTGATTATATATTGAAGGATTTGATTATGTTAATGAAATGTAAAAAGCATTATATATGTTTTAAATCTGAGAACATTGTATATATGTTATGGGTGTTTTGAAAACATGGATTCGATATAAATATTGTATATGCTTTGAGAACATGGAATATTGTTAGGTGTTATATCACTTTTGGAAGCATTGTATATATGTTGTATAAACTTTGAAAACTTGGATTTTGCAGGTTTAAGCTCTTTGCATGCATATTTTGGGAAAATTATAAATTGCACTTTCAACATTGGAACTTGTGTATCATTATCCCGAACTTATAGTTTTTGGTTTTGATGAGAATGGATGAGTGAAGAGTGGGTCTTGGTGTTGAACTTGTAAGATTAACATTGTTGTGAATGGTTTAATAATGGTTTTTGAACTTAAGTTGAAATTTTGGGAGCGAAATTTCTTAAAGGAGAGGAGGTTATAAGCGATTCAGTTTTGACGAGCTCTTGTTGCATTTGGGACTCGGACTTATAGTTTTTACGAATGTGTTCATTATCGTTTTTCCCCTTAATACCCTTCAAGTTTGGTTTTTAGATGGTAGTTGTGTGTTTTGGAACATGTTGGTTGCTTGTTTTCCAAACCTTTGTTGCTTGATTTTTGCTCCTCCACTTGGCGACCATTCTTAGCGCTTGGCCCGGGCTTTGCAAATTTTGCTCCTCGCTTCAGCGGCACTTCTCGTGCTTTCAGCGGGCTTTGCGAACTTTTCCGATGGTTCTTTGATGCAGCCAAAACTACTAGGAGAGTGCTTTCTACGCTCAAGCGGGTGGGCATTCGAGCGGCCTTTCTTGCGCTCGAGCGTTGGTCTGTTGTCTATAAAACTACTGGATGTGTGTTTTCTCTTTCGCGCACCACTTCTTCTTTCGAGTAAAGCGTCTTATTCGTTGTATCTTGGCACTTTCGGCGGCCTTTCTTGCGCTCCATGGAACAACTTTTTATGTTTGGCGCAAGCATTAACTCTTCTTTCGGCTGGACTATCGTATATCAAATCTGGCGAAAATGACTTTTACATCACTTTTTGGATCTTTTGTCCCTAAAACCTAAAGTTGAGACACTCTCTCTTTAAACACACACTCTCTTTCTCTACATTTTCACCTAGTTTTAGTTTTTTCACCTTAATCCTTTGATAAAAATGTGGACCATCTCAAGATCTCCATTTTGATCGAATAGAGTTGTATTCGACATCTTTGAAGTTTCACCCTTGCTTGGCTTAGTCTTCTCTCTTTGAGGTGGGGATTTTCTATGCCCTACCTTCATATGGTTTTAGCTTAGTTATTTGTCGTTGTGTAAAAATGGTAGGATTTGGGAGTAGTTTAGGAAACCTAGGGTTTGGGTATAGAATGAAAAGAGGTGTTTTTAATGAATGTAAAATAAATGGGTATAGTGCGAATATGAGATCATGTTTGTAGAAATGAAGTGGGCCTCACGTTCTGATTCGGACTTCGATTTATATCGAGTTCTTAATCGATCTCGCAATGTAATGCAAGATGATAAATCACCAAAGATTCAAAATCAGCAAATTATTTTGGAAGCATTTTTTTAAGAAGTGCAAAATGGTGCTTGCTTGATCTGATCGACACCTAAATATTTTTATTTTGGGAGAATTTAGAAACCACTGACTCGTTGCTTAAGGCCCGCATTAATAAAAGTCATCACTAGAGTTGCCTCGGCTCGAAGGAACTTAGGTACGATTGGGAAGGTAAGCTATAGCGAGCACCCATTCGCCTTAGATCAGATCGACCTCTGCCCAACTAACCATGATATCTAGTTTGAAAACATTATGTATTCTTATTAGGTTAATTAGCTAATCTTACTATGTGATCGCACAATACAAAAGTATAGACTAGATCACTAATTTGGAATTTGCATATCGCTTGTTTGAAAACCGGTTTGAAATTTGCTACTACTTAAGTAGGTTAAAACAGTTTCAGCAGATTGTTCCAACTCAAGCAATCCAACCTTACTCTGAGGCATTGAGGTTTACATCACATAAGCATATAGCCATATGGTAGTACAAGCATGTTGTCATGTTAACATTCACACTCATGCCAAGATGCTAAAGCATAAAAAAGCTTCAAGTACTGGAGCCAAAACAAAAGAACATTGTGATCAATGTATGATCCAAGTTTGATTCATGTTAAGTGGCTAATGCATCGCATACAAAATGCAACTAGAATAGGCTCAAACTAATCATGGGATGGCATGTGGAATGCAACAAATAACACGTATTCAAGTTAGATTTGAAACACTATGCAATTAGTATGATCTTGTAGGAGCAGGTGCAAATTTGCGATCTGAATGAATAGATACTGTGGCGCATGCATAGCATAAGGATGCTAAATTAAATATGCCTAATACTAACCATCAAAAGCGAGGTAAGTAAAGGGAGAAAAAGTAGGGATTGGAAGACATGCATCACCGCATGCACACTTATTACAAATTAGCCTCGCTTCGGAGGCAAGAAAAAATAATACAATTTAATCAACTAACAAGCTAATTAAATAATTCTGGACCAATTAACTAGTTGAGCAAATTAACTAAGCTAATGAAGCGGTAAAGCAGGTCTCGGGAAGAGGATCTTGCGTATGCTCGGATTATTTCGGAACAAAATCCACCGCTATACAGGCGTTTCCTTTGTTCAACTACATTTCCTCCTCCGAAAATTGCACAAGTCCCAAAGGAACACTCTCTGATCACAATGGAAGGTCACCCGTGAGAACACCACGGCCATGGAGAAGTGGTCACAAACCATCTATTGAGCTCTGGCCACCAATTCATGGCAGTCGGCCTTTGAATGTGGTTGGTCGACCATCTATACTGCAAAATCTGTTTTGGCAATTGAGAGGCGAACATAGCATAACAATGCATTTCAAGCAAATGTGTGTACCAACACCCTCCTTATCATGTTCATGACTCAAAGGAGGATGGTCCTTGATTCTCGGACCTGATGGCGCATTTCAATGCGTGATGGCCCAAAACCAAGTGTGCCATTTCAATATCAAATGAAATGTATACCAAACCAAAACAAACAAGGGGGCCAACCTCTATCACTTGATCAAGGACAAGGCATGCATGCTACATGTAATGCAACCTAGGCATGCAAGCTAAGTATGCAACATGACAATGCAAACAAGCACACAAAATGTAACATGTTAGGCAATCAAACAAAAAGGGAATGCATGCCAAATGCAATATGATTCAAGCATGCAACACATGCGATAGGCCAAGTATTCAACAACACACGAGGCAAGCATGCAACAATATGCAAATGATGGTCTTAAACTAGTTTGGGCAGCTCTCTAACAAGCCCAAAACAGTGGCCAAATGGTATGGAAATGAGGTACAAATGCACATGCAAATATGCATACAAACGGACCAACACTTAAGCATAAAGAGGGGACTTTTAAGCACACTTAAAAGAGAACAAATAGCATACATGATAAGGTTTGAAAATATCACGAATATGATGCCAAATCAACCTACCAATGCAAGCAAAGCATGGAACCAAGCCGAAGGACTTAAACTATGGTCATGTGACACATGAAGCAAATGACCAAAGTGGACCAAAAAGTGGGTCCCAAATCATGCCAAAGTGAGCCCCAAAAACCATAGATGGCATCTAAATGACCCTAATCTTAGAGGCATGCAAAGGGTCCAAACATGGAGCATGAAACACCAACCTCTTAAAGCATTAAGAGGCATCAAATGCAAACATACAAGCATACCATAAGGACTGAAATGATGCTATAAGTGATGCCAAACCATAAACAAGCTAAGTAATGCATGCTCAGCACTCTCGCACCCAAGGCTAACAAGCCAAAATGCAAGGTGGCTATACAAAGCATGTCATGGGTGGCCCAAATGACCAAAATCATATCTCAAGCACATCAAAATATGCATAAAAGCTTCACAAAGCTAGGCTAAAACAAGTAAGCATAGTGGTCTAGATGCTAAGTACATGTTAAAAGGCAAATTCATGGCATTACAAGACAAGCATGCTAAGCATGCATGATGTGTCTAAACCAATTAAAAAATAGTGCTATATTATGACAAAATAAGCACAAATAACACTTAAGACATAGCCGACATGCACTTAAATAAGATGCTCACACATAAGGCTAAAATGGCCAACATTGAAGGCAACAAGGAGAGAGGATGGCCTCTCCTTCTTAGGACAAAGCACCATCCTCACCACTGAAATCCCTCTAGATTTGATTGGTGAAGCATTCAAAACAAGGTGGTCCGGAGCTCACCAAAATAGCACAAAATGGGGCCAAACAAAGGCCTAAGAGGGTCAAACAACCCAAACACAAAAACAACCTTAAACAACTATTTAAAGCACTGAAAAATAAGACTTTTATTAGTTATATACAAAGTCTAAAAACAGATGCAAGGATGGCTAAAAGCCTATGCAAAAATGGGGAACAAAGAGGTAAAGTTCTTACCCTTGAAGATCTCCTTCAAGTACAATGCTCCAGCTGTCTCTCCAAGCTTAGATCAACTCAAGTTCAAGAACAACCCTCTAATACCTCGTGAACTAAGGGAAGGTGTAATGGTAGGTGTTTGTGCACAAAAGTAAGACAAACCACACCTAAACACACACAAATACAAAGGGAGAGGGAGATATAGAGATAGATAGATACAAGACTCAAACCTAAATCACAAGATCCTCTGGAATTTTCTTGGAACCCTTTAGGAGGGAGGAGAAGGCCTCCTCTTATAGAGATTCACTATTGCAAAGCTTACAAAACAAGCTAAGCAAAAGTGAAATCCCTTCATACACGTGTATGGAAGGGGTGCAAAGTGGGTACCATTATCTGGCACAAAATATCGCATAGCAGATGCAGTGGTCGACTGACCAAAAATGACAAAATGACCAAAACAATAGTCGATTAGAGCCACAAGCGTGCGGCCCGGCCAACCATTTGGCCGATGGCACCAAAACAATGGCCGGTGGCCTTAAGCCATGGCCGGTGAGGTGTGGAGATGGCTAACAAGCCATTCCCTGCCCTCTCAAAAGCAAAACACAAATGTTTGGTGCAAAACTAAACACAAAACAGTCGAGTCGAGAGGTCTTAAAGGCAAGGCGGCGTGGGTGAGACTTACGAGAACTAGGGCGAACACGAACATGGATAATCACCAAGATTGTTCAAATGGTGGCGTCCAAGTCTCAAAACGGTAAAAATGGGGTGTCTCTGATGTTGTGTCAAAATTGTTGATTTGGTTCTTGGGTTAATATTTGGAAAATGGGGATTTTGCTCTGATTGGATCAAATTATTATTTTATATAAATAATTAAAATTGGCATTAAATGTCTGCGAAATTGGGTGGTCATTGATATGAATGGTGAAATTGGATATGTATCACACCCTTTGAAAATTTTGAATAAACTATTTGTCTTAAGATTGAATATCTGTTTAGAAATAATTGTATTGGGCTATCGATGGAGGATAACTATAATTGTTGTAAAAATTGCATAAGGGTTAGGTAAATTGAAACTAATATCTTGTTGGTTGTCATTGAACATGACTATGTTTAAAATACATTGTATATGTATGATTGTTTGGGAGGAAAAATGAGATGTACTCCATTGTTTTGGAGGAGAAAGGGGATTGACTCCATAGAAATTAAGTTGGCCGGAGTGTCTGTAGACACCCCATTTTTGACCGACCTTAAGACTCAGACGTCACCGATTGAGCGCTTGGTGATGTTGCATATCGCGCTTGTTCGGAAGTTTCAGAGTCGCGGCCGTCATACTGCCTCCGGACTTGAACCCTCTCGCATGCCTTGTCTCGGTTTGCGAACAGGACTCGGTTTTCTCTGTTTTCTTTCTGAGGAGAGAGGTCTATGAGCCGTCTGTCGATGGCCGTAGGCTAGATTTCATAATTAAGTAGAGCCATTTGCCCACCAGTCAGGTTCTGGTTTTGGGCCGTTAAATGTGTGCCTCGGTTCGGGACCGCTCAACCATCTCTGTTTCTCGGTTTTTGGCATACATCTCTGTTTTATCCTTGTTAGGAACTCTTGGGGTCGAGAACCGCCGGTCCCAAAGTACCCTCCGGTGTAGCGGCCCATTCAGGAACGAACCAGCGGTTTTGGTCCCGGCGCTTTCGTTCGTGTTGTTGTCGATCAACCTTGGCGGTACCTCTGTTTTACCTGCTAAGCTGGGTCAAGAACCCGCCGGTCCCAATACCACTCCGGTGTAATGGCCCATTTAAGAACGAACCGCGGTTTGGTCCCCGGCGCTTCGTTCGTGTTGTTGTCGATCAATCTTGGCGGTACCTCTGTTTTACCGCTAAAAACTCTTTGGTCAGAACCCCGCCGGTCCCAAAGTACCACTCCGGTGCTTGGCGGCCCATTTAGAACGAACCCGCGGTTTTGGTCCCCGGCGCTTCGTTAAATGTTGTTGTCGATCAATCTTGGCGGGAACCTTTGTTTTACCTGCTAAGAAACGGGTCAAAAACCCCGCCGGTCCCAAAGTACCACTCCGATTGCCAGACCCATTTAGAATCCGAACCCGCGGTTTTGGTCCGGCCTTCGTTCGCATTGTTGTTTATTCATTTTGGCATACATCTTTGATTGACATTTTGAGAACAACGGGGTCGAGAACCCCATTAATGGCAGTGTCACCGGTGCTTCCTGACCCATTCCGGGACCGAACCACCGGTTTTGGTCTGAGCTCTCGTTGCATTAGTTTGCTCGGTTTTTGGCGGTACCTGTTTCATCCTTCTAAGGAACTCTTGGGGCCTCGATATCCCTCCGTGGCGAGCGTCGCTTTTGGTGTCTGCGGCTCTCTTTTTCCGAACCAGCGGTTACGGTCCCCGAGCTTTTCGTTTTGCATCGTTTTTCGTTCAATTTTGGCAAGTGCTTTTTTATCATTACGAGGGACACTGGGGCCTCACGATGCCCGCCGGGGCGAACAAAATATCTCGATTTTGCCCTCAAAATATCTAGATATTTTGTCCTCAAAATATCTAGATATTTTGGCCTAGATATATTCCATCTTCTTTGCCTTCTTTTTGACCTCTCTCTTGTGCACAACGAAGAGGCGAACCAGCTGGTTTGAGAGAAGAAAAAATGGCTTCAAGAGTTCCATAGTAAAACCTTCATTTCCATAACCAAAAACCTTGAAACAACTCCAAGTCTGGTTTTATTTCCTCACCAACACCTAGCCTCCCCAACACAAATTCGATTCCAGCAGCAAGGAAGTGAATTTCAGAGGTTGGCTTCAAATCAAAGCCAAAAAGCAAAAGAAAGACAAGTCTTCAAGGGTAAGTGTCTAAAACCAACTTTTAGGGCCTTTTCTTGATCTTTTCTACACTCTAATTGGTTGAGGTGGGGCTCCGACCCTACTGCTTTGTGCTCATTTTGAGCCCCTCTACAACATTGTAGAAGGGTCAACTCCATTTAGTATTTGTATATACTAGTTCCTTCAATATTCATCAAGATTGTCACATTTTTGCATGCTAAAATTGACCTATTTGTGTTTGTTTTGGGGCTCCGACCCTACTGGTTTATTGCTTAAAATGAGTCCCTCTACAACATTGTAGCATAGCTCAACCTCATTTGGTCATTGTATATACCATTTCATCAAGTGTGCCACTTTTTGTATGCAATTTTCGACCTATTTGTGTTTGTTTTTTAGGACTTCGACCCCTACTGGTTTTAGTCTTATTTTGACCCCTTTACATGTTTCATGAAGAAGGTTTGGTCATTTGGTGTATAGATTACATGTCTCATGTTATACTCTCTTTGGCTCCATTTTGCCTTCCATTTCTAGCATGTTTGTCTTATGAATTAGAGGCTGCCATTTACTGCATATATGCTTATTTTTGGGCCCTCTTTCATGTTGTAGAAGAGTTTGTTCATTTGGTGTTTGTATATGCCATCTTCCTTTGTAATGCTCTTTTGGCCACTAATCTTGTATGATTTTGTTGCCATGACTATATCTACATTTTGGCCATGTTTGCTACTGAAATGAGCCATTCTTGGGACTGCCTTGCTACTGTTTTTGCTGCCATGTATCAATTGTGCATGTTTAGTGTGGCCATAAGCCATTTAGTGCACATTATCGCATTTCGGGATCATTTTTCGCTTTGGGTGCGCTTCGGTTGTGTTTTCGGGGCTGTTTTCCCCTCATGTAGCTTCTGAAATTTCATTACCATGCTTGCATATCATTACCCACGTTATTTTGTGCCTTAATGCATTGCCTCGGTTTGCGTGCCCGCGAATGCGCATTTTGCTGCCGTTTTATCAAGCGGCCTCCTATGTGAGTGGTGAGGCTCTCCCATGTTAATGTAAGCCCATCGTTGCATTTAAGTATGCCATTTGTATCATTTTGCATTGCCTCGGTTTTGCGTGCCCATGATGCATTTAAGCTGCCGTTATCCAGCGGCATCTTATGTGAGTGGTGAGGTCCTCTCATGTTAGTGTAAGCCAATCTGCATTTTCCATGTCATTGGCATTGCGTATGCCTCGCCTCGGTTTGCGTGTCCGTGTGCGCGCATTTGGCAATCTATTATCCGATTTGCATCTCATTCATCATCGCCTCGATTTGCGTGCGTGTGCACATTTTGAGGCAATCTATTTTATCCGTTGCATTCATCATCGCCTCGGTTTGCGTGCCGTGCGCGCATTTGGCTGCCGATTTATCCGATTTGCATTTCATCATCGCCTCGGTTTGCGTACGTAGGCGCGCATTTGAAACGCCGGTTTATCCGATTTTACATCACATATCGCCGCCTCGGTTTTGCGTGTCGCGCCACGCATTTTGGCGCTTTATTACCGTTGCATTTCATCATTGACTCGGTTTTGCGTGCCGATGAGCGCGCATTTGGCACCTCATTTATCATTACGGCATCCGTGTGAGTGTGGTGGGGCCTCTCATATTGGTGTAGAATCCATCGTTGCATTTCATGCCTTTATGTCATCGCCTCGGTTTGCGTGCGGTGGAGCACGCATTTCGACATCTCATTACATCGGCATTGTGCATACTAGGTTGTATCTTAGTTGCATTTCATGCATCTCATGCATATTGCATCGTGTTGGGGATAGGGTTAGCGGCACGAAGCGAGCCGCGTTCGTACTCTGAGTGTGAGCGGGTCTCAATCTAAATCACCGACACTCCGGATTACCCATGATGGAGTTAGGTTTTCTTTATGCTGCATTCATCGCATTCATCACATATTGAGTTGTGCAATTCGATTCCTCGGCCATCATGCATCGGTATCGTGATTGGTGGCGAGGATCGAGACATGCACTCATTGTGAAATACGCTGGCGTGCCCTTTTCCTGCTCTCTGTTGCTGACAAAATTGAGTTGGCAACTTTCAGGAGCATGTACGCGTTTCAAGGTAAGTGCAAGCGAGAGGCTAATTAGGGCATCGATGGATTTCTGCGCCAACTACAACATACATCATCCTTGAAGCGGCGGTCCACGGCTTGCATGCCAGCTTCTGACTTTCATAGTTAATTTGTTTAATTAATTAGAAATTTGTAATATTTTGAATTGTAATATTTGGGGCTGTATTATTCTTTTATTGGACCCTCTGTGAGAGGGCATAAATGTAATAAGGGTGTGTGAGTGTGATGTATGTCTTCCAACCCCATTTCTTTCTCCTTTTATTTACCGCTTTGAATGGTTAGATATAGGGCATACTTCAATTAGCATAAGTATGACTGACATGTTTGCATCATTCATCTTTTTGCACGCAGGGCTCGGCGTCATACAAAGCGCATTTGTATTTCAATTCCAAGTTGAATACATGATAGTTGTAGCATTTCATATGCCATCTTTAGAATAGTAGAACTTTGCTATAGTTGCATTTTGCATGTGTTACATTAGGCATTCTATATTTTAGGATCATGCATTGATTTCTAATCAGTTCTCTGTTTTGGCTTGGAGTACTAGGTGAGTTTTATGTTTTAGCATCCTTGCATGCGTGTGAGTGTTGCCATGATAGCATGCTTGCCATGAGGCTATGTGCTTATGTGATATAACTGCCTGAATGCCTGTGGGTGGAGGTTGAGTTATTTGAATTGGAGCAATTCATTGATTGTTTGTTAAGCCCACTAGATTGTGGCAAAATCTGTATTTTAAGCCTACCTGCGGGTAGCAAACCATCTTTCACCAACAAACATGAGATGTTTAGTTCCAATTCAGACGGCCCAGTCTATACTTGTTTGCTGCGAGCATCACATAGTAACCTAGGCTAACAATCAGAATGAGAACTCACAATGTTTTCAAAAGCAGATATCATGGTTAGTAGAGGCGGTCTTTGGCGGCGAGAGGTGCTCACGATGTGACCTTCCTAATCGTACCCAAGTTCGAGCCAACTTTGGTGATAGCGGACACGTGGCCTTTCGGCACCGAGTCGGGGTTTCCTAAATTTCCTATTTTAAAATATTTAGGTGGCGACTACATTATCGCAGCACCATGTTTGGCACTTCTTTCAAAAATCTGTTTTTCCTTCAAAAGCGATTTGCGGATTTGGACTCTTTAGTTGAGATTGAACCGCAACAAAATCGAGTCCGAGTCAGAAGCGAGGCTTCTCAAGGGCGTGTTCTGATTCTGGCGACTGCCTGGGATTTAGAGAACTTGACTCGAACTCATGATATCTGTTTTTGACTACACTTGTGTGTTTCTTTGCATTGCATTTGCATTGGTGCGCCTAGGACACCGTGTTTGCCATCCGCTATTCTGGAGCGGTTTCTTAGGAGGCTTGTCTTGTCAAGGCATGTCCATAAGGCCGACGGTTCTGAGCTCACAAGATGTAGAACATAAACCCCGGTTTTTACGGGCACCCTTTGACCATTCGACCTAGTGCATATTCGGATCCATAGTGACCATTCCAAACTAGGGCGGGTTGCTTACACCGTTTATAGGATGTTTGAGACCCGTGCGTGGTGAAACCTAGTTCACGACAAAATAGGGCAGGGAAACCCTACCCCAACATAGGGTGTTTTGGCTCTCACTTATCTCGTTATGTGCTTGTTAGAGTGTGCCTCTACAGGAATGCATGTATCGGTTTATGAGTTTGAGCATCGAGCCCACAGGCACCAGTTGATATTTTGAGAATCAGTTATCTATGGGTATCAGATTGATTTTGGGGCAATAATTTTGGGAATAAAGGATCGATGGTCGAACACGCTTATTGATTATGTTCATGTCTATTGGTGGGATTCGGGTGAGAATCTTTGCATGTTTTCTCTTCCCAGAGACTTCGATCCAGGCAACCAAGTGTTCTCCTTTGCCGAGGCAAGACAGAAAACTCACCGGTTCATCGATCCGCCACCACCATCCGTCCATCCGATCCGTTAGTCACCATCGATCCATCGATCCGTTAGTCACCACATCACCTCGCCTCGGTTAGTAGACTTCGTGATGACGCAAAATTCGGAAGAAATTGTGGTTATGACAACCGCAATAGACCAAGGAATCATCTTGCGTGATGAGACCAATGTTGAGGTGCCACATCCACCCAGGGTCGCCGCCACCCGTCTGACGCCCAGCTTGTTTCAAGCTCGTGAGCCCACCACATCTGAATTAATGGGAATGATTGGTGACCTTCAGAGGTCCGTGGCAGATCAGCTTACGGAATGTCGGTTCATCGCCACCGCATCATACGGCGAATTTTTACCGCAGAAGCCCCCGCTATTGGGGCGACCAGATCGAGCTCACCAACCCGAGGTCGTTTTAAGTTATGGCAATGACATGTCAACAAATACCCAAACCCATGATCCAACCGAGGCTAAAAAGTAAGAATAAAACGGCGCATAATCGTCCCATCAAGCAAGCTGGGCAAAGAGGCTTTGAAAGCCGGGGATGAACAAGCAACAAAATATTTGCGGTCATGGCCAAAATTGTGGATGATGCTTTCCACTCCACCGAGGGCGATCAAGCGCATTAAAACCGATAGGCCCCGCCATGCCGTAATTCCTTCCATCCCCAACTCGTGATCCGAAAAGATCGAAGCCAAGACAATGCTCTCCGACCTTTCGCTAGTCGTCTAGCAAGAAGCCTCGAGACTTCGAAGTATCCTCCTCAAGGGCGCAGAGTCTTTCATGCCTCTATATGCCTCTGTCTAGGGCATTTCAAATTCGCTAACGAGGGCATCTTACACCCTCGAGCCTCGGCCGCTAAAGAATCTCCTCACACACGATGCTACCTCAGTATTGATACCACCAACAGGCCGGTAACAAAGCCGACAGCTTGTTTTCGCGCCGTCATGAAGTGCAAGATTTGATCGACAATGAGGTTATCCTCCCACCCACCTCAAGAAAGTTCACTTGCCAAGCCGTTGGACTCGAGGATCTTTGCAAGTATGTGATCATGGGTTGGTCCACCATGGGCGGCGCTTGGTGTATTTCAGATATGGCGTTTGGCACGCACTATGTTGGCATCCGCGTATGCTAATTTTGTGATTTCGCTTGGGTGTTGAGTCGCTTTTGTCGATTTTGTTTTGAGTCTTTCTTTGTTTTGAGTCGGCTTTTTGCTTAAGGGTGCGCTTTGTTGTGGTAGTCGATCCCATTGTATAGAGGTCGGTGATTCTGGAGGTGTTACCTCAAGGCCCCCATTTTGTTTTGTGTTTGTCTTTTTGTTTGTTTTGAGTCTGCTTCGCCAGTGAGCCAATTGTGCCAACAGATTTGAATGAAACAAAGATGACTTTCACACTCTCGCATTTGCTTCGCTTTGTGCTAGTTTTCGGAAGTTCTGAATGAGACGATAGTATTTGACTAAGGACTCTGTTTTTTCTCCTTGAAGTCATTAGTAATGACCTAAGTTTTCCAAAACCTTTCGAACAACAAGGTGAAAGCGAAGAGGAAGGAATTCCTCGATTTGCAAAACTTTGATCAATTGAGAGAAAGAGAGGCGTGCTAAGCCCTTAATGAATGAAATCATGCTTGTTAGCGAGTAATCGAGAAGGACCCTAGCTTGATCCAGATCGTTTCAAGACTATCTTCAACGCGAGCGATTTGTCGCTTAAAACTTTCAAAAATGTTTTATGTGATCTCATGAAGACCAGGTGTGGAATCGCTCTTGGGATTGTGCACTAGGATCGCTTCTCACCGAGACTCAACACCTTTGCTTCTAAACCTTGAACTTGAATTCGGAATGTTCAACGGTCAACTACAATGTGAGGCCTGTGTGGCCAGATTTGAAGCGGCCCTCGAACAAGAGGCACCAAAGTCAATTCAAGAAGGTCAGACCTCATCAGAAGAAGCTTGCAAAGCTAGAACAGAAGCACCCTCTAACTAGGGCAAAAATATCCGATGTGCTCGAAGAACCAAAGGTGCATCTTTTAAGTCAATACAGCAGCCCACTCTCGATATAGAGGGCTTCAATCTGCAACCATTTGGCATGGACTGCATTTTTTACCCTTTTGAGAGGCTCATTTGAGCGAAAACTCGGAAAAGGCGACCTGCAAAAGTTAGAGCAAGAAAAAGATATATACACGAAAAAGAAGAAAAAAAAGAAAAGCAAAAAAAAGAAATGAAAAAGAAAAAAGAAAAAAGAAAAAAAGGAATGAAAAGAAAAGAATGAAAAAGAAAGAAGAACAAAGCTCACAAGGTCGAAAAACTGCAATGCGCTTGGCAAAAGTTAGAGCAAAAGGAGAGGTTAAATACCCGAGTGTACTCTTAACCCGAACTACGAAGGCTTGATTCCCATGTTTGGGATCGAGGCAACTTCATTCTCAAGTCCACCCATAAACACTTCAAAATCAAGTGTGTCCATGTAATGGTTTTTAACCATCCTTGCCTTCTTCAGATCCGAGAGTTCGATTGCAATCATCGCTCGAGGATCACTACAATGCGCGCGGTGCTATCCAAAACAAGGCAACTTTCCGTTGCCATTCAATATGCCGCAGTTGCTCAAACAAGGGCAACTTTCCGCCATGCGCTTCTTCAAGCACGGGCGCTTTTCCTTGGATCCGAGGTTGTGCATCTCAGAGTAGGTTTCATGCTCGTTGAGCAAGTGTCCATTTGCAAAAATAGTTTTTGAGGATTTTACCGAGGTTGGCTAATTTTCTAAAATTGTTCCATCTTTTCCAAAAACTAGGCCATTTCTTGGACCCAAAAAGGAAAATTTTCAAAGGCTCATAGCCCCGACTTGCATGATTTCAAATCAAAAATCGAACAAGCATGTTGATCTAACTCTCATTTTGGTCAAATTTTTAGGAGAAAACCAAAATAAAAAAAATGGTCAAAATGACGAACTAGGGGCACATTTGAGTCGTTCTCCTTTTTTCCCCATATCAACATACTTGCCAAGAAGGGCACTCTACCTCCCAAAGAAAGGCACAACCGAAGGGCACAAAGAAGAGGGCAGAAAGCCTCTCATCCTCCGACCAACGAAGTATTGCCAAGTGCGAAGCACAAACTGGAATGGATCAACATATTCCCATTCCCTCATCTGGGCAGATCTAACCATGTCCAAACTCCCCAGCAGGGCATCATCGATCGATGTCAGCAGCGGATCCGCTGCACACCCAATTGTAACGCAGTCCCTCTGTGGGAGAAACTCACTGTTGTGAACAAGAAAGAGAATCTAGCAGAATACTAGGGGCATGAGCCCGCATCTTCCTGTTTATCCATCAACCACCTAGGGGAGGGATTAAAAAAAAAATGAGAGATTGAAGAATAGAGAGATGTGCGATGAGAGGAAAAGTGAGGAAAGGGCTTTTTTCAGAAAAACAGAGCTTGAGGGCCGAGTGATGTGAGAATCACAAATGAGAAAGGGTGGGAAACACTACCCGGTGAAACAGTTCTCCGTGCACGCCCGGAAAGTGTCGTGGTCTTTTTGTTTTATCTCGCTTTCTTGTTTTGAGTCGCTTTCTGAGTGTTACTCGATGTGTCTAGGTTGTGTGCCTTTTATTTCCTTGTTGAGTCGCTTTTGTGGTTCGGTAGGCTCAATACCGGTCGAAAAACTCATCTCTCAATTTCAAAACAAAATCATTTTGTGTTCCGAGTGCCGTGCCGTTCTCCACATTTGTGCAAAACAGAATTTGTTCTTTCAGAAAGCCTCAGGGTCCACCCCCGATAAGTGTGAATAGTAGAACCAGGGCCTATCTGAAGCTGTGAGTTTCGGGCTGCAAAGCAAAAGCAAAAGAAAAAGGAAAAATGTCCGCATCCGAGTTTGTTTCAACTTCGCAGTTCTGCTGTCAGATCCCGCCTGCTCGTAATGAGCTGTGTGTTCAAAATTAAAAGAATACTGTGTTATGAGCCATGTGTTCAGATCGAGCAGAGTTGTGTTATGGGCTGCGTGTTCACAATCAAAACGGGCTGCGTGTTCAGAAATTCAAAAGTTTGGGCTGTGTGTTCAACCTTCTACAAAGTGTGTGCCGTGTGTTCACCTCAACAATGAGCTGTGTGTTCAACGTCAAATGTTTGAGCTGTGTGTTCAGACTTCAAAGTGTGCCGTGTGTTCACCTCAACAATGAGCTGTGTGTTCGACGTCAAATGTTTGAGCTGTGTGTTCAGACTTCAAAGTGTGCCGTGTGTTCACCTCAACAATGAGCTGTGTGTTCGACATCAAATGTTTGAGCTGTGTGTTCAGACTTCAAAGTGTGCTGTGTGTTCACCTCAACAACGAGTTGTGTGTTCGACATCAAATGTTTGAGCTGTGTGAAAAAGGTGTAAGGCGTTTCAAACGTAGCTGTGCCTCAAAAATGAGTCAGCAGTCTTAAAAGGAGTCAGGTGTCAAAAAGGAGCTGCAGTTCAAAAAGGAGCCAGTAGTTAAAAACGAGCTCAGGTTCTGAAATGAGCCAGCTGTGCTCAAAGAAGGAGCTGTGTTCAAGAAGGAGCTGCGCTCAAAACAAGCTGTGCCTGAAAAAGCTCAGTGTCTTAAAGGAGTCAGGTGTCTCAAAACGAGCTGCAGTTTAAAAACGAGCAGTCTTAAAAGAAGTCAGGTGCTCAAAAATGAGCTGCAGGCCCGAGAAATGAGTTGGTGTCAAAAACGAGCTGTGCCTGTAAATGAGCTGTGCCTAAAGAAAAGGAGCTGCAGTTCAAAGAAGGAGCCGGTGCTTGAAAACGAGCCGGAGTCAAAAGAAGCTGCAGTTGAATGAGCTGCAGTTCAAAACGAGCTGGTGTCTTAAATGAGCTGTGGTCAGAAGTTCAAAAACGAGCCAGGTGTGCCCGAAATGAGCTGGTGTCTAAAAGGAGCTGCAGTTCAAAAACGCAGCTGCAGCCTTAAATGAGCTGTGCCAGTGAAAAGGAGTCAGGCGCCAAAAAACGAGCAGGTGCCCGAAACGTAGCTGTGGTGCCTTAAATGAGCCAGGTGCCCAAAGAAGGAGTCAGGCGCCCGAAAATGAGCAAGCAGTTCAAAAACGAGTCAGGTGCTCCGGAATGAGCTGTAGTTCAAAAACGAGCTGGTGCCCGTAAATGAGTTAGGTGTCTTAAAAACGAGCTGCAGTTCGTAAATGAGCTGTGGTGCCCAAAGAAAAAGGAGCTGTAGCTCTAAAAAGGAGCTGTGGTGTCAAGAAGGAGCTGTGGCGCCTAAAAACAAGCCGTGTCAAAAGCGAAGTTGTGTGCCCTGAAATGAGTGCAGTTCAAAAGGAGTCAGGTGTTCAAAACGAGCAGGTGTCTAAATGAGCTGCAGTTCAAAAACGAGCTGTGTCTTGAAATGAGCTGTGGTCCCGAATGAGGAGTCAGTTCAAGAAGGAGCTGTGCTCAAGGAAGAGCTGGTGCCCAAGAAGGAGCTGTGGTGCTCGAAAGGAGCTGTGCCCGCAAATGAGCTGTGGTGTCCGAAATGAACTTTGTGCCAAAAAGAGCTGGTGCCCAGATAAAGTAGAGTGTTGTGTTTCAATCACTAGGCTAAACGAACAAAAATTTCGCTGAAGTCAGGTGCCAAGTCTTGTCCTCAGGCATTTCACCTCCATCGCACTATTTTGTGCAATCATCATTCGCTGTTTTTTTCATTTGCATTTTACTTACATTTCATCGTATTGTCTTGTGCACTCCCGGCCCAGGAGACCTTAAATCCTCTAAAGGTGCAATTCCTTTGGTGTTTGTCGTGTCTTAACGACTCGATGGTCCGGTATAGCCACCGCCTGTTTATGTGAGTTCCTAGGAGACCAACCGAGACGGTGGAAACTAGAGTTTGAATGGCTCATGCCTAGAACACAAAGGTTCGATTTCCGAGACTAAAGTTCGTTTAAATACCCGTGGGTATATCCTCGCTTGAAATCAGATGGCGTTCCATAGATTGAGATAGCATGTATATGCTACCACTCGATACCGAATCAACCTAGTCTCACACCCCGTTGGAGAATAGGAAAGTCGCAACCATAGTCAGGAGAAAGGTAGTACTGCAGCTCGATCAAGAAGAAGCGAGATCCCCAACAAAGATGAGGCACGATATTGTATGTAGGGTTCATTTGAGGTCAGTACTGCATTTAATCGCCGCAGTATCGAGATCTTCTCCGTGAGACGCGACGAGAATTAAATGATTCTCCGCGATTCTTAACTACATGAAATGTAGTTGTTGCTTTGCATTCTTGCTTAAAACCGCAGCATCTATTGTAAATATGTGTTTCATTACATTTTGTCAGATTTGCATGATCATTGAGTTACCCTCGCTTCTTACATTGTCGGTTGCATTTGCCCCCCACCAAGGGCACACATCTCTTCGTCTTGTATGATTGTCTAAGTCTTCGCCTTGTCAAAATGGGTCGCCTCTCGGCTTTGACACTCACTCCCGCCATTGTTATGACTTCCGAGTTCTCACAAAGAGGGCAATCAGAGACACCCCATTTTTGACCGACCTTAAGACTCAGACGCCACCGATTGAGCGCTGGTGATGTTGCATATCGCGCTTTGTTCGGAAGTTTCAGAGTCGCGCCGCGCCTCCTGACTTCCGAACCCTCTCGTGCCTTGTCTCTTGGCGAACTGCACTCGCTTTTCTGCTTTTTCCCGAGGGAGAGAGAGGTCTAGCAGCATCGTCTCAATGGTCAGAGGCTAGATTTCATGGTCGAGGCCATTTTGCCCACTTCGAGTCCGGCTCGGTTTTGAGCTAGGCCGTGGTGCGTTCGACCGCCAACCATCTCGCTTTCTCCGGTTTTTGGCATACATCTCGTTTATCCCAGTTAGGGAACATCGGGTCCGAGAACCCCACTTCGTTCCAAGTACCAATTTGCTTGACGGCCCATTTCGAACCCAACCACGCTGTTTTGGTCCCCGAGCGCTTTCGTTGTTGTTCCGATCAACCTTGGGTACTGTTTTACCTCGCTAAGAAACACCGGGTCCGAGAACCCCACTTCGTCCCAAGTACCACTCCCTGCTTGACGCCTATTTCGAACCCGAACCACGCGTTTTGGTCCCCGAGCCGTTCGTGTTGTTGTTCGATCAACCTTGGCAGTACTGCTTTTACCCTCAAGAAACACCGGGTCCGAGAACCCCACTTCGTCCTGGGTACCACTTTGCTTGACGGCCCATTTCGAACCCGAACCACGCGTTTTGGTCCCCGAGCTGCTTCGTGTTGTTGTTCGATCAATCTTGGCAGAACCTTTGTTTACCTCGCTAAGAAACACCGGGTCCGAAACCCCACTTCGTCCCAAGTACCACCCCTGCTTGACGGCCCATTCGAACCAACCACGCGGTTTTGGTCCCCGAAGCCGTTTCGCATTGTTGTTTATTCATTTTGGCATACATCTTTGATTCAGCATTTTGAGGAACACTGTCCGAGAACCCCACTTCGCGGGCCGAGTGTCACTTCCTGCTTCACAAATTTCATTTCCGGACCCCAACCACGCGCTTTTGGTCCCCGAGCTCGCTTTTGCATTAGTTTGTTCGCTTTTGGTGTACCTCTGCTTTCATCCTTCTAAGGAACACTGGGCCTTCGATATCCACTTCGGGTCGAACGCCGCTGTGTCTGCAGTTTCTTTTTTCCCGAACTGCGCTTCGTCCCCGAGCTGCTTTTGCATCGCTGCTCAATTTTGGCAAGTGCTTCGCTTTTATCATTCTCGAGGGACACTGGCCTTCGATGCCCACTTCGGCCGAACAAAATATCTCGATTTTGCCCTCAAAATATCTAGATATTTTGTCCTCAAAATATCTAGATATTTTGGCCTAGATATTTTCCATCTTCTAGCCCTCTTTGACCTCTCTTGTGCACAATGAAGAGCCGAACCAGCTGGTTTGAGAGAAGAAAATGGCTCCAAGAGTTCCATAGCCAATACCTTCATTTCCATACCCAAAATCCTTGACACAACTCCAAGTCTTGTTTGATTTCTTCACCAACACCTAGCCTCACCACCACAAATTCGATTCCAGCAGCAAGGAAGTGAATTTCAGAGGTTGAGAAGCTACAAATCAAAGCCAAAAAGCAAAGAAAGACAAGTCTTCAAGGGTAAGTGTCTAAACCAACTTTTAGGGCCTTTTCTTGATCTTTTTCTACACTCTAATTGGTTGAGAATTGGGGCCCGACCCCTACTGCTTTTGTGCTCATTTTGAGCCCCTCTACAACATTGTAGAAGGGTCAACTCCATTTGGTATTTGTATATACTAGTTCCTTCAATATTCATCAAGATTGTCACATTTTTGCATGCTAAAATTGACCTATTTGTGTTTGTTTTGGGGCCTGACCCCTACTGGTTTTGTGCTTAAAATGAGTCCTCTACAACATTGTAGCATAGCTCAACTTCATTTGGCCATTATATATACCATTTCATCAAGTGTGCCACTTTTTGTATGCAATTTTCGACCTATTTGTGTTTGTTTTAGGACTTCGACCCCTACTGGTTTTAGTCTTATTTTGACCCCCTTTACATGTTTCATGAAGAAGGTTTGGTCATTTGGTGTATAGATTACATGTCTCATGTTATACTCTCTTTTGGCTCCATTTTGCCTTCCATTTCTAGCATGTTTGTCTTATGAATTAGAGGCTGCCATTTACTGCATATATGCTTATTTTTGGGCCCTCTTTCATGTTGTAGAAGAGAGTTTGTTCATTTGGTGTTTGTATATGCCATCTTCCTTTGTAATGCTCTTTTGGCCACTAATCTTGTATGATTTGTTGCCATGACTATGTCTACATTTTGGCCATGTTTGTTACTGAAATGAGCCATTCTTGGGACTGCCTTGCTACTGTTTTGCTGCCATGTATCAATTGTGCATGTTTAGTGTACATAAGCCATTTCGGTGCACATTATCGCATTTCGATCATTTTTCGCTTGGTGCGCTCGGTTGTGTTTTTCGGGCTGTTTTCCTCATGTAGCTGCTGAAATTTCATTACCATGCTTGCATATCATTACCCACGTTATTTTGTGCCTTAATGCATTGCCTCGGCTTATGCGTCTGCTGGCACGCATTTCGAGGCACTGCTTTTTATCCGACGGCCTCCTATGTGAGTGAGCCGAGGCTCTCCCATGTTGGTGTAAGCCCATCGTTGCATTTCAGATGCCATTTGTATCATTTTTGCATTGTTTGGTTATGCGTCTGCTGGCACGATTTCGAGGCACTTCGCTTTTATCCAACGGCATCTTATGTGAGTGCGATCGAGGTCCTCTCATGTTAGTGTAAGCCCAACTGCATTTTCCATGTCATTGGCATTGCAGATGCCTCCGCCGGTTTATGCGGTCCGTGCACGATTTCGAGGCAATCTATTTTATCCGACGGTATCTCATTCATCATCGCCGGTTTGCGTCTGCAGTGCACACATTTCGAGGCAATCTATTTTATCCGAATTTTCATTTCATCATCGCCGGTTTATGCGTGCCTGCAGCACGCATTTCGAGGCACTTCGGTTTTATCCGACGGTATTTCATCATCGCCTCGGTTTTATGCACTGGGCGCCAAGATTTCGAGGCACTTCGGTTTTATCCGATTTACATCACATATCATCGCCGATTATGCGGTCCGCTGGCACGATTTTGAGGCGCTTTATTTTACCCGATTTGCATTTCATCATTGACGGTTTATGCGTGCTGGGCACGATTTCGAGGCACCTCATTTTTATCATTCGCATCCCGTGAGTGTGGTCAGCCCTCTCATATTGGTGTAAGTCCATCGCTGCATTTCATGCCTTTATGTCATCGCCGGTTATGCGTGCAGGCACGATTTCGAGGCATCTCATTTGCATCAAGATTGTGCATACTAGGTTGTATCTTAGTTGCATTTCATGCATCTCATGCATATTGCATCGTGTTCGATAGGAGTTAGCCCGCACGGAAACGAGGCACGCTTGCAGACTGAGTGACGGAACGGGTCTCAATCCCCAAGTCACCGACACTGGATTACCCATGATGGAGTTAGGTTTTACGTAGCATTCATCCGCATTCATCCCATATTGAGTTGTGCACTGATTCTCGCCATCATGCATCGGTATGCGTGATTGGTGGCGCGAGGATCGAGACATGCATACATTTGTGAAATACATCGCTGCGTCTTTTCCCGCTTCTCTGAAAGAAAATTCGAGTTGGCAACTTTCCTGAGCATGGCACGCTGCTTTCAAGGTAAATTGCAAACAGAGGCTAATTGGGGCATCCCAAAGGATTTCGCGCCAGCAAATACAACATACATCATCCTTCGGCGAGGCGCCTCGCTTGCATGCCACTTTACAAATTTTCATAGTTAATTTGTTTAATTAATTAGAAATTTGTAATATTTTGACCTGTAATATTTGGGATCAGATATTCTTTTATTCGACTTCTCACATGAGGGCATAAATGTAATAAGGGTGTGTGAGTGTGATGTATGTCTTCCAACCCCCATTTCTTTCTCCCTTTTATTTACCCGCTTTGACTGGTTAGATATAGGCATACTTCAATTAGCATAGAGTATGACAAAGATGTTTGCATCATTCATCTGCTTTTGCACGCATCGCCTCTACAAGATCATACAAACTGCATTTGTATTTCAATTCCAAGTTGAATACATGATAGTTGTAGCATTTCATATGCCATCTTTAGAATAGCCGAACCTGCTATAGTTGCATTTTTGCATGTGTTGCATTAGGCATTCTGTATATTTTAGGATCATGCATTGATTTCTAATCGCCTTCTGCTTTTGGCTTGGAGTACTAGGTGAGTTTTATGTTTTAGCATCCTTGCATGCGTGTGAGTGTTGCCATGATAGCATGCTTGCCATGAGGCTATGTGCTTATGTGATATAACTGCCTGAATGCCTGTGGGTGGAGGTTGAGTTATTTGAATTGGAGCAATTCATTGATTGTTTGTTAAGCCCACTAGATTGTGGCAAAATCTGTATTTTAAGCCTACCTGCGGGTAGCAAACCATCTTTCACCAACAAACATGAGATGTTTAGTTCCAATTCAGACGGCCCAGTCTATACTTGTTTGCTGCGAGCATCACATAGTAACCTAGGCTAACAATCAGAATGAGAACTCACAATGTTTTCAAAAACAGATATCATGGTTAGTAGAGGCCGGTCTTTGACCGGGCGAGAGGGGGTGCTCACGATGTGACCTTCCCTAATCGTACCCAAGTTCCCGAGCCAACTTTGGTGATGACGGACACGTGGCCTTTCGGCACCGAGTCAGGGTTTCCTAAATTTCCTATTTTAAAATATTTAGGTGGCGACTGTTATCCGCAAAGCAACCATGTTTGGCACTTCTTTTCAAAAATCTGCTTTCCTTCAAAACGATTTGCCGGATTTGGACTCTTTGGTTCGAGATTGAGAACCGCAACAAAAATCGAGTCCGAATCAGAAGTAGGCCCCTCATGGGCGTGGTTACGCTTCGCGCATCATTGGGATTTAGAGAACTTGACTCAACTCATGATATCTGCTTTTGACTACACTTGTGTGTTTCTTTTGCATTGCATTTGCATTGGTGCGCCTTAGGACACCGTGGTTTGCCATCCGCTATTCTCGAGCGGTTTGCCGAGGCTTGTCTTGTCAAGGCATGTCCATAAGGCCGACGTTACGGCTCGCCAAGATGGGGAACACAAACCCCTGCTTTTATCGGGCACCTTTTTGACCATTCGACCTAGTGCATATTCGATCCATAGTGACCATTCCAAACTAGGACAAAGTTGCTTACCCGCTTATAGGATGTTTGAGACCGTCATGCGTAGTGAAACCCTAGTTCCCGACAAAATAGGACAGGGAAACCCTACCCCAACATAGGGTGTTTTGGCTCTCACTTATCTGCTATGTGCTTGTTAGAGTGTGCCTCACAGGAATGCATGTATCGCTTATGAGTTTGAGCATCAGCCTACAGCACCGGCTCAAGATTTTGGGAATCGCTTATATCTCATGGGCATCGATTCAGCTTTTGGGGGCAATAATTTTGGGAACAAAGGATCGCTGGTCGAACACGCTTATTCGCTTATGTTCATGTCTCAGACAGGGATTGGCCGAGATGTCGATGTTTTCTTTCATCAGAGACTCAGTCCAGAGCAACCAATGTTCTCCTTTGCTGAGGCAAGACAGGAAAAAACTCACCGGTTCATCAGATCCGCTACCACCATCCGTCCATCCGATCCGTTAGTCACCGCCCACCATCTCGATCCGTTAGTCACCAAATACATCACCTCGCCAGTTAGTAGACTCGTGATGACGCAAAATTCGGAAGAAATTGTGGTTATGACAACCGCAATAGACCAAGGAATCATCTTGCAGGATGAGACCAATGTTGAGGTGCCACATCCACCCAGGTCGCCGCCGCCACCCGATCCGACGCCTCAGCTTGTTTCAAGCTCGCGAGCCCACCACATCTCAATTAATGGGAATGATTGGTGACCTTCGAGGTCCGTGGCAGATCCGCTTACGGAATGTCGGGCTTATCGCCAACAGATCATACGCCGAATTTTGCACCGCAGGAGCCCCCGCTAATGGGGCGACCAGATCGAGCTCACCAACCCGAGGTCAGTTTTAAGCTATGGCAATGACATGTCAACAAATGACCCAAACCCATGATCCAACCGAGGCTAAAAGTAAGAATAAAACGAAGGCGTACACCGATCCTATCAAGCACAGGGCGCACCGAGGCTTTGAAAGCCGGGGATGAACAAACAAGAAGTATTTGCGGTCATGGCCAAAATTGTGGATGATGCTTTCCACTCCACCGAGGGCGCTTGCTGCATGTAAAACCGGATAGGCCCTGCCATGCCGTAACAGCCTTCCATCCCCAACTCGTGATCCGGAAAAGATCGAAGCCAAGACAATGCTCCGACCCTTTCGCTAGTGGCCTAGCAAGAAGCCTCAGACTAAGTATCCTCCTCAAGGGCGCAGAGTCTTTCATGCCCTATATGCCTCTGCCTAGGCATTTCAAATTTCGCTAACGAGGGCATCTACACCCTCGAGCCTCGATCACGCTAAAGAATCTCCTCTCACACACGATGCTACCTCAGATATGCAGATACCACCAACAGACCGGAACAAGACCGACAGCTTGTTTTCGCCGCCATGAAGTGCAAGATTTGATCGACAATGAGGTTATCCTCCCACCCACCTCAGCAAAGTCTGCCACCGCTGAGCTGTTGGACTCCGAGGATACTGCAAGTATGTGATCATGGGTTGGTCCACCTGCGGCGCGCTTGGTGTATTTCAGATATGGCGCTGGCACGACTATGTTGAGCATCACAGATGCTAATTTTGTGATTTCGCTTGGGTGTTGAGTCAGCTTTGGTCGGGCTTTTGTTTTGAGTCTTTCTTTGTTTTGAGTCACTTTTGCTTAAGGGTCCGCTTTGTTGTAGCGAGTCATCCCCATTGTATAGAGGTCGGTGATTCCGGAGGTGTTACCTCAAGGCCCCCATTTTGTTTTGTGTTTGTCTTTTGTTTGTTTTGAGTCTGCTTCGCCAGGAGCCAATTGTGCCAACAGATTTGAATGAAACAAAGAAGGACTTTCACACTCTCGATTTGCTTCGCTTTGTGCTAGTTTTGCCTAAGTTCAATGAGACGATAGTATTTGACTAAGGACTCGCTTTTTCTGCTCCTTGAAGTCATTAATGACCTAAGTTTTCCAAAACCTTTCAACATCGGTGAAAACGAAGAGGAAGGAATTCTCGATTTGCAAAACTTTGATCAATTGAGAGAAAGAGAGGCGCATAAGCCCTTAATGAATGAAATCATGCTTGTTAGCGTGAGTACCGAGAAGGACCCTAGCTTGATCCAGACCGGTTTCAAGACTATCTTCAACGCGAGCGATTTGTCGCTTAAAAACTTTCAAAAATGTTTTGCAAATTCCGCGAAGACTGTGTGGAATCGCCTTGGGATTGTGCACTTTAGATCGCCTCACCGAGACTCAACCCTTTGCTTCTAAACCTTGAACTTGAATTGGAATGTTCAACTATTAACTACAATGCGAGGCCTGTGGCCAGATTTGAAGCGCCCTCGAACAAGAGGCACCAAAGTCAATTCAAGAAGGTCGACCTCATCGAAGAAGCTTGCAAAGCTAGAATGTAGCACCCTCTAACTAGGGGCAAAATATCCGATGTGCTCAAGAGCCAAAGGTGCATCTTCAAGAAGTCAATACAATGCCCACTCTCCCGATATAGAGGGCTTCAATCTCGTAACCATTTGGCATGGATCGGTTACATTTTTACCCTTTGAGAGGCTCGGCCGAAAACCCTAAAGGGCTACCTGTGCAAAAGTTAGAGCAAGAAAAGATATATACACGAAAAGAAGAAAAAAAAAGGAAAAGCAAAAAAAGAAATGAAAAAGAAAAAAAGAAAAGAAGAAAAAAGGAATGAAAAGAAAAGAATGAAAAAGAAAGAAGAACAAAGCTCGAAGGTCGAAAACCCGCAACAGCGCCTTTGGCAAAAGTTAGAGCATAAAAGGAGAGGTTAAATACCCGAGTGTACCTTAACCCCGAACTACGAAGGCTTGATTCCCATGTTTGGGATACGAGGCAACTTCATTCAAGTCCACCATAAACACTTCAAAATCAAGTGTGTCCATGTAATGGTTTTAACCATCCTTGCCTTCTTCAGATCCGAGAGTTCGATTGCAATCATCGCCCGAGGATCGACTACAATGCGCCGCGGCATATCTGAAACAAGGGGCAACTTTCCGCTGCATTCAATATGCCAAGGTTGCTCAAACAAGGGGCAACTTTCCGCTGCTATGCGCTTCTTCAAGCACGGGCGCTTTCCTTTGGATCCGAGGTTGTGCATCTCAGAGTAGGTTTCATGCTCGCTGAGCAAGTGTCCATTTGCAAAAATAGTTTTTGAGGATTTTTACCGAGGTTGGCTAATTTTCTAAAATTGTTCCATCTTTTTCCAAAAACTAGGCCATTTCTTGGACCCAAAAAGGAAAATTTTCAAAGGCTCATAGCCCGACTTGCATGATTTCAAATCAAAAATCTAACAAGCATGTTGATCTAACTCTCATTTTGGTCAAATTTTTTAGGAGAAAACCAAAATAAAAAAATGGTCAAAATGATTTAACTAGGGGCACATTTGAGTCAGTTCTCGGTTTTTTTCCCTCATATCAACATACTTGCCAAGAAGGGCACTCTACCTCCCAAAGAAAGGCACAACTCAAGGGCACAAAGAAGAGGGCGAAAGCTCTCATCCTCCGACCAACGGCATCGCCAAGTGCGCCAAGCACAAACCGAATGGATCAACATATTCCCATTCCTCATCCGGGCAGATCTAACCATGTCCAAACTCCAAAGAGGCATCATCGATCGATGTCAGCAGCGATCCGGCCAGACACCCAATTGTAACGCGCCTCTGTGGGAGAAACTCACTGCTAGAACAAGAAAGAGAATCTAGCGTAATACTAGGGCATGAGCCCGATCTTCCCGCTTATCCATCAACCACCTAGGGAGGGATTAAAAAATGAGAGATTGAAGAATAGAGAGATGTGCGATGAGAGGAAAAGTGAGGAAAGGGCTTTTTTCAAAAAACAGAGCTTGAGGGCCGAGTGATGAGAATCACAAATGAGAAAGGGTGGGAAACACTACCCGTGAAACAGTTCAGTGCACGCCCGAGTGTCGTGGTCTTTTGTTTTATCTCGCTTTGTTTTGAGTCGCTTCGAGTGTTACTCGATGTGTCTAGGTTGTGTGCCTTTATTTCCTTGTTGAGTCGCTTTTGTCAGGGTTCGGTAGGCTCAATACCGTCGAAAAAACTCATCTCTCAATTTCAAAAACAAAATCATTTTGTGTTCCGAAAGTGCCGGCCGCTTCTCCACATTTGTGCAAAATAGAATTTGTTCTTTCAGAAGCCTCGTGGTCCACCCCGATAAGTGTGAATAGTAGAACCAGGCCTATCCGTCAGTGAGTTTCGCTACAAAGCAAAAGCAAAAGAAAAGGAAAAATGTCGGCATCCGAGTTTGTTTCAACTTCGCAAGTTCGCTGCCGATCCCGCCTGCTCGTAATGAGCCGTGTGTTCAAAATTAAAAGAATACTGTGTTATGAGCCATGTGTTCAGATCGAGCAGAGTTGTGTTATGGGCTGCGTGTTCACCATCAAAACGGGCTGCATGTTCAGAAATTCAAAAGTTTGGGCTGTGTGTTCAACCTTCTACAAAGTGTGCCGTGTGTTCACCTCAACAACGAGCTGTGTGTTCGACATCAGAGATTTGAGCCGTGTGTTCAGACTTCAAAGTGTGCCGTGTGTTCACCCCAACAATGAGCTGTGTGTTCGACGTCAAATGTTTGAGCTGTGTGTTCAGACTTCAAAGTGTGCCGTGTGTTCACCTCAACAATGAGTCAGGTGTTCGACGTCAAATGTTTGAGCTGTGTGTTCAGACTTCAAAGTGTGCTGTGTTCACCTCAACAATGAGCTGTGTTCGACATCAAATGCCTGAGCTGTGTTCAGACTTCAAAGTGTCAGTGTGTTCACCTCTAACAACGAGTTGTGTGTTCGACATCAAATGTTTGAGCTGTGGTGTTCGTGAGGAGACTTCAAAGTGTAAGGCTACAGAAAGCTCAATAATGAAAAAAGTAGTTCTTAAACAGCTGTACAGTCTAAAAGGAGCTGGTGTTCTAAAAGGAGCTGTAGTTCAAAAAACGAAATGAGCTGTGGTTCAAAAAGGAGCTGTGGTGCCCGAAATGAGCTCAGTTGAAAAAGAAGGAGCTGCAGTGTCAAAACGAGTCAGGTGTTTAAAATGAGCTGCAGTTCAAAAATGAGTCAGGTGTCAAAAATGAGTCAGTGCCCGAGAAATGAGTTGGTGCCCAAAACGAGCTGCAGTTCAAAGAAAATGAGCTGTGTCCCAAGAAGGAGCTGCAGTCTTGAAAACGAGCTAGTGTCAAATGAGCTGCAGTTCAAAAACGAGTCAGGTGTCGAAAACGAGTCAGTTCAAAACGAAGCCAGTGTCTTAAATGAGCTGTAGTTCAAAACGAGCTGGTGCCTTAAATGAGCTGCAGTTCAAAAGGAGTCAGGTGTTCAAAACGAGCTGTAGTCTTGAAATGAGCTGCAGTCTCAAAAGGAGTCAGGCGCTCAAAAACGAAAGCCGTGGTGTCTTAAACGAGCTGCAGGTGCCCAGAATGAGCAGTGTGCCCAAAGAAGGAGCTGCGCCGAAAATGAGCATTCAGTTCTAAAAACGAGCTGTGTGCCCGGAATGAGCTGCAGCCCGAAAAACGAGCCGGTGCCAGAAATGAGTTAGGTGTCTGAAAAACGAAGCAGGTGCCCAGAATGAGCTGGTGCCCAAAGAAAAAGGAGCTGTAGCTCAAAAAGGAGCTGTGTTCAAGAAGGAGCCAGGCGCCTAAAAACAAGCTGTAGCCCAAAAGCGAAGTTGTGTGCCCGAAATGAGCTGGTGTTCAAAAGGAGTCAGTAGTTCAAAAACGAGCTGCAGGTGCCCTTAAATGAGCTCAGTTCAAAAACGAGCTGTGTCCTAAATGAGCTGCAGTCTGAATGAGGAGTCAGGTGTCAAGAAGGAGCTGTGTGCTCAAGGAAGAGCTGTGCCCAAGAAGGAGCCGTGGTGCTCGAAGGAGCTGTGTGCCCGCAAATGAGCTGTGGTGTCCTAAATGAACTTTGTGCCAAAAAGAGTGTGCCCAGATAAAGTAGAGTGTTGTGTTTGAATCGCGTGCAAACGAACAAAATTTACGTGAAGTCAGGTGCCAAGTCTTGTCTGTGCATTTCACCTCCATCGCACTATTTTGTGCAATCATCATTCGCTGTTTTTTTTTTTACTTGCATTTTACTTACATTTCATCGTATTGTCTTGTGCACTCCCGGTCTAGGAGACCTTAAATCCTCTAAAGGTGCAATTCCTTTGGTGTTTGTCGTGCAACGACTTAGATGGTCAGTATAGCCACCTGCCTGTGTATGCGGTGAGTACCTAGGAGACCAGCTGAGAGGGTGGAAACTAGAGTTTGAATGGCTCATGCCTAGAACACAAAGGTTCGGGATTTCCGAGACTAAAGTCTGGTTTAAATACCCAGGGGTATATCCTCGGCTTGAAATCTGTATGGCAGCCCCATAGATTGAGATAGCATGTATATGCGCCTCAATTCTGGATACTGAATCAACCTAGTCTCACACCGTTGGAGAATAGGAAAGCCGCAACCATAGTCGGAGAAAGGTAGTACCAGCTCGATCAAGAAGAAGCGAGAGATCCCCAACAGCATGAGGCACGATATTGTATGTAGGGTTCATTTGAGGCTGGTGCGACCAGACGAATCGCGCAGGTATCGTATCTTCTCCGTGTGAGACGCGACGAGAATTAAATGATTCTCCGCATTCTTAACTACATGAAATGTAGTTGTTGCTTTGCATTCTTGCTTAAAACTGTTGCATCTATTGTAAATATGTGTTTCATTACAGCTTGCCGCATTTGCATGATCATTGAGTTACCCTCGGCTTCTTACATTGTCGGTTGCATTTTGCCCCCCCGCCTGCGGGCACACATCTCTTTCTGTCTTGTATGATTGTCTAAGTCTTCGGCCTTGTCAAAAATGGGTCGTCTCTGGGCTTTGACACTCACTCCCGTCATTGTTATGACTTCCGAGTTCTGTCAAAGAGGGGCAACTGTAGACACCCCATTTTTGACCGACCTTAAGACTCAGACGTCACCGATTGAGCGCTTGGTGATGTTGCATATCGCGCTTGTTCGGAAGTTTCAGAGTCACGGCCGTGCGCCCTGCCTCCGGACTTCCGAACCCTCTCCTGTGCCTTGTCTCGGTTTGCAAACCAGACTCGGTTTTCTGCTTTTTCCCGAGGGAGAGAGAGGTCTAGCGCATCTGTCACAATGGTCAGAGGCTAGATTTCATGGTCAGAGGCCATTTTGCCCACTTCGGGGTCCGGTTCCTGGTTTTCGGAGCCGTTAGGCCGTGTGCCTCGGTTCGGGGCCGCTCAACCATCTCTGGTTTCTCGGGTTTTGGCATACATCTTTTTATCCTTGTTAGGAACATCGGGTCCGAGAACCCCACTTCGGTTCCAAGTACCACTCTGCTTGACGGCCCATTCGAACCCGAACCACGGTTTTGGTCCCCGAGCGCTCGTTTCGTGTTGTTGTCTGATCAACCTTGGCAGGTACCTCTGTTTTACCCTGCTAAGAAACACTGGGGTCCGAGAACCCCACTTCGGTCCCAAGTACCACTCCCGGTGCTTGACGGCCCATTTCCGGGAACCCGAACCACGCGGTTTTGGTCCCCGAGCGCTCGTTTCGTGTTGTTGTCTGATCAACCTTGGCAGGTACCTCTGTTTTACCCTGCTAAGAAACACTGGGGTCCGAGAACCCCACGGTCCCAAGTACCACTTTGCTTGACGGCCCATTTCGAACGAACCACGCGGTTTTGGTCCCCGAGCGCTCGTTTCGTGTTGTTGTCTGATCAATCTTGGCAGGAACCTTTGTTTTACCCTGCTAAGAAACACTGGGGTCCGAAAACCCCACTTCGGTCCCAAGTACCACTCCCGGTGCTTGACGGCCCATTCGAATCGAACCACGCGTTTTGGTCCCCGAGCTTTTCGCATTGTTGTTTATTCATTTTTGGCATACATCTTTGATTCAGCATTTTGAGGAACACTGGGGGCGGAGAACCCCTCTTCGTGGCCGAGTGTCACCCTGCTTCCTGGCCCATTTCGGACCGAACCACGCGGTTTTGGTCCCCGAGCTCTCGTTTGCATTAGTTTGCTCCGGTTTTGGCGGTACCTCTGTTTCATCCTTCTAAGGAACACTGGGGCCTCGATATTCACCGCCGTGGCGAACGTCGCTTTCGGTGTCTGCGGCTCTCTTTTTCCCGAACCGCAGTTCGTCCCCGAGCTTCGTTTTGCATCGTTTTCGTTCAATTTTGGCAAGTGCTTCGCTTTTATCATTCGAGGACACTGGGGCCTCGATGCCCACCGGGCCGAACAAAATATCTCGATTTTGCCCTCAAAATATCTAGATATTTTGTCCTCAAAATATCTAGATATTTTGGCCTAGATATTTTCCATCTTCTTAGCCCTCTTTTGACCTCTCTCTTGTGCACAATGAAGAGCCGAACCAGCTGGTTTGAGAGAAGAAAAAATGGCTTCAAGAGTTCCATAGCCAAAACCTTCATTTCCATAACCAAAAACCTTGAAACAACTCCAAGTCTTGTTTGATTTCTTCACCAACACCTAGCCTCACCACCACAAATTCGATTCCAGCAGCAAGGAAGTGAATTTCAGAGGTTGAGAAGCTACAAATCAAAGCCAAAAAGCAAAGAAAGACAAGTCTTCAAGGGTAAGTGTCTAAAACCAACTTTTAGGGCCTTTTCTTGATCTTTTTCTACACTCTAATTGGTTGAGAATTGGGGCTCCGATCCTACTGCTTTTTGTGCTCATTTTGAGCCCCTCTACAACATTGTAGAAGGGTCAACTCCATTTGGTATTTGTATATACTAGTTCCTTCAATATTCATCAAGATTGTCACATTTTTGCATGCTAAAATTGACCTATTTGTGTTTGTTTTTGGGGCTCCGACCCCTACTGGTTTTGTGCTTAAAATGAGTCCCTCTACAACATTGTAGCATAGCTCAACTTCATTTGGCCATTATATATACCATTTCATCAAGTGTGCCACTTTTTGTATGCAATTTTCGACCTATTTGTGTTTGTTTTTAGGACTTCGACCCCTACTGGTTTTAGTCTTATTTTGACCCCTTTACACATTTCATGAAGAAGGTTTGGTCATTTGGTGTATAGATTACAAGTCTCAGGTTAATCTCTCTTTGGGCTCCATTTTGCCTTCCATTTCTAGCATGTTTGTCTTATGAATTAGAGGCTGCCATTTACTGCATATATGCTTATTTTTGGGCCCTCTTTCATGTTGTAGAAGAGAGTTTGTTCATTTGGTGTTTGTATATGCCATCTTCCTTTGTAATGCTCTTTTGGCCACTAATCTTGTATGATTTTGTTGCCATGACTATGTCTACATTTTGGCCATGTTTGCTACTGAAATGAGCCATTCTTGGGACTGCCTTGCTACTGTTTTTGCTGCCATGTATCAATTGTGCATGTTTAGTGTGGCCATAAGCCATTTCGGGTGCACATTATCGCATTTCGGGATCATTTTTCGCTTTGGGTGCGCTTCGGTTGTGTTTTCGGGGCTGTTTTCCCCTCATGTAGCTGCTGAAATTTCATTACCATGCTTGCATATCATTACCCACGTTATTTTGTGCCTTAATGCATTGCCTCGGTTTGCGTGCCCGCGGGTACGCATTTCGAGGCACTTCGTTTTTATCCGACGGCCTCCTATGTGAGTGAGCTGAGGCTCTCCCATGTTGGTGTAAGCCCATCGTTGCATTTCGTATGCCATTTGTATCATTTTTGCATTGCCTCGGTTTGCGTGCCCGCGGGTACGCATTTCGAGGCACTTCGTTTTTATCCAACGGCATCTTATGTGAGTGCGACTGAGGTCCTCTCATGTTAGTGTAAGCCCAATCTGCATTTTCCATGTCATTGGCATTGCGTATGCCTCCGCCTCGGTTTGCGTGTCCGTGTGCACGCATTTCGAGGCAATCTATTTTATCCGATTTGCATCTCATTCATCATCGCCTCGGTTTGCGTGCCCGTGTGCACACATTTCGAGGCAATCTATTTTATCCGATTTGCATTTCACATCATCGCCTCGGTTTGCGTGCCCGTGTGCACGCATTTCGAGGCACTTCGGTTTTATCCGATTTGCATTTCATCATCGCCTCGGTTTATGCACTGGCGCGCATTTGAGGCGCCGGTGTTATCCGATTTTACATCACATATCATCGCCTCGGTTTGCGTGTCCGCGGGCACGCATTTTGAGGCGCTTTATTTTACCCGATTTGCATTTCATCATTGACTCGGTTTGCGTGCCAGTGGGCACGCATTTCGAGGCACCTCATTTTTATCATTCTGGCATCCCGTGTGAGTGTGGCTGGGGCCCTCTCATATTGGTGTAAGTCCATCGTTGCATTTCATGCCTTTATGTCATCGCCTCGGTTTGCGTGCCAGTGGGCACGCATTTCGAGGCATCTCATTTGCATCAGCATTGTGCATACTAGGTTGTATCTTAGTTGCATTTCATGCATCTCATGCATATTGCATCGTGTTCGGGATAGGAGTTAGCACGGAACGAGGCACGCGTTCGTACTACGAGTGACGAGCGGGTCTCAATCCCCAAGTCACCAACACTCGGATTACCCATGATGGAGTTAGGTTTTCTCAGTAACATTCATCCGCATTCATCCCATATTGAGTTGTGCACTGCGATCCCTCGGCCATCATGCATCGGTATGCGTGATTGGTGGCGAGGATCGAGACATGCATACATTTGTGAAATACACTGCTGTGCCCTTTTCCTGCTCTCTGTTGCAGCAAAATTCAGAGTTGGCAACTTTCCGGAGCATGGCACGCGTTTCAAGGTAAATTGCAAACAGAGGCTAATTGGGGCATCCCAGTGGATTTCTGCGCCAGGCAACTACAACATACATCATCCTTCGGCGGGTCCACGGCTTGCATGCAGCTTCTGACTTGCATAGTTAATTTGTTTAATTAATTAGAAATTTGTAATATTTTGGACTGTAATATTTGGGACTGTATTATTCTTTTATTCGGACCCTCTGCGCGAGGGCATAAATGTAATAAGGGTGTGTGAGTGTGATGTATGTCTTCCAACCCCCATTTCTTTCTCCCTTTTATTTACCCGCTTTGAATGGTTAGATATAGGGCATACTTCAATTAGCATAGAGTATGACAGCATGTTTGCATCATTCATCTGTTTTGCACGCACCGGGCTCGGCGCATCATACAAACTGCATTTGTATTTCAATTCCAAGTTGAATACATGATAGTTGTAGCATTTCATATGCCATCTTTAGAATAGCCGAGCCTGCTATAGTTGCATTTTTGCATGTGTTGCATTAGGCATTCTGTATATTTTAGGATCATGCATTGATTTCTAATCAGTTCTCTGTTTTGGCTTGGAGTACTAGGTGAGTTTTATGTTTTAGCATCCTTGCATGCGTGTGAGTGTTGCCATGATAGCATGCTTGCCATGAGGCTATGTGCTTATGTGATATAACTGCCTGAATGCCTGTGGGTGGAGGTTGAGTTATTTGAATTGGAGCAATTCATTGATTGTTTGTTAAGCCCACTAGATTGTGGCAAAATCTGTATTTTAAGCCTACCTGCGGGTAGCAAACCATCTTTCACCAACAAACATGAGATGTTTAGTTCCAATTCAGACGGCCCAGTCTATACTTGTTTGCTGCGAGCATCACATAGTAACCTAGGCTAACAATCAGAATGAGAACTCACAATGTTTTCAAAAACAGATATCATGGTTAGTAGAGGCCGGTCTTTGACCGGGCGAGAGGGGGTGCTCACGATGTGACCTTCCCTAATCGTACCCAAGTTCCCGAGCCAACTTTGGTGATGACGGACACGTGGCCTTTCGGCACCGAGTCAGGGTTTCCTAAATTTCCTATTTTAAAATATTTAGGTGGCGACTCTGTTATCTGGCAAAGCAGTCCATGTTTGGCACTTCTTTTCAAAAAATCTGTTTTCCTTCAAAACGATTTGCCGGATTTGGACTCTTTGGTTCGAGATTGAGAACCGCAACAAAAATCGAGTCCGAGCTGTAGCGAGGCTCCCCGCGGGCGTGGTTACAGTGTCCTACGTGAAAGTCCCAAAATTATACATGGGTGCCGATCCCACGGTCGAAATATCCGTAAAATGACAGATTGAAGTGTTTATGTGTTAATTGTGTGATTGAAGAATCACTGAATTGTAGTCTTAGTTGGGTTGTTGAATGGCAATGAAATAGGCCCATGAATTGAAATGAATTGAAGGAAAATAGAATAAGATGTGAAATCGGTATTTTATGATTATTGCCTCGTTTGGCAAGTTAACATTTTAACAAAAAAGTCAAAAAATTACTAAAAAATCCAAAAAATCTATAATATATATTAAAAAGTCAAAGATTCATTTTTCTCTCAATTTTTTGCACATCTTTTCGTAAAAAGCCAAAAAGTCACCCAAAACATACTAGTTTTTTTAACTCATATTTTAACCAAAAAGTTAAAAAGTTACTAAAATAGCATGTTCCCAAACGAGACCTATATAAATGTTAGCGCTCTATCACAGGCATTATATATGCACATTGTACTTATATTTTTGCTAAACCTCATATATTGTGTTAGATTATTCTTATTAGGCTATGGCTCACCCTATTTGGGAAATACATTTTCAGGTATTGGTGACATACCTCTGCCAAGGCAGTAGCTTGAAGGGACATCTGGGAGCAAGAGATTCTTTATTTTGTTGTACTTTCTTTTGCATAGCCATGGGCTTTATTTGTATGAGTTAGTCTCACTTTTGTTGTAACCAAGCCAAGCCTTGGAAAGGTGTAAACTTATAAGGCATCTATTTATGCTAAACTTTTTTGCACCATTCACTCTATGAAATGAAAGGAAATTACACTCTGATTCATGCAGTTATTTATATATGTTTTGAATTGTATTCATTGTATACATTTTTGGGGGCATTACAAATACAAACTAAGAAAAGGAGGAGATGGGTGGCAATAAGTTAAGAAAAGAAAGGAGTAGAGGTGGACCATGAAAAAGGATGAAGGGATGGTGATGGCAATGGATAATAAAAGATGAGGGGTAGTAACGAGGGGTAGTAATGGATAATAATAAAAGTAGGAGGTGATTGTCAACAAGGAAAAAAAGTGATCAAACTGTTTAAATTGCCCATTCTCCATTAGCTATAAATAACAGATACACTCATTGTAAAAACCCAAATGGGGGTGTTGATTTTCTATGCCCCTTCGATGACTTTCCAACGTATTTCTGGCGAGTTCCAAAAATACTTTTAAACTGTAGATCTGAACTTTTTATGTCTAGGAAAAGGGATTTGAGAGCTTTTCTCTCAATTTTTGACAAAATTTTTTAGATTTTTGACACCCACAATGATTCCCTCTTCTCTCAATCATTCTTCTTTACAACTATAAGTGTTTTTCTCCAACCTTGGCTTTTAGTAGTGACCGAAGTTCAACGGGGGTAGTGGCGGAATTAAGTAGCGGAGACGATGACGGAAATTGTGGATTTAGACTTTATTTTAATGCAAATCTTATTTTTTCAAACCTTATCTGTGAGAAGATTGGTGATTTTCCCAAAGCTGTAACTAGTTTTTTAACGGCTTTATAGTTTGTTGTTCATAGTTCTTGTAAAAAAATTTGTTTGGCCCTTTAGGACTTTATTATTTTTCTTTTTCTTATTCAATATGTTGTTTACTTTTCTTTTTTTTTTTAATATAACTGCCTTATGACTTTTCTCAAAAAAAGTAAAAAATAAAATAATGAATACGAATGAATAATTAGAAATTAATACTATTTTAAAAGCTCAGAATTAAAATTAAACAATTAAAAAGTCAAAATTTGATTTGTTACCAATGTCAACATTATTTTATTTTTATTTTATTTTATTTTTGTAATTTCTCCAATTTTGAGTTTTTTTTAAGCTATTTTTTTTTTTAAACACCTAAGCTGAATGAAATCAAAAAAGTAAAATATTTATAAAAAAAACTATAATAAATACAAAAAATAGAAAAAGTACTAATTTTTTTTTGTATTTAGTATTTTTTTTTTAATTTCACAAATATTATATTTTATAAGGATGTCTTGATTAAGTGAACTTAAGAAGTAATTAAATTACATAAAATATTAAAAAAAGAATTGTCTAAAAACAAAAATGGAAAATTTCAATTTACCTCTTGTGGTTTGGCTTATGTGCAAATTACTCCTCTCATTTGAAAATAAAAGGCTGCTATTTACCCCCACTTTTTTACTCTACCATCCCCCTCCCACTTCTTTGAACCCCCACCAAGCAAAATTAGTTCCCTCAATTTTTTCTTCGAACCCCCACCTTAATACCAACTATATCTCCAACCCCAAACTCAAACCCTAGCCCCTAACCCTAAACCCAAATCCCAACCCTAACCCTAACCCTAACCCTAATCCCAACCCCACCAACTTTGGCCACCATCGTTGCTATCTCTGGTGACCAATCCACAACCCTTTGTCGTCCCATTTTCTTCTTTTCTTATTCTCTCTTTTCTTTTTCTCTCCACATTCCTACCATTGCCGACAACCCCTTTTCTCCAACGGCGACCTTCTTTAGTCGCCCTCACCACCCTCTCTCCCTTCTCTCGTGCATCACTCTATGCTCCATCGCAACTCTCTTATGTTGTCGTCTCTACTGGCCTATCACCTTTAACCATCGCCGTCGCATCTCGCTATCGTGACCCAGCTATGTCGTTGCCCCTGCTTGCCTCTCGCCGTCGCGACCTAACCATCTCGAATCAAATCTAAAGAGAAGAAAGGGACAAAGAGAAGAAGAAGAAGAGGGCTAGGATTGGGGTTTAGATTTAGGGTTAGGGTTTTGCTAAAGATGAGAAAGATGAGTAGGACGGTGATGGCAATGACGATGGATGGTGGGCAATGATAGTAGTGGTGCAATGGTGGAAAAAAGAAGGAAGGGGAAGATAAGAGTGTTGCGATGATGGCGGTAGTTGGGAGTGACAGGAAGGTGAACAGCTAATGTGCCGAAGGTGATGGAATTAGGGTTAGGGTTTGGGAAATTAAGGTTAGAGGGTTAAGGATGAGAGTAGAAATGAATTTTATCTTTGGACAAAATTGGAATTAAGAAAAAATGAAAGAATGAGAGATCTAAAGAAATAAAGTAGGTGTAAATAGCAGCCCTCTTGAAAATAACCACATAGCCCCCTTATAGTTTGTGGACTAAAGTGCACCATTAGACCCGCTAACAAGTTAATGAAAAAGACTAAAATATCCCTATATATAGGTAACGTAAACATGTGAATTACGAATATTTCCGTTATTTGTTTGAGAGACAATGTACTTTAACTCCTTTGTACTTTATTCCATGTGTGATTTATCCTCTTTAAATTTAAAAATGAGCATATAATCCCTTTATGTGTGGTTTCACACTTACTGTTAAGTTGGATGAAATATTTAATGATACACTTCAATTCATATGGGAGTTATATAGTTATTTCCAAATAAGATAGAGTAATCCGGCCATGGACAAAAGCATAAAGGGGCCAAGTGAAATTTGCCCAAACAAAATACCTAAAACAAAAATGTAATTTTTGAAAGTGAAAATGATCATACTCAAAAACTGTATCTGAAAACTTAAATCCAAACAAAATTAAACAAAACAATTGATGGTATTTTCCAAAAAAAAAGAAAAAACTAAAATCGTTTTTTGTACTTTTAGAAATAATATAAATAAATAAATAAATAAAAGATTTGAAATCACCATTGTTTAAAATTTGGGTATTTTTGGATAACTTTTCAAAAACAGTATTCCATATCATTTTTCTTTATGAGTTTGAGGCTTCTCTCACGTCATCTCAACTTGACGCTCATTTTGAAACCGATTTTAGTAATTCAAATCGTTTACTTTTTAATACTAGTTAAGTAAAACATTCAGGAAAAAAAAAATTACTATAATTGGACATCAGTAGTTATATATTTGAATCATATTTGTTTTTTAAAAAATATACAACATATATAATTTTAAGAATAGTCATCTATTTTTGTAATACTAATTTGATTTAAACATATAACTACTGATATCCGATCATGATTTTTGTTTGCATATTCTACTCAACGAATCTTAAAAAATTAATGGCTCAAGTCTCTGAAATCAATCCCAAAATAGACCATCAAACTTAAACATTCTTTCAAGTTAAAATAGCCAACTTAAAACAAACTAAACCCTTGAAGACAACTGCAGTTTTTCTAAAACAAAATTACCCCAATGATAAAGGTGTGAATTCCAATGTTTCGAGCTTGATCTTCATGACCTCCCCAACTGATTCAACTAAAGTTATTGAATCACAAAAATGTATAAATAAATGAATAAAATCAACCCCACGTGCTCTAGCTCATTGAATTAAAGGGCAATTGAAAGAAACTAATTATAATAATATGAAATTGCAAAAGAGTATGTTTTTTTTTTTCTTGGGTGCAATGTTTGTGTTATGGGGCAAGTGAAAAATGTAACATCACTAGTCGTTGAGCACAAACCCTACTTGTACATAAAGGCTGCAAACGAATTTAGTAATGAGTTAGGTTCGGCAAGTTAAGTAAATAAACAAATTCGAGTTGAACTTTTAAACTTATTTAATAAACAAGTCAAACTCAAGCATGAATAAACTTGACTCGTTTATTTAAATGAAGTAAATAATTTATTTTTTTTAAATCCATTAATCCTGCTAAACAAGCCGGCGCTAACAGACTTTTCTTTTTACCACCCATCAGATTCAAGGCTATTATGACTATGAACAATGTAGTATTAATTTCGAAGACATTTTGAAAAACTGTTGCACAGATATTGTTTAAAGCTTGACAGTGTCTCAATTTTTGTCAAAATCGTTGGCTGTAGCCAGAAAAAAGGTGGCAAAATCGAACTTTCGATCTCTTAACAAAATTGAAGGGTTCTAGCCAACTATGTTAAATCCCAGTTGGTTTAGCTAATGGATTTTTGAGAAAACAAATCAAAATGTTTAAATCTAATTCTTTTTCTTCTGTTTTTTAATCAAGAGGAAGGAATTTGACCGAGTCTAGTTGATATCATACAATGGATATGCATAAAAGCAAATTAAGGGGAGAAAAAAATAAGCTCCACACCATGCCAATACCTCAACCAGCTGCATCCATTATATGATTCTGATCTATGCTTTAGACAAAGCCAAGTCTATACACTACTAGTTCATCCTACTCATCATACTTGCTACAAGAAGAATAAACTTTGAACCTTTCAAAAATCTGCAGTCCAAGAATTACATGCAATTTATTTCTAGTGATTAGAAGAAAAAAAAAATATATATATATATCAAAATTCTCTCTCGGGGTGAAAGAGAGAGAGAGAGAGAAGTATTTTACCCTTGATTTGGAAAAACACAGCTTTGTAATCCACTCACATCCCAAAATAAATTACAGAAGGAATCCTTTGGCCTATTATATCAGCTGCCAAGTATGAAAAGCATTGAAAACTGTTAGTAACTTGATAAGATATAACGACTTCCATAGCTAAAATTCAGGAAAAACAATACTTGCCTGGTTGCTGCTATAAAAAAAGAAAAAAAAGTGAAGACTAGTAACCGTAGGGATCACTATCATTAGCAGTACAATACTACATTAACCTCTCTTTATTGCTTGGTCTTACTACCATTGCCATACAAGAAATCCAAAATTGTAGACCCCCTTGCAGTCTTTTCTGAACTACTGCTTTCCTTATTGAAGTTGGCACTGACATCAGGAGGACAATCCATCTTAATTCTAGACTCATACTTAGCTGCAAAAGCTAACGTTGACATGAGTGCCTTCTGTGCTGAGTTCGTCATGTTTGAAAGATGTTCCTTCTGAGCTGCATTTGGCATATTTGACAAGAGTGCCTTCAGAGCTGAACTTGGTGCGTCTTTACCATGCTCATCTGTCAATTGATTCACAGATTGATCTGAAGGAAGTGAAGAAGATAGTTGCTTCCATGGTTTTGAACCGGGGATCCGACGTTTAGGGGCAGTTTCTCTCTCTTGAACAGATGACACAACATCATTATCCTTAGGATGATCTAATGGAGCTTTGCCAAATGAAAGAAAGTTTATTCCTTGGGGTGGCATAGTAGGTGTTCTCTTTGGCATCTCACTCCAGATGGGTACTACGTCTCTTGTGATTTGGCCCGTTTGATTGCCAATTTTGAGTCCAACATCCTTCTTTGGAGATGAGGCAGCTTGCTTATCCTTGTTAGAATCACTGAAGGAAGTTGATTTTGGAATACCGCAATCCTTTAAAGGAGCTTTGCCAAATGACAGGAAGTTTATTCCCTTCGATTCCACTGCAGCTGTCATCTTTGTAATCTCATTTGAGTTTTGAGCCATATCTGGTGTGCCATGGATCATCGGAAGACCAACCTTGACACCACCAACACCTGTTATTGGAGATGATCCGACTTGATTAAGCTTACTTGGATTGTCCAGTGCCAATTTCCCAAACATAAGCTTGCTTATTCCCTTGGGTTGTGTCTGTACAGCACGTTTGAGTATAGTCTGTACCACATCCTGTTTAGTGTTCTTACTAGAATCAACCTTCGGATGAGAGGAATTATTCAAGTTCAATTGCTTCTCAGAATTTGTACCCCTTAGCAGGGATGAAAACTTCAACTCAGGTTTGGAAGCATTTGTAGTGCTTGGGGAACCTTCTGTGAGTGGCATCTGAGAGAAATATAGTTGAATAAGCAAGCCAAATAAGGCAATAAGTATGGCCACATATGCAGAAAAGCATAGCTAAACAAAGCCAACCAAAACTTGAAAAAAAAATAAAATCACCTCGTGTGAAAACATACAGTCAGGGCCTCTGCTGCAAAAACCGTTGGACAAATAATTGTTGCAGGGATACTTGGAGAGTTGATGATCAAATGGACAGTCATCGCCTTTCATGCATGAGTGACGCGCAAAATGACAACATGCCTGCAACACCAGAAACCATGAGAGAGAGAGAGAGAGAGAGAGAGAGAGATGCTGAGCAATAAAAATAACAACTTGACTTGATATAAGAATGATAAGTATGTTTCAGGAATGAATTTGCCATCGTGCAGTATGATTTATTCACATTGAAAAGTAGTAAGAAATATGGATGAATTACATTGGTGAGGGAAGTACACATGATTGAACAAGTTTAACTTCTGAACTACCACTGATTTAAAATCATTCAAAACTGCACATAATCCAAATCAAACACTTGGAATGAGAAGTAAATTAACTTTAGGTGACATGTAATAGTGAGTCCTAGATATTCTTTCATCTCCACTTAGGGAAATTAGCAGTGTCTGGGACAAGCAAAGGTCAGGGAATTCTGTGATGGTCAAGGCAAGGACCAGGGCACACTGTTCTAAACCCAATCTATCGCCATCCCTAGGTATTATCAACCATCAGAACCCTTGAAGGTTGCAAATGTTCAGTCTACACAGTCAGCTATCTTTGTCATAATTATTTGGAATAAAAGAACAAAAACCTAAAAGAAATGGAGAAACCTCTATGTAAAAGCATATCAATACAAGATTGTAGGCAGCATAAAGTACTTGCCAAAATGGAGACCAATGTCGATTCCCATACAGAAATCAAATCTTAGAATTGATAAGTGCTGGCCCATCAAAGAGTGGAAGAATCCAATGTGTGGAAGAAGAAGAAGAAGAAGAAGAAGAAGAAGAAGAAGAAAGTGGAAGAATACATTGGGTGGAAGAAGTAGTTGCCAGAGAGACCCATCCTCTTTAAGAGCATGCGGTTCATAAAAATAAAAATAGATCTCTTCAATGAAAACAAGAAAGATTATTGGTCCTTGAGATTTGGGTGAGCCTCAGAAGGTGGCTCAACCATTAGGCCACTTCTCTTATCACCTAAGGCCAGCCAAGAACATTTTTAAAAATTCTTATTGCTGAAGGTCTCATTTTTTAAAAACTCAGCAAAATAAGGCCTCATTTTAATGTTTAGCGTAAGATTAGTGACCCTCCAAAGAGGAGGCATTCTTGCATCAAACTAGGATTCAGCAGCAAATGAGTCCATGTACTAAAAGCCCAAAAATCCTTTTATTTTACTTTTTTTGTTTTTTTAGGGAGAGTGGGGTTTGAGTGAGTGTGTGTGTGAGAGAGAAGGAAAGAATCTTAACATTAATAAAGCTTAATCTTAAAGAGAAAAAAAAAACTTGATACTTTTGAAGGTGCTTGAATAGTATTAGCAAAAGTAACCATTTTCAACTTGCCAAACCAAAGATTCTCCAAAATTTCCTAATCTACACAGCATAAAGCCCCTCATGAATGAGAAGGAGAGGGAGAGGGAGTTCACGAATGCCCCTTAGCAAGGGCCATTATGTTAAGGGGAAATTTTCGATCCCCTTTTGATGTGAGAATATCAAAGAATGGTCACACCAAATTGGACATTGTGGTTGCGAACATCTAATAATCAATTCCAAAATTTGAATAACCCATGAGATGGTTTTGCACCAAGAAACTTTCTCCATTGTGCTCAAAATTGATGTCCAATTATGTCGCATACACACGAACAAGAAACACAAACATATTATATATAATATAACTTTTACACATTATATAAAAAAACATGTGATTTGATCGATTATATAATTTTTTCTACGTAATATAGAAAAACATGAAATAAAGCTCCAAAAATATTATCTATGTAATGACTTTTATTACTTGCTTTCTCACTACATTTTTTTAAAACTCTTTGTTACTTTATTATTTCCCTATGTTAGAAGTTACCCATGCATATTTGACTTCATGTTGATCAAGCATATGGTGCATTCTTCTTAGAAATGTTTTCAGATGCATGAGTTGCATTCCTAAGAATTCTAACATTGTTCTTTGTTGAAGAGTGTTAAAGAAGTGATGTCAAATTGTTAAAAATGTATCACCGAATGGTCTAAAATTATGAATTTTTATTTTTAAATTATAACACAATCGTTAAGTGTGGGACATGCCACCAACAGTGTCAGAGAAATGTCAGCATTTGACATAGACACGGCTCCTTGTTAGAGTGTTCATTCTACTTAAGCATCTCACTAGTCAATTATTGAACTAGGGTACAACTATAAGCAGACTATTAGTCAGAATAAAACAGAGCTAACTATTAATGGTAACAGAATGAAACAGCGCTAATTATTAATGATACATCTCCAGCAGTTATCAACAATCAACTGTTCTTATAATAATCAGAATCAAATGCAATTGTTGAATCACAAGAGTGCTTAGTTAAAACGTTACATGATCATACCTTGGATTTTGTCAAGGGTATTGTATCATGTGAAAATTTGCACTTGTCACCCTGTGCAACAAAAAGAATAAAATAAAAGCAGTGTCATCAGTATGCATATAAGTGAGACTTCTAAGCAATTGAAACCTCCATCCTAAAATTAGACGAGACAAGAAAGACAGAACATAGATGACTATTACAACCTCTTGGCATCTTCCCTTCATATAATGACGGCAATATGTTACTGTTTTGGGTTTCAGTATTGGTTGGATTTTTAACCTTATAACACCAAGACGTCTATTCTTTTCTGCTCGTTTGATTCTTTCCTTTTGCTGCAACATGCAAATCAGACAAATTAGTTAAGCCCAAAAAAAAAAAAAGATGTAATACAGATTGAAACTGTACATGGCAACTATAATAGTATTGATCAACACTGAACCTGGTGTGTGATGTGTAAAATAAATATTCAAAGCATCATAAAGTACCAGATTTATTAAATGTAAGGGAAAAATTTACTTGGGGCTCAAACTATCACACTTCGGTCACTTTGCACCTAAACTATCAATTTTAACAATTAACACCTTAAACTATAAAAATTGTTTTACTTTGCTATAAATTGTTATCGTGCTACATTGTTTGACGAAAAGTTTCACTTTGTACCTCAAACTATCATGTTTCAATTTAGTCATTTAACCTAAGAAGTGCAGAACTGTGTTACCTAGAATGTTGATTGCTCCAGTATGTGGAACAAGAACATGAACATTGTACACCATATGCTCTAAAATATGATAAGATAGCAGTAGACTTGTATAGAGCCGACCCCATTTGATGGGACTTAAGGCTTGGTTTGATTTGGTTTAGCAATAGACTTGTATAGATTATACTATAAGAATTTAAGGTACTTTTAGAATAATTTTGTTTTAACAATTAAAAATCTAATAAAATGTCAAGTTTTTTTTCCTTCCAATTAGTTTGGTAGCAACACATTTCTACGAGCATTATAACCCATTTTTTTATGTTTTATTATGTCAACTTCATTCACCTTAGATTTTAGTTTATTACACTTGATTTTTTTTTTTTTTTTTTTTTTTAAACTCTAAGGAGAAACCTACAAGAAATATATTGGAAAAAACTTTTAGGATTGTTTTAAATGGCTAAATTTATCATATTCCGGAACGTGCATTCCAAAACGTAATTTGCTAGGGTATTAAAGCTTTTTGGTAACTCGGATTGTTCAAAAACCAACTTGACCTGGTCAAACCGACCAATCCGACTCAACCCAAGCCATCACAATCGGCTCCGTGGAAACCGGTGGTCGGCTATGGGATTGAAAGAGTGCAAAAAATCATTTTCTTGGTCAACATACAGTTTTTTTTTTGTTATGTAGGGTATCCAGGGTCCACTTACGCGTACCAGACTAAGTCCCTACAGCCCGAACAAGCCTTCTGAAACAAAGCTTACGCCCTGCGGTCCGTGGCCCCAAGGTATGCATTTGCTAGCTAGGGGATTCGAACCTGAAGTCAATATACAACTTGGCGTAAATTACACCTACGAGACCCGTACCAACAAATTATTATTGTATTTTTAATATATTATCTTTACATGTGTAATTTTATTGGAAGATGGGATTTCTCCATAGTGGAACAAAAATGCTTTCCTCTTCTTTCAGTCACTATTCATTTAATAATTTTTTGGTCAATGGCTATGTTACACGGACTCTTCAAAATAAATCAAATATCCGCGTCGGATACCCAATATAGCGATCCCGGTTTCCCCTTTTCTTTATTTGTTGTACTCCGGACTCGGTTCCGTGAAGTTGGTAGTTGTGTCTATCTTGTTGTCGTCCTTTAATTCCATTTGTGTGAGTTTTGGGATGTTTTGGAGAGGTGTGTTACAGGTTGGTTGAACCTGAGTCTCAATTCTAGTCGCCAAGGTTTTTGGTGTTGCGCTCGAGCGGCTTATTATACGCTCGAGCGGAGTTTGGTTTTGGGTTGTCCGCTCGAGCGGGCCTTCTTGCGCTCGAGCAGGGTTTACACTCTTCCAGTATTTTGTGTCCCTGCAAACTTCTGCAGGTGTGTTTTCGGCGCTCGAGCGGGTAGTACATTGTTGGTGTAAGTTCTGGGAGGGGGAAATCCACGCTCGAGCGGACTGGTTTTCGCGCTCGAGCGGATGTACTTTATTCTTGTGTCTTGACGCTCAAGCGGTATTTATTGCGCTCGAGCGGACCTAGTTATTTGTTCTTTACGCTCGAGCGTTGTGTTCTCCGCTCGAGCGGGAATGTCGTATATCAGTTGACAGTTGGGCATTTTGAAATCACTTTTTACATCTTCTCCCTCTCTCTTACTTTCCCAAAAGCATTTTTGAGAGCCTCTCTCTCTAGAAACTCCCTTCTCTCTAAGGTTTGATCTAGCTAGGGTGTTCTCTTCACCTTTGGTCTTTACAAAAGTTGGGTTGATCGTCGAGGGCTTTACTTTGATCCGAAAATTTCGAGTTTTGGAGCACGTTGAGTTTCGTCATCTTCTTTCCTTGAGTTCCGAATTTGAGGTAGGGATATCCTACTCCTCCTTATGGATTTTGTCTTTAAATTTTAGCATTTCGATATATTGGATGTTGTTGGGTAATTTTGAGAAAGTTTGGGGCCTTTGTGCAATTTTACAAAAGTTGGGGTTTTTTATTATATAAACCTATATGCAAGTTAGGCATAGAGAAATGAGATTAATGTTGGAACATTGATGAAAATGGAACCTTAGGGTTGTTTTGTGAATTATGGCTATTTGCCCTAATTGGTTTAATTAATTAATGTATATAATTAATTAGAGAAAATGAGGAATTGAATTGAGAATGTTGAAATTGGAAATGTGTGGGACTAAAGGGTGTAGTTGAATCATTTATTGCTCACCTAGTTGAAATGTTGATATATTATCCATTTGTGCATTTATTTCCTGTTTAGAAATAATTGCTTTGGACTACCGGTGGAGGGTAGTATTGATTGTTGTAGACAATGTATGATGATTAGGCAAACTAAAGCTAATCAATTGGATGTGTCATAGAGTATGACGGTGGATAGAATACATTAACTTCATGTATTGATAGATTGTGCATATGACCAATGTGTTTATGTGCATTATGTGTAGACGGTTGATAGAATGCATTAACTTTATGTAATGATTGATTGCGTATATGATTCTGTGTTTATATGCATTGCTTGTGTATGGGAGGAGATGGGGGATGTACTCCACGGTTTAGGAGAAGATGGGGATGTACCTCTAAACCGGTTAATGGTTATGGGAAGATGGGGGGATGGACCCAGGGTTGCAGCTCATATGCTCTCCCAGTGAAGTGTTGATACAGTTCATATGCTTATCTGTTGAAGTGTCGATATAGCTCATATGCTTATCTATTGGAATGTTGATATAGCTCATATGCTTATCTGTTGTAGTAGTGATATAGCTCATATGCTTATCTATTGAAAAGTTTGTTCGATTTGATATAGCATCAAAATGTATATCATCATCGTTTGTGAAGCATGGAAGTGGTTTATGTGCTATTGATACTACACCAAAATGTGTATCCACCTTGAATTTTCGAAAGTGTTCTAGTGATGGATTATAATCTCATCAAAGGTTTTGGCCAGAGTACTGAGCCTTGTTTGCAAATTCAATGTTGAATAAGAAATGGAAAGGGATTTGTAACATAGACTTGATTGTCATGGAATTGTAATAAGATATAAATGGATGTGTGAGTGTTAACCATGTATCAATTGCTAATCTTTTAGTCATTGTTCATAGTTAGTTTAGTACATTTCTACTGGACTGTGGCTCACCCTATATGGGACATCATTTTCAGGTACATGAAGCATGCCACCTCCAAGGACATCGCTTGGGAGGCTAGAGGCAGGCAGACGTTTGTGGTTTTGGCTATCTTTTGTTGTATTACATGTAATTTCAAGCCAAGGGCTTAATGTGTATTTGAGTTAGTACTCTCCTCTTTGTAACCAAGCGTTAGCTTGGAAAGCTGCAAGCCCATAGGGCATTTGATTCTGTTGTTAACATGTAATGTTTCTTATAAAGAATTACTTTGTGGAATAGAGTGATGTTTGTCTCTTATATCAATGTATGTCTAAATTGATGGGTTTAACGTTATTATTTTGAGGGCGTTACACCCAACACTTGAATAAGGGTATGGGATATGTGTTGAATACTTTTCAACGGACACTTCTTATATAATTATATATAACACTATTATTGTATGTATATATTGTTGCATAATTGCTATAAATGTCTTTTTGACACTGTATGTTACATATAGTACCATTTTATTTCACATATTTGATTAAATATACAAAAATATGACATTTTTTTGTCAAATTCACATACCCTTAAATTTATGGGTCGATGAGTCCGATCTCTAGATACATACCTGCACCTAACAGCCATACCTGAGTCCATGTAACATAAGTCAATGGAACATACCTTTTTTTCTCTCCTTTTCATTCATTATTCATTGAATTTCATCTTTCTCTCTCATCTCTCTTTGTATCTCACTCTCTCTCTACCTCTCAAATCAACAATTCACCATTTCTCTCAGTCTCTCTCCTCTCACAGATTTCATGTTTTCTCTCCACGGATTCCTCCACTGCAACAAATCCTCACTTTTAGATCTTTTCTTTCTCCCATGATGGGAAGTGATTGTGTGGTGGTGCTGATCAATGGTTGTGAGGTGTTGATCGATGGATGTGTGATGTTGATCGATGGACAAGATGGTGAAGAGTGGTGGAATCAATGGCAACGAGCGATTGTGTAGTGGTGTTGATCGATGGAGTCGGTGTGTCTTCCCTCACTGTCCTCCCTTTTTCCTATTTTCTTCTCTTTTTGCCGTCTCTCACAGATCTATATGTGAGATTGTGAGTTTGTTTAAATTTGTACGTATTGTGTGTATGAGGTTAATATTTGTTGATTTGAACTTTGAATCACATTAAGAGAGTCTAAGTTATAATTTGAACTACTCAACAACCGAATGGTTTGAGGGGGTTGATTTCGAATAAGAAGGCGGCCAACAGCCGGTAAATGGTTTCCTAACCAGATGGTGTCGGTTCAGTTGACGAGTCAAGGGTGAACTCGTGTCAATCCGACCTGTGAGCACCCGTAACAATCCACTTCTACAGAAGAGGCATTCATGTTGGACATAACACTCTGCAGACACTCCTAAAACTCAAAGTGTTTTAATTAAAATTTTAAATTCACAATACTGAACACTTCACAGACACTTCTAGAATACTCTGCCAATATTTCTTGGTCCCTCCGAACACAACCTATATGATTAATCTCTTCATAGTAACAATGTTCTGCATTCTTTAGAATGCAACTTGTTCACTTTAAATATATTTCAAAACATATATAAGATGAATACATCACATGTATTTCAATGTGCTACAATTGTTTTTTACATTCTTTATCATGTTATTATAACGTGAATGATATCTTGATATTTAAGTTATGAAATATAACCAAACCAAACCAAGCCTTAAATCCCATCAAATGGGGTCAATTACATGAACCCTTCTTCTCCACAACTCTATCAAAGGCCATTTGGCTAGTCAAATTAAGGAGATTCATATCTCTATTTACTACACTAGCCCACATCAATCTAGGTATGCCCTTGCTCCTAACACTTCCCTCTACCGTCACTATATTGCATCTCGTCACTACCGCCTCTGTTAGTCTCCGTTGTATATGACCAAACTACCTCAATCTATTCTCTCTCATCTTATCTTCTATCGGTACTACTCCTATCCACTCACGAATATACTCATTCATAACTCTGTCTTTTTTAGTCTTGCCACATCCACCTTTGCATCCTCATCTCAGCAACACTCATCTTATCTACATTTTGTTTCTTAATTGCTTAACATTCTGTCCCATACAACATCACTGGTCTAATAACCATTCTATATAACTTTCTTTTTAATCTAGTGGGTACTCGTTTATCGCACAGTATCTCGGACGCACTACTCCACTTAAGCCACCCTACCTTAATTCTATAGACTATATCTGCTCCAATCTACCAAACCGTTGTGATAAACCACCCTAAATAATGAAAAAGTTCACTCTTAGGTAGTTCATAGTTCCCAATCTTCACTTCTCCTTTGTTTCTATTGTTACTATTACTAAAATTACACTCCATGTACTCTGTCTTAGTTATAAATCCTTTAGATTCAAGTGCTTCTCTCCAAGTCTCCAACTTAGTATTAACTCCTTCTCTAGTCTCATCCACTAACACGATATCATCTGCAAAAAGCATACACCATGGCATATCATCTTGAATATTTCTTGTCAACTCATTCATAACTAAAGCAAAAAGATAAGAACTTAAGGTTGATTCTTAGTGTAACCCCATATTAATTGGAAATTCACTTGTCTCTCCAGTCAACGATCTAATAGTGGTCATCACACCTTCATACACGTCCCTAATCACATCAATGTAGCATTTTGTCACCTATTTCTTTTCTAACACCCACCAAATTATATCCCGAGGCATTCTATCATATACTTTCTCAAAAACGATAAATCATATGAATGTCTATTTTCTTCTCTCTATACTTTTCTATTACTCTCTTCAAAAAATAGATCACTTCCATTATTGATCTACCGAACATAAATCCAAATTGATTCTCTGACACCTCTGTTATATCTCACAATCGACGTTTCATCACTCTCTTCCATACTTTCATTATATGACACATCAACTTGACTCCTCTGTAGTTGTTACAATTCTAGACATCTCCTTTATTCTTATAAATTGGCACTAAAATACTCTTCATTCACAACTTTGGCATTTTTTTAGTCAACAAAATTTTACTAAATAACCTAGTCAACCAAGCAACCCCTTCTCACCCAAAAATTTTCAAATTTCAATAGGAATATCATTGGAAATAGTCACACAAAAAGGTGGGTAAGGCTTGAACCCATGACCATAGGTTTAAGGTAGGACGACTCATATCACTTAAAGCTAAGTTATGAAATATATGACTTTTTAATTGGTGTTATGTTTTTCTTCATTACATTTGAATAAACTACTCATATATTTGACATATAATAAATTTATAAAAATATAAGGCATATCGTGTCTTCATTTTTTGAAAATCACCATGTCCAAATGTCTGTGTCGTGTTACATGTTTGTATCTATGCTACATAGCTTTTTTTAACACCTTAGACTATTAAAATTGATCCACTTTACCCCAAATCATTAACGACGTTACATTTTTTTATAGAAGACCATATGAATCGGTTGGAGAGAGAAGAGGGCCCTTCTCCAACCAAATCTATAGCAATTACAAGGGAAAGACAATAATGCTACAATTTCTTGTGTATTTGTGGATGAATCGTTTAGAACCTCCAAATGACTTCATCTACTTCCATTTTCTCTCCATTCAAGCTTCTATATCTTGTCATGCTTTTCTATCCTCACTTTGTTTTGTCATAAAATTTGGTTTACTATTAAACAATTTAAAGGTAAGGAAGATGAAGTTCATTTACACGTGCACAAAACTGGTATGGATTTAGTGCTACTTACACTATCACCTGTGGCCAATTCATGTGACCTTAGTTAAAAAATTACAAGGTCGTTATCGATTCAGGGAAACAGGAATCCATTTTAATAATTTAAGGTGTTAACTGTTAACTATTAAATTTGATACTTCAAGGGCTAAAGTTTAAGTGACACAAATGTGATAGTTTGATGGGTAAAGTAAAGTTTTTCATCAAACAATTCTAACACTATCAATGACTTTGGGCAAAGTGAAACAATTTAAATAATTTAAAGTGTTAATTATTAATATTGAAAATTAACAATATTTTAAAGGGCACAAGTCTAATATTTGATGGGCATAGTGATTTTTTTTTTTTTTTTTTTTTGTCAAAATGTGTTTCCTTACACCATAAGAAAAAACCTAGATAAGATACAAAGTTCAGCCAAAGATTAAAAGTATATAAAGAAACAAATGTGTACCTTTTTCTTTGCTTTGCTTTCCTTGGTTTTAGGACCCCGCTTTTTCTCTTTGCGAACACCAGCATCCTGTTATAGATAACTAAGTTCATACCAGATCAAATATATATAGACCAAATGTAACCATAAAAAAGAGGGTTATATATCTAACAGATGTCGCATAATGATTCAGAAAACAATTACTATAGCCTAGGCAGAGAATCATATCCACAACCATTGTTGCACTCAAATAAAAATCAGATCAAGGTTGAGAACTCATAAAAAAAATCTTACTTTTGGTTAAAGAAATATAATTCTAAGCAATATAAACTCAAATTCAACAATCTATGGTGCTCAAAAAACTAGTACTAATCTTTTTGGGTTGTGTGAGTAAAAGCATATATAAAGATTTGAGGTATTTTATTTTTCAAAATATTCACTAAAGTCTCATTGCAGCAGATGTATATGTGATTGTAAGCACAATAGGGAGTTAGTTAGCCATCTTCTTAATCAGTTGGAGGTGGAGTAGGATTTATAGTCTTTGCTCCTCCTTATATTTGGTGTGGAATTGGTGTTTCCTAGGAGGGTGAGGAAGTTCTTCACTCTTGGAGAGGTGCTTGAGTGGGGAGGAGGAAAGCATGGTGGTTGGTTCCTTTTGCTTTAATGTGATCAGTGTGGGGCAAACAAGATAGAAGATTTTTTTATGGAAAGGAATACCCTATTTAGATTAGTTTTTTAAAAATAGATTATTGTATTTTTTCTTTGAACTTTTCAAGGATTGTCAATCCGTCCTTCAGCCAACTCTTGGGATTTTACAGAGGGCTTTGAATAACTTTTGTTGTATAGATGAGATCTATGATGCACGGACACGGATATGGACACGGGACACGACACGGACACGCAAATATGCAAATTTTCAAAAATTGGAGGACACGACACGCTAGGGATATGTTTAATATATATAATTTTATTTATTTATTATATATCTAAAATTTGAAAAAAAAAATATTGGTTGCTAAAAAATTACAATAATAATAAAATTAATAAACACATTACCTAAATTTGTTTAATAAAAATTGATTTTTTTCAAATAAAAATAATTTATTTTATAAAATTTAGTAAAAACATGGATATAAATAATAAAACAAAAGAAAATAAAAAAGAAGAGAGAATAAAAAAGGAAAAGGAGACGGAAAAGGAAGGAGAGAGAATAAATTAATCAGAAGAAGAGAAGAAGACAAAGACAGAAGAAGACAAAAGAGAAGATGAAGACAGAAGAAGAAGAGAGGAGAACAGGTTAGGGTTTGTTCTCTCTTTCCTCAATTTGTCCCTCTCTTTCCCTCGATCTGTCTCTCTCTTCCCTCGATCTATCTCCCTCTCTCTCCCCTTGATCTGTCTCTGGCTCTCTCTCCTTCTCCTCTCCAACAATTCTAGGGCTTCTTCGATCCACCTGCGTGTCTGAAACATGTCCTCGCGTGTCCCACCACGTGTCCGACTGAAAAAATTCCAAAAAAAAGGGGGACACGTAAGGGAGATTGTCAGACACGTGTCCACGGCGTGTCCGACACGTGTCCAACACTTATATGCAAGCCTCAGGTACATGTCTGTGCTTCATAGGATGAGATAGTTTTCTTATGTACACAGGTTGCGGCCCCTACCAAATAGAACCTGTAGACACCAAGTCAAACAAACTGCTTTATGGCTAGACTCAAAAACCAACCCAATTTCAAACTTTATGAAAATTAGATAATAAAATAAGAAGGAAAATTTATCTATAAATCCCATCTTGGGGAATTATGATCCGTTTAGTCTCAAGAATTTTCTTATAGACCAATTAGTCCCATTGATTTTGAAAGGTAGATTTAATATATTATTTGGAAATTAGATTTACTGTTATACCCTTATTTCTATTATGTTTCCTTCTTCTTTCTTTTTTTTTTTTTTTTTTTTTTTTGGGTGCTAGAAAGGTAAGATACACAACATATGGGAATCAAATTTGGGATGAATTTTTATATAAGAATTTTTTTTATTTGGAATGACTTGAAATATGGGATTCTTCAAACATTTCCAAAATGATGAGGGATTCTCAAACATTTCAAAAGAAGTACACAGCTTTGGGCAAATGTGTAATTTCAAACTGTAACACTCTGATGTAACACTCAAACATAACATTCCAATGTAATACTTCAAAAAAAACTTCTTAATATGCTTTTCCCAAATATAACACTCCAAAAAAACTCACTAGTGTTACACTCCAATGTAATACATAAAAAAAAACTACTTAGTGTACTTTTTCCAAACATAACATTTCAATATAACACTCAAAAAAAGAATGTGGAATTCTTCAAACCATTCCAAAAGGAGTACAAAAATTTCTTAATAAGCTTTGGGCAAATGTATAATTTCAAATTATGAGCGCTACATTTGGAAAAAGTACAGTAAGAAGTTTTTTTAGTGTTTTGTGTTTGTTACATTAGAGTGCTACGTTTGGAAAAAATATACTAAGGAATTTTTTTTTGTGTGTGTGTTACATTGGAGTGTACATTTGGAAAAAAAATGCACTAAGGAGTTTTTTTTTTTTAGAGTGTTACATTGTTACATTTGAGAAAAGTACATTACGGAGTTTTTTTAGTGTGTTGCATTGAAGTGTTACGTTCGAGTGTTACGTTCTTGTTCATATTTGTTCCAGAATGAGAGAAAATCCAAAACATCTATAGTGCGGATTGCTCAACTGTGTAATTTCACATTTGGAGAAATTCACTTTTATCGTTTAAAAATTAAATACAAACATGTAAGTGACTACTTTTGTGTAATTTCTACTTTAATGGGACCTTTAGGTTCATAAGAAAAAATGAGGACTAAACAGTTTACAAGATCACATTTTGGAATTTATTACCCAAATAAGAAAGCAGAACTTAATTAAATAAGAAACTGAACACTCTTAAAACTTACGCCCGAGATAAAAATCTCATTATATAGCATCTTAAATCATTTTGGTGGGACTTGATTGTCTACTTGTCGCACCCAAAATTTAACAGTCAATATTTGATTGCATAACTAATCGATTTTGATTGTATCATCATCCAAGAAAAAAAAAAAAAAACAAATAAATAAATCAAATAGATTTCTGAAATGGGCACCTATAATTGAAAAGTGTCAAAAGAGGCCTGCATCTTGGAAAAGGAGATTTCTTTTTTTTGGTGGTAGACTTACACTCATCAAATCAGTTTTGTCCAGCTTGCCAGTATATTATTTGTCTCTCTTCAAATTACCTAAAGGTGTAGCAATAGCTCTTGACAGAATCCAAGCTTCCTTTCTCTGGGGAGGCTCTGATTTGAAAAGGAATATACATTTGGTGAAATGGGAAGAGGTAAACCATGAGTAAAAAGCAAGTGGGTCTGGGGGTAAGGAAGGTCAGAGATTTTAATGATTGCCTTTTAGCAAAGTGGTGGTGGAGATTTGCAACTGAAACCAAAGCCTTATGGAGAAGAACCATCAGCTATAAATATGGAATCTCTGGTGGTGGATGGTTTCCCACTCAGAAACTTGAGGCTAAGAACTCTAGGACTTGGCTGGACATATTGCTTGTTGCTGACTGTAATCACAGTCTTTAGGATTTTTACGCAGCTAATTCAGAGGTAATTATAGGTAATGGGAATAGAGTTAAATTTTGGAATGATGTGTGGTTTGGGATCAGAGCAATTTCAGAAGATTATCCCAGATTATACAATCTGTCAATTGATAAACTCATTTCTTTGAAGGATTGTATTGAAGAGAAAGGAAATTCTGATGGATGGAATTTGAGATTCAAAAGACCATTATTTTCTTGGGAAGAAGAGGAGGTTAAAAGCCTGTATACTTTGTTGAATGCAGCCATCCCTATGTTGAGTAACCATGATGACTGGCTCAAATGGAAGGCTTCATCATCTGGCCAATTTTTGGTGTCTACACTTTACAAGAGAAGTGACTCAACAACTGGTACGGATACTCATATTCATGATTTGCTTTGGAAGAACATCTCTCCTCCAAAAGTCCAATTCTTGGGCTGGTTAGTGTGGAAGGGTAGGATCAAAACTTCTACTTATCTTCAAAGGCTTGGTGTGCTTGGAGCCAATATGAGCAACCTATGTATTTTCTGTAACACTGACTTGGAAACAATTGATCATGTGTTGATGGGTTGTCCTTTAATTTGGAAGGTTTGGTCCCATTTGATGAATTGGTGGGGAATTCACTGGGCTATACCAGGTTCTTTGGTAGGATTGCTGGAATTGTGGGCTGGCTTTAAGTATAAAAAGTTGGAAGCAAGATTGTGGAAAGCTTTGTTGCTGGCAATGGTGTGGTCTGTTTGGAAGCATAGGAATGAGTGTAAATTCAATAATGCTCAGCCAAATTTTGGTGAGTTGCAGGAACTAATTAAAGTCAAAGTGGCCTTGTGGGTTAAAAGCAACATTGAAGGGATTTGCTACTCAGTACAGGATTTTGTTTCCTATATCCAACAAATTAGAACCCCATCAAAGGATATTTAATGATTTGCATGGGTTGTAAAGTTAGTCTTTGGGTGGTGGCAGGTGCATCCTTTTGTTTTTGCCTGCTGCTTCTTGACTTCTCCTCTGTTTTTTATTTTGGTTGGATCCTCTCCAACCGGGTGATGTATAAGCATATGATTGTGCTCATATTTTGGTGCCAACCTAGTTGGGATTGTTTTGTGTAGCTATGACGCTATTTGCACCCACCTCCCCTATCTCTATTGATGTAATTCCTCTTTGTTTGTTGGCTTATATCAATAAAGATTTCCCTTATTTTGCTGATCCAAAAAAGAAAAAAAAAATAGATTTCTGAAAACAGTAAAAGGAATTCCAGGATGATTGTTAGTAACTATTCCTCTACAAGGTGAATTTTTAACTATGCTAGCAAAGTATCACAATGATTGCTCTTCTTTTTCCTAATTTCACTCTAAAGCAATGTGAACATCATTTAAAGTTTGTCAGAAGGGATTATGGTCTGTAGAGTGCTGAGGCTTTTCAAAAAACAATGGTAGGAAATTGATACTCTTTGCTTTCCTTTTATACTTTTCTTCTTTTTACTTTCTAATTTGTTTTCCTCTTATGAAAGATGGAAGGGGGTTGAACCTTTTTAGCATATTGGTTGACCTTGTTCATTTCCACATATGCACTTGTGCTTGTGACCGTGTGGCACGTATGCACATGTCAGAAAGATAGAGGTACCGGCATCAGCTATTCTGGTTTTCATTGGTTTTCCAATCAATTGCATCATAAAGGCCGCTGGTTTAAGCTGCTAGGCATATTTCAACCAAATTTACAACATCTATTTCTGAATGCAAGAGCAGAAACTCCATGCCAAAACATTTGGTGTTTATCACGAAATACAATTCAAATAACTATGGTCATAAGTAAGAATTATGGTCAAGTCTACCAAAGGAAGCCATAAATTACTGAAAATATGTGGAAGTTTTAGACTCTGCTTAACAAAATATCATGACAATCCCAGAATTACTCAGATCCACTGCACCATATTAAGGAATGAACCATAATCTTCTTCTTTATTCCATTATTATTACTAAAACATCAGGGTGGAAAGCTATAAATTGGTGGTTTTTTCTTTTTGTTGGAAGCATGGAGGGAGGGGCTCAGCATATCCTTTGAATAAAGGTGAGTAAAGGTTGCACGTCAACACATTATCACAGTGACAACTTAAGTAACCAACACTGAATGGCCCATGCAAACAAATGTGTGGAAAAAAAAATTATCTTGCACCATAAGCAGTTAAAGGAAATTCACAAATCAAAATCATACCTTTTCAGAGGATAAAGTGCTTTGATTTTTGGTAGCATTTTCCCTTGAGATTTTGCCAGGCACTGCTGGATGGTTGAACTCCTCAATAGCTCTAGCAGTTTGCTGCTCGTTTCTTACAGTTTCTATCACAGAGTCATACCCATGTGCCAGTTTAGCCTCACCATATTTCCCAAAAACAGCAATTTCCGACTTACACTCTATCTCTGGCATATTACTTAGAATTTTTAATTCTACTTCCTTACCCACATTATTAATTGTCTCCACAAAATTCTTATTAGATTCGGTATCTTCCTGATTTGCCACTTTCTGTTTCTTACAAGTAAATTGTTCATCATTACTAATGGCTTCAGAATTTTGCTCCTCGTCCAGCTTTTCTAATGATACAGCATCTTCAAGCAACAAATCCATTGATTGGTCATAAACCCCAAAGTCCCCTGAAATTTCTCCTTCTTCAATCTCTTCATCATCAGTAACACAAAGAAGAGAATTTATCCCACCACAATCAGATACCCATTTCTCCAATTCCATCAGCTCCATTTCGTTCACTTCTTCCAACACATTCCTCTCCACAAATGAACTTCCTTGTTCATTATTCTCATCCAATCTTGAAGATTCAGCATAAATATCTACATCTAAAGACAAATCAAGAGCTTCAGTGACCTTCCAACTATAGTTTTCCTTGTCTAAATTTCCTGATTCCTTCATACAAATTTCTTGGGGACTACTTTGGCCTTCTTGGTTATCTATCAAAGAGACAACATTACCACTTGGATTCTTGTCCAATGTATTATTTACAAGCTTAATACCGTTTTCCGGAACGAGTTCCTTATTTATCCTACTTAGATGGTCAAACTCATATGTTTCCATTCTATCCTCATCAACACATTCGTCACTACCAAAAAGTGTCGAATTCAGAGCACCCCTCTGAATTGACAAGATTTCAGACTCCATACTGGTAGGACCAACTGGTTCACCACACGCTTCTCCTTTGGTCGATTGCCCCAATTCATTCTCAACACTGCCTGCTTATTGAAAAAAAAAAAAAAAAAAAATTCACCATTAAGCTAAAGTTAGCATAATTGATACTCAATTAAAACCTCCAATCATTCACCAAATTTTTCATCTAACTGGATTTCAAATTTAAGTAAAAAACTTGATTTGATATGAACTACTCCAATCCTTCCATCAAAATCTTTTAAAAAATTACCTTCTCAATCCAAATTTCACTTTTCATTAAATTTGATGGAAAAAATAAATAATTATCTCCAATGCTTCGTCTTTTTAAATTTTCATCAAATTCAAATTTGATGAGTTCTAAATTTGATGAGAAAAATGTCTCTCTTGATTTGATGAACATTTGATGAAAGGATAGGAGATGATTTTTGAACATTTTTCCATCTGATTTAAATTTGATGAAAGAAAAGGTGAAGGATTGGAGATGCTCACGTTTTTGTAATGCAGTCAGCTCTTTTTTTCCCCTTTTATACACTAAAATGAATTGAAATTTTGAGAGAATCAAAACCAGGATTCCATTGGTTCGAAAATAGATTTAAATTTTGACAAAAGTGCAATAGTGAATCAGGGGTTTAATGCTTCAATAATGTTTTAGAGCTCTAAATTAGGAGCACTTGAGCATCACTAATGATGTGGCACAGGGGGCCTCACCAAAGTGATGTGATGTTTTGGCTTGAGTTTGTTTTTTTTTTTTTTTTTTTGATCATTAGTGCTATTAGTGGTCCAAAAATTAGTGAGATGAATCACCACCCTGAATGCTTTAACTTACACTGGGAAGCTAAGAAAAGAAAAGAAATGATTGTTATTTTTCCCCTTGTGTGGATAAGTAAGAAATAAAAAAATAAAAAAAAGAAATAATTGTAATTTCTTTCCTTCTTGTTTGGTTAAGGTCTCGTTTGGGAACAAATTTTTTTAGTAATTTTTTAACTTTTTGATTAAAATGTAATGTAAAAAAAATTAATATGTTTGGAATGATTTTTTAACTTTTTACGAAAAGATGTGTAAAAAATAGAGAGAAAATGAAATCTTTAACTTTTTGATATAGGTTGTTAGCTTTTTGATTTTTTTAGTAACTTTTTGACTTTTTAACTAAAAAAACAATTGCCAAACGAGGCCTAAATTTTATAAAAAAAAATTAAAAAAAAAACTATTTTATGTTATATTATTAAAATAACTTTTTTTATATTTTGTCAATCATTTTATTTCTTTTATTTTTACAGGATTGAAATTAATATTTTGAAAATATAAGAATGTGTAGGTTTTTTCCTCTTTCAATCTCTCAACTTTTAGGAAGATTAAAAACCAAGGTAATAAGAGAAATGAATTTCTTTCCGTTTTTCATAATTTCTCTCTACTTAAGTTATTTAAACAAATAAAATAAACACATATTTCTCTATTTCTTTTCTTTTCTCTCCAAATCACTCGGTTCATATGATTTTGTGAGAAACCAATAGAAGAATTCGAAAAGGAAAACACGAATGAATACCTTGTTTTGGACGCTCCTGTGGATGGGAATGACAAGTATGAGAGTCGGCATGGCAATGAGATAGAATTCTAACAAGAGTGAGAAAAGTTTCGCTCTTGAGGTGTCTTCTGCGATGAGGAGGGAAAGGAAAGAGAGAGTCTGAGTGGTTTAGGGTTTCCAGGTGTGATTGCTCCATCAATCAATTTCAAAATCACCTTCGAAATTTGCTACTCTCTGCTCATATATTTGCGGGCTAGGCCTATAGAGACTAGAGGTGAGACAGTTTAGTTTAATTAGTGTAAATCACGGTTTGTCCTTTATGCTTTTAACGCCACGTTTGTTTGGTTTTTTAGGAATAAGAATTGGACCAGTAGTTTATGGAATTTATTTAGGCACCGTTTGGGAAGTGGTTTTGTGGATTTTTTTGGCTATATTAGCTATAAAAGGCAAAATAAGTTATTTTAGTCACAACAAATAAAATATCACATCTAACCCATAATCATTACACTCTTCTCTCATAAAAAAAAATCAAAAAAGCCAAAAAGTCAAAAAATCCTTTCCAAACCAAGCTTTTTAGCCCAGACTAAAATAGCCAAAAAAACCAAAAAGCCAAAAAGTCAACCCACTTTCCAAACCAACCTTTAAAGTGGTATTACCTTATGAATTATTTTAAATCTCTCATTTTTTTTAAATCTTCACTTATAAACTTTAAAATTCTTAAAATTTATTTTCTCTTCCCAAATAATATCAAAATTATCCTTATAAAAATATTTCACCTATTGCATACACATCCCCACACCCCAAAAAATCTCACTTCCAAAAAAATCCTAACAAAGCCCACGAAGAAGAAGAAGAGGCAATGTAATTACTGTCTCTACTGTCTCATTCACCGTTGTCATAATTGGTATGCTCTCTCTCTCTAATAATTTTTTAGTCTCTCATGATAATTTCTTCTCTTGCAAAAAAAAAATTATAACAATTGGTTTAATTTTCTCAGTAAAATAGGTGTGAACCTATGAATAATATTCGTTTACCTATTTCCGAACAAATAATAAATGTTCGGTTACCAGTTCTCGAACAAATAAACAATGTTCGGGCATGTGTTCTCAAATTTCGATCATCTGTTCAGGAGTTCCTTCCCAAAAAAATGATGAACATATTTTATTATTTTTGTCATTTTTTTTCAAGAAACTTACCCTTACAAACCTAATCTCCTCTGAGCTAAGAACAACATCAAAGTTATGAATTTCCTCTAAGCTAATTGTTGTACTATCGTCTTATGGAGTTGTGGTTGCTAGACAAACTTTCACTCATTATCATTGTCGGAGAAGTGTAGGTAATCAAATGGTTGCCACTGTGATCGACAGAATATTGCCGCCAAAGAGTTTTCAAGGTTTTGAGGCTGGGTAGGTTTTGAAGTTGGGTTTTGGGAAAGATGGGTAGGTAGTGATGGAGGTAGGTGCTGTAGCAATCCCAATTTTGACTCGTCTCTTTGTGGTGTTCCAGGCTCGGGTTGGTATGGTTTTGAACGGTGTTACGTATCTTAGTTCCCTGTATTCCTCTTATTTTGGTTATCGGGTTGTAGCGGTGTGTTTGGAATAGGTAATGTCTTATGTTTGTATCGGGGTTGTAGCGTATCTTTCATGTTTTGCCACTTCACTGACTATATTGGAGATCAAGCTGTCCGGTCAACTTGCGGGGGTCGAGGGGGTAGCACCCCTTGGTGGGTTCGAGGGCAGCGCCCTGGCGGGGTCGAGGGGCAGCGCCCCCGAAGCAAAAATGCAAAATGCATTCAAAGTTGCTTGTCTGCTCGAACGGCCATTTATGCGCTCGAGTGGAAAATGTTTGGTTCCAGAAGTTTAACATGTCTGCAAAAGTACTGGGAATGTGTATTTGACGCTTAAGCGGGGCTTTCCATGCTCGAGCGGACCATGTTATATCAGTTTGTGAATCTGATATTTCAAATCACTTTTTCAGTCCTCTCTCTCTCTAAAACTCTCTGGAATTTCAAATCTGGAGCTTCTCTCTCTAGAAATCATCTTCTCTCTTTGATTTCTCCAAATCCATTGGGATTTAGACCTAAGTACTTCACCAAAGTTGGTTATCATCTCGAGGGCTTCATTGTGTGTAGTGAAGATCGAGTTTATGAATTGTTGATTTTGGAATTTTATCTCAATTCTTTTTCAATACTTGAGGTAGGGATTTTCTTAGAGTTATATATATATTTTTGCAAGATCTAGATGATTTTTGAAATCATCCTTCGATAGTTTTGAAAATTGATTGTTGATTCAAGAAGTTGTGCGATTTTGAAAGTGGGTTTGTCTCTTGTTCTTTTAAAATGATCTTATGGGTTTTGATCTTTGTTGATTGAAGAAAATATGATTTTGGAAAGTTTTCTTTCAAAAGATTTGAGTTGTATAGTTTTGGTGAGAAAACCTAGAAATTGAGAATTTTAAAAAGAGATTGAAAATCCATGAATGATATTGTTATATTTGTTTTGTGTGTCAAAATAAATGGATGTTTGGAAAATTTCTTATTTATATTTATATAAATGATAAATTTCAGGGAATATGAGAATTGTTGTTCATTTTGGAAATTATTGTTCAAAACGTTGAAATAGTCTTGAAATGACTAATTGTTAAGGATACTTGAGAAAAGGGAATTGCGTTATTTCTTCGATGATGAATTGGAATAAAAGTATTTATATTCATCTTATGAAATTTGCATATCAATTCATTTGATTACGTTAAACTTTGAAAGTTGATTTGAAAACTTGCATTGAGAAAAGAATGTTGAAAAACAAGTTTTCATAGAATGGTTTTCGGGTAAATACGTTGGTAAGTCTTGATAAGTGGTGTAGATGATATTGAATAAGTTGGCTTGAGAGTCCGGGGTGAAAGACCGAAAACTCGCGCGGATAGGTGCCGAGCCTTCCGGTTAATACCGGTAAAAATGACAATTTGGTAGTACTCGTATAGTCTACTTGCAGACACCGACCTAGGGATTACCAATGTCGTATTTACCACCCCTTGAATTAAATTGTTAAGTTTTGAATAATGGACATTTCATGGCATCATTAAGTATGATGGTTTTCAAAAGATGAAGATATGATTTATTTGCAAAAAGACATAGCACAGCATGTGCATTCATCTCTTGAGACTTGTATAAAATGTATATACTTTGTTAAAGATTTCTTACTGGGCTTGATGCTCACCCTACGGGATTTTTGTGTAGGAAAAGATGTAGTGATTCCGCCTAACTAAATGCGAGGAAATATGTGTTGAGAGTACAAGGCTCTCATTTTGCTGTAACTCTGTTTATAAGCTAAGGGCTGTATTTGTATGGGTTTGAATAACCATTTTGTGTAATCAAGCCTAAGCCTTGGAAACTTGTAAACCCTTGGGGGTATCTGTTTGTTTATGTTATTTTGATTTGAAGTGAATGTATTATTGCCTGAAGACTATTTGTATCATATAATGCAAATGTCGGGATTTATTTTCAGTTTTACTTTAAAGAATCATGGTTATCGTATTATCATTTGGGTATAAATATTAGGGCGTTACAAGTGCTCTTATAAACCCTAATTTATGTTGTAGTGGGTGTGTAGGTTTAATTATGAGATGGGGTGTTCCAAAATTAATGATATCCTTTGTAGTAATTTTATTTGAGGTTATTATTATAATAAAAAAAAGCTAAAAATTAGGAGTCCAAAATAATTTATGGGGTGCTAATAGCAACACTTTTTATTTAAAGAGTGTTTGATTGGAAATATGAGTGAGGGTTGTTTGGACGGAGTGGATAAAGAGGGATTATAATCCACCGGATTTTTAGTCTTGGGATACATTATCCCCGGACTATTTAGTTGGATTGGATTTGTATCTTATGTTTGTTTAGTCATGGGATTAGATGTCTGGATTGGACTACTCTATTGAATCCTATGTTTGTTTGGGATATTATGGAGAAGGATAAATGCTCAAAAGATAATTTTTCCCTTTGAATTATTTACTCCATCCGTCTCAAAATATTAGTCTCTTATTCCATTTTTCATTGTTCCAAAATATTAGTATCCTTTCAAAAATCAAGTATAAAAATAATATAAATTTTCTATTTTGCCTTTCTTTTAAATTCATGAACAATATAAAAGTATAATTATGACATTGATATTCCCCAAAAAATGTACTATCAAAGGGTACTATTGAAAAATTAATTTTTTTAAAATGCAATAATTGTACTATCAAAAAAAGTTAGATTTCCCAAAAGAGACCATTATTTTGGGATGGAGGGAGTACTAAATAATATGAATATTGAATTTGAATTATAAATTTTATTTTATTTTTTTACTAGAACTTTTAAAAAATTAAATAAATAGAATATTAATCAAAATTACATAAATTTAGTTAAGATTTTTAAATTTTATTTTACTTTACTAAGTATAATTAATACCATATTATTAAAATAAATAATTTAATAAATAAATTAAGTATAAATAATTTAATATATAAATTTTATTTTTAAAAATATATTAAATAATAAAGGGTCAAAAATATAATTTCATTACCTAATCCCATGGGATGAGTTATCCCATGATTTGTGTCCCACCCCCCATGGATACAACAGTCCAATAGATTTGGGATTAATACCCCGGATGGACTATTGGTTCGGTGCAAAAAATTTGAACCAAACAATAGACTATTAGTCCTATCCCATGGCTCAATCTCTCCAAACAAACACCACCTTAGACTAGTAATCCCCGATGCAGTAGGACTAACAAAATCATGGAGGGTTGAGATTAGAAATTGAGTGAGGGAATTAGTGAATTTTAAATGGTTTTTAAGCAAAAATTATGGTTGCGTTTGGTTTAGTTTTGGAAATGTGATTCTCTTTCTAAAGTTGTGATTTGAGTGTAAAATTGTGAGTTGAGTTTTGAAAAGAGAAAATTTGTTTGGTTGTGAATTTTGAAAAGAGTTTTTGAATTTTGAATTTTGAATTTTGAAAAAAGTTTAAAGTTTTGAAAATTTTGAGTTGTATTTTGAGTTTTGAGTTTTTCAATTTTGAGTTGTATTTTAAATATTTTAGATTTATTTTTTTTAAATATTAAAAAATGTTTAAGAAAATTTTATTTTTTATTTTAAATATATAATTTTTATTTTAATTTTTTTATTTTAAACATTTTATTTTGTTTTGTAAATATTTTAATTTTTAATTTTAATATGTTAAACTCAAAACACAACTTCACATTCAAATCGTAACTAAACACATAACTTAAAACTCAATTCAAAAATTATTGTCAAAACTCATAACCAAATACATAACTCGAAACTCCACACTACCTTCAAAACTGTACACTCAAATCATAACCAACACATAACAAAAAACTTAAAATATTTAAAATAAAAAAAAAATATTTAAAATAAAATTTATATATTTGAAATTAAAAAATTTAATATTAAAAAATACAACACATAAATGTATGAAATATAGTGCACATTAAAATAAATAAATAAATAAAATATAAAATATTTACCCTAAAAAATAAAATTAAGAATTAGATATTTAAAAAAATTAAATCCAAAAAATTTCAAAATACAACTCAAAACTCAAAATATAACTCAAAACTCTTTTCAAAGTTCATAACCAGACAAATTTTCTCTTTTCAAAACTCAATTCAAAACTCATAACTCAAAATACGACTCCACACTCAAATCATAATTCTAAAAATAATTTTAAAAAACAAAGCAGAAAAATATTTTTTTTGAATTTTTTTCTTTTAAAATAGAGTTTTGAAAAGAGTTTGGTTTTGAATTTTGAAAAAAGTTTTGAATTGAGTTTGAGTTGTGTGTTTGGTTATGAGTTTTGAAATTAATTTTTGAATTGAGTTTTGAGTAATTTTGAGTTGTGTATTTGGTTATAAATTTTGAAAAGTGATTTAAAAATTTTGCCTTTGGAATCACACAACCTATATTTTTTAGAATAAATAATTAAAAAAATAATAAAACTTAAAAAATATTAATTTTATATATTAATACTATCTATAGTATTACTAATCTGATGGTGTACAAACAAACACTTTTTATCTTATATCTCCAACCTAATATTACCACACTAATAATCTCCTCACTCAATCCCATCATACTCTTTAGATGTATTTTTTGAGTGTATTTTGATAATCTGAATTGTTTATATTGTAAGGTTTATCGAGCATATCATTCATAAAAAAATGAAATTAATCGGATATCGGTAACCCCGTGATCAAGTCTTAATTATTTTTTAAAAGTTATAAAAATCATGTTAACTATTTATTTTTAAAAAACAAATATGCTCTTATTATGAGGCTACAGATGTCCAATTTACTTGATTTTTTACATAGATAATCTACTCAACGAACCTTACAATATGAACGATTCGGATTATAAAAAAAAAAAATACTTGGAACACCCCCTCAATGGGTCTCACAGCAGCTTGCTGTGTCATAAGACACAGCAAAAACCCCAACTCCTATGTTTAGCCACTTTTTCACTTTAACTTTTCAAGTTTTTTTTTCTCTCTCTACTTTTAACCCTTCATATTTCAAGTTTTTCTCACTTTATTCCTAAAACTAATTTCTATTAAAAACTAGACAAAAAATAATACATTATCACTTACATGATATAAAAATATTTTATTATCTATGATTCACACTTCTAACATAAATTTAAACTCCAACATAATAGTATATTTTTTATGTTATGTGACAGTTAGTTATTGTGTCATGTGTCTAATTTTGAAAATAAATTAGTTTTAAGAGTAAATATGAAAAACCAAAAACATAGATGGCCAAAGTAGGAAAAAACAAACTTGAAGGCCAAAGTGGGAAAGTGGTCAAATATAAAAGGGGCAAAGTTCCACCTCACTTCCACATCACTTTCACCACGTTAGACGGGTTTAAATTCGGGGACCTCAATTGTGGGTTTGTAGCCGAACTGTTGTGTTTAGCCTTTCTTCCACATAAATTGAACTCTTGTCACTAGACTTTACAACTCCTGCTATGTAGTGTGGGTAGAGCCCACGTTTGTCCTGATAATAGGTTCCTTCTTTTGGATTGGGTTAAATCTCCGTTAACCGGTTACCCTAAGACCAGGGTCTACGAATACTATGATGACCTCATGGAGTGTAACTGTGACAACCCAACTCTGTGTTATGTTAATTAATCTTGACTATGATTGTAATTATGTGCTTAATATGATTTTGGGTGCTATTTATATGATTATATGTGTTTTTGAATTTCTATATGTTCACCATAGGAAAATATGTTTAACATTGTACTATAGAATTTAAATTGGAGACCGTAAAGGTTTCAGAAACTGAAATTGATTGTATCATTATAGTTAACAAAATTTTTATAGCCTATGATGAAATTTAATTAGAAATTGATTTGGATCAGAATAATTAGATTCAGAATAATTAAATTAGAGCATTGTTACTTAACCTAATCAATTTGATTAGCCAAGCTTATAAATAGGCCTATATACACTCAATTCCTCCTTTTGAACTCACCTTGGCTGAAAACACACTCTAGAGAGAGAGAGAGAGAGAGGAGTCATCCTTGTAGATTTTTGCAAGAGAATTCAAGAGTTAAAAGGCTAGGCCCAAGAACTAGCTAGAAATTGGAAGAATTGAGCCTCTAGGTGAGTGTTTAGACATGAATTCATGAGTTTGAGTTGTAATTATGTGAACTCATGGACAAATTGTAATCAAGCATATGAATTGAGTTGAATTTAATGAATTTGAAGTCAATGTAACCATGCATGAAGAAAATTACCATGAATTTGCATAATTTAGCGTGTAGCATGTTAATTGTGAAAAATTGAGTATCAAATCATATATGCATGCATAAATTTAATGAGCTTCATGATTTTGAGCATCATTTATGCCATTTGAAGTGGGATTGGAGTCAATGATTGACATGCATGAAGGATTTATGAAGTTATGAAATGTGTATGAAGTTTGAATGCACAAAAAGTATGGCCATACCAAGAAGAATAAGAAATAATTTGGAGAATTAGATCATGATTTTGAGTAATTGGTCTCAGTTATCCATGTTCTCATGTCATATAATGGTTTTCCATGTTTTTGTATAAAAAATGTGAGTTTTGAACATTTGAAGATATGTTTTGAGCTTCAAACACAGTTTTGGAAAACCTAGAATTTGGCTTGTCCGCTCGAGCAAGGAAAGCCGTGCTTGAGCATGAAATTGTAGCTCCCAGAAGTTTTGCAGAAATAACACAGTGGCTCGAGCGGACGAATCTGCGCTCGAGCGTACCCTGCCTTGCATGACTCCTCGCTCGAGCGTCAAAAGCCTCGCTCGAGCGTAAATCACAAGCAACCAGAAGTTTTGCAGACCAAAAGGGTCTGCTCGAGCGACCAAAGCTGCGCTCGAGCGAAGGGCCCTGTTTCAGAAATTTTGAAAAGACATTTTATGTTTTGTTTTCCGTTTTTTTTCATTTCTAAGCATGCTTAGGCATGAATTGAGTACACTGAATGAATTAAAGAGCATGGAAGAAGCCTAAGAACATTATGCAAATTAAAGAACGGATTGAATTGTATTGTGACCCAATGTGTTATGAATTATGTAGGGTCAAGTGCAAGGGTGAATCAAGCACAGGAACACAGTGAGTAGTATCTTAGTGAAGATATTTTTGTATATGCATTATTTCCTAAATGTTTCCTATGTCGTAATTTCTAAACTTATGAATTTGTATTATGAATGAGTATTCTATCTGCCCGTTTCCTGAAAGAATCTGTAAAGTGAATGTTGTGAAAATAGAAAATGGGCCTAAGGCCGTTTGGTATATTTGACACGGATGTAGATGGGCCTAAGGCCGTTTGGAATGTTTAACAAAATAGACTAAAAGTCATCTTATGCATGAATTGGACAGAAGGCTGTTTTGTATGATTAATGAATGGACCAAAGGTCGTTTTGAATAAAGAATTGATTGGACCAAAGGTCGTTTTGAGTATGAATACGGATGTGACCATAATTATATGCGCATAGCTATGAATATGAGAATGTTAGACCCAAGGTCGTTTAGTATTATGATATGAAGGACCGATGGTTATTGGTACATGGATCCATTAGACCTGAAGTTGGTCTATGAATGAGTATTGGACCTGAGGTCGTTTTGTATAGATGGACCCAAGGTTGTTTTGTGTACGATGGACCTGAGGTCGTTTTGTACATGAATATGATGTGTTGGACCCGAGGTCGTTTCGCTCGTTATGGTTTATAAATATGATATGAATGGGAATAGTAGTTCAAATGTTTAAATTATAAATGTGACTTATTCATGAACGAATCTCATTTATTAACCTCTTTACTCTGGTATTATTCACTGGGCATTAGCTCACTGTTTATATTTATATATGTAGGTGAACAGCGAGATGTGCAGCCTAGCCCCAGTGAGCAATGAGAAACCGTGTTTTGAGAGATTAACCAGAGTCGCCTCACGCAAGAGGCCTTGCTTTTGCTTTACTGCTCTTTTGAACCTTTTGTGGTCATGTATGACCAACCTTGACCAACCTTGTGTATAATCTAAATTTTTGTTAACATTGGTTTTGAACAATCCTGAATGTATGTATGACACACTTAATGTTTATATGCATATGGTGTGAGTTATTATGTGAATGTAAGAATGTTTGGTTAAGCCATGTATGCACAGCTCAATGGACAATCTTTGAAAAATTTTCTTCTGCAATTTGGCCCCCTATCATTAAATATAACTAAATTTCTAACTAAGGCCGGAGGTAATCTCCTGATTACTGGCTGGTTATGACTCTAATCCATGGGGGCGGATTCGGGTCATGACAGAGTGGTATCAGAGCACGAGTAATAACTCACACACTTGTCCAAATGAGCGATAGAGTGTCTAGAAACGGCATAAGTTGCATTCATATGATAAATGCATGTGTGAAATGCATTAAGGAATTGCTAAGTGACTCGAAGTATGCAACTATATGATAACAAATATAACTGTTATGACTCTAATCCATGGGGGCAGATTCAGGTCATGACAGAGTGGTATCAGAGCACGAGTAATAACTCACACACTTGTCCAAATGAGCGATAGAGTGTCTAGAAAAGGCATAAGTTGCATTCATATGATAAATGCATGTGTGAAATGCATTAAGGAATTGCTAAGTGACTCGAAGTATGCAACTATATGATAATAAATATAACTGTTGCCTAATTATATGAATGTGCTCTTTTGTTCTTTTGTATACGAATATTGTGCATATCTTCTATGTGAAATATAATGCAAGTCTCATTAGATTATGGTGAGAACAAGAGCCGATGAGCTAGAAGAGTCCTCCACTAATCGGCTAGACCGAATGGAGAGAATGATACAGGACATGGCAGAAACGCTAAGGTAATAGTAGCAATGGCAACAACAGTGGCAACACCTACAACCCCCACCTCTGGTACAACCTATACCGGATATGCAAAATGAAGACCGGACAATAGCCCTCACTAAAGAATTCAAGAAAATGAAACCACCATTGTTCCACGGGAGTGTAGACCCATTGAAGGCTGGAGCTTGGGTCTTAGGCATTGAGAAATTATTTGAAGTATTTCCATGTTTGGAGACACAGAAAGTTCAATTGGCCACTTTTACATTAGAAGATGGCAAGAATGTGGTGGATGTTGGTCCGTGATGATAATAAAGGCATTGATTGGGCATGGTTTCTTGCACTCTTTTACAAGAAATACTTCCCTCACTGTGTTCGTGATAGAAAAGTATCGGAATTTGAAGGGTTAAGGCAAGGCAATATGATCATGGCAAAATATGAAGCCAAGTTCACTGAATTGGCTAGATTTGCCCCACATATGGTTGACATTGACTGCAAAAAGGTGAGGAAGTTTGAAAATGGCCTTCGCAATGACATTCGGGAAAGGGTAAATGTGCTGAAATTACCCACATATGTTGATGTGTTAGACAGAGCCTCAAAGTCAGAAACTAACATGGCCAACCGAGGCAAGCCACCAGCCGACTGGAAAGCTAAGAGGCAAGGCTTTTTCTCAGGAAAGAAATCATCAAAGAAACAAAACACGGGGTCTTCAAGCACCTCGGGCTCCACCAGAAATACGGCACCAACATGTACCCAATGTGGGAAGAAGCACCGTGGAGTTGAAAAATGAAAATAACCCAGGGATGAATAAAAATGAACAAAATAAAATTAAAAATTCATCCTAGGGTTGCTTTAAAATCATGATTCATTCCATTCTAAACAACAAATAGCCTTATAAAATTTAAAACGAAAAAATAAAATAAAATATTCATCCTAGAGATGAATTAATCAATTCAATTCCCCTATAGATGTCATCCTATTTCCTTTAAAATCACGTTCAATTCCATTCTAAACAAAAAAATAGCCTTATAAAATTAAAAACAATAAAATATAATTAAAAATTTCAAACAAAAAATGAGAATTCTATTCGAATTCTTTTCTTTAGGGAGAATCTTAGGTAACAAGATAATTTTATTTGTATAAGAATTATATCTATTTACACTAACTATATCGAAATAAAATTATATGGAAAAAATAAGGATATGTTTCTCAAACCATATGTAATACATAATAACCCTTGCCCTGCACTACTTACATAAATCCAAGACTGAGACTGAATGTATAACCCATGCCCTACACTACTACATAATCCAAATCCATGAAGCAAATTATATAATAATCCCTTGAAAATCAATTTTTCATAATTTTTTTAGTTTAACCAAATATGAGAACGAAATAGTTTGATGGAATTATTATTCTATTTCAATCCATTCTAATGAACCGAACACTACCTTAATGATCTAACACCTTTAGTAAAATATTAACACTTCTCTGTTGGCAAAAATTAAAAAAAAAAAATGTAAATGAAAAATTGACCAAGCTTAACCTACCTTTTTTTTTTTGGGGGGGGGGGGGTACAGACTAATCTTATAGCGATTCTGGTTTTGACCCGACTTTCATTGTATTCCGGACTCGGATTTCATGGTTTAATATTGTTATCCATGTCTTATTTTCCCTCATTTGTCTTGAAATTGGAGTTTTGGAGTGTCTTGGGCATGTTTGGGACAGGTTGGTTGCTAGTTGGTCAAGTTATTGCTACCCAGAAATTTGTTTCTTCGCTCGAGCGAGCTTTGTGAGCTCCCAGCATTTTTGCAAGCCTGCAAAAATTCTTGGAGGGTAATGTTCTTCACTCGAGTGAGGCTTGTTGCGCTCGAGCGACAGTGTGCGTCTGTAAAACTTCTGAAGATATGTATTCTATGATCGAGCGACGCTTCTTGCGCTTGAGGGAGGTCACTTATTGTGTCTGGTCGCTCAAGCGACAACTCCTTCGCTCGAGCGAGCCTCGCGTATATCAGTTCACAGCAGCACTTCTTTCTTCATTTTTTGACTCGTTTTTACTCAAAAACCCTAGATCGACTCTTCCTCTCTCTAAAAACTAACTTCTCTCTACAAATCCCCTAGAATCTAAGGGTCTTTCTACCCTACTCCCTTTGATAAAGAGTTGGAGCATCTCAAGGGCTACCATTACATCCAAATAGAGTTTGATTTCGTCACTTTTTAAGTTTCTCCACTTCTCCTTTGGGCTTCTACATTTGAGGTAGGGACATTCTACATTTTGTTATGATCTTTAACCTAGTTATTTGTTGTTATGTATAAATGGTGAGTTTTGGGAGCTTTGGAGAAAACCTAGGGTTTGGATTCAAATTGAAAAGAGGGATTGCTATGTTGTGTTTTGTAAATGAGCATGGGGTTTTGAATATGAGGTTACCTTGGGTTCAAATGATGGACTTTAACCTTTGGATTGATATTTGAAAAAGGGAAAAATTTGCCCTAATATGTGTTAAACTATTATTTTGTATAAATAATGGAATTGGTATGAGGAATGTGAAATTGGGGGAAGTATAGATGAATGGTGGTGTTTGATATGCTTAATTACTCACCTATGAAAATGTGATGAATTATCTATTATGAAGATTGAATATCTGTTTAGAAATATCTGTATTGGGCTATCGGTGGAGGATATCTATGATTGTTGTAGAAATTGCATGAGGATTGGGTGAATTGAAACTGATCATTTAATTGTGTCATTGAATATGACGGTGCCTTTAAATACATTGTATATGTATAATGTTTTGAGAGAAGAAAGGAGATGTACTCCATGTTTTGGGAGGAAATAGGGGATATACTCCATTGAAATTAAGTTGGCCAGAGTGTCCAGGGTGAAAGTCCCGAAATTATATGTATACATGGGTGCCGATCCCGCAGACGAAATTTCCATAAAATGGCAAGGTTGAAGTGCTTATATGATGGTTATGTTGATTGAGAACCATTGAGTTGTAGCCTCAGTTGGGTTATTTGGAAAATTGTAAACTTAGCTTATGAATTTGAAATGAAATGAATTAACTTGATATGAATAAATGAGAATGGATTGAGATGTGAATATCGGGACCATGTGGTCATGAGAAGAATGAGCATCTTGTCATAACTATTGAATATATCTCTGACACTTATACCATAGTTAAACCTCATATATTGTGATAGACTGTTTCTACTGGGTTTTGGCTCACCCTACTTGGGAAACCATTTTCAAGTACCGGTAACATGCTTCCTCCAAAGATGTAGCTTGGGAGGACTTAGGAACTGGAGGCTCTATTTTGTATTTTGTGTTAAATGTTTATTCAAGCCAAGGGCTTAATATATGTACAGAGCTTATGACTCTCTTTTGTTGTAACCAAGCAATGCCTTGGAAAGATGTAAGCCCGTAGGGCATTAGTTTTGTTGTTATTAACTGATGTTACATGATATAGATTCATGATGAACATTTATGAATGTGTTTTGCATGTACTATCTTTTGTAATTCGAACTTTGATGAATGGAAGTACACCAATTCTATTATGCTCATTTCTCTTATGAGTTGGATTATTTGTATTATTTTAGGGGCGTTACAAATCTTAACCTTTCTTTGTTGGTGAATTTTCAAAATAAAGATATGAGAGAAAGGAGGGACTCGTGGTAGAAGAGCCACCCAAGAAGAAGAAGAAGTGAGAGACACAATCCACTGTCACAGGTCTATATATACCAATACCAAGGTCCTATACACTAGTATAGCTGACAGGCAGCGTCGAGTATTCTCCTATTCAACAACGCAACATGGAAGCTCAAGCCAGTTTAGCAGCACTTAACATAGGTGCAACTGGAGAAACTGCCACGGAAGTTTTCGTGAATTACATTGTCAAACCATTTGTGAGCATATTGGCATCTGAAATAATCGAACACTTCTTTGTGCAACACCAGAATTTCAATATTAGATTTGCGATTATGGTGGTGCTCTTTGTGTTGCTCGTGCTCATGCTCATGCTCCGTAAGAAGATATACATATAAATCCATTTCTGTAACGCCTCTAAAAATAATACAACAAATACAATCCAAACATATATTAAAAACAACATGAATCAGGGTAAATAGTCATTTGATTACATGAAGTTAATAATACAAAAGAGTTTAATATTATTAAATGCCCTAATGGCTTACATCTTTCCAAGCCTTGACTTGGTTACACAAAAGGAGACTAGCTCATACACATCTAGCCTTAGGCTTTACAAAAATATACAATTCAAATTAAAGAAGCTTTTGCCCCCAAAATATCCCTCCAAGCTATTGCTTTGGTGGAGGTAAGTCACCAACACCTAAAAATGTTATTCCCAAATAGGGTGAGCCACAGCACAGTAGAAATCATCTAGCACAATATATGAAACTTAGCAAAGGTATATGTACACTATGCGTACACAATGTCAGTGATAGAGACATCCACAGTTTATATAATCATAAGGTACCAATTTCCATTCACTTCATTACATGGACCAGTTTCATTATCTCTTCAACAATCCAAATGAGACTTCAACTCATTAGTTTTATAATCACATCACAATGCATGAACACTTCAAACTTTTCTTTCATGAAAATTTCGTCCGCGGGCAGCCGTCAAACTGGACCTATATAAACATAGGCTATATAAGCACTACAATTGTCATTTTATAGATATTTCGTCCGCGGGCTAGGCACCCATGTATGATTTCGAGACTTTCACCCAGGACACTCCAACCAACTTAATTATAATAGAGTCTGTCCTCTTTCTCCTCCCGAACAATCATTCATACATATGCAATGTATTTAAACACAACATCAAACAATGGAGCACATCCCCTTTCTTCTCCCACATAAGCATACATATACAATGTATATAAACATAGTCATATTCAATGACGAATAAAAAGAGATTAGTTTCAATTCACCTAATCCTTATGTAATTTCTACAATAATCATAGCTATCCTCCATCGATAGGCCAATACTATTATTTCTAAACAAATATTCAATCTCATGACAAATAATTATTCAAATTTCCAAAGAATGAGTTAATACATAACTTATCCCACCATTCATATCAATACTCTCTCAATTTCACATTCTCAATGACAATTTCAATTATCTTTATAAAATAATCATGATAGTCATTTTAGGGCAAAACTTTCCCTTTTCTAATTATCAACCCAAATATCATTTCCAACCATTGTGACCCAACATCATTTCATTTTCATGACCCTCATTCATGTATTTCATGTTTAACAACTATCCCTCTTTCCATATATACCCAAACCCTAGGTTTGCTTACAATACCTTCAACTCACATCATTGTCACGTAACATACCAATAACTAAGCCAAATAACATATGAATGTGTAGAAAAGATCCCTACCTCAAAGGAAGAAGATGAGTCAAACAAGAGAGAAATTCCAAGAATGCCGGAACTCATTTATATTCGAATCAAAATGTAGATCTTGATGAGCTCTACCTTTTTCTCAAAGGCACTAGGGTGAAAACATCAATGGATCTAGATGAAATCTAAGAAAGAAGGTTAATTTTAGAGAGAGAGGCTCAAGAACAAGCTTTTTGGAAAGTTTCAGAGAGAAAGAGATATGAAAAGTGACTCAAAATATTATCTTCTCGAACTGTTATACGCGCAGTCCGCTCGAGCGTGAAAAGCCCTGCTCGAGCATCAAACACAAAGTTTCGCTTGAGCGTGAAAGTTGGAGCTCGAGCGTAGAATACATATTTCCCGAAGATTTGCAGACGAAGGTCCACGCTCGAGTGTGGGACTGGACTCTCGAGCATCCAAAGCACTTTCCCAGTATTTTTAGAACTGCAAAAGAAATGCTGAGAAGTGGCAAATCCCGCTCGAGCGCAAGAATGCCCGCTCGAGTGGAAGGGCCAAAATCTAGGCAACAAAGGTTTGGAAAAACAAGCAACGAACCTGTCCCAAACGCATGACTACAACCCGATAACCAAAATAAAGGGGAAGACAAGGGAAAGAGATGTGAATAACTATTTAAAACCAAACCAACCCAAGTCCGGAATGCAATAAGTAACGGGTCAAAATCGGAATTGCTATACTTTCTCTCTCTCTCTGTTTTTTTTTTTTTGTTTAATTTTTTTTGAAAGTTTGAATACCTCAGCTTATTCATGGTTCATTAATTTTTTTTTGACTAAACTGGTTCTCATAATTTGACTTAATTCCCATCAAATTCTATTTAAAAGAAATCCTAGTAAAATTGTTGTTAAAATAATTTTTTTGTGACAATTGCTCGCATATGGTGCTAAAAATTGATAATTAGTGATTTTTTTGTAACAAAATTTTCAAATTGTCACTGAAAGTTGAAAATTAGTGACTTTTTTTTGTGTTGATTTTTTTAAACTATCGCTAAAACTTATAATTAATGACATTTTTCTTTTGGATATTTTGAATACCTTCGCTTATTCATGGTTTATTAATTTTTTTTAAAACTAAACTGGTTCTCATGATTTGACTTAATTCCTATCAAATTTTATTGAAAATAAATCCTAGTAAAATCGTTGCTAAAAGAATTTTTTATGACAATTTTTTGCATATGTCGCTAAAATTAATAATTAGTGACTTTTTTTATAACGAATTTTTTAAACTGTCACTAAAAATTGAAAATTAGTGACTTTTTTTGTGATATTTTTTTAAACTGTCGCTAAAACTTATAATTAGTGACATTTTTTGTGACAATTTTGAAATTGTAGATGAAAATTGACAATTAGTGACATTTTTAGTAGTGTTTGATAAAAAAAGCCATTAATTCTCACAGAATCTATTAGATAATAAGTTTACCCATTAAAATCTAAACGTAAGTCTCAGTTTTTTTAAGTCCTTATTTGTGCTTGTATATTCAATTCTTATTATTAACATTCAATTAAAAGTATTAATCTTCTTTTATATATAATGTGCTTAATTGTTGCTTGCGGGTAATTATTCAGTAATTTCATAGTATAAACACTTGGTATTCCATAGTATTGTGATTGGTGGAGAAGATGGGTAGGTGAGATATTGTATTGAGTGATTGGAGATTATGAGAGGGCATATTAAATTGGTTAAAATTCAACCTTTGACTTGTGCACCGTTTGGGAACTAAGATATATGTTAGTAATTTTAGAGGTGTTTTGGAAAGATAATTAAAAGTTGACTTTTTAGTTTTTTTTTTTAATTTTAATTTTTTTGGCTTTTTTATGTGAGAGATAATGTGATCTAAAATAGATTAAAAGTTGACTTTTTAATTTTTTTTATGATATTCCTGAATGGCCCCTTAGGTGTCGTTTGGTATGCGCTTGTTTTAGCCTAAAAGCCAAAAGTTACTAAAAAAATCAAAAAACCTATAACCTATACAAAAAAAGTCAAAGATTCGTTTTTCTCTCTATTTTTTGCATATCTTTTTGTAAAAAACTAAAAATTCATTTTAAATATACTAGTTTTTTTATTTCATATTTTGACTAAAAAGTCAAAAAATTACTGAAATAATCTATTCTCAAATGTGGTCTATTTTCTACAAACCTGTTTGGGGTTGACTTGTAAACCAACTGAGAGTAATAATTTTTAATTAGTGAGCCACTAATCAAACCCATTACAAATCAAGCTTAATAATTTGATTTCTGGCAACCCATGTCAACTTGTTTTTCTTTTGGTTACAGACTAAATTTAACCTTTTTGTGTTGAAAAATTGTTGAAAACAAAATGGGTTTGTTGTTTGGTAATTTCCAAAACCTTTCTTATTTTCTTATAGAAAACTATCGGAGAAATTAAAAAAAAAAAAAACTCAGGATTTAACTATTGTAACAAAATAAATATTAAATTTGTAATTTTGTTAATTTAAATCTTAAACTTTTAATTTATTCATACGAGCAAGAAATATTCTTTCTCGTATAATCCTGTTGATCAAGTTTGCGCTCCTCCAAACGTCGTCGCTTTATTCCCTGAAAGCACAAACGTGAGCTATCCGGCGGGTGTGTGCTGGATACCTCTCCAATGCCTAAGTCAGCAAAATAGACAAATAGACAAAAGCTTTGTGTATTCGAGAATCAAAGTTGTGTTACCTCTCCATAGGTGATGCTATGAGCTTTTATAGGTTCCGTGTGGCATAATCCAAGTAGGACTCTTACTCCTCCATGTAGAGTCTTCCTAGGAATCACATTCCTGAAAGATAATGCTTATCCTTCAACACCCCCCTCACTGCTTAAACCAAGCGAGATGGTTCTACCACGGTTGGATGTCAATATGACCGAGATAACATGGCCATGCTAAAGCCGCAGACTAGACCGAGCTTCCACTAGCTCGGTTCTTCCTTTCATTGCGTGTACCTCGGTTTGACATATTCCAACTGGGTTGTCTGAGACCGCACTAACCACAACGAGCCAAGACCGAGCTAACCAATAGCAAGGTTCTGAGGAAAGCCCAACATACTTCAGCTCAATATGGTATGACCGAGCTAACTGTTACCGCTCTGAGTGTGGTGACCGAGTTAACGGCAGAGCTCTCTTGGACCGGGCTAACTATCTCTACTCTGATCGTGGCGACCATGATTATTCCTGGACCGAGCTATCCCTTGCTAGGATACTTCCATACTCGGACCGTGCTAACAGCTGGACTTCAGTCCACTTACTAAGCCCTTCTTACTATGGCCCATAGAACGGCTCATTACCTAGCTTGGCCCAATTTACTCATAAATTACCCTCTCAATTGCCCCTTAATTCCATCTGCACAGCATGATAGGGATTACCTGTTACCAGCCGAGCTAAAAACTTCAACCTTTCAACCGAGCTAAAACATTTTTAGGCTCCCAACCAAACTAAAAACTTTTAGCTTTCCAACCAAGCTAAAAACCTTTAACTTTCCAACCATGCTAACTTCATACCGGGCTCTATCTGTCCGGTCAAAACGTCTCTTTAGTTGTTGTACTGAACCGCTTCCCATTCCATGGCCACGTGGCAAACTGTCATTAGCTTAGCGTAGTTGTCACGCCGTCTTCGTACTTCGTGTATTTTGAACAATCCCGTCTTTTTGTCCTTCTTTACACACAAAAACTTCTCATTGTTTTGAATCAATCACTTTACTATTCATCTCTCTTTCTCTCTGAGCCTTCATTTTTCCAAGTTTCTTCTCTCTTCCTTACTGCAACTGCAGAGCTCATGTTCTTGCTGAGTTTGCTTCCATCTTCAACTCCTTTGCCTTGGACTGGTAAGTGGTGCAAACCTACTTCCTTTCCCCTTCGTTGGTACAGTTTTTGAAGCATATTATATAGTACTTGTTTGCTTTTCAAAACATGCACCACTTTTGCTTCTTTTTTTTGGGAAAAACTCACGTAATAGAACTATTGTACTTACGAACAATTTGAAAATTTTCCTTTTGATCCAAAATCACACCCCACCGAGCTAGGAAGTTATTTGTAGTTGATGCGAGGCTAGCCAGACTAAACAACCAAACTAACACTCCATGTTTATACTTGTGGTTTCAGTAAATCAAAATACCCTTTGCCTTAAAATAACCAGGCTGTTGAACTGAACTAGGTTTGCGCAATACCGCGCTAGAAAACCCTAACCACCGACCGAACTAAAACTTGGAGCTAAACCAGCTCCCTTAGCTAAAACCGAACTAAGAATGCTGCCCCAAAAGTTCAACCGGGCTAAAAGACCGTTGCTCAAACCGAGCTAAGAATGGATACTGGCCCACGCAACCGAGCTAGGACTTCATTTATCTCTGACTTGGTTTCTTCTAGCACGATCCAACGAGCTGAGCTTAACACTTGTCTTTTTTCACTTTGCAGACTTAGGTTGCTAGGCACTTCCTTGAACGCTCAGACCGAGCTACTCAGCGTCATTTCACGACCGAGCTAATACTCTGTTAATTTATACATAATTTAAAACCTCATGGGTAAATATAGGTTTTTGGTAAACACCCTAGGTGCTATGGCCGTGTTTCGAAGGGACTACCATATCCCTGACGATGTCCATCTTACTCTAGCCGAACTAGATATCACACCTTGGGGAAACCCTGGTTTTGTTCCTTTTACCCTTCTTTCCATTGTAGAAACTGGACTTAGATTCCCTGTACAGCCCCTTCTTTGCGAGTTCCTTAGACAAACCAACCTCTGCCCTACCCAGCTTTCCACAAATTCATACCGTATAATAAATGGCATCGCTGAGCTAAACCGCCGGGCTGGCCTTCACCTCGGTTTAGCCGAGCTCTTCCATCAATATTCCATAGGTTCAAATAAAGATGGCTGGGTCTACTATCTAAGAATAAGGCACCGGCCTGAAAAGATAATAAAGAATACCCCAGACAAGGATGTAAATGATGATGATTTCCTCTAGGTTTCTGGGAATTTTGAAGACCACGAAGCCCAGATCCCGGGCGACCGAATTAATTGGAATAAAGGAGTCGCTGGTATAACTACCTCAGCTTAGTTTTTATGCTTTCTTTTACTTCGGTTTGCTTACGCTAAACCATACTAACTGCTGCCTCTTTTACTTCATGCAGATTTGAACTTTCTCAAGTCCCAGTATAGCTATCCCAACTTAAACACACTTCGCGCCGCACTGCGATATCCCAATAGAAGTTGGGCAGAGCTACTGGATTTTGAACCGACGTACCTATATAGCAGCAAATGAAAGACCAGGGTAACTGACTTCTTGTTGGAAGCCTCTCCTGAACCGGACCCATCCTTGCCTTAAATCAATCTTATTCCACTAACCGCCGAACAAGAGATGGCCAAGAAAAGAGCCGTGCGAGCCCTTCTTACCGAAACAAACCAGACCGAGGTACCATCAGCTGGACAAACTCAAGAAACCGTGGTAGCTCTGCCAATGCACCGGCCTTCGTCATCCTACCCAAACAAGCGTGCTCGGACTTCCACAACCGAGCAACGCCTTGTTGACGAGGACGAAACCGTGGTTCCACAAGCCACTCTGCCAAGCCCCCCACCTGAGCGCTCAGATCGAGCTACCTCCTCAAAGTGGGTACCCAAGACCATGTTTCAGAACTGTACAATCAGCGATTTTGATTCAGTGGTTGCAGAGAAAGACCACCTTATGGCTTTCAACCTTACCAAAGGTGTCTGTCTTCCAGCCGACATGAAGCACCATGATCATCTAACCGAGCTAAAGGCTATTCGCTCGTCCACAAAATCCATGGTGTTGGTAAGTAGTCTGTTTGCTTATCTTTCTAATTTTTTGTAACTTTCTGCTCGGTTTAAAAGTTTCTTACCATCCTTTTGTAGGCCATACAGAAAAACCACATCGCTCATAAGCGAGTGTTAGAACTGCGAAAAACCACAAGGCAGGCCATGGCCGAGGCTAATGAAAAGGCGGCCGAGCTAAAAGAGTCCCAACAAAAGATGGTTGAGCTAGAGACCGAGGTGGCTCGACTCACTGGGCTAGTTACCTCGGCTGATGCTGATAAACAAAAGGCCCTGGCCATGATGAAAGACAAATACTTGCGCGAGCTGGCCAAGCTTAATGGCAAAAAGAGCGCGGAGATTGTCGAGCTGAAGAAGAAGGCAGAGGATGCAGAGGACCGGGGTTACAAGGAGGGGGAGGCCACTTACATTAAGTAGTGCAAGGTGGCCAAAGACCTTTTCTTCAAATGTGGATGGAGGGCGGCCGTGGTGCAGCTCGGTCACGGCCCCGAGACCGAGGTCTTTAACCCTCCTTCATATTTCATACCGAGTTCAATGATGGAGTACGCTGCTGCCGTCCAGCAACAATTTCTTCAAGAGGAGGAGGATGAGGATGCTGCTCCAGAAGAAACTGAGGCTAACAATGCTCTGGTCGTCAATGATCCTGTTGTTCAGCCAGCTCGGGTGGAGCCACCGGTAGAAGACCTAACGATTGAACTTCTAGCTGAAACCAGACTCCAAGTTGAACTGGATGTGGATCTTGATGACCTCTTTGCGTAATCTTGTATTTTCTTCTTTTTGCTTTTGGAAAGAAATTGTAACCGGGCTGAGGCCCTACCTATTGTATTTGATCTGAGTTTCCAATGAAATCTTCTTTTATTCCATCTTTTGTCCTGATTTAATCTATGCTTGCTTTACCTTTCCCACTGTAATCTGAATGATGTGTAACATTCTGCAGCCGGGATACCTATCCCGGTTTTAACCTTGAAATCTTTGGTTTTACCTAAATCTCTGGTCTTACCTGCCAACCTCTTCAGTCTAGGTTTTTTACCTCAACTGAAGATCACAACAAGTGGTATTCCAGCTAACCACTCTTCAGCCTTGATCTTTATCTCGGTTGAAGAGTACCAAGTGTTGGTTTTTCCAGCCAACCACTCTTCAGCCTTGATCCTTATCTCGGCTGAGGAGTACTAAGTGTTGGTTTTTCCAGTCAACTACTCTTCAGCCTTGATCCTTATTTCGGCTGAGGAGTACTAAGTATTGGTTTTTTCAGCCAACCACTCTTTAGCCTTGATCCTTATCTCGGCTGAGGAGCACTAAGTGTTGGTTTTTCTAGCCAACCACTCTTCAGCCTTGATCTTTATCTCGATTGAAGAGTACTAAGTGTTGGTTTTTCCAGCCAACCTCTTCAGCCTAGATTCTTATCTCGGCTGAAGAACAATAAGTGTTGGTTTTTCCAGCAAACCTCTAAGTTGGTTATTTCTGCCAACCTACTTAGAGTGAAGTGTTTGGTTATTCCTGCCAAACGTCCTGCAGCCTGGATCCTTATCCTGGGCTTACAAAGGGTGTTGGTTTTTCCAGCCAACCTCTAAGTTGGTTTTTCCTGCCAACCTGGAGTAAAGTGTTTGGTGATTCCGACCAAACGTCCTGCAGCTTGGATCCTTATCCTGGGCTTAGGAGGGGTGTTGGTTTTTCCAGCCAACCTCTAAGTTGGTTTTTCCTGCCAACTTGGAGTAAAGTGTTTGGTGATTCCAACCAAACGTCCTGCAGCCTGGATCCTTATCCTAGGCTTAGGAGAGGTGTTGGTTTTTCCAGCCAACATTTAAGTTGGTTATTCCTGCCAACCTAGAGTAAAGTGTTTGGTTATTGCGACCAAACGTCCTGCAGTTTGGATCCTTATCCTGGGCTTAGGAGAGGACAAAGTTGGTTATTCCGGCCAACTCTGTTTTTGTTGCCCCTAGCTTACTAAAACAACTTTTACAGAATAAAACAATTATGTTGAAAAGAAAACTACTTGTTTTATTGAGAAAAAGAAAAATTACAAGTATTGAAAAGCTAAAAATAAAATAGTTTGAGATTGGCAGTGTTCCATGGCCTGGGAATGGCTTTGCCGTCCTTGTCTTCCAATTGGTATGCCCATTTTCCGGCTAACCCAACCACTTTGTAAGGTCCTTTCCAATTGGGCCCTAACTTGCCATCTCCGGGTACCAAGGTATATCCCATCACTTTACGCAGTACCCAATCTCCGATTTTGAATTGTCTTGGATGTACTGTTTTGTTATACTTTCTGGATAACTCTTGCTGGTACGAGGCAATTGAACCAATGCTCTTTCTCTTCTTTCTTCCGCAAGATCGAGCTCCAATGCTATGGCTTCTCCATTTAAGTCTGGATCAAAATTTTCACTTCGAATTGTGGGAAGGCCAATTTCCAGTGGGATTACTGCTTCCATGCCATAGGCCAAGGAAAAGGGTGTTTCGCCAGTAGACCGCCGAGGTGTGGTACGGTAAGCCCATAAAACGTGGAGAAGCTCCTCAGCCCACTTGCCCTTTGCTTTCTCTAATCTTTTCTTTAATCCGTCCAAGACCACTTTATTTGATGCTTCTGCTTGGCCATTTGCTTGGGGGTATGCTGGTGTAGAGTTGGAGAATTCTATCTTGTATTCTGCACAAAAGCCTCTAAAGATTCTGCCATCGAACTGAGTGCCGTTGTCCGATATTAGAGCTTTTGGTATGCCGAACCGAGTGATGATATTCTGCCAGACGAACTTTTTCACATCCTTCTTCTTGATTGATGCCAATGCTTTTGCCTCCACCCACTTTGTGAAGTAGTCTGTTGCTGCTAGGAAGAACTTTCTGTTGCCGGGTGCCGTTGGAAGTGGTCCTACTATGTCCAAGCCCCACATTGCAAAGGGCCATGGGCTTGTCAACGGTAGGAGTTCTCTAGCTGGCTGATGTATTTGGTGTGCGAACTTCTGACATTTCTCGCACTTCTTGACATACTTCTCTGAATCTGCTTGCATGTAAGGCCACCAATATCCTTACGAAATGGCTCTGTAAGCTAATGATCTTCCTCCTTGATGGCTTCCGCATACGCCTTCGTGTATCTCGAACAAGAATGCTTCAATTTTGCTGGGGTGGACACACTTTAGGTGAGGTCCTGTGAATGACTTCTTGTACAAGGCCATTGATGGGGAGAGCCAAAATCGCTGTGACTTTGCTCTTATTTTGTTGGCCTCTTTCTTTTCTTCCGGTAAGACGCCGTCTTTTAGGAATAATATGATGGGATCCATCCACGAAGGGCCCAGTTCGGCACAACATACCTCTTCTACTTCGGGTTCTTCAATGCTTGGTCTTGGTAGGTAGTCAATTAGCAATGGATGAGGGATGGAGGTATCTGCCATTGAAGCAAAGCCTGCTAGTTCGTCCGCTCTACCGTTTTCTTCCCTGCCGATCTGCTCTATCCGCACTACTTCAAATTTCTTGATCTCTTTTCTGACTAACTCTTGGTACTTAGCCATCTTGTCATCCTTTGCCTCGTAGTCACCTGAAATTTGATTTACCACTAGCTGTGAGTCACTATAAACCATTAGCTCGGTGGCCTTCATGTAGGATGCTGATTTTATGCCTGCCAGAAGCGCTTCATATTCCGCTTCATTGTTTGATGCTGGAAAGCCAAGGTTGACTTCTTGCTCCACCACTAGGCCATCTGGTGAGATGAGGACTATGCCTAGTCCTGCACCATGCCTGTTGGACGCTCCATCCACGAAGAGCTTCCACATCTCTCCAACGAACAGTTTCCAGCAAGTGGAGGGATCAGATGATGCCTTGGGATCAAGAGTGCTGCTGGTGTTTTCTTCAATTTCCATGCTTGCTGTTTGCCCCTCGCTATCTGATTTTACCAAGTCTTTATTTGTTGGTGAGTCTTGGCTTGGTGTAGCATGGTTTGCTTCTTCCTCCCTTACTTTACTCTGGTCTGCCTTAGGGTCTGACTGGGTATCCTGCACCAGGGGTTGTGCTATTCCGGCGTCAACTTCCAACCCTAGTTTGGTTGTATCAGTCAGGTCGACTGGGCAGATATGATGACTTCCTAGGGTGAATTCTGTGACAAAGTCTGCCAAGGCTTGGGATTTTACCGCGGTTCTGGGTTGGAACTTGATGTCGAACTGTCCTAACTCTACTGCCCACTTTAGGATCCGCCCAGAAAAGTTTGCCCTCTCAAACAAAGCTTTTAATGGAAAGGCTGTGAGGACGACTATGATGTGGGCGTGAAAGTAATGCGACAGCTTTCTTGAGGCCATCATCAAGGCTAGGACCAGTTTTTCCAGTAGTAAGTACCTTGTTTCTGCACCTAATAATGTCTTGCTGACATAAAAGATGGGCAGATGTTGGATTCCTTCCGCTCGGACCAACACTGCGCTAATTGCGTGTTGTGAAACTACCAGGTACAGAAAGAGTTATTCTCCAGGTATTGGGGTTACAAGCAGTGGTGGAGAAGACATATATTCTTTCAAGCTTTCTAGAGCGCGGTCGCATTCTTTGTCCCACTCGAACTTGGCTTTTAATGCTTGAAAAAATGGTCGACATTTGTCCGACGACCGGCTTATGAATTGGTTGAGTGCAGCTGCCATGCCGGTGAGATGTTGCACTTCTTTCATTGAGTTGGGCCTCTCCAGATCCTGAATTGCTTTGATCTGAGAGGGGTCTGCCTCAATACCTCGGTTGGTCACCGAGAAGCCCAGGAATTTGGCAGATTCTACACCGAACGCACATTTGGACGCATTGAGGCGCAACTTGTGCTTCTTCAGGATCTAAAACATCTCACCTAGGTCCTTGAGATGGTCATTCTTATCCTTGCTCTTGATCACCATGTTGTCGATGTAAGCCTCCATTGTTCTGCCTAACAATGGTTCAAACATCTTGGTGACCATCCGTTGGAATGTTGCCCCTGCGTTCTTTAGGCCAAAGGGCATGACCTTGTAGCAGTACAGTCCTCTTGGCGTTGTAAAAGATGTGACCTCCTGGTCTGGTTCATACATAGCGATCTGATGGTAGCCTCTATACGCATCAAGAAAGCTAAGTCGGTTGTGCCTCACCGTTAGGTCTACCAGTTGATCTATCCGGGGTAGAGGGAAGCTGTCTTTTGGGCATGCCTTGTTGACTGTTTTGTAGTCTACGCAGACACGCCATTTTCCATTCTTTTTTGGCACCACCACTGTATTGGAGATCCATCTGGGGTAGTGTACCTATCTGATAGCTCCTACCTCCAGCAGGTTTCCTACTTCTTCCGCCACTATCTCGGCGTGGTGGAGTGCCGATCTGCGAGTGCACTGAATGATTGGTTTGGCGGTTGGGTGGACGTTCAATTGGTGACAGATGAAGCTTAGGTCAATGCCAGGCATATCATACGGCGTCCAGGCAAACACTTCGATGTTAGAGGTCAAGAATTCCATGACCTCTATTCTCTTAGTGCTGGACATAGATGAGCCAAGCAAAAAGAACTTATCCGGGTTCTTTTCATCTATTCTTACCTGTACCAAGTCTTCCATTGCCTTCTGTTTAGCGGCTTTGCCAACATTCACGAACAATTCATTGCTCTCTGGTTCTTCCACCATCTGAACAAACCCCTTGGCAGTGCGACTGCCGTTTACTGTGATGAAACATTGCTTGGACATAATTTGGTCTCTATAGACCTCTTCAATTACCCCGGCTTCGTTGGGGAATCGCATTACTTGATGGTAGGTTGAAGCTACTGCTTTCATGGCATGCAGCCATGTCCTTCCCAAGATTATGTTGTAAGTGGAGGGCACTTTCAATACCTAGAATTCCACTTGTTTCGTCATGCTTCTTGCTCTGACTAGGAGGATTATCTTGCTGACTGGCCACTCTGGCATTGAGTTGAACCCGATTAGGGGAGATACAACAGGTGCCAAGTCTTTGTCTTCTAGTTTTAATTGTTTGAATGTTTCGTAATACATTATCTCACATGAGCTCCCTTGGTCAATCAAAATCCGCTTGATGTCAAAATCCTTGACTCGGAGAGTGACGACCAGTGCATCATTGTGAGGGTAGTATATCCTTGCCAAGTCTCTATCTGAAAAAGATATGACGTTCGTGGCTTCTGTTCTCCTATTTTTGATGGTAGGTTGGGCGCTTAGTACCTTCCTTAAGTGTTCAGCCTTCTTGATCATGCCCTTGAGCTCGCATATGCGCTCAGGTTCGAATACCCCATGGATTACGTTGATCACGCCTTGAGGTGGGGCGTCGAGTGGCATTCCGTTTGGGTTGTTGTGGTCCTGGGGGGCTGGCTGCGTCCCTCTTTCTATGTACTTGTCCAGATGACCGGCTGCCACCAACTCCTCCAGATGCTGCCTTAATGGTGTGCAATTTTCAGTGCGGTGCCCCTTTTCCTTATGGAAGGTGCACCGGGATCTTTCGTCGTAGTTCTTTTGCGCTTCTCCCAACTTAGCTGGCCATCTGACGAAAGGTTCATTGCGTATCTCGCTTAGAATCCGATAGATCGGTTTTTGAATACCGTGGTAATGGCAGTGCGGACTCTCAGCCATCTTTTATCTTGGTCCTCTCCGTTGTCTTGCCTGCCTCGCCCGTTTCTACTTGGACGTTCTACCGCATTGACTTTCACCGTGGTCTTTTTGTCTGGTACTGCGGTTATACCTGACTTTGTTTTAGTACGGGCGCCATCCTCCTCCACCTGAATGTGCTGGTGTACCCTCTCCATTAAGGCCTCCATTGTGAGGGGTGGCGTCATGGTGATTGAGTCCCTCAGCTTGTTCCCGACTAGAAGACCTCTTTTGTACTGCGCGATGGCGAGATTGGTAGGGCAATCCCTAATCTGGTTGAAAGTCTCCCAGTAGCGATTATTGTAGGATCTTAATGTCTCCTTGTCACCCATGTCAATGGAGAGAAACTGGTCGATCTCCACTGGCATTTTGGTGTTCGTCCTGAACCTTGTCATGAACGCCTCTGCTAATTGTGCCCAGGAGGCGATGCTGCCTTCTGGTAGCCTTTCGAACTAGGTTAATCCTAGGTCGCCAAGGTTGGATGGGAATTGGATGCACATCAAAGCCTCGTTTCATCGGTATACAGCCATAACCTGGCGAAAGTGGCTCAAGTACGAGTAGGGGTCCGTCTTCTCCTCATACGTGGTGAATTTGGGCTGCAGGAAGCCGGAAGGTAAGGGCGCGCTCTCAATTGCCGGAAAGAACGGCGAGGTCTGCAGCCTCGCTAATGCTTTGTCCGTAGGTTCGTAAGCAGGGTGCGGTATTGGCATTCCTACCTCGACGCTTCCATGCGTCCGAGGAGCCAACCGCTGAAGGGCAGAAACTTTGTGTGGGTCGCGCACCCTGGCATCCTCCTTCCATCGTGCCCTTTCTTCTAGCACAGTTCGTAAGTTGGACGATCTAGGTAACTCCGTCTGCCTGGATGATGTCTGGTGTGCGCGTGAGGGCCGATAGGTGCTTCCCTCTGTGTTTGACCTCTCAGATCTCGTCCTCTCAGACCTGGAGTGACGAGTTCTAGAAGTCCTGGATTGAGTGTCGCCTGTTCTGAGGCTCCTACTCTTTGCTTGTGATGGCGTGGTATGCCTACTGCGATCTTCTGAGTGGCGAGGGGGCGTGTTGCCTTTACGCCCCTCTCCTGTCGCCACCCTTTTTCCATTGATCTGGTGCTTCATGGCCTCCATATCCGCCGCCATCTGCCTTATTAGTTCATCCTACTCTTTTACGCGATCCTCAAGAGCTTGAGGGTCGATTCTTCGCCTCTGCCTTTCAAGACTTTGTGAGCGAGAGCGACGGGGGCTATTGTTCCGCCTCTCCCTTGCATTCCTTCGGGGGTTCTGTCGCGGGGGCTCTAAGTCCGCCATGGGAGGGACGGAAGGCAGACCTTCGCGCCTCCCACCCCCCTCTGGGGTTTGTCCGTCGATGGCGGACTGCGGCAAATCTTCGTTGTGCGTCATTGCTCCTGATTAACGAGGGAAACTTGATCAAGAGGTTTTGTTCTTTGTCTGATCTTCCCACAGACGGCGCCAATTGTACGAGCAAGAAATATTCTTTCTCGTATAATCCTGTTGATCAAGTTTGCGCTCCTTCAAACGTCGTCGCTTTACTTCCTGAAGGCACAAATGTGAGCTAGTCGGCGGGTGTGTGTCGGATACCTCTCCAATGCCTAAGTCAGCAAAATAGACAAATAGACAAAAACTCTGTGTATTCGAGAATCAAAGTTGTGTTACCTCTCCATAGGTGATGCTATGAGCTTTTATAGGTTCCGCGTGGCACAATCCAAGTAGGACTCTTGCTCCTTCATGTAGAGTCTTCCTAGGAATCACATTGCTGAAAGATAATGCTTATCCTTCAACACCTCCCTCATTGCTTAAACCAAGTGAGATGGTTCTACCACGGTTGGATGTCAATACGACTGAGATAACATGGCCATGCTAAAGCCGCAGACTAGACTGAGCTGCCACTAGCTCGGTTCTTCCTTTCACTGCGTGTACCTCGGATTGACATATTCCAACTGGGTTGTCTGAGACCGCACTAACCACAACGAGCTAAGACCGAGCTAACCAATAGCAAGGTTCTAAGGAAAGCCCAACATACTTCAGCTCAATATGGTATGACCGAGCTAACTGTTACCGCTCTGAGTGTGGTGACCGAGTTAACGGTAGAGCTCTCTTGGACTGGGTTAACTATCTCTACTCTGACCGTGGTGACCATGATTTTTCCTGGACCGAGCTAACCCTTGCTAGGTTACTTCCATACTTGGACCGTGCTAATAGCTGGACTTCGGTCCACTTACTAAGCCCTTCTTACTATGGCCCATAGAACGGCCCATTACCCAGCTCGGCCCAATTTACTCATAAATTACCCTCTCACTATTTATTTCTTTTTGTTAAATAAAATCAATAAAAATTAATATTTTAATCATTAAACTCAATGAAAAAAAATATTTTAGACATTTTTGTACACTTGCATTTGTTTAATGAATAAAATATTATTTTTTTGTCAGTTTTACTTAACAAAAATAGACTAATGGTTTAGATTGAAAATAAATAAGTAAAAAAAAAAGATTTAAATTGACAAAATTTAAAAACTCAAAATTCATTTTGTTATAAAGGTTAAACTCAGATATTTTTTGGAGAGACTTATGTGTAGATTCTAATAGGTAGAATTATTATCCAATAGGTTATGTGATAATTAATGATATTTTTCATCAAACACTATTAAAAAAATGTTATTAATTGTTAATTTTTAGTGACAGTTTGAAAATTATGACATAAAAAACGTCTTTAATTAAAAATTTCAGCGATTGTTTAAAAAATCGTTATCAATAAAAAAAGAAAAATCACTAATTTTTAGCTTTCAACAATAATTTGAAAAATTCGTCACAAAAAAGTCACTAATTGTAAGTTTTATCAACAATTTATAAAAATCATGATAAAAAAAGTCATTAATTGTCAAGTTTTAGTGACATGCAAAAAATATGAAGAAAATTAGAGAGAGTAATATGACAACTTATAATGACTTTTTAACCTTTTGACTAAAACTGAAATTTGCCAAACTAATGGGAATTAAATCCAACTATTAATACCTATTGGTAATTACCCTTAGTTTTTTATAATTTTTTTTCCTGAAAACTCTTTTAAGTTGGAGAAAATTACAATTCAGTGATAACTTCACAAAATATTTACAAATTAGTGTTAAATTTTATCAATTTTAATAATTAAAATTAAAATTTTGTTTTGTAAATTTAAAAATATTTTTTGAAGTTACCATAAATTTGCATTTTTTTTTTTTAAAGTTTTGTGTTTTCCCCACATCGAAATTTTAAGAAAAAAATGTTAGAATTAATAAACACTCACATAGTTGTATAAGAAATTGTAAGAAATGTGCTATTGCGTATGCTACGCATACCCAAGGGGGTGCCTCGCTGTTAAGAGAAATAAATAGGGAAAATAGTAGCACAGTAGTACTAGAAAATAAATAAATAAATAAACCCAGTATTTAAAAGTAGATTTTTCAAAAAAAAAATATATATATATATAAAATAAAAAATAATAATATAATTCAAAAAAATTAAAAAATTTATTTTTAACCGTATTATCAAAATAATCATTTATCATTCTACTCCCAGCACAACGACAACTCTATCACTTCATCATTATTCTCTAATCCTTGTACTATTATGTCTCCCTCACTTTATTTTACCATTACAATTTTAATACTACTATAAATTGTTTGAGAGAGCACTGACTCAAATCTTTTTCTCCTCAACTATTTAAGAAAGATCCCCACTTAAGAAAATCCAAGTGCTCCTCTTCTTAATCATAAATAGTTCCATTTTAGGAAAAATTATTATTCATTCTTGGGACAAGCGTTGTTATTGATTGAATCAGTGAAACCTATCACCTTTCTGTCTCTTTTTAAGAAATAATAGGACACTTATCTCTTAATAAATAGTATAAAGTGATACTTCAAGACTAATTAATAACTTCTCGTTTTATCCCATTGTCCCACCCTTAATCCAATATGGCCATGTCAGACAATGGCACGAACATAAGAGGTCTGATAGGACCCATTGTTGCACAAGCCAATTCAGTAATTGATATGGTTGCAATTGGAGAGACTAGAAAGGAAGATTTTGTGAATTACATTCTGAAATCAGGTTTGACCGAATTGAGTTTTGAAATTATCCAATATTTTTTTGTGCGATGCTGAAATTTCAATCCTAAAGGTGGAACTATGATTATTGCCTTCTTTGCACTGCGTGTGGTCGTACTACTACGTACGAATATTCAAATCCCTTTTTGTTTTTCTATTAACATTCAATTGAAATTAAGGTAAATCATATTTTGCTCCCTTTATATTTGGTAAATTTTTCACTTTGGTCCTTAAAATTTATTTTTTCTCGCTTTGGCTTTTTATGTTTTAATTTTTTTCCAGTTTACTCTTAAAGTTAACTTTTGTTAAAAATTAGACAAAAAATGTCATGATAACTGTCATATAACATAAAAAAATATATCTTTATTTTGAAGTTTGAGTTTGTGTCAGATGTGTAAGTTATATATAATAAAATATTTTGTCTAATTTTTAACAAAAGTTAATTTTATGAGTAAATTAAGAAAAACTTGAAACGTGAAAGGCTAAAGTAAGAAAAATAAATTTTAAGAGTCAAAGTGAGAAAAATAACCAAACATAAAGGGGGTAAAATATAATTTATCTATTAATCTATTGATATATTCAAGATTGTTATTAGCAGGTTGAATAACTCTATAGGCAGTAAATTTTAGCATTTGAAATGGTATCATTCTGTCAAATATAATTGCATTTGGTGAGGTAAAATTATGTGGTGGTACTGGAGGATATACAAGTGGTGTTGTATTTTGATTTTTATTGATTGTAAAATGACATACGTTAGTGGAAGTTTATGTCCAAAGATGCAAAAGGGATGGTCAATTCAGAACTTATTTAGGTTATTATATTGGGAATGCATTTTCTTCCTATTATTGTTTTTCATATTCTTCAATATTGTATTTCATGGATCCTATTTTAAGTTCATAATGTTAATCCGAACAATTTATCTTATAAATTTTATAATAAAAGCAATTTGGTTAAAAAATTAATTTTATCAAATATGATAAATAAATAAACAAAACAAATTTTATTTTATAAAATATATTACTTACATCAAATTGATAATGTTATAATCATAATTCGACATGTTACAAATGTAAATGCTACTTTTTGATAATGTTGTTAGATTGCTTAATTTGTGGGGTTACTTTTGCACAGAAAACTCTAGTCCGTGTCTTCCACTCTCAGTAAATTGATCATATCCCTCTCTCTCAAGATTGTAGTTGTATAATGGAGTTTTGGTGGTCCAACCTTTCAGATTGAGTTTTGATCGTGTTGAGTTTGTTATTCTAGGTCGTATTTTGTTTATTGATTCAGAGAAGCTTGAAGTACACCACCATCTCGATCTTATTCTTCATACATCAATCTTTGCTGAACAAGTGAATCTTGGGAGGCCTTGAAGGTGTTGGATAATGGGTCTTGTAACACCCCAATTTCTATCACCCAAATGATAATACGATAGCCATGGTTCTTTAAAGTAAATCTGAAAATAAATCCCCACACTTGCATTACATGATACAAATAGTCTTCAGGTGATAATACATTCACTTCAAATCAAAATAACATAAACAAATAGATACCCCCAAGGGTTTACAAGTTTCCAAGGCTTAGGCCTGGTTACACAAAATAGTTATTCAAACCCACACAAATACAACCATTGGCTTACAAACAAAGTTACAGCAAAATGAGAGCCTTGTGCACTCAACACATATTTCCTCGCCTTTGGTTAGGTGGAATTACCACATCTTTTCCTGCACAAAAATCCCGTAGGGTGAGCATAAAGTCCAGTAGGAAATCCTTAACAAAGAATATACATTTTGTTCAAGTCTCAAGAGATGAATGTACATGCCATGCTATGTCTTTTTGCAAATAAACCATATATTCATCTTTTGAAAACCATCATGCTCAATGATGCCATGAAATGCCTATTGTTCAAAACTTAAGAATTTAATTCAAGGGGGGGTAAATACAACTCTGGTAATCCCTAAGTCGGTATCTGCAAGTAGATTATACGAGTACTACCAAATTGTCATTTTTACTGGTATTAACCGGAAGGCTCGACACCTATCCGCGTGGGTTTTCGGTCTTTCACCCCGGACTCTCAGGCTAACTTATTCAATATCATCTACACCACCTATCAAGACATACCAACGTATTTACCCCAAAACCATTCCATGAAAACTTATTTCTCAACATTCTTTTCTCAATGCAAGTCTTCAAATCAACTTTCAAAGTTTAATGTAATCAAATGAATTGATATGCCAATTTCACAAGATGAATATAAATACTTTTATTCCAATACATCATCCAAGGAATAACACAATTCCGTCTTCTCAAGTATCCTCAACAATTAGTCATTTCAAGACTATTTCAATGTTTTGAACAATAATTTCCAAAATGAACAACAATTCTCATATTCCAGGAAATTCATCATTTATATAAATATAAATAATGTAACGCCCAAATTTCTAGCCCAAATGATAATACAACAATCATGGCTCTTTCAAGGAAAACCGAACATAAATCTCTAAACTTACATTACATGATACAATAGTTCTTCATGCAACAATACATTAATCCAGCAACAAGTAAATAAACAAATAAATACCCCCAAGGGTTTACAAGTTTCCAAGGCTTGAGCCTGGTTACACAAAACAGTTATTCAAACCCACACAAACACAGCCCTTGGTTTACACATAGAGTCACAACAAAATGAGAGCATTGTACTCCCAACACACATACTTCCACACCCCTAGTTGGGTGGGATCACCACATCTTTTCTTGCACAAAAATCCCGTAGGGTGAGCATAAGCCCAGTAGAAAATTCTTAACAAAGTATATACATTTTATACAAGTCTCAAGAGATGAAATGAACATGCCATGCTATGCCTTTTTTTAAAATAAATCACATTTTCATCTTTTGAAAACCATCATGCTCAATGATATCATGCAATTTCAATTGTTCAAAACTTAACAATTTATTTCAAGGGCGGTAAATATGACTTTGGTAATCCCTAGGTCGGTGTCTGCAAGTAGACTATACAAGTACTACCAAATTATCATTTTTACCGGTATTAACTGGAAGGCTCGACACCTATCCGCTCGGGTTTTCTGTCTTTCACCCCTGACTCTCAGGCCAACTTATTCAATATCATCTACACCACCTATTTTCAAAGCTATCAAAAGATGATTTTGAAAATCGCTCAACTTCTTAAATCAACAATCAATTTTCAAAGCTATCAAAAGATGATTTTGAAAATCTTATAGATCTTGCAAAAAATATATATATATATAACTCTAAGAAAATCCCTACCTCAAGTTTTGAAGAAGAAATGAGATGAAACCCCTAAAATCAATGGTGTCAAAACTCGATCTTCACCGCACACAACGAAGCCCTTGAGAAGTTGACCAACTTTGATGAAGAACCTATGGCAGAACTCTAATGGATCTTGAGAAGTCAAGGTTTTGATCCAATTTGGCGTAGGGATATGTAGAGAGAAAGGAGAGGAAATGGTTTTTAGAGAGAGATATACAAAAGTGATCTGAAATATCAGATTTATAAACTCATATAACATGGTCCGCTCGAGCGTGGAAAGCCCCGCTTGAGCGTCAAATACACTTTCCCAATACTTTTGCAGATAGGTCAAACTTCTGGAACCAAACAATCTCCGCTCGAGCGCATAAACGGCTGCTTGAGCGGACAAGCAACTTCTAATGCATTTGGCTTTTTTTCTTCGGGGGCGCTGCCTTTCAACCCTGCCTGGGTGCTTCCCTAGGACTCGCTAAGGGGTGCTGCCCCCTGGACTCCCGCGAGCTGATCGGGAAGCTCGATCCTCGACATACTCAGCGAAGTGGTAAAACTGGGATCGCTACAAGACATTTCCCATCACTTTTTCATTCCTCTCTCTCTTTCTAAAACTTTCCAAAAACCTAGATCTTGAGTTTCTCTCTCTAAACTCATCTTCTCTCTACTATTTCAACTAGATCCGTTGAGATCTTCACCCTAGTGCCTTCAGGAGCTCCATTTTGATTCGAGTAGAAGTTGGTTTTGATGTCTTTGAAGTTTCTCCTTTGTTGCTTTGGTCTTCTAAACTTTGAGGTAGAGATTTTCTACACTTTCATATGACCTTTAGGTTAGTTATTTGTCGTTATGTAACAATAGTGGGATTTTGGAGTAGTTTGAATAAACCTAGGGTTTGGTTGTGAAATAAAAAGAGGGGTTTTTGGTGAAAGGGAAAATAAGTGGTTATGGAGTTTGAAAATGAGGTTGTATTGTGTCAAAATTGTTGATTTTGATACTTGGGTTGATATTTGGAAAAGAAAAAAGAAAAAAAGAAGAATGGAGTTTTGCCCTAAATGGGTCAAATTGTTACTTCGAATAATTAACGAGAATTGACCTTGGAAATGTGAAATTAGAGGATTATTGATATAAAGGTGGAGTTGGACACGTATTGTCTCTCACTTATGGAAATTTGATTAATTTGTCTGTTTAGAAGATTATATATCTGTTTGTGTTGGGCTATCGGTGGAGGATAGCTATGATTGTTGTAGAAATTGCATGAGGATTAGGTAAATTGAAACTAATCTACTGTTGATTGTCATTGAATATGGCTATGTTTAAATGCATTGTATATGCGTGATGTTTGGGAGGAGAAAGGGGATGTACTCCATTATTTGGGAGGAGATAGGGATGGACTCCATTGAAATTAAGTTGGCCGGAGTGTCCAGGGTGAAAATCCCAAAATCTTGTATATACATGGGTGCCGATCCCGCGGACAAAATTTTCATAAAATGGCAGATTGAAGTGTTTGTGTGATATTGTATTGACTCAGAAAACCACTGAGTTGTAGTCTCAGTTGGGTTGTTGAAAGATAACGGAATTGACTCATGAATTGAAAAGGATAAATTTACTTGAAATTAATTGAAGGAAAATGAATTGAAACACAGACTTTGGTACTTTACGATCTTATAAAATTTGTGAATATTTTGTCACAAGCATCTTGTATGCACATTGTACTTATGTTTCTGCTAAAATCTCATGCACTGTGTTAAATTGTTCCTACTAGGCTTTGACTCACCCTATTTGGGAAAAACATTTTTTAGGTGCTGATGACATGCCTCCGCCAAGGCAATAGCTTAGAGGGACTTTTGGGAAGCAAGAGCTTCTTTATTTTATTTTATTCTTTTGTATAGCCAAGGGCTTTAATTGTATCGAGCTACGCTCACTTTTGTGTAACCAAGTCAGGACTTGGAAAGATGTAAGCCTATATGGCATCTAACTATATGTTTAGTTTCAATTCCCTCAACATTGTAACACATGTTATAGATTCAGGATGAACATTGGTGAATGTATATCGCATGTGTTATCTTTTGTATACGGACTCTAATGCATGAATGTATCTTATTTCTATTATACTTTTGCTTATGAGTTATAGTTATTACATAATTTTGGGGCCGTCACAAATAACGGTTGTTAAGTTTGGTGGACGAAAAGTCAAACTATGTGTCAATTTGGTCAATGTGTCAATTTGGTCCCTATCAAAATCAAGCAAATTAAAACAATAGGGACCAAATTGACACATTGTGTAAACTATAGGTACCAAATTGACACATTGTGTAGACTTTCCGTCCACCAAACTTAACAACCATTATTTATTGGACTAAAATAACACAATCTGTTAAATTAAGAGGCAAAATCGAGCAAATTAAAATAACATGGACCAAATTAACACATCGTGTAAACTATAGGGACCATTTACATAATTTACTCCAAAAATATTTAGTAGACTTTAAAACATGTTACAAGTTCCACACGAAAAATAAAATAAAATTTAAAATTCAAATTTAAAATTGTCATTATTTTAGTAAACAATTCAAAAGGACAAAATGATCTTTAAATAGTTATTGTTTTTCATAATTTCCCAACGAACATGAAATTTATTGCAATATTCCATCTTTATTCAGTTAATCCATACAAATAATATCTTGAATATTAACACTTTTCTGCTAGTGAAAATTAAGAAATGAAAAATGAAAGAAATGGACTAATCTTAACCTTTCTTCTTTTTTAATTTTGGTTACAAACTAATCTTATCCTTTCTGTGTTGGTGAATTTTCAAAAATAAAATCAGTTTGTTTTTTGGTAATTTCAAAAACTCTTCTTATTTTTTTCTTAAAAACTCTTTTAAGTTTTATATGTTGTCCTACATCTAAAACATGAGAGAAATATATTGAGCTAATAAACACTCATGAAATATTCATTGCAATAAGAAATTAGTGTTGATGCTTATACTGTTCAGCAGATCTGCTTATACTGAAGGTTAGCATGGGACTAGTTAGACTACATGCTAAAGTCTGTTCTCAGCTAGTTAACCTTAAATTGAAAGGTTACTATGGGTTACCATTGGAGCTTAAACCTTATGGAGCTACTCAGCTTGTCATTTCGGGACCCACTACCATATACCATATAAGCTTGTACCATATAAGCTTGTCATTGTTACTCTGCTTGTCATTGTCGGGACCCACTACCATATACCATATAACCCTCAGCTTGTCATTGTCGGTACCCACTACCATACATTCGCACTGCGTTAAATAGCTTATCATTTCATTCAGTAGTCATAGGAAAATTTTAAATTTTTTTTATATAATTGTGTAGATGAAGTCAGTCCCATTAACAACACAATTGGAGAGACTGCTGTGAGGGAAGTTTTGGTGAAATACATTGTCAGACCTGTTGTGACCAAATTGGGCTCTGAAATATTTGAACACCTCTTTGTGCAAGGCCAGAATTTCGATCGCAGAATTGCGATTAAGATGTTCTTCTTTATGTTGCTCCTGGTCGTTCTATATTCTACGTAAGATACATAAATCCCTTTTGTTTCTGTTTCAAATTGAAATTAGAGTTCACTAATCTTCTTTTATATATATTGACATATCTATATAACAAGACCACTTTACTCAAGTGACAAAAAATACACATATAGTGTGTTAGATCACATCTTGCCTTTAATATTAATCTTTCCTTTTTTTTTTTTGTTGTCATTATTCTTATAATATATATACTTTTTTCGAGTTGTATATGCATCGCATGTGCAGACTATTAGTGTATATATATATATATATGACAATTTTAACTCACTTTTCTAAAAAATTGAGCCCGGTTTGGATTTTAGAAAGGTTTTTGAGAGTTCAAGATTTTTTCATAAATTTTATACATTTTAAGTGTATTTAGATTGAGTTGATCTAAAACCTTTAAAAAAATAAAATATATATACATATTTCTATATATTTGTTAGTATTTAATATTTTCAAAAAAAAAATCATAAATTTTATACGTTTTAAATATATTTAGATTGAGTGGATCCAAAAACTAAAAAATATTGATTAAAATATTTAAAGAGTTCACTACAAATATAAATTAAAAATCAAAAACTATTTTTGAAAATTTCAAAATCAAACAGAGTTTTAAAAATTATTTAAGAATTTGAAAAGCAAACAAGTTTTGAATTTTCAAAATTTTAAAAACTATTTTTAGAACATACAACTAAACAAGTTTTTAAATTTTTGTGAACTCTTTTTAAAAAATTTATTTTTCAAAATTGATTCTGAAAGCCAAACTAAACGGATCTAAGTTTTTTGTTTTCCTCTTTTTATTTTTATTTATTTATTTATTTTTATTTTTAGTGAAATTTTTTAATATTTTATGTAATTTTTTTTTTATTTTTAGATACACCTAATCTAGGTATACTTAAAAAGTATAATATTTGTGATTTTTTTTAAAAAAAAATTCATCAAATACAAAAATATACAAAAATACTAAAATTTGGTACATTTTTATATTTTGTTCTATTTAATGAATTTTATAAAAACATTTGTACAAATTATATATTTTTTAAGTATATATCAAGATTAAGTAAATATAAAAAGTAAAAAATAAAATAAAATAAAATATTTTAAAAAATACCAAAACTATTAAAATATGAATTAAAATTTTTAAAAACTTAAAACTATGAAGTGTAATATTCTAATTTCCGTGCTATTTCAGGATTCTTATGATCGTCTCAAAAGATTCTATCAGTTGTAATGTTGAGTATCTGAAATGGTGTCGTTGTGTCTGATGTGATTGTATTTGGTGAAATAAATTATGGCATCGTTTGGGAATTTTGCTATTTTAATTATTTTTTTAAGTTTTTAACTATTTTATGAGATGAAAAAAAATTGTGTCTGGGATGAATTGTGAATTTCTTTTAGTTGAATAGATGGTTGTAAAAGAAAAAATGATTGATTGCAGTGTAAGATATGACATTTTGTCTTATTACTTATTTTGGTCATTTTTTTTTGTTGTCTTTATTAATTATTTTAATCAAGATCCAAGTTGTCAAACATGATGTAATAGTACTGGAGCAAATATATGTAATGTTATTTTAATTTGATTTTTATTAATTTAAATAGTAAATCTATCACTTTGGGATAAACTAAAAAAGCTAAAAAGTTACTAAAAAACTTAAAAAGTATATACTATTATTTTACCCTTTTAATCTAACTACCCAAAAAGTCAAAAGGGTAAAATTCTCATTTTAATTTTACTACAATATTTCATTACACATCTTTTCGTAAAATGTCAAAAAGTTATCCCAAAGGTACATCTTTTTTTTTCTCTACTATTTTAACTAAAAAGTCAAAATGTGCAGTAATATAGCACATTCCAAACAACTACTTAGTCTTTTAACAAGATAATTGGACAAGTATAAATATGAATAGTGTGGATTATGAGTAATGCTAGAGATTCCAAAGATTCCACCAAAGATTCTACCAAATGTCTCACATAGGTGTGGGACCCACACAAATGTGGGTCCCATACGCATGTGAGACATTTGGTAGAACTTTTGCTAGAATTTTTAGGATCTCTAACATTTTTGCTGGATTATTCCTTTAAAACCATCAAATATCTTCTCAATTTGGTGAGAGGTTTTTTGGTACCCTTCAACACTACTCATCTTTTATGGCACTTGTTCCTTGTTTCTTAAAAAATAGCTTTAAATTGAAGAATCTTACTGTTCATAAAAATTCTTAAAAATCTTTAAGAAAAAAACTCCTAAATTTATGCTAATGGTGTGTGATAATGTTAAACTCACAATTTGATATTTACAATGTAGAAATAACATTATCATAACAATGCAAGTGCTAGTTTTTGATAAGGTTTGGAAATATTGTTCAATTGCTTAATTTTTGACAGTTGGGTGTTCAATACATAAACTTTTGGATCTTGAGGCAAAAAAATGGGGGAAAAAAATGATTGTAGTAGTGAGAAAAAGAATGGAAGTGATTATGATTTCTCATTATTGTGTTTGGATGAATAAAAGAGAAGATAATATGATTTCTTATTTATCTTATTTAGATAAAAGAAAAGAAACTATCTTATTTTATCTTATTTTACTAAAATAACTTTCCATATTAATAAGTTCTTTTTTCAGTTTTTTCCACCATAAGATAATTTTGATATTTTAGAAAAGTTTCATTAAACTCATTTCTTTTCTTACCAAATTTGACCACCTTTGGTGAGAAACAAAACACAGCTTTACGTTGTGTTTGGTTGGGGGATTTGTGAAGGGATTTGAAAATGGAAAGAGAAAATATAGGTGAAATGTGAATAAAATATACCTATAATTCACTTAGTTTCACACAGTTTTTCCCTCTATCTTTTGAAATCCCTTTCTAAATCTCCCAACCAAACATAACGTTAGTGAGATTTTTTTCTCACCATCTCTCACAATTTCTCACTTAATCATCCAAACAAGTGAGAGATTTCATTTTTTTTTTAATTTTCTTACCACACCCCTCCATCTAAACGAGTGTTAGTCTCTTTTATTTCTTCATTTCCCAATTCAACCAAACATGAATATCTCTATTTTTTTTTCTCTCTATTCTATCTCTCACCAAAAACTCTAGTCTCCCCTCTTTTATCCATAAACCCTAGGGTTTGTATCTTCATATCTCTCTCATGATCTCACGAACTCTCTATGCTGGTATGTGGTCTTCCTACCAACGAACATGGTGTACTCTCTCTTTCTCTCTTTGGCTTTCTCTTTCAAGATTGTAGTTGTACAATGGAGTTTTGGTGGTCCACCCTTTCATATTGAGTTTTGATCCGTTGGGTTGAGCTTGTTACTCTAGGTCGTATTTTGTTTAATGATTCAGAGAAGCTTGAAGTACACCAGGATCTCAATCTCATTCTTCATACATCAATCTTTGTTGAACAAGTGAATCTTGGGTGGCCTTGGAGGTGTTGGAAAATGGATCCTGCATATTTTGGGACATTGGGAAATTTTGGGGCATTTCCAATGTGATTTCAGGAATTTTTTTTGCTAATATAAGTTTTCATGGTTTGTGTTTTGTTTATGGTCAATTTTAAGGTGTTTTTCTGGGTTGGGTATGTGTTTTTATTGATAAATATTTTGGTATGTTTTTTGAGCATGTGATTGTATGATTTTGTTGAGAAAACCAAATGAGAGAGACATATTACAATTGAATTTGATGATGTGATGGGTTATAGCATTGCCAAAGCATAAGATATCTGGCATGCTTTACTCAGTTGAATCTCCGACTTAACAACACAATCTTCATTCTCTTTCTTATAGTGATCTCGGTTTTGACTAGACTCTTGTGGTATTCCAAGCTCGGGTTAATGCTTTTATATTGTTGTTTACCTCTTTCTTCCCTTGTATCGTTTTGAAATTGGCTTTTGGGTTGCTGTGATTGTGTTTGGGTAGGTTGGTCGCTTGTTTTTCAAACCTTGTGTTGCCTAAAATTTTGGTCCTCCACTCGAGCGACACTTCCTGCGCTCAAGCGGGCTTTCCAAACTCTCAGTACTTTTACAGGTCTGCAAAACTACCGGGAGAGTGATTTCTATGCTCGAGCGGCCTTTCTTATGCTCAAGCATTGGTCTGTTGTCTGCAAAACTACTGGATGCGTATTTTCTATGCTGAAGCTTCACTTCTTGCGCTCGAGCGGTGAGCGTCTTGTTCATTGTGTCTTGGCGCTCGAGCGGCCTTTCTTGCGCTCGAGTGGAACAATTTTTGTGTCTAACGCTCGAGCAGCACTTCTTGCACTTGAGCGGACTATGCGTATATTAGATCGCAAAAATGACTTTTTACATCACTTTTTCAGACCTTTTCTTCCTAAAAGCTAAAGTTGAGACCCTCTCTCTCTAAAATACTCTCTCTCTCAACATTTTTCACCTAGTTTTAGTGATTTCTTCACCCTAATCCCTTTGATAAAAAGGTAGACCATCTCAACATCTCCATTTTGATCCGAATAGAGTTGGATTTGGGCATCCTTGAAGTTTCACTCTTACTTGGCTCGTCTTCTCTCTTTGAGGTAGGGATTTTCTACACTTTTATATGGTCTTTAGCTTGGCTATTTGTCATTGTGTAACAATGGTGGGGTTTAGGCAGTATTTTGAACAAACCTAGGGTTTAGGTGTGAAATAAAAAGAGGCGTTTCTACGTGAGTTTGACATAAATGATTATGGGGTCCGAGTATGAGGTTCTATGGTGGCAAAATAGTTAATCTTGGCATTTGGGTTGATACATGCAAAAAGGGGTTTTGCCTTAAATGGGTTAAATTGTTATATATATATATATATATTTTTTATAAATGACTAAAATTGATAATGATAATGTGCAATTGGACGATTGTTGATGTAAATGGCGGAGATGGACACGTGTTGTCTCTTACCTATGCAAATTTGAATTATTTATCTATAGAGAAGATTGTATATCTATTTAGAAATATCTGTATTGCGCTATCGGTGGAGGATAGATAGGATTGTTGTAGACATTGCATGAAGATTAGGTAAATTGAAACTAATCTATTGTTGGTTGTCATTGAATATGACTATACTTTAAATACATTGTATATGTATGATGTTTGGGAAGAGAAAGGGGATGTACTCCATTGTTTGGGAGGAGATAGGGGATGGACTCCATTGAAATTAAGTTGGCCGGAGTGTCGAGGGTGAAAGTCCAGAAATCTTATGTATACATGGGTGCCGATCCCGCGGATGAAATTTTTGTGAAATGGCAGATTGAATTGTCGTGTGATAGTTGTGTTGATTAGATAACAACTGAGTTGTAGTGTCAGTTCGGTTGTTGAAAAATGTTGAAATTGGCTAATGAATTGAAATGAATTGAAGGAAAGTAGAATAAGATATGAACTCAGTACGTCTTAATGATATAAAATGTAAATGTTTTGTCATAGGCATTGTATATGCACATTGTACTTATATCTTTGTTAAATCTCGTATATCATGTTAGATTTTTCCTGCTGGGCGTTGGCTCACCCTCTTTGGGGAAAACCATTTTCAGGTGTTCGTGATATGTTGCTGCCAAGGCAATAGATTGAAGGGACTTATGGGGAGCAAGAGCTCTTTATTTTGTTATATTCTTTTTGTATAACCAATGGCTTAAATTGTATTAGGCTAGGCTCATTTTGTTGTAACCAAGCAATGTCTTGGAAATATGTAAGCCTCTAGGGCATATTACTACCTATTTAGTTTTCAGTTCTCCTATCATTGTAATACATGCTGTAGATTCAGGATGAATAACTATGAATGTATATTGCATGTGTTAACTTTTGTAAATGAACTTTTTTGAATGAAAGTATTTCATTTCTATTATTCTTCTGCTTATGAGTTGGATTTATTGTATCAAAGCGTACCGGGTTTGAATATTTTGGGTGCGTGGGAAGTGGTTATTACCACAATGAGTTTGTCTCGCTTGGTTAAGACGTTAGTATGTATTGTGTGCTTATATGATGACATGCATATATGATTATATTTGTATGGAATTTAGTTCCTAAGATATTGATTGGGTCTATGGGTTTCTGGAAGTCCTACTGGAAGAGCACTTGATCACTGCTGCTTCCAATTGGAACTCTAGCAACGCCGTAGGATGGTCATTATCTACGAAGGAAATTTGTATGGGTTTATGTGATTACGTGCTTATATGGAGTGATTTACTATTGTCCATCGCTTTAGGACGTGAGTGAGTTAGCTTCGGCACATTTGTAAATGTGCTAATACCTTTTGTTACCTTTATTAGGATGTCAGGACATGGACGTGGTGGTGGTAGGCGTGGTAGGCCTAAAAGGCATGAGATGCCTTTACTGGATGATATTTTGGCACAGGAGGATGGGGTTGGTCAGGCCAATGTGGCCGAACCGGTTGGTCAACAGGCCATGGACATTTTAGCCCGTGACATGGACGGAGCTTTGCGGGAATCTATGGACATTCTCAGGGCTAAGAATCAAGTCTAGGCCCAAGTCGCTAAGGCAGGGCCATCTTTTCTGAAGAGGGAGTTTTTTCGATCGAATCCGGATGAGTTTTTGGGTGATCCCAAGGAGCCACTAAAAGCAGATGAGTGGCTGGAGCAGATGGTAAAGACGTTTGAGATGCTAGGCATCGAAGATGGGGGTTTGAGAGTGACCTTGGTGTCCTTCTAGCTGAAGAGAGACGCGGGTTAATGGTGGAAGTATGCACAAGGGCGCATTGGAGGGACTTGGAAGGCTTTTGTCGACGCCTTCCACGACAAGTTTTTACCTCCCACTGTTAGGGAGAAGTCGAGAGACCAGTTCTCTAAGTTGGTGCAGTTGAACACACCAGTGGCTAAGCTTGAGGCCACGTTCACCAGCTTGTCGAGGATTGCACCAGAACTTGTGGTGACTAAGGAGCGCCGTTGTCTAGAGTTCGAGAAGCAATTGAGGACCGGGCTCATGTTTAGAGTGGCCGGATCCATGATTAGGGATTATTGGCGCCTTGTGGAGGCTGCAGCCCATCTTGAGACTATTATGCAATTGGAGGAGAAGAGGATGAGGGGCTCCAGAAGGAGTTAGGACAGTCAGGGGGACAGCAGGACAGTCAGGGGGACAGTAAGAGGCAGAGGGGTTCTAACCTTCAGTCGTCCAAGGGAGCTTAGTCGAGGTCCACTTTTCCAGTACCAAGTTTGGGTTCTGGGAGGGGTGGTCAGGGAGACATCGCTTGTTTCAAATGTGGTCAGTTAGGTCACAAGTCTCCAGCTTGCCTGTAGAGAGGAGGAGGGCAGTGAGCAGCATCGTCTTCGGCTCGTTCTTAGGGCCAGATTCAAGGGAGAAGCCAGTCGTTCACTTGTTATTAGTGTGGGCAGGCGGGACACATGATGAGATTTTGCCCACAGTTGGGTGGCACATCTAGTGCGTTTGGTTCGAGGCAGATACAAAGTCACCAGCCAGCATAGTCAGCACAGGCCTCGAGGGCCAATTAGGGAGCCTTTTCGGCTTAGTCAATGCACTAGGCATGTGCTCCAAGGGATGAGCGGGTTGATCAGAGGCCTACTGGATGTGTGTACACTGTTGTGGCACTAGATCTTATACCTGCTCCTTCTGTAATGAGATGTACCTTCTTGTTTTGCAATTCAGTTGCTAATATATTGATTGATACGGGTGCATCCCATTCTTTTATCTCGTCTGCATTTGCATCGGTTTTGGGGTTGGAGTTGGCACGATTAGCATCTCCTATTTGTATAGAGTCTCCTATTGGTGGTGAGGTTATCTTGAAACAGGGGTGTCGGGGTTGTGACATCGAGGTTGCCAGTCGGTGGTTACCTTTTGAATTTGTATTGCTTGATATGTCTAGTTTTGATGTCATCTTGGGTATGGACTAGTTATCATCATACCGGGTTGTTATAGATTGCTACCGTCAGAGGGTTATTGTATGTACCTTAAGCGGTGATTGTTTTTACTTCTTGGGGGACTGGGTGGATAGAGTCTTATCACCGGTATATGATCCGTGTGGACGGAGTGAACTTAGTTTCTTTTTTGCAAGCTTCTTAAATGGTGAGTGTGATGAAGTCCGGGTGGAGTTGCCAAGGGTAGTTTGTGAATATCTGGATGTCTTTCCCGATGATCTCACTAGTTTACCACCTCACTAAGAGATCGAGTTCTCTATTGATTTAGTGCCTGGCACGACACCAATTTCTATGGCACCGTATTGGTTTGTACCTTCTTTGCCAAGGGTAGTTTGTGAATACCTGGATGTCTTTCCCGATGATCTCACTAGTTTACCACCTCAGTAAGAGATCGAGTTCTCTATTGATTTAGTGCCTGGCACGACACCAATTTCTATGGCACCGTGTCAGTTTGCACCTGTTGATTTGAGTGAGTTGAGGATTCAACTCCAAGAATTGTTAGATAAGGGTTTTATCCGCCCTAGTACTTCACCTTGGGGAGCATCAGCTCTCTTTGCTAAGAAGAAAGATGGAGCGTTGCGACTTTATATTGATTACCGAAAGTTGAATAGGGTAACTATTAAGAACAAGTACCAAATGCCTCGTGTAGATGATCTATTTAATCAGTTGAAGGGGTCTTGTTGCTTTTCTAAGATAGACCTGAGATCGGGTTATCACCAATAAAGGGTAAGGGAGGAGGATATCCCGAATACGGCATTCCATATGCAGTATGGCCATTATGAGTTTTTGGTAATGCCTTTTGGGCTGACCAATGTACCAGCTTTATTTATGGATTTGATGAACCAGATCTTTCGGGAGTTTTTAGACCATTTTATGACATCTTGATTTACTCACCCTCTAAGGAGGAGCATGAGGAACACTTGCAAGTGGTACTTGAATTGCTAAGAGCTCACAAATTGTATGCTAAGTTTGGAAAGTGTGAATTCTGGTTGAAAGAGGCTAAGTTCTTAGGCCATGTGGTATCTGAGGGAGGGTGGCTATAGATTCATCCAAGATAGAGGTAGTGCAAGACTGGGCACAACCAAAGAATGCTTTTGAGATCCGTAGTTTCTTGGGGTTGGCTGGGTACTATCGTAGATTCGTGAAGGATTTCTCTAGGCTAGCCTCACCTTTGACTAGGTTGACAAGGAAAAGAATCAAATTTGTTTGGAGTGAGTCTTGTGAGAAGTCGTTCCAAGAGCTTAAGGTTAGACTCACCACTGCTCCAGTGTTGATTATCCCGGAGAGGGGTTTAGGCTATTTGGTATATTGTGATGCCTCATAAGAAGGTTTGGGTTGTGTATTGATGCAAGAGGGAAAGATAGTAGCCTATGGCTCACGGCAGTTGAAGACATATGAGAGGAATTATCCTACCCATGACCTGGAGTTAGCAGCAATGATATTTGCCTTGAAGATTTGGAGGCACTATCTGTACGTTGAGAGATTTGAAGTGTTTTCTGATCACAAGAGTCTGAAATATCTGTTTATACAGAAGGACTTGAACTTGAGGCATAGAAGGTGGATGGAGTTCATAGAGGATTATGATTTTGAGTTGCATTATCATCCGGGGAAGGCCAACGTTGTGGCCGATGATTTGAGTAGGAAATCAATTAGCAGTGTAGCTTGTATCGCCATCCGAGAATGGGAGATGTTGGGTACTCTTGGTAAGTTTGACTTGCATCTTGGCGAGTATGTTGAATCTGTGGCTTTGTTTACGGTAGTTGCCTAACCTATACTTGTGAACCAAGTGATGGTGGCACAGAAGGGTGACCTTGAGGTGAAATCTCTCTAGGAAAAGATCTCCAGTAGGAAAGTGGAGAGGGGCTTGAATGTGTATCCCGACCAGAGTGTGAGATACCAAGACCGTTTGTTTGTGCCGGAGTCTTGCCGAGAGGAAGTACTCCGAGAGTTTCACCATTTGTGCCTTGCGGTGCATCCGGGAGGCACACAATGTATCATGACCTGAGTCGCTAGTTTTGGTAGAGAGGTATGAAAAAGGATATGGCCGTGTTTGTGTCGAACTGCCTTACTTGTCAATAAGTGAAGGCCGAGCATTAGAGGCCAGCAAGTTTGTTGCAACCCTTGCCTATAGCCTAGTGGAAGTGGGAACATGTTATGATGGATTTTGTTATGGGCCTTCCGAGGACTCAATGGGGTAGTGATGCCATTTGGGTGGTAGTTGACTGGTTGACTAAGTCGGCGCATTTTATTCCTATACGCGTAAGTGACTCGGTAGATTATCTTGCCAACCTGTATATCAGGGACATAGCGAGGTTGCATAGAGTCCCTGTGACAATTGTTTCGGATAGAGATCCGTGTTTCACAACTAGGTTGTGGCAGAGCTTGGAGAGTGCCTTGGGTCCTAGATTGACCTTTAGTACTGCATATCATCCTCAGACTGACGGCCAGTCTGAGCGTACTATTCAGATCCTTGAGGATATGCTTCGAGATTGTGTCCTTGACTTTAAGGGTTCGTGGGAGAGGCACTTGTCCTTAGTGGAGTTTGCCTATAACAATAGCTTTCAATCGAGTATTGGCATGGCACCATTTGAGGCCTTGTATGGTCAACCGTGTAGATCTCCTGTGTATTGGGTCGAGGTGGGTGATGCACCTTTGTTGGGATCGGAGTTAGCTCAGGAAACGACGGAGAAAGTGACACTTATCCGTAAGTGTAACGACCCCAAAATCCATATCAGAAATTGCCTTTATGCTCTTGTGGGTTAATGCATTTTAATTTAATGATATCTAGTCGAATTGGGGAATTATCTGTTGAATTACGGCTTTAAAATTGAATGTACCGACCTTTATGGGTTCAAAAATTAAAATTGAGTATTTGCATATGTTAATGGGAATTTTTAGAACTAATTGGGAAAATTAATTGGGAAGTAAATTCGTCTGACTCGTTAATGCACGTTTGGGTGGTTAACTTTGTACTGTAAATTGAAGGCCTTAGGGGCTTCAGAAATCAGAATAGAGGACGTATTTATGATCAGCATAATTTTTAGAGTCATCTGGGAAGTTTAATTGAAAATTGATTTCGTGCGATTTGTAAGGGTGTGTTTGGCCCTCCTTATTGTGAAAAGCTTAAGTGTGTGATATATACATATATGGATAGGCCATGTGAGTTGGGAGCTTATCATTTTGAAGTCAGACAAAATATCTAAGGGAGAGAGAGAGAGAGAACCGTGAAAAAGAGAGAAGAGAGGGAAAGAAGATCATCCATGGAAGCTTGGAAAATTGAAGAGATTAAAGGGAAAAACAAGGAATTGAGTTAAGGTATGTGGCTTCAACTATTATCTTTGTAAATAATTCATCTACAACATGAAATCAAGGATTGACTTGGAAAATTAATATGTAAATGAACAAGTGCGTTGGATTATGAATGAAATGAGTTAAACTCAAGGAATTGAACCTTGATTTCCTTAAATTTGCTTGAATTGGGTTTAATCTTAAGAATGATTCATGGAATACCAAGTTTTGGTGTGAAGGTCAACCATGTGTAAGATGTATTTGTATGATTTTCGGGTATATATTATAGAAGTTTGATTTTACAGAAGATGAGACTTGAATTTCTATTTTTGAGGCAAGGATTGATTTGTTTAAAATGGAATTACACTTGATTGATGTTAGGTTATCATGTTATGAGATAATTTTACATGTTTTTGACTGATTTATGTTAAGAACCAAGCTTAAAAATGGAAAAACCAAGTGTTGGAGCAAAAAGAGCCATTTTCGGACTGAAAATTGCCCAGAGCTGCACGTGTGGGAGCCTATGCCCAAAACCAAAGTTGAATCTGCTAAAAAAGCACGTCGTCCAGCACGTGCGGCCCCATTCCTGCACGTGCGGCCCTATTTCCCGCACGTGCGGGGGACAGCTCTGTTCAGCCAACTTTGAACAAGCATATCTTTTGCATTCGGACTCCGTTTTGAGTGATTCTTGAGCCTAAAATCAAGCCCTTGAAGTCTAGTTTCCAATGGTGGTGGTCTCACCCCCAAATTATAAATACAAAAATAGTTATGCCCAAATTAATGACGATTGCTCACTTTCTATTTACCAGTTTGTACCGTTTCTTCGTCTGAACCATTTTTCTATTGATTCCTCCTATCTTCTGTGACATGGATTACGACTTATTAAAGACTAATGAGTTTAGTACTGATATGACTAACTGATTAAAGAGTAAAGTAAGGAATCGGGTATGTTCTTATAATGCTATGTGCATTGTGTTGTAGGTCCAGACGAGAACATCGTCCCATTACTACTGGGAGCTGATCACTATGAGTAATAATAGTGTAACGATTTGTCCCACTTACCTTCTGTGTTTATGATTTATGTATTGTTATTTGTGAATGGCCTATTCCATTGATATTATGCTTTGATCAAATTAATGGATATGAGTGAATAATGGCGTTGATATGGACTTAAGGTCGTTCTGTCCCTAGTAATAGACGTGGGCCTGAGGCCGTTATGATGTGAATTGTTTTGTCCCTATTAATGTAGTGATACATTTGCCTTCTGTTAATCGTTATTATTAATGTTCTGTTATTCGTGAGACAACTATGTCGACTTATAATAAACTATGGGAAAATCTATGTGCACTATTGAGTAGTAGTACTGTAGTTGTACATTTTTCTTACTGTTAATAGTTAATATTAACATTCTGTTATCTGCAAGTTAACTGTATTGATTCATGATGAACAAATGGAATGTATGTGCATTATGGAACCATGATATCTTTGTGTCTCTGGAATCGTTCTGTCTGTTAATATTTGGGCCAGAGGCCAATCTGTTAATATATGGGCCCGAGGCCAATCTGTTGATATATGGGCTCGAGGCCAATCTGTTGATATATGGGCCCGAGGCCGATTTGTAAGATTTGTTAGGCCTGAGGCCGTTCTGTATAATCTGTTGGGCCTAAGGCCGTTTTGTATTCTGCATGGGCCTGAGGCCGGTCTATGTTACATATGGGCTAGAAGCCAGTCTGCATTACATGTGAGCCTGAGACCGTATTGAAATATAGTTATAGATAAGATCTGTGTATAGTTTGGCATCTGTCTATTTAATTTATCCAAGGTTTTGCTTTTAATTAACCTCCTTACACTGCTATTATTCACTGAGCCTTGCTCCCCCGTCATTATGTATACTTATGCAGGTGAGCTTTCGGGGGGGATCGACACTGGAGTGGTACTGAGGTTCGCCTGTCTGCCAAGTCACTTAGGGTATGTCTCCGTGTGGAGACCTTAATTTGTGTTGGGAGTCATATAAATTATTAAGTCTTATGTAAGTGTGTATGAGATCTATATAAATTCTGTGATTGTATATGTAACTCTGGGAATGTATTTAAATGCTTAAATCCAATTAAATGATCATGTATGCACAAGCTCAATGGATGTTGTCTTTTATTGATATTGCTTCTGCTTAAGGCCCCGTATGTGGTTAAATATTATTCTAAAATTCTATTTTAAGGCCTATGTACAGGCTGGTCATGGACTAAACTTCTAGGGGCGGATTTGGGTCGTGGCAATAAGAGGTTGGTTATGGCTCAGAGTCGTTAGAAAAGTTATGCTGACCGTAGGAGGAGACCCTTGTCTTTTGAGGTGGGAGACCATGTGTTCTTGAAGATATCACCTAGGCGGGGTTTGATGAGATTCGGGAAGAGTGGGATGTTGTCCCCTTGATTTATTGGGCCTTTTGAGATCCTTGAGCAGATTGGAGAGGTTGCTTACTGTTTGGCATTGCTGCCACAACTTTTAGGAGTCCATGATGTGTTTCATATTAGCATGCTTCAGAAGTATGAGCTGGATCCATCGCACGTGTTGGATTGGACCGACATAGAGGTAGATGAGGATGCCTCGTATGAGGAGAGACCAGTGAGGGTCTTGGATACTCGAGACCAAGTCTTGCGAGACAAGACGATTCCCTTGGTTAAGGTTTTGTGGAAACATCACGGGGTTGAGGAAGCAACTTGGGAGCGTGAATTGCAAGTCCGAGAGAAATATCTGGACTTATTTGTTGGTGTTTGAACATATATTGAAAATTTGATTATGTTAATGAAATGTAAAAGCATTGTATATGTTTCAATATGAGAACAATGTATATGTTGAATATGTTTTGGAGGTGCAGGCTTAATATGAACATTGTATATGTTATTTAAGTTTTGGAAATCTGAGTTTATCATGAACATTGAATATGTTTTGGAAATATAGAATATATATTGAAATTGGTTAAAACTACGAGAAATGTATATTGGAGATGCATGTTGAGATGTATAATGAGACTCGTTCATCATGTAATGGAATTGAATAACTGATGGATGGGTCATGGTATTGAAATTTGATTTGTCATCATCGTGGAAATTTGGTTAAAACATGGTTTTGAAATGTGATTTGTAATTTCAAGGAGGAAATTCTTTAAGGGGGGAGGTTATAGTGATCCCGGTTTTGATCCGACTCTTGTGGTATTCCAGGCTCGGGTTTAATGCTTTTATATGATTGTTTACCTCTTTCTTCCCTTCTATCTCTTTGAAATTGGCTTTTAGGTTGTTGTGATTGTGTCTGGGCAGGTTGGTCGATTGTTTTTCAAACCTTGTGTTGCCCAAAATTTTGGTCCTCTGCTCGCGCGGCACTTTCTGCGCTCGAGCGGACTTTGCAAACTCTCAGTATTTTTGCAAGTTTGCAAAACTACTGGGAGAGTGATTTCTACGTTCAAGCGACGTTTCCTACGCTTGAGCGGGTGGGCGCTCGAGCGGCCTTTCTTACGCTTGAGCGTTGGTTTGTTGTCTACAAAACTACTGGATACTTGTTTTCTACGCTCGAGCATCATTTCTTGCGCTCGAGCGTCACTTCTTGCGCTCGAGTGGTGAGCGCCTTGTTCATTGTGTCTTGGCGTTGGAGCGACCTTTTTTGCGTCCGAGCGGAACAACCTTTGTGTCTGACACTCGAGCACTTCTTGTGCTGAGCGGATTGTGCATATATCAGATCGCAAAAATGACTTTTTACATCACTTTTTCAGTCATTTTCTCCCTAAAACCTAAAGTTGAGACCCTCTCTCTCTAAAATACTCTCCATCTCTCTACATTTTTCACCAAGTTTTAGTGATTTCTTCACCTTAATCTCTTTGATAAAAAGGTGGGCTATCTCAAGATCTCCATTTTGATCCTAATAGAGTTTGATTTGGAGATCATTGAAGTTTCACTCTTGCTTGGCTCATATTCTCTCTTTGAGGTAGGGATTTTCTACACTTTCATATGGTCTTTAGCTTGGTTATTTGTCATTGTGTAACAATGGTGGGGTTTGGGGAGTATTTTGAACAAACCTAGGGCTTAGGTATGAAATAAAAAGAGGGGTTTCTACGTGAGTTTGACATAAATGATTATGGGGTTCGAGTATGAGGTTCTATGGTGGCAAAATAGTTAATCTTGGCATTTGGGTTGATATATATAAAAAAGGGTTTTGCCTTAAATGGGTCAAATTGTTATTTTGTATAAATGACTAAAATTGATAATGATAATGTGTGATTGGATGATTGTTGATGTAAATGGCGGAGTTGGACACGTGTTGTCTCTCACCTATGAAAATTTGAATGATTTATCTATTGAGAAGATTGTATATCTGTTTAAAAATATCTATATTGGGCTATCAGTGGAGGATAGCTATGATTGTTGTAGAAATTGCATGAGGATTAGGTAAATTGAAACTAATCAATTGTTGGTTGTCATAGAATATGACTATACTTTAAATACATTGTATATGTATGATGTTTGGGAGGAAAAAGGGGATGTACTCCATTGTTTGGGAAAAGATAGGAGATGGACTCCATTGAAATTAAGTTGGCCGGAGTGTCAAGGATGAAAGTCCCAAAATCTTGTGTATACATGGGTGCCGATCTCGCAGATGAAATTTTCGTAAAATGGTAGATTGAAGTGTTGTGTGATAATTATGTTAATTATATGAAATTGGTACTTCTTGATGATATAAAATGTAAATGTTTTATAGCAATCCCGGTTTTGACTCGTTAGTTATTACATTCTGGACTCGGGTTGAAATGGTTTAGAACAGCTATTTATGTCTTGTTTCCCTTGTCTCCCCTTATTTGTGTTGTAGTTATGTGTTTGGAACAGGTTGGTTGCTTGTTTTTCCAAACCTGTGATACCTAGATTTTGGCTTTTCCGCTCGAGCGGGTATTCTTACACTTGAGCGGGCTTCACAAATTTTGCTCCTCTGCTCGAGTGGCCATTTTTGCGCTTGAGCGTGATCCTTCGTCTGCAAAACTTCTAAAAGTGTGTATTCTACGCTTGAGCACCACTTTTCGTGCTCGAGCGAAACCTTGTGTCTGACGCTAGAGCGTCACTTTGCTCTAGCAGACTGCGTGTATAATAGTCTGTAAAGATGACCTTTTTGTTCACTTTTTCATTTCTCTCTCTCTCTCGCTAAAACTTTTCAAAAACCTGATCCTTGAGTTTCTCTCTCTAAAGCACACCTTCTCTCTTCGATTTGATCTAGATCCGTTGATCTTTTCACCCTAGTGCCCTTGAGAAAAAGGTAGAGTGCTTCGAGATCTTCATTTTGATCCGTATAGAAGTGGGTTTTGGTGTCCTTCGAGTTCCATCCTTGCTTGGCTCATCTTCTCTCTTTGAGGTAGAGATTTTCTACACTTTGTTATGATTTTAACTTAGTTATTTGTGGTTGTGTAACAATGGTGGGATCTGAAAGTATTTTGAGTCAAACCTAGGGTTTGGGTGAAATAGAAAAGAGGGTTTTTTGGTGGAAATGAAATAGATGAACTTGGGGTTTGAAAATAAAATCTTGTTGTGTCAAAATGGGCATTTTTGATACTTGGATTGAAATTTTAAAAAGAGGGATTTTTGCCCTAAGATGACTATCACATTTATTTTGTATGAATAGTTGAAATTGGTGTTGTAAACATGAAATTGAGCGAGTATTGGAATAGTTAATAAAATCAAGTATGTAATACTTCACATCTTTGGAAATTTTGGATAATTTATCTTTCTTGAGATTGTACATCTGTTTAGAAATATCTGTATTGGTCTATCAGTGAAGGATAACTTGGATTGTTGTAGAAATTGCATGTGGATTAGGTGAATTGAAACTAATCTCTTATTGGTTGTCAATGAATATGACTATGCTTATATACATTGCATATGTATGATTATTTGGGAGAAGAAAGAGGATGTACTCCATATGTGATTATGTGTTTATATATATTGCATATGTATGATTGTGTGGGAGGAGAAAGGGGATGGACTCCATTATAATTAAGTTGGCCGAAGTGTCCTGGGAGAAAGTCCCAAAGTTATACATGGGCGTCGATCCCGTGGACGAAATATCCGTAAAATGGCAGGTTGAAATTATACATGGGTGTCTATCTTGTGGACGAAATATCCGTAAATTGCCAATTGGAAGTATTTATGTGTTGATTATGAAATTGTTGAAACATTGAGTTGTAGTCTCATTCGAGTTATTGAAAAATAATGACTTGGCTCATGCATTGAAATGATTGAAGGAAAAGAATGAAATGGAACATGAACTTGATATTTGATAATTATACAAAATGTAAATGTTTTGTTCCTAGCATTGTATATGCACATTGCACTTATACCTTTGTTAAATCTCATATATTGTGTTAGATTATTCCTACTAGGCTGTGGCTTACCCTATTTGGGAAAAACATTTTCAGGTAATGATGGCATGCCTCCACCAAGGCAATAGGGTTGGAGGAATCTTTGGGAAGCAAGAGCTTCTTGTTTTGTTTCATTTTTGTATAGCCTAGGGCTAAATTTGTATGAGCTAGTCTCCTTTTGTTGTAACCAAGCCAGGACTTGGAAAGGTGTAAGCCCAAAGGGCATTTATTTATATTAAACTCTTTTGTATTGTTGACTTCATATAATGAAAGGACTTACTACTCTGATTCATACAATTATTAATAAATGTTTGGAGTTGTATTTCTGTATTATTTTGGGGGCGTTACAACTTGGTATCAGAGCGTACCGGGTTTGAATACTTTGGGTACGTGGGAAGTGGTTAGTACCACAATGGGTTTGTCTTGCTTGGTTGTGACGTTAGTATGTATTGTATGCTTATGTGATAACATGCTTATGTGATTATATGAGTATGGGATTTAATTCCTAAGATGTTTATTGTGTCTACCAGTTTCTGGAAGTCCTATTAGAAAAGCACTTGATCACTGCTATTTCTAATTGGAACTCTAGCAACGTCGCAAGACGGTCATTATCTAGGAAGGAAATTTGTATGTGTTTACGTGATTACGTGCTTATGCGGAGTGAATTACTGTTGTCTATCGTATTAGGATGGGAGTTAATCCGCTTTGGTACATTTGTAAATGTGCTAATCTCTTTCTTTACCTTTATTAGGATGTCAGGACGTGGACGTGGTGGTGGTAGGTGTGGTAGGCCTAGGAGGCACAAGATGTATATATCAGATGAAATTCCGGCACAAGAAGAAGGGGTTGGTCAGGCTAATGTGACCAAACCGGTTGGTCAACAGGCCATGGGCGCCTTAGCCTGCGAAATGGCTAGAGCATTGAGGGAATCTATGGACATTTTTCGAGTTGAGAATTAAGTCCAGGCCCAAGTAGCTGAAGCAGGGCCATTTTTTCTAAAGAGTGTTTTTTCGGTCGAACCCGAACGAGTTTCTGGGCGATCCCAAGGAGCCACTAAAGGTAGATGAGTGGCTTGTGCAGATAGTGAAGATGTTCGACATGCTTGGCATCAAGGACGATTAGTTGAGGGTGACCTTGGCATCTTTCCAACTGAAGGGGGATACGGGTCAGCGGTGGAAGTATGTGCTGGGCACATTAGAGGGACTTGGAAGGTTTTTGTCAACGCTTTCTAAGACAAGTTTTTGCCTCGTACTGTTAGAGAGAAGTTAAGGGACCAGTTTTCTAAGCTGGTGCAATTGAATACACCAGTGGCTGCGTTTGAAGCCACATTCACTAGCCTCTCTGGGTTTGCACCTGAGTTGGTAGCGGCTGAGGAGTGCCGTTGTTTGGAGTTTGAAAAGAGGCTGAGGACTGGGCTCATGTTTAGAGTTGTCGAGTCCATGATTAGAGACTATGGGCGCCTTGTGGAGGCAGTGGCCTATCTCGAGACTATTATACAGGCTGAGGAGGAGATGATGAGGGGCTCTAGGAGGAGTCAGGATAGTCAGGGAGACGGTAAGAAGCAGATGAGTTCTAACCTTCAGTAGTCCCAGGGAGTGTAGTCGAGGTCTACCTTTCTAGTGCCGAGTTCGAGTTCGGGTTCGAGGAGAGATGGTCAGGAAGATGCGACTTGTTTCAAATGTGGTCAGTTGGGCCACAAGTCTCTATCTTGTTCGCAGAGAGGAGGAAGGCAGCGCACAACTTTGTCTTCGGCTCGTTCTCAGGACAAGAGTCAAGGTAGATGGCAGCCACCCACTTGTTATTAATGTGGACAGGTGGGGCACCTGAAGGGGTTTTGCCCTCAGTTGGGTGGCACATCTGGTGCGTCTGGTTCAAGGCAGACTCAGAGTCACCAGCCAGCATAGTCAGCACAGGCCTCGATGGCCAATCAGGGAGCCTCTTCGGCTCAATCTGTGCAGCAAGCTTATGCTCCAAGAGGTGAGCAGGTTGATCAGAGGCCAACACGGTATGTGTATGTTGTTACCATGCCAGATCTTGTACTGGTCCCATCTGTTGTGAGAGGTACCTTTTTGTTTTGCAATTCAGCTGCTAATGTGTTAATTGATACGAGTGCATCCCATTCTTTTATCTCATTTGCATTTGTATCAGTTTTGGGGTTGGAGTTGGCACAGTTAGCATCCCCTATTTGTGTAGAGTCACCTACTGGTGGTGAGGTCATCTTGAAACAGGGGTGTTGGGGTTGTGATATAAAGGTTACTGGTCGTCGACTCCCATTTGTATTTGTTTTGCTTGATATGACTAGTTTTGATGCGATTTTGGGTATGGAGTGGTTATCATCATACCGGGCAGTTATAGATTGCTATCGTCAAAGGGTTACTGTATGTACCTCGAGTGGTAATTGCTTTTATTTCTTGGGGGACTGGTTGGATGAAGTCTTATCATCGGTGTATGATCCGCATGGGCGAAGTGGCCTTAGTTGTCTTCTTGCTAGCTTCTTGAGTGGTGAGTGTGATGAAGTCTGGGTTGAGTTGCCAAGGGTGGTTTGTGAATACCCCGATGTCTTTCCCGAGGACCTTACTAGTTTACCACTTCACCGGGAGATCGAGTTCTCTATTGACTTAGTGCCTGGCACGACACCAATTTCTATGGCTCCGTATAGGTTTGCACCTGCTGAGTTGAGTGAGTTGAAGATTCAACTCCGGGAGTTGTTAGATAAGGGTTTTATCTGCCCTAGTACATTACCTTGGGGAGCACCAACTCTCTTTGCTAAAAAGAAAGATGGGGCGTTGCGACTTTATATAGAGTACCGAAAGTTGAACCGGGTAACTGTTAAGAACAAGTACCCAATGCCTCGTATAGATGATCTGTTTGATCAGTTGAAGGGGTCTCATTGTTTTTCTAAGATAGACCTAAGATTAGGTTACCATTAGTTGAGGGTAAGAGTGGAGGATATCCTGAATATGGCATTTTGTACGCAGTATGGCCATTACGAGTTCCTAGTGATGCCTTTTGGGCTAACCAATGCTCCAGCTATATTTATGGATTTGATGAACCAAATTTTCCGCGAGTTCCTAGAGCGTTTCGTGGTTGTCTTTGTGGATGACATTTTGATTTATTCACCTTCTGAGGAGGAACATGAAGAACACTTGCGAGTGGTGCTTGAATCGCTTAGAGCCCATAAGCTATATGCCAAGTTCGGGAAGTGTGAATTCTGGCTGAGAGAAGTTAAATTCCTAGGTCATGTAGTGTCCGGGGAAGGGGTGCTTGTATATTCATCCAAGATAGAGGTAGTGCAAGACTAGGCACCACCTGAGAATGCCTTCGAGATCCTTAGTTTCTGGGGTTGGCTGGGTATTATCGGAGATTTGTGAAGGATTTCTCTAAACTAGCTTCACCATTAACTAGACTAACGAGGAAGGGAGTCAAATTTGTGTGGGATGAGACTTGTGAGAAGTCGTTCCAGGAACTTAAGGTTAGACTTACCACAGCTTCAGTTTTGATTATTCTGAAGAGGGGTTTGGGTTATTCAGTATATTGCGATGCCTCATGGGAAGGTTTGGGTTGTGTTTTGATGCAAGAGGGGAAGGTAGCAGCCTATGGCTCATGGCAGTTGAAAACACACAAGAGGAACTATCCCACCCATGACCTAGAGCTAGCATTTTTGCCTTGAAGATTTTGAGGCATTATCTGTATGGTGAGAGATTTGAAGTGTTTTCCGATCATAAGAGTTTGGAGTATCTATTTACTCAGAAAGACTTGAATTCGAGGCAGATGAGGTGGATGGAATTCATAGAGGATTATGATTTTGAGTTGCATTATCATCCGGGTAAGGCCAATGTTGTTGCCGACGCCTTGAGTAGGAAATCAATTAGCAGTGTGGCTTGTATCACCATTTGAGAATGGGAGATGTTAGGTACTCTTGGGGAGTTTGACTTGCACCTTGGCGAGTCCGTCGAATCTGCAGCTTTGTTTTCAGTAGTTGCATAACCTACACTTGTGAACCGAGTATTAGAAGTGCAGAGGGGTGATCTTGAGATAGAAACCACTAGGGAGAAGATCTCCAGTGGGAAAGTGGGGAAGGGCTTAAGTGTGTATCTGGATCAGAGTGTGAGATACCGTGATCGTTTGTTCGTGCTGGAGTCTTGCCGAGGGAAAGTACTCCGAGAGTTTCAGCATTCACGCCTTGCGGTGCATTCGGGAGGCACAAAGATGTATCATGATTTGAGTTGCCAATTTTGGTGGAGAGGTATAAAGAAGGATGTAGCCGTGTTTGTATCGAAGTGCCTTACTTGTTAGCAAGTGAATGCCGAGCATCAGAAGCCAGCAGGTTTGTTGCAACCCTTTCCTATAGCCGAGTGGAAATGGGAGCATGTCACGATGGATTTTGTTGTGAGCCTTCCGATGACTCAATGGGGTAGTGATGCCATTTGGTTGGTAGTTGACCGGTTAACCAAGTTTGCGCACTTTTTACCTATGCGCGTGAATGATTCAGTAGGCCATCTTGCCGACTTGTATATCAGGGACATAGTCAGGTTGTATGGAGTCCCTGTGACGATTGTTTCAGATAGAGATACGCGTTTGATAGCTCGGTTGTGACAGAGCTTGCAGAGTGACTTGGGCACTAGATTGACCTTTAGTATTACGTATCATCCTCAGACTGACGGGAAGTCCGAGCGTACCATTCAGATCTTTGAGGATATGCTTCTAGGGTGTGTCCTTGATTTTAAAGGGTCACGGGAAAGGCACTTACCCTTAGTGGAGTTTGCTTATAACAATAGCTTTTAATCAAGTATTGGCATGGCACCGTTTGAGGTAGACGAGGATGCCTCGTATGAGGAGAGACATGTGAGAGTCTTGGATAGACAGGACCAAGTCTTGCGAGACAAGACAATTCTCTTAGTAAAAGTATTGTGGAAACATCACGGGATCGAGGAAGTGACTTGGGAGCGTGAATTGGAAGTCCAAGATAAATATCCGGACTTGTTTGTTGATATCTAAACATGTATTGAGATTATGATTATGATGATGAAAATGTATAAGCATTGTGTATGTTGTAAATTATGAGAACATTGTATGTGTTATAGGCATTTTGAAAACATGAATTCAATATAAACATTGCATATGTTTTGAGAATATGAAGTATTGTGTGTTGTATCACTTTTGGAGGCATTGTATATGCTAGGTAAATTTTGAAAATGTGGATTTGATTAAACATTGTAAATGTTTTGGGAAATTGTAAATTTCATTTCAATATGGAACTTGTGTATCATGTTGATGGGAATGGATGGTCGGAGAATGGGTCATGGTGTTGAACTTGTAAGAATAACCATTGTTGTGAATGGTTAAATCTTGATTTTGAACTTGATTTGTAATTTCAGGGACGAAATTCTTTAAGGGGGGAGGTTATAGCAATTTCGGTTTTGACCCTGTTAACTATTGCATTCCAGACTCAAGTTGGTATGGATTAGAACAGCTATTTATGTCTTGTTTCCCTTGTCTCCCTTTATCTTGGTTATCGTGTCGTAGTTATGTGTTTGGAATAGGTTGGTTGCTTGTTTTTCCAAACCTATGAAGACCAGATTTTGGTCTTCTGCTCGAGCAGGCATTCTTGCGCTCGAGCGGGTTTCACAAATTTTGCTCCTCCGCTCGAGCGGCCATTATTGCGCTGGAGCGGGATTTGTCAACTCTCAGTATTTCGCAGATTTGCAAATGCTGGGAGAGTGCATTGGACGCTTGATCATCTAGTCTCACGCTTGAGCGGGGTTTTTCGTTTGCAAAACTTTTGAAAGTGCGTATTCTACGCTCAAGTGCAACTTTTCACGCTCGAGCGAAACCTTGAATCTGACGCTCGAGCGTCACTTTCCATGCTCTAGCGGATTGCGTCTATAACAATCCGTGAAGATGACGTTTTTGTTCACTTTTTCATTCATCTCTCTCTTTAAAACTTTTCAAAAACCTGAACCTTGAGTTTCTCTCTCTAAAGCTCACCTTCTCTCTTCGATTTCATTTAGATCCGTCGATCTCTTCACCCTAGTGCCTTTGAGAAAAAGGTAGAGTGCTTCAAGCTCTTCATTTTGATCCGTATAGAAATGGGTTTTAGTGTCCTTCGAGTTTGATCCTTGCTTGGCTTATCTTCTCTCTTTGAGGTAGGGATTTTCTACACTTTGTTATGATTTTAACTTAGTTATTTGTGGTTGTGTAATAATGGTGAGATTTGGGAGTATTTTGAGTCAAACCTAGGCTTTGGGTGAAATGGAAAAGAGGGATTTTTGGTGGAAATGAAATAGATGAACTTGGGGTTTGAAAATGAAATCTTGTTGTGTCAAAATTTGGCATTTTTGATACTTGAATTGATATTTTAAAAACAGGGATTTTTTCCCTAAGACGACTATCACATTTATTTTGTATGAATAGTTGAAATTGGAATTGTAACATGAAATTGAGCGAGTATTGGAATAGATGATGAAATCAAGTATGTAATACTTCATATCTTTGGAAATTTTGGATAATTTATCTGTCTTGAGATTGTACATCTGTTTAGAAATATCTGCATTGGGCTATCGGTGGAGGATAGCTTGGATTGTTGTAGAAATTGCATGTGGATTAGGTGAATTGAAACTAATCTCTTGTTAGTTGTCATTGAATATGACTGTGCTTATATACACTGCATATGTATGATTATTTGGGAGAAGAAAGGAGATATACTCCATATGTGATTATGTGTTTATATACATTGCATATGTATGATTGTGTGGGAGGAGAAAGGGGATAGACTCCATTATGATTAAGTTGGCTGGAGTGTCCTGGGTGAAAGTACTGAAATTATACATGGGTGTCAATCTCGTGGATGAAATATCCGTAAAATGGCAAGTTGAAATTATACATGGGTGTCTATCCCATGGACAAAATATCCGTAAAGTGGCAATTGGAAGTGTTTATGTGTTGATTATGAAATTGTTGAAACATTGAGTTGTTGTCATGACCCAAACCCGCCCCCATGGATTAAGGTTATAACCGGCCAGTAATCAAGAGATTACCTACAGCCTCAAACCCGATTAGATATATTTCAACAGAGTTAAGGGGCCAAAACAGAAGCAACTTAAAACTTTTGTCCACAGAGCTGTGCTTACATGGCACATTATAACATTTCACATCTATTCATTAATAACCCACATCAAAGGAAGTTAACATATAAGCTTTATACAACTGGATCATTCAAGTCATAGTCAGCCAAACCAAAAGCTTACATACAAGGTGATCCAAAGTTTTCACAAACGTAGCAAAAATTATAACAAAAGAACAACAGGGTAAAACAAGTCTCATACATAAGACGTTCGGGCTGACTTCTCAAAACTTGATTGTTCCTCACATATTTCACTGAGGCTGGGTTTGGACATTTCTTGGCTCACCTACAGGCACATAAATGAGAGTGAGCGAAAGCCCAGTAAATAATATCAAGTAAAGTAGATATATGAACAAAATTTAAAATAGATGCATCGGACGGCCTTGGGCCTAATTCATGTTTCTGTCTAGTGTGTCAAATGACTACAAGTCCAAATGTATCAAACGGCCTCAGGCCCAATTCATTCACATCAAACGGCCTTTGGCCCATTCATTCATGTCAAACAGCCTTTGGCCCAATCATTCATGTCTGACGGCCTTTGGCCCAATCATTAATGTCAAACGGCCTTTGGCCCAATCATTCATGTCTGACGGCCTTTGGCCTAATCATTCATGTCAAACGGCCTTTGTCCCAATCATTCATGTCAAACGGCCTTTGGCCCAATCATTCATGTCTGACGGCCTTTAGCCCAATCATATGGCATGACAAATATTGTCCACCTTTCAAATTAACAAACATATGAAACTCAAATAGGAGTAAGTAATTGGACCATGGCATACTTCAAACCATCTTTGTTAAGATATTACTCACTGTGCTCCGTCGGTGGATTCGTTCTTGTGTTTGACCCTACATTATACATAACACATATATGGGTCACAAACGATTCAGTCCGTTCTTAATTCATACATCCCTTTTAGGCTTCTTTATTATCCTTTTAACTCATTTGTAATGTTTAATGCATGCCTAAGAGTGCTTAGAAATGAAAGAGAACGGAAAACAGAACACAGAACATCTTTACAAAATTTCTGAAACAGGGCTTCCCGCTCGAGCGTGGCTTTCACTGCTTGAGTGGACCCCCACGGTCTGCAAAAGTACTGGTTGCCCTATATTCATGCTCGAGCGCGACTTCGGACGCTCGAGCTAAAGGTCAAACATGTGACTGGATGCTCGAACGTGATTCTTCCCGCTCAAGCAGACGTCCATGTCTGCAAAACTGCTGGGAACTCACATTTCACGCTTGAGCGGCCATTACCCCGCTCGAGCGGACATTACCCCGCTCGAGCGGACATGCCGAATTTTGGGTTTTCCAGTAGCCATTTTGAGCTTCAAACTTGCATTCAAACTAATGTAACTTGCATATTATGACTCATACTTCATATGCAAACCTTCTAACATGATACAAATGCTAAATCACAACATTTTGAAGTTCAATTCCCATGGATCAATTTCATACTCATACAATTCTTGCCAAATTCGTCTCCAAAACATGTAGTTGAGTCCATAGTCTCATTTTCATGGATGCATGTCTTAGATGACTTCCAATTCAACCCATTCAACATGTCTTATACACAAACATGATGAGTCATAACAAATTGCTACATGCATGCACACATTGATCTTAATTTCATCATGATTAACATGCTCTACCTTCAAATATGCAACTATATGGCAATTCATGGTAATTATACACATGCATGTACACACAAGCTCCATATTCATCAATTACATCTTAAATTATGGTCTCAATTGCCATCTAACTTTGGATTCACAAAACTACAACTTAAACTTATAAGTTTTTGCTTAATTACTCACCTAGGAGCTTCAATCCTCACAATTGTTGTTAGATCTTGGAGTTAAGCTTCCAAATTCACAAACCTTGAGCCAAAATGCCAAATTCTCCCCCTTTCTCTCTCTAGAATAGGCTCCCCTCTCCCTCTTTAGAGTGATTTCAGATTTTGAGCTCACCAAAATGAAGAGTTGAGTGTAATAAGGCCCTTATATAGCCCTTCTCTTAATCAAATTGATTAAGGTTAATAATAGAGCTTAATTCAATCAGTTTACTCGAATTATTTTGATCCGAATCAATTTCTAATTAAATTTCACCATAGGCTCTAAAAATTATGCTAATCACGACGGCGTAATCAATTTCGGCTTCTTTGGCCGATAAGGCCTTCAAATTTCAGTTTCTAACAATAAGTTGAACAGATTTTCCTACGGTGAACAAATAGAAATTCAAAATCACATATAATCATATAATTGACACTCAAAATCATATTAAACACATAATCACAATCATAATTAAGACTAATTAGCATAATACGGAATAGGGTTATCATAGTTGTAGTCTCATTCGAGTTATTGAAAAATAATGACGTTGGCTCATGCATTGAAATGATTGAAGGAAATGAATGAAATGGAACATGAATTTGATATTTGACAATTATACAAAATGTAAATGTTTTGTTCCTAGCATTGCATATGCACATTGCACTTATACCTTTGTCAAATCTCATATATTGTGTTAGATTATTCCTACTGGATTGTGGCTCACCCTATTTGGAAAAAATATTTTCAGGTAATGATGGCATGCCTCCACCAAGGCAATAGCATTGGAGGAATCTTTGGTAAGCAAGAGCTTCTTGTTTTGTTTTATTTTTGTATAGCCTAGGGCTAAATTTTTATGAGCTAGTCTCCTTTTGTTGTAACCAAGCCAGGACTTGGAAAGGTGTAAGCTCGAAGGGCATTTATTTATATTAAACTCTTTTGTATTGTTAACTTTATGTAATGAAAGGACTTATTACTCTGATTCATACAATTATTAATATATGTTTGGAGTTGTATTTTTGTATTATTTTGGGGGCGTTACATGTTCTATCACAGGCATTGTATATGCACATTGTACTTATATCTTTGTTAAATCTCATATATTGTGTTAGATTATTCCTGCTAGGCCTTGGCTCACCCTATTTGGAGAAAACCATTTTCAGGTGTTGGTGATATGTCGCCGCCAAGGCAATAGATTGGAGGGACTTATGGGGAGGAAGAGCTCTTTATTTTGTTATATTCTTTTTGTATAGCCGAGGACTTAAATTGTATTGAGCTAGGCTCATTTTGTTGTAACCAAGCAAAAGCTTAGAAAGATGTAAGCCTCTAGGGCATATTACTACCTGTTTAGTTTTCAGTTCTCCTATCATTGTAATACACGCTATAGATTCAAGATGAATAACGATGAATGTATATCGCATGTGTTAACTTTTGTAAACGAACTCTGATGAATGAAAGTATTTTATTTCTATTATTCTTCTGTTTTTGAGTTGGATTTATTGTATTTTGGGGGCGTTACATTCCTTCTTTTTCTTCTTCTTAATCTCATCTCGCAAGGCAACCTAATTTGATATTAATGATTGAAATTGTATGACTCAAATATTTTTTGTTAGGATATTGGAGAACATCTTAACAAACGTTAAATGATAATTGATGTTAGCCTTAATCTGGCAAGTCTTTTTACAGACCAATAGAGTGTAAATTTGAGAAAATCTAGCTAAAACATGACATTGGTAATGTCTTTAACACTTCGCTAGAGATGGTTATATATAGCAACAACTCTATATATAGAGGTGAATGTGCTCAACATGTGTATACTGCTATTTACTGCTTTCACATTATAAATTATTAATGTAGATTGATCAATCCCACCCGATTCAAGTAATGGTCTTGAGTTGAGACTAGTGTATTATAGAATTATTTTGCCTTATGGAGGTGAAACGTCTTATCTCAAGATAACTTTTTTGCAATTAAATGATTAAAGTGTTCCCCCAAGATAAGTTATCCCATTTGATTCTATTCAGGAATCAAACATGGCAATAGATTGTCAGCACCAATGAACACAAGCCGTCAACTGTTGAATTTAAATGCATTTCATACTAGAATTAATTTTCTTTTGCTTCCACAAAAGTATAGTCCATCAATTTCACAATATTGACACCTTTGTGATAGCAATACCATTTTCTATTTATAGAAACACCAAACCTCATTTGTCTGTCCTTGTTTTCTCCTCTCTATCTTCATTGTGCATATATGCTAGCAAAGCAATAGCAGAAACTGAGTTATACAAAATTCGAGAACTCTCGTTTAGTAAGATCCCTCTCCTGGAAGTTGGAGTAATTCCGGTATCCCTTCACAAACCTACATCGATCCAATAAATGAAGTGAGTTTTCAAATGTTTTGAAATAGATAAGGGGTGGGGAAGGGAAGATAAAGCTAGATTAAATATAAATCACAATTAACATACCATCTTAATCTGGGCTTTGATTGGTGCGATTAGGCATGTGTACTCCTCTATTTTCCTGAAAGATCATTATCCAGTGATAATCAATTTACATGTGTATCATACCAAGAACCAAACAAAAGAACCGGACCTTATTTACAATAACTAGGCAGTTAAACACATATTAAAAAGGATGAGGAAGATCCCCTCTAGTCTAGATTTTAGACTGAAGTTCGCTGTTTAGGTCTGTGGGGCTCACCACGAGTCCTATTTCAATTATCCGAACCATTCATTTTGTTGGCCACTTCGTGTATTTCATTCACACAAAATATTAGGTCAATTCGATAATTGTAACTTGTTCAATTTTCACCAAAAAAATTGACAACAATTGTGTTTTTAAAAATAAATCATATATTTTTGGACGAATTACACTAACGGTCCCTATAGTTTGGGCCTTATGTCACTTTAGTCATTGGCTTTTCAATTGTAATACATTTGATCCTGAATTTTGAATATTGTTCCAAATAAGGGCAATTGAAAATACCATTACTCAATTTCAAAGACAAAGTCGTTAATTTGATAACATATAAACTAATTTAACAAAAATAAATGTTAAAAAAATATTTTTTTTTAATTTTTAAAAATTATTTCTACCTACTAAAGATAAAATGATGTAAAATTAATAAATGTTTTAGATATTTATTTTTTTTTAACCAAATTAATTTTTATTGTATTTGGACAATGATCATGTAATGACTGGTTGTTTTTATTTTCATTAAAATAGTTTCTATGTAGCGATCCCAATTTTGCCACTTCGCTGAGTATGTCGGGGATTGAGCTGCCCAGTTAGCTCGCGGGGGTCCAGGTTGTAGCGCCCCTTGGTGGCGCCTGAGTCGGGATCGAGCCTTGAGGTCGAGGCGGCGCCCTTGTCCTAGGGCAAGCGTTGCCTGGCAGGGTTGAGAGGCAACGCCCCTGAAGGAAAAATGTAAAATGCATTAGAAGTTGCTTGTCCGCTCGAGCGGCCGTTTATTCGCTCGAGCGGAGAATGTTTGGTTTCAGAAGTTTGACCTGTCTGCAAAAGTACTGGGATGCTCGAACGGACCATGTTATATCAGTTCATGAATCTGATATTTCAGATCACTTTTGTATATCTCTTTCTAAAAGCCCTTTCCTCTCCCTTGTCTCTACGTTTCCCTATGTCAAATTGGATAAAAAACCTTGATTTCTCAAGATCCATTAGAGTTCTGCCATAAGTTCTTCATTAAAGTTGGTTAACTTCTCGAGGGCTTCGTTGTGTGCGGTGAAGATCAAGTTTTGACATCATTGATTTTGGGGGTTTCATCTCATTTCTTCTTCAAAACTTGAAGTAGGGATTTTGTTAGAGTTATATATATATTTTTGCAAGATCTATATAATTTTCAAAATCATCTTTTGACAGTTTTATTTTGAAAATTGATTGTTGATTCAAGAAGTTGAGGTATTTTAAAAGTGGGTTTGTCTCTTGTTCTTTTAAAATGATCGTATGGGTTGTGATCTTCGTTGATTGAAGAAAAGATGATTTTGGAAAGTTTTTTTTTAAAGGATTTGAGTTGTATAGTTTTGGTGAGAAAACCTAGAATTTGGGGATTTTTTTAAAAGAGATTGAAAATCCATTAATGATATTGTTGTATTTATTTTGTGTGTCAAAATAAATGGATGTTTGAAAATTTTCTTATTTATATTTATATAAATGATGAATTTCAGGGAATATGAGAATTGTTGTTCATTTTGGAAATTATTGTTCAAAACGTTGAAATAGTCTTGAAATGACTAATTGTTGAGGATACTTGAGAAGAGGGAATTGTATTATTCCTTGGATGATGAATTGGAATAAAAGTATTTATATTCATCTTGTGTTATTGGCATAACAATTCATTTGATTACATTAAACTTTGAAAGTTGATTTGAAAACTTGCATTGAGAAAAGAATATTGAGAAACAAGTTTTCATGAAATGGTTTTGGGGTAAATACGTTGGTAAGTCTTGATAGTTGGTGTAGATGATATTGAATAAGTTGGCCTGAGAGTCCGGGATGAAAGACCGAAAACCCGCACGGATAGGTGTTGAGCCTTCCAGTTAATACCGGTAAAAATGAAAATTTGGTAGTATTTGTATAGTCTACTTGCAGACACCGACCTAGGGATTACTAGAGTCGTATTTACCGCCCTTGCAATAAATTGTTAAATTTTGAACAATTGAAATTGCATGACATCATTGAGTATGATGGTTTTCAACAGATGAAAATGTGATTTATCTTTAAAAAGGGGCATAGCATGGCATGTATATTTCATCTCTTGAGACTTGTATAAAATGTATATACTTTGTTAAGGATTTCCTACTGGGCTTTATGCTCACCCTACGGGATTTTTGTGTAGGAAAAGATGTGGTGATGCCGCCTAACTAAAGGTGAGGAAATGTGTGTTGAGAGTACGAGACTCTCATTTTGCTGTGACTCTATGTGTAAGCCAAGGGTTGTATGTGTGTGAGTTTGAATAACCATTTGTGTAACCAGGCTCAAGCCTTGAAAACTTGTAAACCCTTAGGGGTATTTATTTGTTTATTTACTTGTTGTTGGATTAATGTATTGTTGCACGAAGAACTATTCTATCATGTAATGTAAGTTTGGAGATTTATATTCGATTTTCCTTGAAAGAGCCATGATTGTTGTACTATCATTTGGCTTAGAAATTTGGGGCATTACATTCTATTTTTTCAAAAGTCAAATATCACGACAACTTTGATATCATTTTTAAACCAATCTATTAAGAAGTGAAGGCCGAACTATTGTATCATCTTTGCATGATCTTAGTCGTCAGTTTTGGTGGAGGGGTATGAAACGGGATGTCGCTTTATTTGTATCGAAGTGCCTTACCTGTTAACAAGTGAAGGCCAAACACCAAAGACCAGCGGGTTTGTTACTACCCTTACGATAGTCGAGTGGAAATGGGAGCGTGTTACCATGGATTTTGTAGTTGGGCTTCCTAGAACACAATGAGGGAAAGACGCAGTTTGGGTGATTGTTGATAGGTTGACTAAGTCTACCCATTTTATTCCACTGTGCACCAACGACTCAGTTGAACACTTGGCAGAGTTGTACATTAGAGAGATAGTTCGGCTTCATGGAGTCCCTGTGACTATTGTGTCGGATAGGGATCCTCGTTTTACTGCTCGGTTATGGCGAAGCCTTCAAGAAGCGTTGGGAACTAAGTTGACTCTTAGCACCACTTATTATCCTCAAACCGATGGACAGTCGGAACGTACCATTCAGATTTTGGAGGACATGCTTACAGCTTGTGTCCTTGATTTTAAGGGGCCTTGGGAAAGGCACTTACCATTGATTGAGTTTGCTTACAACAATAGTTACCAAGCTAGTATTGGGATGGCACCATTTGAGGCCTTGTATTGCTGACCTGTAGATTGTCAGTTTGTTAGGGCGAAATGGGTGATGCATCGTTACTTGGTTCGAAAATTGTTAGAGAGACAACCGAGAAAGTTGTTCTCATTCGGAAGAGGTCAGCTACAGCCCAAAGTCGACAAAAGAGTTATGCCGATAAGAGGAGACGACCTTTATCTTTTGAAGTTGGTGACCATGTGTTTCTAAAAATCTCATCAAGGTAGGATTTGATGAGATTTGGTAAGAGTGGTAAATTATCTCCAAGAGTCATTGGGCCTTTTGAGATCTTAGAGCGAATTGGGGAAGTGGCATATCGGTTAACTTTACCGCCAGAACTTTTGGGAGTTCACTACGTATTTCATGTAGCTATGCTTAGGAAGTATGAACTCGACCCTTCTCATATGCTTGATTGGGCTGACTTGGTGGTAGATGAGGATGCCTCTTATGAAGAATGACCGGTTCAAATATTAGATACCCGGGAGCAAGTGCTACGGGGCAAAACTATACCGTTGATAAAGGTGTTGTGGAGACACCATGGGGTTGAAGAAGCGACGTGGGAACGAGAGGCGGAAGTTCGCTCCAAATATCCGGATTTATTTGAAAATGCTTAAGTTGCTTTTCTTTGTAATATTCCCTAGTGTTAAGCGAAACGTATTTAAAGTTGTTAACCACATGTTGATATGTGTGTTATTGTTTTCAGCATAAGGTTGTTTAGAGTTGCCATTACTTTTGAAAAATTTCATGTTTATGCATATTTATGAGGTTGTTGTTAACGAGATAACCATAGTAGAAATAGTGGAATTTGGTTGAGAGTTAGTATTGTAATTTGAAAATGAAATAGCGTGGTTTTGATCGCTAGAAACCCTTTGTTTGGGTAGTTTGATTTGAAATTTGGGGGACGAAATTCTTTAAGGGGGAAAGGTTGTAGCGATCCCAGTTTTGCCACTTCGCTGAGTATGTCGGGGATCGGGTTGCCCGGTCAGCTCGCGGGGGTCCAAGGGCAGCGCCCTAGCAGGGATCGAGTTGCCCAATTAGGTCTCGGGTTCAGGCGTGCCTTGGCGGGTCCTAGGTAGCGCCTGGTAAGTTAAGGGCAGCGCGCCTCAAAAAATGCAAAATGCATTAGAAGTTGCTTGTCCGCTCGAGCAGCCATTTATGCACTCGAGCGAAGAATCTTTGGTTTTAGAAGTTTGACCTGTCTGCAAAAGTATTGGGAAAGTGTATTTGATGCTCGAGCGGGGCTTTCCATGCTCGAGCGGACTATGTTATATCAGTTCGTGAATCTGATACTTCAGATCACTTTTGCATATCTCTCTCTGTAAAAACCCTTTCCTGTCCCTTCTCTCTACATTTCCCTACGCCAAATTGGATCAAAAACCTTGATTTCTCAAGATCCATTAGAGTTCTGCTATAAGTTCTTCATCAAAGTTGGTTAACTTCTCGAGGGCTTCGTTGTGTACGGTGAAGATCGAGTTTCAACACCGTTGATTTTGGGGGTTTCATCTCATTTGTTCTTCAAAACTTGAGGTAGGGATTTTCTTAGAGTTATATGTATATTTTTGCAAGATCTATATGATTTTCGAAATCATCTTTTGATAGTTTTGAAAATTGATTGTTGATTCAAGAAGTTGAGCGATTTTGAAAGTGGGTTTGTCTCTTGTTCTTTTAAAATGATTTTATGGGTTTTAATCTTCGTTGATTGAAGAAAAGATGATTTTGGAAAGTTTACTTTCAAAGGATTTGAGTTGTATAGTTTTGGTGAGAAAACCTAGAATTTGGGGATTTTTTAAAAGAGATTGAAAATTCATTAATGATATTGTTGTATTTATTTTGTGTGTCAAAATAAATGGATGTTTGAAAAATTTCTTATTTATATTTATATAAATGATGAATTTCAGGAAATATGAGAATTGTTGTTCATTTTAGAAATTATTGTTCAAAACGTTGAAATAGTCTTGAAATGACTAATTGTTGAGGATACTTGAGAAGAGGGAATTGTATTATTCCTTGGATGATGAATTGGAATAAAAGTATTTATATTCATCTTGTGTTATTGGCATAACAATTCATTTGATTACATTAAACTTTGAAAGTTGATTTGAAAACTTGCATTGAGAAAAGAATGTTGAGAAACAAGTTTTCATGAAATGGTTTTGGGGTAAATACGTTGGTAAGTCTTGATAGTTGGTGTAGATGATATTGAATAAGTTGGCCTGAGAGTCCGGGGTGAAAGACCGAAAACCCGCACGGATAGGTGTTGAGCCTTCCAGTTAATACCGGTAAAAATGAAAATTTGGTAGTATTTGTATAGTCTACTTGCAGACACCGACCTAGGGATTACTAGAGTCGTATTTACCGCCCTTGCAATAAATTGTTAAATTTTGAACAATTGAAATTTGCATGACATCATTGAGTATGATGGTTTTCAACAGATGAAAATGTGATTTATCTTCAAAAAGGGGCATAGCATGGCATGTATATTTCATCTCTTGAGACTTGTATAAAATGTATCTACTTTGTTAAGGATTTCCTACTGGGCTGCTCACCATACCGGATTTTTGAACAGGAAAAGATGTGGTGATGTCGCCTAACTAAAGGCGAGGAAGTGTGTGTTAAGAGTATGAGACTCTCATTTTGCTGTGATTCTGTGTGTAAGCCAAGGGCTGTATGTGTGTGGGTTTGAATAACCGTTTTGTGTAATCAGGCTTATGCCTTGGAAACTTGTAAATCCTTGGGGGTATTTATTTGTTTATTTTACTTGTTGTTGGATTAATGTATTGTTGCATAAAGAACTATTGTATCATGTAATGTAAGTTTGGAGATTTATATTCGGTTTTCCTTGAAAGAGCCATGATTGTTGTATTACCATTTGAGTTAGAAATTTGGGCGTTACATTCTATTTTTTCAAAAGTCAAATATGACGACAACTTTGATGTCATTTTTAAACCAATCTATTAAATCAAAAAATTCAAAACTAAAAACATTCATATATTAAATATATCAATTATACATTAAAAGCTCAACAACCACCCATTACATGATTGTCATCCAAATATATAATAAAAATTAATTTGGTAAAATAAACAAATAAATAAATGTCTAAAAGATTTATCAATTTTACATAATTTTATCTTTGGTGGATAGAAATCATTTTTAAAAATTCAAAAATATTTTTTGACATTTATTTTTGTCAAATTAGTTTATATTTTATCAAATTGATGACTTTGCCACTGAAATTGAACAATGGTATCTTTAATTGTCCTTATTTGGAATAAGATTCAAAATTCAAAGTCAAATGTGTCACAATTGAAAAGTTTGGGATCAAAGTGACACGAGCCCCAAACTATAGGGATTGTTAGTGTAATTTGCCCTATATTTTTTTACTGATAAACTAAATAAATTAAACAAGTTACAGTTATCGGATTGACCTAATTTTTTTTGTGAATGAAATAAACGAAGTGTCCGACAAAGTAAATGATTTGGATCATCAAAACGGAACCTGTGGTGAACTTTACTGTCCAAACAACGCCTACCAGTCCAGTTTCTACACTGGAGGGGATACTATTCCAAAAAAAAGAAGAAGAAAGAATGAAACAAAAGAAGAAAGTGAAAGAAAAAAGACATGTCACGCCCCACTTTTTATACTCGAAGTCATTACCAAGTTCATTAACTTAATTCAATTTCAGAGATAACATGCGGAAATAAACTCATACATTCAATCCGTAGAAGTGATTAACAATGCTCTCATTCGTATGCAAAGTAAATATTACATGAACATACTTAATAGATTGCCCTTGGGCTTACATCACTTAAGGTACAAGAAGAAGGGTGTAACCCTTTCACAACAATGGCATTCCGCCAGCATAACAGAGGCCCCATGGCCAGTAAATAAGTAGATCCAAATCTTGCAGCTCAACCTGCTTAATACCTGCAAAAAGATTCAACAACGTGGGATGAACATATAGTCCAGAAGGGAACTCAACATGATCCTCAACAATAACAACTTACAGATAGCTATGATCATGAACACTCAGTCTCATACTAGAATAGTAATGTGACAGTTTATACAAAATATATATGTATGAACTTTCCTCGAAAACAACCGTTTCATTCAACGCTACAAGTGATTTGTCTTTCCTTTTTCCTTTCATTAACCCCCATTCCCAATCTTTCATAACATTAACAAATACTTAGGAAGTAATTTCACTAAGCCCGATACTCTTTTCCATTTCCTATACATACTCAGATGTACCTTTTCAAACATGTTTATCTTTAAAACATTCGTTCTCCTCCACACTTTCCAAAAGACAAAAAAAATGACATTTTGGTTCGTTTCCACTACTATCATAACTATACATGCATATCTTTGTAAAAATATAAATTTACAACCCACCAACATGTATACAATCAACCAATGGAGTAACTCGGTCCTCTGAACTGTAACCAATCAAATCCATGATATTTTCAGTTACAACGAAACAACAACAATCCCTCTTTGCTCTACTAGCTATGTGCTTAGTAAGCCAAAGATATACTGAAATAACTACAACCAACTTCGCTCTACTAGCTATGTGCGTAGTAAGCCAACAATACACCCCACTCAACAACATTAACAACAAGCCAGTTTACCAGGCGCTAGCTGGAAGGGTATGGTGCCTCCGATTATTAGCGCGGTCAGTTCTCCAGGCGCTAGCTGGAAGGTAACGGTACCTTTGATTCTAAGCGCGGGGTATAACACCGACAATTAAAGCACATCAAAGCATAACCAACATGTATAATGGATATACATAAACTATCAAGACACCAGCAATGTGTTAAAGTATATGAACACATGACTATCTCCTTCCGAGCAAATATACATATATATAATGTATCTAGCACTTCATCACATACGACGTTCAATTAATCAATGGTAAAACGCATACCCGACAATTCTACACAACCGTGTCATCCTCCACCGATGACCAAGGACAAAACCTCTAGATGCATATAATTAGTACATCTATTGAAGACTCAATTATCATGAATCACAAACCCAACAACAATATTAACATGATAGTTAAAGATACAACTTCTACATGTGTGTTCAACACTCAAGATATAACAATCCAATTCTCAAACTTATTTCGAAAACACTTCCTTCATTTTCCCAAAAACGATTCCATTTCCTTTTTGTTATCACAAACCAACTCCACTAATCTTGTTTCCATAAAATCAACTCCAAAGCCATGGTTAATCCCTTAGGCATTAACACACTTACCACACTCATTTTGACAAAAGAGATTTACACACAATGGTCAACAAACCCTTATTTTAATTTACCCAATCAAAATATAATTTAGGGCTTTTTCTTCCTTTAACTACAACAAGCTAATTTATATTCTAATTAGCCAAGACAATAAGTAGTGAAGCCAAATCCATTCTCAACACAACCAATCCTAGGTTTATCTCATGATTTTGAAACAAATCCCACAAGATATAATTTCCATGCAATGCAAAAGCTACCACATGTCTATCTATAGACGGAGTATTGAAAAAAGAACAAGGAGAATCCCTACCTCAAATGGAGAAATCAAATGGAGAAGATGACCCGAAATCAAAGTGCTCCAAATCCCAAATTTCTTGGATCACAACGAAGCCCTCGACGATCAACACACTTCTTACAAAGGCCCAAGGTGAGGAAAACACTCTAGCTAGATCAATCCTAAGAGGGAAGTTAGGTTTTAGAGTGAGGTGCTCTCCAATGGCTTTTTTTTTTTTTTCAGAAAAGTAAGAGAGAGAAAGGAAATCAAAAAGTGATTCAAAAAGCTGAATCTCGGTGTGTTATACAGGTCGCCCCGCTCGAGCGTGGAAACCCCCGCTTGAGCGTCACTCATAGACACCCGCTCGAGCGCCCAAACCCCCGCTCGAGCGGCGGATACAACCATCCAGAAGTTTTGCAGAACAGGTACCCGCTCGAGCGTAAAACTCCTCGCTCGAGCGAAGAAGCAACAACAAAGGCCCGCTCAAGCGTCAAAAGCGCCGCTCGAGCGGAAAGGCCAAAAACTGGGCAAAGATTCTAAGTTTTAAAACACAACCAACTTATTTCCAACAAGTCCAACACAACCCAAAACTCTAAGATAAAGAGTAAGGGTTAGAAAAGAGGATAAGACAACAACAAATCTACGGAACCGAGTCCGGATTACAGTTCAATAACAACAGGGAATACCGGGATCGCTATAAGACATTTCCCCTTTCATGAGGTAGGCAAGTGTCTTACTGATCCCTAACAAACTGATCAAGAAATATCCATGAAGGGCAACTTTCTAGATTGGCATTTTACTTTACATCATTGTTTGTACCTTAAATGGAAACAGCTAATTGGGCCATGTGGCATGGAAGTTGCGCCACGGAGGAAAAAGAACAACTCGAAGTAGCTGGAGATAGAGTAGCCATTGAGATATTTAAAAGTCCATAAAAAGAATATTTTTATTATTTGTAGTATATAACAGTTAAAAACTCAAATGCAAAAAATAATCAAAGTTTTTTTTATAGTAGTCAAAAAAAGAGTTCTAAGTATTTTTTATATTTTTAATAACTGTAAAAATAGTTTATAATTTTTAGAAGTTTCTAAAAATAGACGCAATATAATTGTTTCAGTACCTTTACATTTTAAAATTACATTTATGCCACAAAGTACCGAAAGCAAACCCATGTAATACTCGAGTCATACCCATATCATATGGGTCCCATAACCAAGCCATACCTTAAGATTTTGTGTACCTCATACATGTGTAGCCGTACTAGTACGTGTATCCGTATTAGGTAAGTACCTACCTGGTACTCATAAGGCAATATTTTTAAAGTACCCATGCGCCATAACTTCTAAGACATTACTATGTCCCTATCGGAAACATGTTAGACACTTCTCAACACGTGTAACACAATTGGGAGACACATGTTTGTCACTTAGACACAAATGAAACATATTATAAGTTTAAAAAAAATAATTTGAAATCCAATGATGAAATAAAAGCTATGAAAAATTATACATATTAAGCTCCTCTCCTTTAGACGTTGAGAATTAGTATTATGTTGTTTTTTTTTTATTATCTTTAAACATATAATACATGTATAAAACTATATATTCTATTCATTTTCCCAACGTGTCATATCCCGTATTTTTTAAAAATTATTGTGTCAACGTATTCATGTTGTGTGTTCGTATTCGTGATTATAAGATTTCAATTATGGGAGGGAGACAAAACCAAATAACCAAGTGAAATCAGAAACCTTTACCCCTCAAATTTGAGGAACCATTATGTTCATAGCTAAAATTGGAAAGCCCAATGGGGAGTGGGTTGGAGATATAAAATTGGGGATGCCCGATGGGTCTATAAGTTCTAGATTCAACCACATTATCCCCTGGTTGTAGTAATAGGAACAAAAAAATAATAATTGAACAAAAGTATAATAAAGATGGATTTGAACTCTCAAACTATATTGAAATGACACATTCAGTTCCACATTCAATAGCTCTGATGTCCAGTCAACAGAATGAGCTATACTTTGCAGTGATTACAGAGACCTGATATATGAGAAAGTGAAATGTGTCCATAAGGAACTACTCCTAAAGACCATGAGATGGTACTCTAAATAATCTCAAACAACTTCAAATTGTTTTGTAAATTAATTCCTTTCCAGCATGCAATTTTGTTGTTACCATATCTTCACCCATGCATCCTGGGTCCCAGTCATTATACTTAAAAAAAAAGGGAATAGAAATATATATATATATATATAAACTTTCAACAAGCAATTTCGAACAATTGGTAAAAAGCATAAAAATATAGCCATATGGGAAATGACCTGGCTAGCTTTTCTACCCTTGCAATTATATAATTTAGAGCTTCTGACCAGGTGAACTCCACATGGAATCCAAGTCTAATATCTACAAATATACGCCTTGTATCTGGCCTATAGATATGAAGACAACCCCACAAAAAATAATTAAATAAATAAATAAAATCGACATTAAGTTAAAGTGTAAATGCTTTTACAATTACTAATAGTCTAAGAAGCACAGACACTTCTACCAAGGTGGCTTGACATGTCTATGTCCGACAAGTGTTGGATATCAATATTCATTGGACACTTCCAGACATGCCCATATATTTTTTAAAAATATTGAACTTGGACAAGCTTTGAACACTTATGGGACACACATGTTTGTCATTTTAGATGCACATAAAACACGACTGGAAAAAAAGAAGAAGAGATTTAATGCTAAATGAAAAACCAGTAGACTTACAAATATTAATCAATCATCCTTAAAACTCAAGAAATTCATGTTATATTGCATATTTTTATTAACTTTGACTGAATAAAATATTCATCTATACGATATATAATAAATATATTAACCATATACAAGTCGTGTCCTATATTTTTTTAAAAAGTGTCATGTCAGAACTTGTCCATGTTCACGTTTCTTAGCAAAACAAATTTCTCACAAAATGGTGAGATGGAAATAAATTTTAAAAAATATAGAACTAAAATATAAAACATTTGGTGCAACAACTTACGGAAAGTAAAGCGCTTCCATCATTAGATGGAATCTTAGGATTATGGTTGCCCATTGACCACAGGTAAATAGTTCACCTAACATAATTATTGCTCTAAGGTAAAGTATATAACCCGTCATTGTGGCAAGTTAGTCCCGTATTAATAGTAAGGAAAAGTAGCAGTTGACTGAATAACAAACAACAAAAGAACCAAACTACAGAATTTGAGGTTATAGAATTTTCATATAACACAACAAGAAATTGAATTTTCACGTAACGTAACAAGATACATTTATAATATGAGCACACATGCAACGCTAGAATATTATGCACATCAAGTATAATTAGAAAAGATATGATGATATGAAAGACTTACACATCAGCTTGTATGTACACTTCAGAACCGATATTGACCAATGGCCTGAGACCGGTTACACTATTCTTCTCTAAATTTTCTATGTTCTTTCTCAAATCTGAGCTACAAGTTCAAGATTTAAGTAACAAAAAAAAAGCTACAAACAAAAATTGTCAATGTTGGTGCAAAATTTCAAAGTTTAGGAATGCCTACAATAAAGGACAATCACTTTAGAAGTATACAAGCAACTCGGTTAAATCAAAAGAAAAAGCTATACATTTCAAGAAACATGACATAAAAAGGGGGCAGAAGAAGGATACAACACTTTTTTTTTGTTTTTCAAAGACTTTGCCCTACAAAACACAAAAAAAAAAAAAGAAAAAGAAAAAAAAGTTAGGGGGATTCATGCAATACTAAAAACTAAATGCTTTAGCTACTTCTCAAGTCTCAAGTCAACAAAGTGACATAGAATTATCCCCTTTCTAGATCAGGCAACACATTCTATCACTACTTCATTACTTAACCCACTTGCACAAAAAGCTAGTGGATCAACCAACCTTGAGCAGAAATCTAAAAGTCCAAATGTATCCTATAACAAAATGTTAAACTTGTGCTAAAGGACTACTGCCACTTGGATTTTCAGAATATCTTATAAGACATGAAGCAATTCTCTATACATACACATAAAAACACGCACTGCTGATCCAATAACCTACTCAATTAATGGCCATCGGTACTTCTAAACAAGCAAGTACATCTTTAATACCTTTCTCAATCGAATTGACAATCCATCGACACTTCTAAAGAAGCAGCGATTACCAGTCATAAGCAAAACCAAACCCAAATTTATTATAGAAAACATCCACAAAGAAACTGGTCGAAGTGAGAGAGTAAGACAAGGGGCTAGATTTCTGGCCCAAGATAAAAAAAAAAAAAAAAAGCTTGTCCATTCATACAATTAAAAACCAAAATCATTCCAACTAGTGAGCTTCCACTTGGGACGACACTAGCCAACATGTACCTATAATTAATTTCAAATAGCAGCAACAAAATTTTACTAATAGAAACCACAAAGAGCATAATTGGTTATTTTCATCGACAGGCAGTAAGACAAATGATGCAATTTCATGTGTCATGAATCATGGTATAAAGGGGTTCTAAAACTAGACCAGGAAAAGAAGATACTCTAACTCTCCGTGCCAGTTCAATAGAAGGTGGACGATCAGTAATAAACAAAAAAAAAAAACAAAAATTTGGAAAACGTACCTTTCAACAATAGCATGAACAAGGTCCGATTTTAAGTGACGATCAACAAATTCCTCAAATCTCTGCACCTTTTCCTGTCGGATACTATCCATTTCTGTCCTACCACAAGATGAATTCATCTTAAGCATACTCATACCAAGTTTTGAAACCTTGCAAGAGATTCAATGTTCAAGTAGTAATGCTCCAATGGGTTTTGTGCCATTGATGAAAGAGTTAATTACACCAAGACCCTCTTAACTATTGGTTGATCCCTTCAACTGTGAAATGAATCACTTCCATGGTTCCACCCTCGAGAAGGGGCATTTTTATAGTTTTTAAAATGTATGGGTTTATATTTAAGAGGTAAAGTGATATTCATTAATAGTTGAAGAGTCTTGGTGTAATTAACCCTTTATCATAAATTATGTCTCTTCTATAAGTAAATCATATGAATAAATACGTAGAAATGTTTCTTTTCAAGTATATTATATACATGTCATGGGGTAGAATTTAATTTATGTATCTACTTCGTAGGGGTAAAACGAAATGATGTATATCATATATGGATAACTTTTCTAATCACTATGCGATTTTTTAAACTGACGTTGTCCATAACAAGGACCAAAGACTGACTAAGTTAAAAAATATAGCAATTCCAGTTTTAACCCGTCACTTGTCGTATTCCGGACTCGGGTTGGTATGGTTTTGAATAGTCATTCATATTTTTCTCCCTTGTCTTTCCCTTTATTTTGGTTATCGGATTGTAGTTGTGCATTTGGAACAGGTTGGATATGTGTTTTTCCAAACCTGTGATGCTCAGATTTTGGCTCTTGCGCTCGAGCGAGCTTCACAAAGTTTGCTCCTCCGCTTGAGCGGCCATTCTTGCGCTCGAGCAGGATTTGTCAATTCTCAGTATTTTTGCAGGTCTGCAAATACTGGGAGAATGCATTAGACGCTCGAGCGTCCAGTTTCACGCTCGAGCGGGTCCTTTATCTGCAAAACTTCTGAAAGAGAGTATCCCACGCTCGAGCGCCACTTTTCATGCTCGAGCGGAACTTGGTGTCTGATGTTCGAGCATAGCTTTCCATGCTCGAGTGGACTGCGTGTATAACAGTCCGTGAAATATCATTTTGAATCACTTTTTCTTCTCTCTTTCTAAAACTCCCCAAAAACCTAGATCTACACTTTCTCTCTCTAAAACTCACATTCTCTCTAAGATTTCATCTAGATTCGTTAGGATGTCCACTCTAGTGCCTTTGAGAAAAAGGTAGAGTGCTTCAAGATCTTCATTTTCATCCGAATAGAAGTGGGTTTCGGTGTTCTCGGTGTTTCACTCTTGCTTAGTTTGTCTTCACTCCTTGAGGTAGGGACATTCTACACTTTGTTATGATCTTTAACCTAGTTATTTGTTGTTATGTATAAATGGTGAGTTTTGGGAGGTTTGAAGAAAACCTAGGATTTGGATTCAAATTGAAAAGAGGGATTTCTATGTTGTGTTTTGTAAATGGATATGGGGTTTTGAATATGAGGTTATCTTGGGTTAGAAAGGTAGATTTTAGCCTTTGGTTTGACATTTCATAAAGAGAGATATTTACCCTAGTATGTGTTGAATAATTATTTTGTATAAATAATGTAATTGGTATAAGAAATGTGAAATTGAGAGGATGTATGAATGAATGGTGTAGTTGGATTTGTTAAATCACTCACCTATGGAAATTTGATGAATTATCTGTTATAAAGATTGTGTATCTGTTTAGAAATAATTGTATTGTGTTATCAATAGAGGATAGCTATGTTTGTTGTGGAAATTGCATGAGGATTAGGTGAATTGAAACTAATCATTTAATTGTGTCATTGAATATGACGGTATGACAAAACATTGAATATGTATAATTGATGGTCATTGAATATAACGGTGCCTTTAAATACGTTGTATATGTATAATGTTTTGGGAGAAGAAAATGGATACACTCCATGTTTTGGGAGGAGATAGGGGATGGACTCCATTGAAATTAAGTTAGCCGGAGTGTTTAAGGTGAAAGTCTTGAAATTATATGTATACATGGGTGCCGATCCCGCGGACCCATCAATGGCAAGACTAAAGTGCTTATATGATAGTTGTGTTGATTGAGAACCACTGAGTTGTAGTCTCAATTGGGTGATTTGGAAAATTGTAGACTTGGCTTGTGAAATTGAAATGAAATGAATTAGCTTGAAATGAACAAATGGGAATGGATTGAGATATGAATATCGAGATCGTGAGGTCAAAAGAAGAATGAGCATTTTGTCATAACTATTGAATATATCTCTGACACTTATATCTTAGTTAAACCTTATATATTGTGAAAGACTGTTTCTACTGGGCTCTGGCTCACCTTACTTGGGAAACCATTTTCAAGTACCGGTGACATGCTTCCTCCAAGGACGTAGCTTGGGAGGGCCTAGGAGCTGGAGGCTCTATTTTGTGTTTTGTGTTAAATGTTTATTCAAGCTAAGGGCTTTATATATATACAGAGCTTATGACTCTCTTTTGTTGTAACCAAGCAATGTCTTGGAAAGATGTAAGCCCGTAGGGCACTTGTTTTGTTGTTATTAACTGATGTTACATGCTATAGGTTCAGGATGAACATTTATGAAAGTATATTGCATGTACTATCTTTTGTAATTTGAACTCAGATGAATGGAAGTACACCAATTCTATTATGCTCATTTCTCTTATGAGTTAGATTATTTGTATTATTTTGGGGGCGTTATAAAAAACTTCGAAACCCAATTCCCAAGTTGATCATTGTACATCTTCTTCCCTAACCCAGTACTTAATTCAAGTTCACCAATGATTATACAAGAATATCAAAGTGAATGGGAACAAAGAAAGGTCGAAGCAAGTTCAAGTTAGCCCAATGTCTCAATCAAGCATTTTATCGAACATCATAAATGCAACAACATATAGTTTGTTTCAGTGCTCTAAATTAAAAAGTTCAAACGGATTCAATTCGTTTTAACTATTCAAATCCAAATCCAACTATTAGTCGTCCCATAAGAAACACAAAAAGAAAAAGAAGAAAAACAAAACACACAAGCAATAAAGCTGTGTTTACCATTTTTTTTTATAATTTTTTTTCCAATGGTTCCTTACCAAATGTTTGAAATTAGTGCAGACAACAATCCAATGCGTTGATGAACTGTCGAGAGGCGATTGAAGTTTGGAGAGCCACTGGGTATCAAAGTAAAGTGATCTTCGATTCACTTTTACAGTGGTGGCTGATTGCGAGACAAACAGTGACAGACAAGCTTTGGTTTGATGAATTGCTCGCTGGGGTTTAATGATGCATGAGTCAAGCCCCCAAATTTTTTGTTTAATTTGTTTATCATATGTACTATATCAAAAAATTTAGGGGTTGTTTGGAAAATAGGTGGGCTAATTTAGCCTATAAGAAGATAAAATAAGTTAAAAAGTCAAATGAGACAAAATGTCACATTTAAATTATAATTATTTTATTTTTATTTTTTCACAACCATCAAATCAACTATAAAAAAAATCAAAAATATATCTCAATAAAACTTTTTTAGTCAGATTAATATAGTCAACAAAATTAAATAAAAAAAGTTTATCCCCAATAAATGCTAAATTTATTTACCTTATCATGTGTCTTTATTGAAATAATGATAAATAAAATTTTTAACATGGTACAAACCCTAGCTTTTCATGCAATACATGCAAAATTTCTAACATTTTTTCCTAAAAGTACTACAACATATCTACAATCCAATTCGTATTAAACATGAACAATAAATCTCTACCTCAATGAAGGGTAAAACCTTAGGATTTCAAATGTGATCAAATAAAAAATCCATTCGGATGAAAATATAGCTCTCTTGATGTGTTCTACTATATTTATTCTTGAGTTTTGTTCAAATACCCACTCTAGGAGCCTTAGATTAAGGTTTCAATGGAGTTAAAAACACAAATTTTTAGAAAGAGAAAGTAGAGAGAAGCAAGAGGGAATTTTAGATGAGAAGGTGAGAAAGTGGAAGGAGAGAGAAAGAAAATCTCAAATTTAAGTTTGTACTATAAGTCAATCAATCGCACTTATCTTAACAAGTGCAATCGATAGCTCTTGTGATTGATTCCCTTTCAATCGCTAACTACTGAAATTTTAAAATTTAAAGTAATCAACATGCGCTAGCGATTGCTAGTTACTACTCAAACTACACAATCTATCTTTGTGAACTGATCAAGGAACTGCGATCAATCGCATTCTGATTTGCCCAAGTTACTCATAAGCATGCAACCCAAAACATCAATGGCCATCTTTATAACAAAACAATTAGGAATAAGGTTCTAAATTTCTAAGTGACAGATCAAAATAAGGTTAGTCAATCAAGGCATAAGGGTCGAATTAGACCATGGCCGTCACATAAACTACATGGAAAATCTCTCCAACCTAGATGACACCAAAGAGACTTGTAACAACTTTGCAAGACTTGAATTTAAAGATACTAGAAGTGATGGACACACACGTGTGTATATGATTATTTTAAAATAATAATAATAATAATACAAAACGTATGATTGAATTTAAAATTTAAAAATTTTATTAATTTAAAAGATCAACAATTGAAAGATTTGGGGAAAACAAGTTATTCATAACTACCCATGCAACTAGCGTGAATAAACAAAAATTAAAATGTAAGACATAATTGCTATTGAGGTACTTTGAGAAAACTCAAAAAATGAGACATAAATACCAACTCTATAGATAGATAATTTGTATTTGAACGTGTTATAAAAATAAAACTATAATTTATAAATATGAGCACATTTTTTCGCTATTTAATTTTGTGAACAATGTTGAATGAGCCACTAATCAAATTCATCATAAATCAAGCTTAATGATTTGATTTCTTAGAACCCCATGTCACACTGTTTTTCTTTTGATTATAGACTAATCTCAACCTTTTTATGTTGGGAAATTTTTGAAAATAAAGTGTTTTCATTTATTATTACTTTTTTTTTTTGTAATTTTTAAAATCTTTCTTATTTTCATGTAAAAATCTCTTTTAATAGGCGTTGTTCTTGTCCCATATCGAAAACATAAAAGAAAGATGTTAAGTTAAAAAACATAATCTTAAAAGACAAAAAAACATTCACATAAATTATTCCCTTAAATAATGAAGTATGAAAATTTACACACACCCACTGCATTGTCATTACGTCCCCTACCCCTATATACCAATAAAGACTAAACAGAATCAAATGGGAAAGTAGTAACACTGGAAAAAGAAATCAAATAGGAAAGTAGTAAACAACTGAAAAAACATAATCAAATGGGAAAGTAGTAACACAAGAAAAACAAAATCAAATGGGAAAGTAGTAAACGGACGGAAAAACAGAATCAAATGGGAAAGTAGTAAACGGACGGAAAAACAAAATCAAATGGGAAAGTATTAACACAGGAAAAACAAAATCAAATGGGAAAGTATTAACACAGGAAAAACAAAATCAAACGGGAAAGTAGTAAACAACAAATGGGAAAGTAGTAACACATAGTAAATGGCTAGAAAAACATAACCAAATGGGAAAGTAGTAACACGTAGTAAATGACTAGAAAAACAGAATAGGAAAGTAGTAACACGTAGTAAACAGATGGAAACAGAATGGGAAAGTAGTAACACGTAGTAAACAGATGGAAACAGAATGGGAAAGTAGTAACATGTAGTAAACAGCTAGAAAAACAGAATGGGAAAGTAGTAACACGTAGTAAACAGCTAGAAAAACAGAATGGGAAAGTAGTAACACGTAGTAAACGGCTGGAAACAGAATGGGAAAGTGTTGATGGTGGAAAAACAGAATGGGAAAGTAGTAACATGTAGTAAACAGCTGGAAAGAGAATGGGAAAGTAGTAAAACGTAGCAAACGGTTAGAAAAATAGAATGGGAAAGTAGTAACACGCAGTGAATGGCTGGAAACAGAATGGGAAAGTGTTAATGGGAAAGTAGTAACACGTCATAAACGGTTGGAAACAGAATGGAAAAGTGTTAATGGTGGAAAAACAACATGGGAAAGTAGTAACACGTAGTAAACGATTGGAAACATAATGAGAAAGTAGTGACACGTAGTAAATGTTTGGAAAAACAGAATAGGAAAGTAGTAACATGTAGTAAACGGCTGGAAACAGAATTGGAAAGTGTCAATGGAAAAATATGAGAAAGTAGTAACATGTAGTAAACGGCTAGAAACAAAATGAGAAAATGTTAGTAGGAAAGTATGGGAAAGTAGTAACATGTAATAAACGGCTGGAAACAGATTGGGAAAGTAGTAACACATAGTAAATGGCTGGAAAAATAGAATCAAATAGGAAAGTAGTAAATGGCTGGAAAAACAAAATCAAATTGGAAAGTAGTGACACAGGAAAAACAAAATCAAATTGGAAAGTAGTAAATAGTAAAGTAGTAACACATAGTAAACGGTTGGAAAAATTGAATGGGAAAGTAACCAAATGGGAAAGTAGTAAATGGGAAAATAGTAACATTGTAACAACCCAAAAATTTAAGTTGTCATTTAAATTTTATATTAGTATTATTTATAAATGAGAAAAACTCTAAATGTTTAATTAACTATTCTGTAAGAGTAAAATAAAATATTAAATGTTACGGGTGTATGAGATAAAGTGTAATTAAATTAGGGATTATATATTATTGTAAAAAAAAAAAGAATATATAATTAGTTTAAGATTTGGGCCCAAATATAATTAAGTAACTATTTAAACTTATCCGTTGGAAGGATGAGCTCAAATCTAGAGTGTAATAATAGTTGTGATATAGGAAGGCTACGTGGGGTGCTACGTGTCACCCCGAAACTTGTTGGGCAAGTGTTGCCTGATTAGTATATAAGGTGGTGTGGGGGCTGTGAATGAGAAGAAGGAAAATAAACAAGGAAAGGGGACGAAAATACTATCAAGAAGGCTTTGATAGTGCGAAGGAAGAGTGAGGTATTAACTTTAAGGTGAGTTATATTATATCTTGAGTTACCATAATATATTTTACGTATGTTTTGACTTACCATATTTATTTTATACAAGTTATGTTTTATAAGTTATTATAAATTATATTAATATTTCAATTACGTGGATTAATTTCTGAACTCTATTTGTTTAAAATGAAACCCATGGATATGTTTGTTTATATTTTAAAGAATATTTCACTATGACCTTATAAATAATTATGTTTTGTAAGTACCACCACGGGAGTTCCACGCCTTGGGGGACTTAAATAACCATTGGCCTCTGTTTGGTCACTTTATGACCCTCTATTATCATGGATCTATTGACATCTGTTCTGTGCGGGGATAAGTGCTACACTATTGTGGGAGCCGCCTCTATAATCCGTACGAGCTACCTCTTGAATCCGTACCTCTATTCTGACTATCACTTCTGTGACTTCTGTTCCGTTCTGTTCGGTACTGTGGTTATGGTTATTTATTTACATAATCTCCGTTTTTCTACTTAAATGATTATTCGTTCAGACTAAGTTATCTTAAATATTTTAGTTACATAACCATCCATGGTTTATTTCGTGTCCCTTATACTCTTGGCAAAATATTTCTCACTCTGCCATGTGCTTATAGCTGATTACCAATTATCAGGAAACAATGCAATTCAGAAATAGCTTTTGGAAAGTCTTAAGATGCGGGGCTGCGGAATAGACACACACAACACTTTTATGATATTTTTCTATGTAAATATCGGCCTTTTGGTTAATAAATGTTGTAATAAAAATAGAAGTTCTGATGATTATTTTGGTACCCTCACTTAAATATTACTTCCGCTCGCGTTTATTTATTTGTTCAAGAATTGGCTATAGATAACTTCAGTTACTGGCCATCACGATACTTAACCCTTGGGTACGGGGAGCGGGTCGTGACAAACACGTAGTAAATGGCTGGAAAAACTGAATGGGAAAGTAATCAAATAAGAAAATAGTAAATGGCAAAGTAGTAACACCTAGTAAACGGCTGGAAAAACAGAATGGGAAAGTAATAACACGTAGTAAACGGCTGTAAACAGAATGGAAAAGTAGTAACATGTAGTAAATGGTTGGAAAAACAGAATGGGAAAGTAGTAACACGTAGTAAACGGTTGGAACTAGAATGGAAAAGTGTTAATGGGAAAGTAGTAACACGTAGTAAACGACTGGAAATAGAATGGGAAAATGTTAATGGGAAAGTATAGGAAAGTAGTAACACGTAGTAAACGGATGGAAACAGAATGGGAAAGTAGTAACATGCAGTAAACGGCTAGAAAAACAGAATGGGGAAGTATTAACACGTAGTAAACGGCTGGAAAAACAGAATGGGAAAGTAGTAACACGTAGTAAACGGCTGGAAAAACATAATCAAATGGGAAAGTAGTAACACAGGAAAAACAAAATCAAATGTAAAAGTAGTAAACAGCAAATGGGAAAGTAGTAAATGGGAAAGTAGTAACATTTTACGGGAAAGTTGTAACACTTTGAAAGTGAAAGTAGTAAATGGGAAAGTAGTAACACTTTACGAGGAAGTAGTAACTCTTTGAAAGTAGTAACACTTGAAAAACAAAATCAAATGGGAAAGTAGGAAAGTAGTAAACGGGAAAGTAGTAACACTGGAAAAACATAATCAATTGGGAAAGTAGGAAAGTAGTAAACGGAAAGGTAGTAACACTGGAAAAACAAAATCAATTGGAAAAACAAAATCAAAATCAAATGGGAAAGTAGTAAACAGCTAGAAAAACATAATCAAATGGAAAAGTAGTAACACTGGAAAAACAAAATCAAATGGAAAAGTCGTAAATAGGAATGTAGTAACACTTTACGGGAAAGTAGTAACACTTTGAAAGTAGTAACACTGGAAAAACAAAATTAACTGGAAAATCAAAATCAAATGGAAAGTAGGAAAGTAGTAACATTGGAAAAACGAAATTAACTGGAAAAACAAAATAAAATGAAAAGTAGGAAAGTAGTAAATAGGAAAGTGGTAACACTAGAAAAACAAAATCAATTGAAAAAACAAAATCAAATAAGAAAGTAGGAAAGTATTAAATGGGAAAGTAGTAACACTTTGAAAGTAATAACATTGGAAAAACAAAATCAAATGGGAAAGTAGTAAACGGGAAAGTAGTAACACTGGAAAAACAAAATCAAATGGGAAAGTAGTAATTCATCTATATATAGGCCAGTGTATTCTCCCCCTTCAACAACTTCTACTAATTCGTCTATATAGTGGCCACTAAAAAAACATAATCAAATGGGAAAGTAGTAACACTGGAATAACACTAGAAAAACAAAATCAGTTGGGAAAGTAGTAATAAAGTAGTCATTCATCTATATATAGGCTAGAGTATTCTCTTTCTTCAACTTGGAAGTTCAAGCCAGTTCTGCAAAAGAAGTTTTCATTAATTACATTGTGAAACCAGCTGTGTGAGCATTGGGGTCTGAAATTATCTAACACCTCTTTGTGCGACGCCAGAATTTCAATCCTAGAGTTTGGTCTATGGTTGTCTTCTTTGTGCTGCTTGTGGCCATGCTAAGTAAGAAGATAAATAAATCCATTTTCATTTTTTTTTTGTTGAAAATTTGAATACCTCCTCTTATTCTGGGTTCATTAGTTTTTTTAGTCCTTATTTATGCTTGTATATAATCAATTCTTATTGTTAATATTCAATTGAAAGTATTAATCTTCTTTTATATATATTGATGACATTTGCATTCTAACTTCTATGATATTTCAGGATTCTTATGAACGTGTTCAATGATTCTATCCACTATAATGTTGGATATTTGAAATAGTGTCATTCTGTTGGATATAATTGTATTTAGTGTGGAAAAATTATGTAATGATATCAGAGCAAATATAGTGTTTTGCTTTGATTTTTATTAATTTAAAAAATAAAATTCATCACTTTATGTTAATTTATGATGTCTCGATCTGGTATGTTTGGTTAGTTCTTGTACTATATTCTGAACTTATATTTGCATTTGGGTCAGTTTATCTGCTTAAATTTCAACCTTTGATTTGTGCACAATTTGGAAATTAAAACATTTTAGCAGTTTTTAGTTTCTATTAATTTATTTTGCCGTTGACTTGTCTACTTTAGATGAGGTTTCCTCCTGTCTAAGATGTAGACCAGAAGGTGTTGTCTGGAAAAAAGGCAAGGATAGATTCAAGATTTTGACCGGTTTACAGGAGATATGTTTTATGAATAATGTTAAAGTTTTTAAATATTTTATTCATATAAAATATTTGATAAAAATATTAATAAAGCATTTGAGTTCTTAACATTTTTCATGTTTTATATGGCTGAGCTGTGGAGTAAAGCTTTACGGACATCCAATAATTCTTTGCCTCATCAGAAAATTAATAAATTAGTAGAACAATCAGTTTAAGAGGCTGTACATAAAACTTAACCATAACTTCCTTTTAAAAATTTGTTAAACCCAAATCCCCACCTCCACGTCTCTCTCTCTCTCTCTCTCTCTCTGTCTCTCTCTCTCTCTCACACACACACACCCAACTCAGTTTCTCTCTCTACAGGCCTCTAACTTCTTTCTCTTTCTTTCTTTCTTCTCTCACTGTCTACTCTAATACTCTCAATAAATTAAAAGCTTACCCATATCCTTTGCTTTCTAAAATTGGACCTCTTTATTATTCCGTACTAAATGGAATTATTTTATATGTATATGTATCTCTAGTTGTAGATAACAAAAAATGAATCCAAAAAGAGAGTGAGGTTTGGATAACACAAAATATTAGAGAGAGAAAATTTTTTTGGGGAGAAGTAGAAAAACAAAAGAAAAATTAAATTTTGTTCGTTCATTTTTGGAAATTTTCATTTTTGAGTGAAAAGAAAGATTTTAGATGGAAAAATTAAAAGTTATAGAGGTAATGAGTTACAGTGTTGGTGATATAATTGGTGGTTAAAGATGATGGTATGGGTTATATTGATGTGATAGATTTACTAATGGTATGGATTTAGTCATTATGCAAAAATTAATTGAAACAAAATTAATATTACTATAATGTTGGGCAGGAGGATGCCGTCAACGGCCGGTGATAATGGTGGCTGGCCATGAGTGAGAGAGAGAGAGAGAGAGAGAGAGAGAGAGAGAGAGAGAGAGATGATGAGGGAACAGAGATGCAAATAGGTTTGCAGAGATAACAATAGTTTGGGGAGAGAGGACTTAACTAGGGTTAAATTGATGAGACTCTTTAATATGATGGCCCACTTTACTTTTTAGCATTTTATGACGTGATAGGATATTATTGTGATGTGGCAGTGCCGTGTTAAACTTATGGCCTTGATAGGGTGAAAGCATATATCGCAAAAGTTTATTGAAACTATTAAAATACAATATTAGCTTTTACCGTCACAAATATTTAGGTCTATTTTTGACAACACAAGTAAAAATTAAATTCTTTTTGTATTTCTTTTAAAAAAAATTAAAAAAATTAACTTTTAACTTATTTCTTAAACTAGGTCTTAATAATAATGTCTTTAATAATAGTATCCGAGGTGGGTTCAGTGGATAGGGCTCAACACTAAAAGGCTTTAACCCGTGCTTGAGACTCCATTGCCTCTTAGTATGGTGCCCTTAAAAATTGTAACGAGTTGAATCAAATTGAATTTATTTATTTATTATTCCTTTCAATATCTGTGTAGTAAATTTTTTTGTTTTAAATATGTTTGTGGGTTCAAGTATTGACTGGAGTTGGATTGATATGAATTTCCAAATCGTTTGATTGTTTAGTTGATTTCGACTTCGTAAGGCCCGCTTGGCAAAATTATTTTTTTTTAGTTTTAGTTATAGTGATTCTTGGGTCTTGAGTAATAAATGAGATATAAATTCATTTTTTGGGTTTTATTTGATTAGCCCATACTTAATCATTTTGGTTCATATTTAATTATGTGAATGTTGGGGACCACCTTAAGTCTTTTAAAGTTAATTTATACTTTAATCTTAGTTGGAGATTTATCTTAAATTATTAAACTCCATTCATTTTGGACCTAATTGATTGAATTGTGACCCGTTAATAACCATGTAATAGTGTTGTGATTTTATTATTATTATTTGACTACCATAAAAGAGTTGTGAATATTTGTGGTGTGTACCATTAAACGAAAATATATTTTGTGGTGAGAAAATATTATATTTACTTTTGTCATTAAAGATGCTGAAATGTATTTTTTAATTGATATATATAGTTAGATATTTATGGTTAGATATTTGTTTATACTATGTATATATATATATAAGTGACCAAATAGGATTTTTCTTTCAAGCTTTGGGTTCTTGCAGTGAGAAAGAAAAGAGAAAAGAGATTCCAAGTTGGTTTTTCTTGGGTTTGATCTAGTGTAAGTCATTTTTGACCCTTGGTGCTTTGGATCAAAACGTAAAGGGCGGAAAAGGCATCGTTTGGCTCCAAAAAAATTTAATTTCTGTTGCCGAAAAATTTGAAAGCTTCTTGGTTTGAGGTAGGGATTTTTCCTACACTTCTTTAGGTACTTTTACTTGTTTATATAGAGCTTAGAGTTGTATATAATTTAATTAGAATTTTTGGAAAATTTGTGATTTATTTGCTTAAAAGGGAAATTTTGAGAAAAATAAAGAATTAATGCCCAAATTGCGAAAGCGTAAACTTAGAATATGTTTGTAAGGTTATGAAAGAGCTATGTTTTAAATTTGAACAAAAACGGACTATGATTCGATCGGTTTTGAAATTTTTACCAGTTTGCGACTAAAAGAGCATTTTTAAAGAAAACAAAGGAATTATGTTTAACTTTTGGGGCTTTTGATCAAAATAGGATTTCATAGTTGAATAATGCTTGGAGAATAAGTTTGGAAAGAAAATGATGTTTTCTTGGGCATTAACGGTATTATTTTGCTTAATGTATCTGTTGGAATAAAATTGACACGGTTAGAAATGGACCTTGAGAGGTTACCGAACGTGATTGTGATATGAAAACAAGTGTAGTTGTTCATATTTATGAGATGTGGAATAGATTGTATTTATCAGAATTTTTGGAATTTAATTATTTAAATATTTGTTTAGAAATATCTATTTGGGCTATCGGTGGAGGATAGCCATGATTGTTGTAGAAAGGCATGAGACTTAGGTAAATCGAACCACATTTTTCATTTGTTGTATTGGACATTGCATTACATTCATTTCATTGGAAATGTATATGTTTTTGAGAAATGTTTGTAAATGTATCTGTTTGCGAAAAGATGAATACTTGGTGAATCTGGGTAGGGGGTGTGGAACCTCGCGGTTAGGTGTCGAGCCTTCCAGTTTACTGGTAAAAATGACAATGGTAGTACATTAGGGCATACTTGCAGACACCCACTTAGAGATTCATAGAGCCTGTATTCATGTAACATATATGGTTTAAAATGGAAATGATTTTATATTTGTTGTTGCATCTCAACATTGCATGCTTTATAAAAAGAGAGATAAATAGTTTTATCATGAGCATGGCATGAGCATACTCCTCTTTAGTCTTGCCATGGTCCATATGTTGTGTAGTATATCTTTACTGGGTTGTGGCTCACCCTATAAGGGAAACCATTTCAGGTACATGTGCAATGCCTATGCCAAGGCACTGACTTGGGAGGACTCAAAGCTGAGGCTTCATTTTTTATTTTTATTTTTTTTATGGTTATTTGTTGAATGTAAACCCAGGGTTGTATTGCGTTGAGTTGAAACTCCATTTTGTGTAACCAAGAATGTTCTTGGATAAATTTGTACGCCTATAGGACACTTATTATCTGTTTGGCTTTTATTTCATACTTGTTGTAAAATGCATGCTTGGGATTGGAACTGGGGCATTGAGATGTGAACAACATGTATTTGGCATTTAGGATTAAATGGAAATGGATGTATGGAATAGTTAACTAGATATATGTGTTTGTCTATCAGGTGGGTTTGTTGTATAAATAGATATACCCTGCCCAATTTTTCGGGGTGTTACAAAAATAATTATAAATTTCATGTATATCACAAGACAAAATATTAAATTATTTCAAAATAATTATAATGAATTTGTTTTAATTTATAAGGTCCTGTGCATAGCGTGTAAGGAAAATTTAATTTTTTTTTATATACTCGATATTTTTAATTAAAAATAAAATTTATTGGTATGACACATAAACACGACATGATAATATCAAATAATAAATGAATATGATTAGAATATCTCCAATCATTCACCAAATCTTGCTTCAAATTTAAATTTGATAAAAAATTTGGTAAGAAATAGGTCCAATTATTTCATTAAACTTGTATTTTTTCGTCTCTAATAAAAATCTATTTCAATATGTTCCTAGCCTTGAAAAAGAAGAAACAAAACAAAACTAAAATAGTCTACCTTTAATTTTTTGCTTTAGGCCGTTCATGTGGTAGAGCTAGCCCCTGTAAAATATTAAGTCGATTGGATAACAGAAATCACGTGTTCGGATCAATTTTGTATAGAGGGTTTCGTAGAGTATATCATCCTTGCAAAAAATTACGTCGATCAGATAACGGAAATCATGTGTTTGGATCAATTTTGTATGGACAGTTGTATGAACTGTTTATTTTTTCACCGTCTATATAAAATTGATTTGAACATGTGATTTCTATTATTTGATTGACTTTTTTTTTTTTTGCAAAAATGACATACTTGACGAATCCTAAAATATAAACAGTTCAAATTATCCAAACGAGACTCAAAAATAGACTTAATAAGCCGGATTAGATGGTCCAATTCGATGGTGGATTGAACAATCCAATTCCTCAGAAAGATATATAGAGAGAATGTACACGCTCTAAAGTAAAAAGACCAATATGGACAAATAAAAGAGGTGTTGCTCGTTACGAGAGGTGTCACATGTCAAATCGTGGTTAATTATCCAAATCGCCCCAAACCCCCAAACCACCCGCCCTTCTCCCTAGTATAAAAGTTCCATCACAGAACTAGCATTCTTACACCTGAAGATCCCTCCCTCCCCCAGTATAAAAGCTCCATCACAGAACCACCATTCCTACACTTGAAGATGAAGGAAGTTGGAGAGACCGCTGCAGGGGAAGTTTTCGTGAATTACATTATCAAACCCGCTATGAGCAAATTAGGCTATGAAATATTCGAACACTTCTTTGTGAGAGGCCTAAATTTCAATCGCATAATTGCGATTATGATGTTCTTCTTTATGCTACTCCTGGTCGTTCTATTCTACATAAGAAAATACATAAATCCCTTTTGTTTTATGTTTTAGATTGAAATTAGAGTTCATTAAGCCTCATTATTAGGGAAATTCTATTTCCATACATCTAGTTAGCTTATGGTACCCATTTAATGAAATATTAATTTAATGACAATTATATCCTAAATAAAAATGACCATAATAGACATCCAGCAACATCCATAATATTATATGAAAAAATTCTCTATACACATCTTTTAAGAACAAAAGTATCTCAATATACAATTTTTGAGTTTAAAAAAAAAAAAATCCTAATTTTCTATTGTTGTCACATTACTGGTTAAGTAATTACTATTTTTTTAGGGGATCCTAAAAGGCCCAACTTTTGCTGATAGATTCTTGTTTCTGCGGTTACAGATCTGTATGTTCATAATTTATTTGTTCCAGATGTGTTTATGTTGCTTATTTTCTCCGTTCTATAATTTTAGTTAGTTTAATAAGGATTTGCAAATATTCATCATGGTGGCATATATTTGTAAATACTCACCAGTTTCAACATCTTTGCCATTGTCATTATTGATGCCAATAGGAGTTCTTACTTTTCATCTTGTAATTTTCTTGTTCTTCTTTTTTACTTGAAGAATGTGGCAATTGTTAAGAACTGCTATTATTTCAAGCTTATTGTTCAACCATGGGCCGTGAAATTTCTCTATTGGTCTATTGTTAACTAGGATAAAAATTATTAGATTTTTGCATTCATTAAACTCATTCGATGAACCCAACCCTTCCAACTCGGTTTTCTGGGTTTCGTCATATTTGTTTTGCATCATTGTTGTGTTGTGTAACTGACATGCACACGATACAACAAAAGTCGGAAAAAAATAAAAAAAACATAAAAAAGTAAAAGAAACTGTTTTCACAGGGTAAAAATCATTTCATTGAACAAGGGTTTTCAATGATTTTCAATGGAGACCTTCAATGGAGGAAATTTCACTAACTTTGATCTTTACTTTTGCGTGGGTGGAACTGAAAATGTGGAAGTAGGGTCTTAGAAAGTGTGTGGAAAGGAGGGTAAAGTGGTGTGTGTACAGTGGTTATGAGTGAATGGTGTAATTGTAACTTTAAGTGTGTGGAGTGAGAAAATTAGTTAATAATCAAATTAATAGGTGTCTGTATTGAGAAAAGATATCCACTGAGCTAATTAAGTGTGTGGAAATAGAATTTCCCTCTGTGGGGAAGTGGTTTTGGAAATACTCTTCAGATCCTGGGAGACGCTACTGATCCTCAGCTTAGTCACCTGCAAAGACAAACACTCCGGTCGGGGGTGCCGGGGTTAGCACTCCGATGGGCAAGTCAGTTCTTATACTCAAGAAAGCTTGTTTTACTAAGTTTAGTGAAGTGATTCTTACATACCTTTCTAGATCTGAAGCTCTTGTATTTATACTCATTCTCTGGACCTCAGGTCCAGAGCCCACTTTCTACTTATTATCCTTTTGTTTATTCCATCATACATCTCCCCATCTATTCGGCAATTTCTATATATTCGGTATCTTAGTTGATTAGTACGGAGCCGAACAGTCTCTGACTTTTGGCATACATCCTTGCCGACTCTTCTACATATTCGGCTCCCACAATTGCCCCCCAAGCATTCTCCAACGTTTGTTGGCTGGAGTGCTTGGTTCTGAATTTTGAATACCCAACCAAAATTTTGGGGATCAGGCCCACAAAGCATACGTCTAAGTACACCCCCTTTTGGTTGTCGTACCGACTTCCCGCCTCTTCGTACATATCTATTCATTGCGTTTTTAAAGATTGGCATCCCTTCGGATTCGCATTCCATGATACTGGTCGCTGGGTTGCCCTTTGGATCGTTCTTGCAATTTTGTCTCCTCCAATATCTTCACCCTCCGTAAGTTTTCCACTTCTTTGCTTCGAGAACTACTCCCATTTTATTCTTTGGCATATCTGTGCCAACTGTAGAGTATGGCGAAGCATTTGAAAGATCTCCTCTCATCAGATCGAATTGCTGGTTTTAGACGCCATTTCTCTGTTCCTGATGACGTCCGTCTGTCACTTTTGACAGAAGGCACCCTTGACATGGAGAGGGAGGACGAAACCACAGTCGTCTTTCCTCTCTTGTCAATTGTTGAGGGTAGAGTCCGCTTCCCTCTACACCCATTTCTGAGGGCTGTGCTTCGCCATTGGGATTTAATCCCTTCTCAACCTAACGTGAATTTCTTTAGAATTATAATAGGGATTGTAGCTTTGAATCGTCGCCTTGGAATTAACCTTGGCATTCCGGCTATCCGGCACTGCTATGCCTTGGCTAAGTCCTCCGGTCGGCAAGGGCGTTATTTCCTCAGAGCTAAGGATACCGACCATCAACTAATCACTATGCTTTCCAGCTCTAGGAAACGAGTTGATGATGTTATGGTCGTTGTCCAGGGCAACTGGGAATTTGGCGAAGGGGAGGATAGTGTTGACCCTATTCCTAGACGGAGGGGCGAGCTAGGTCGCCGAGTATCTCCTTGTTTTTGTCATATGTTCATTTTTATTGTAAAACCTATTCCGTTGAAATCTTACGGCTTTGTCTCGTGCAGGGAGGGGTTTGAAAAAGGTACTATCTTCAACCCACGACGCCGTTCTTTCAGATATTAGGGTTGCTCTCAGGTATTTCGACCGTCGAAGTCTTCAGAAACAGGGGAGGGCGGCTCACATTCTGCTTTGTTACGAGCCGACATACACAACCTTCTCGGCGGCGGAAAACATACCGATTCCTAAGGGTGAAGATTCACTTACTGCTCTTATTCTGTCTGACTTCAAAAACTTGAGGCAGATAGGCTTTGAAGGGTCCGATTCGGAGCGAAATGAGGTAGCTAATATCGCCGACTCAGATCAATCCGATACCGAGTCTGAGGAGGTATTGGATTCCGCCGATCCTCCATTTACATCGGGACTAGGGGATCTTCCTTCTGCCGACGTTTTTCAACGCTTAGAGGATCTTTCCATTATAGACTCCGTGGATATGGCCGGATTGAGTCTGACAAAGCTTGCTAAAAAGGCGAACGCGGAGAGGTTAGCTGCACGGCGAAGAGCGGAGGGCCTTTCGTCTGAAATGTTGCCCGCCACCGAATCTCGACTCCCCTTCCCTGTTGCCGAATCAACGTCCTTGGGGGTTGTAGAGGAGACGGAAAAAGGTCAGAATGCTGAATCTCCGTTGGTCGGGGAAGTCGGCCAAAAATTTGAGGAAAAGACAGGGAAACGTTCTGCTAACCTCAAGGCTTGCCTGCATTTAACAAGGTGGTAAGCGTCCTCGATTGAGGGATCTAATGAGGTTGTTCCTTTTGTCATTCGTCCAATGGTAAAGGACATGCCGTTCCTCTAACGCTTCCGCTTAAAGATCCGGTCGCATTCGTGTGGCTACGCTCGTGTCGTGCCGGCTCGATATGGAGGCTTTCCGTGGAATCAGATTCAACGCGACAAAGACTAATCGCTAATCGGCACTTCGCACGATTCGACTTTTCTTCACTTTATCCAAGTACCGTTGAGGTTATGTTTTTGGGATCTTCTATTGTAGACCGTCGGAAGGATAGCCGACATGGGACGTCGGCATCTCGACGCCATCAAATAGATTGACCGCTTACGAAAATAGGTGGAGGGCCGAAGACGCAGTTTTGAGAGTGAACAAGGAAACTTCTCGGGCCGAGGCCGAAGTAGAAAAGGCTCGCATTGCAGATCAATCCTGAGCGGACGCCGAGAAGAAGGCGGATGCGAGCGAAGCGGCACTGAGATTGTCCCAGTAGGCGGTTGCCAGCCTGCAGACTGAGTTGGCTGACATGAAGGCGGCTGCTTCCAAAGTATTCGAAGCCAGGAAAGATGCTGGGCTCGCCGAATATGTGGACCAGGTCCTGCGGTTCGAAAACAGGGGGTTCAAGCATGGCTGGCACAAAGCCCTTGCTGCAGCTGGAGTTTCACTGACTACGTCAGTGCCGTATGAGCAGGTGGATGTCGAGCCGTTGGAGACTGATTCCGAGGGCTGAGCTGGGCAATTGACTGTTAGGATTTCACAAATGTATTAGGATTTTACTGATGTATTGTTACAATAATGTATTAGGATTTTACTGATGTATTGTTACAATCGTTTTGTCAGACATTTTTGTGCGGGCTTATAGCTTATTTGTTTTGCATATATAAAATGTCATGAGTTGTGCTCAATTTTGGTAATGAAGAATGATATTACTTAATTTTGAGCTCGGACGATCGGACTAAGGAACCTGCCCTTGCCTTAGCCAGGGTGCGGGCGAGGAACCAAATGAGCTGATGGCTCTGAATCAAGGGCTGGCTGAGGCATAAATTACTCGACGTTATCATTTGAAAATACAGCCGACTAGATCAATGAATCCAATCTTGCCCCAGTGATCTGAGGCTAACCGGCGACAACACTTGAAATATAGCCGACTAGATTAATGAATCTACCCTTGCCTTAGCCAAGGTGCGAGCCTGAGGAACCGAATGAGCCGATGGCTCTGAATCGTGGGCTGGCTGAGGCATAAATTACTCGGCGTTATCATTTGAAAATACAGCCGGCTAGATCAATGAATCCAATCTTGCCCTAGCGATCTTAGGCTAAGCGGCGACAACACTTGAAATATAGCCGACTAGATTAATGAATTTGCCCTTGCCTTAGCCAGGGCGCGAGCCTGAGGAACTGAATGAGTCGATGGCTCTGAATCGTGGGCTGGCTGAGGGGCATACGACGTTTGGCGCTCAGTCTTTCTGACGTTTTCTCGGGGGAGCTGCATGTACCCCAAAATAAATGGGCGAGTTCATGCCAACAACTTGACTCATTTCTATTCAGGCTCGATCCAAACCCGGCAGGGGCCAACATTGGCTGGGTTTAGCGGTCAAAATGAATCGCAGAAGCGAGCCTATTCACACGAGAAGAAGAGCATCCATGGATCGGGAAAAAGAGAGGCCCCCTAGTCGTCGAAGCAGATCACCCCGAAAGGACGGACAACGGGGAGGTTCCCCGCGCCCACGACCGCAAGTTGAGCCTGATACGGTGCCACGACCGTTGAGTTTTGCGGTTCTCGTGAAGAATAGACGAATGACGGATGCGGATTCTATAATTAAAGACCCAGATGTGGCAGTCGAGTTTGCTCGGCAGATTTTTCCGCCGGAGGTCCAACAGTTGATGGTCGGACATGGAGATTTCGAAGTATTTCGGGATGGTATACATGGGGTTGTCAAGGGACTGTATAGCGCTTATGAAGTCGGGATACGTCTGCGCGAAGCCCGACGCGAGAGTGAGAAAAACAACGAAAGGAATCGTAGTCTGGAGGCCTGCGCGAAAAAGGCTGAGAGCGAGCTTCGGGAACTGAAGGGTGTTCGAGTGGCCGAGTCGGTGGTGGACAGTCAAGCGAAGAGCATCGGTTAGAGGGCAAACCGAGAGGCTTCGGGTTATGAGAGAGGATATCGGGACGGCTTGAAGGCCGGGATCAAGAAGACCAAAACAGGCCTAGCTGAGGAAGTCTGCCGATGTGAAAATTGTGGTTTCAAGCATGGCTGGATCAAGGCCCTTCAAACCATGGAAGCTCTTGGGTCTGTGGGCATAAATTCGGCTTCGCCCCTATATCATCGGCATTACCTTCCGTATCCCGAGTTCGAGATTGAGAAAAGCGACGACGAAGACACCGACTTAGTGGGCCATAATGTTAAATAAATAGAATTTCTTTACCAAATGCTTGAAATGTTTGGCGGCTTATTAATAAATAGAATTTCTTTATTAGCAGCTTTTGAAATGTTTCGCGCATAGTTAAACGCCCTATCTCAATTTATTGTCAGCTTTTGTGTTGCGTAATGTAAACATTCGAAGATGCATCGATCGGCTCCAATTAAGAACCATGTACTCGGTTAGTTAAATCGTGACCCCCACGAAGGGTGCTCCGAATCCGGAGGCTTGTTTGGCCAATCGTGGTATTCACGAAGTGCGCTCCGAATTCGGAGACTGATTCGGCCCTTAGATGTCATGCACCCAAAGGGGCCCCGAATCCAGAGACTTGTTTGGCCAATCGGGGTATCCACGAAGGGCGCTTCGAATCCGGAGACTTATTCAGCCCTCAGATGTCATGCACCCAAAGGGGCTCCGAATCCGGAGACTTGTTTGGCCAATCGTGGTATCCATGAAGGGCGCTCCGAATCCGGAGACTTATTCGGCCCTCGGATGTCATGCACCCAAAGGGGCTCCGAATCCGGAGACTTGTTTGGCCAATCGTGGTATCCACGAAGGGCGCTCTGAATCCGGAGACTTATTCGGCCCTCAGATGTCATGCACCCAAAGGGGCTCCGAATCCGGAGACTTGTTTAGCCAATCGTGGTATCCACGAAGGGCGCTCCGAATCCGGAGACTTATTCGGCCCTCGGATGTCATGCACCCAAAGGGGCTCCGAATCCGGAGACTTGTTTGGCCAATCGTGGTATCCACGAAGGACGCTCCGAATCCAGAGACTTATTCGGCCCTCAGATGTCATGCACCCAAAGGGGCTCCGAATCCGGAGACTTGTTTGGCCAATCGTGGTATCCACGAAGGGAGCTTCGAATCCGGAGACTTATTCAGCCCTCAGATGTCATGCACCCAAACGGGCTCCGAATTTGGAGACTTGTTTGGCTAATCGTGGTATCCACGAAGGGCGCTCCGAATCCAGAGACTTATTTGGCCAATCGTGGTATCCACGAAGGACGCTCCGAATCCGGAGACTTATTCGGCCCTCAGATGTCATGCACCCAAAGGGGCTCCGAATCCGGAGACTTGTTTGGCCAATCGTGGTATCCACGAAGGGCGCTCCGAATCCGGAGACTTATTTGGCCAATCGTGGTATCCACGAAGGGTGTTCCGAATCCGGAGACGTACTCGGCCAACAAGAAGCGTATGAGCTGGGGAATAAAAACGAGAAACTTTTGCATTACAGCAGAGTATGTACAGGTACCAAACCCACAGATCGGGTCATTGGTAAAATTTTCGTAGATGCGTTGAATTCCAAGGCCGTGGCAGGCTTCTTCCTGACATGTCCGAGAGCCGATATGCTCCTGTTCCTGCAATGGAGTCTACTTGATAGGGGCCATCCTGGCTGACCCGACTTTCCGTCGGCCCGGTTCTCCGGCCTGAAGTACTTTTTTCAGGACCAGCTCTCCTGGGGCGTAACGGTGCAACTGAACTCGTTGATTGTATGACTTAGCGAGCTGCTGCTGATACCCTGCCATGGAGGCCAGGGCGTGGTCTCTTCGTTCCTCGATTAGATCCAGATCCAGGGCGAGCATCATGTCATTTCAGCCCGTATCAAAGGCTTGAGATTTCAAAGTCGGGAGGCCGATTTCCAGGGGTAAGATTGCTTGGGTTCTGAAGCACAGAGCAAATGGCGTTTCTCCGGTGGACCTCTTCGGCGTTGTGCGATGCGCCTACAATACACTCGGCAATTTTTCGACCCATTTGCCTTTAGCTTTTTCTAGCCTCTTTTTGATGTCGTCCAAGATGGTTTTGTTAGAGGCTTTAGCTTGACCGTTACTCTGGGGGTACACGGGCGTAGAGAAGTAAGGCATGATACCGTATTTGCTGCACAGCTCTCGGTACACGCCACAATCAAACTGGGTGCCATTGTCTGAGATGAGAGCTCTTGGGATGCCCAATCGCGTAATGATATTTCTCCATACAAATCGCTTTATGTCGGCATCTCGTATATGTGTTAGAGCCTCCGCTTCGACCCATTTTGTAAAGTAATCTGTTTCTACGATTAAGAATCGCTTGTTTCTTGGGGCCCTCGGCAACGGTCCTACAATATCAAGCCCCCATTGAGCAAACAGCCAGGGACTGGTGATAGAGTTCAAGCCTTCGGTGGGCAAATGGGTTAGTGGGGAAAACTTTTGGCATTGTTCGCATCTTTTAACATAGTTTTCTACGTCGGCTCTCATTGTCGGCCAATAATACCCCTGTGTTATAGCTCGATGGGCCAGGGAGCGTCCGCCAAAGTGAGCACCACAGCTGCCCTCATGTATCTCAGTTAGAAGCTCTTCCACTTTATCCGGGTGTAGGCATTCCAAATAGGGACCGGAGAGGGACTTTTTATAGAGCCCTTCTTATGGATCCAGATAGTATCGCAGAGCCTTATTGCGTAGCTTGTGTGCTTCTTTTTCGTCTTCTGGGAGTTGTTTAGAAGAGAGGAATCCAGCAATGGGGTCCATCCAGCTTGATGCGGGTTCTATAACGTTGACGTGGGTTTTCTCCGAAGGGCCAATACTCGGCTCCGGGATGAAACCTACTTCAATGGTCCGTTTGAGCTCAGAATTGATGGCGGAGGCTTGGCATGCCAGGGCATCTGCGTGTGTGTTCTGATCACGTGTTATTTGGTTCAATTAGTGATGGTCAAACTTCGTTAGCAAAGAGTTGGCCGTTTTCATATAGGCCGCCATACGGTCGTCTTTTGCAGCGTACTCCCCTTTTAGCTGGTTGATGACCAATTTTGAGTCACAAAACACTAGCAAACGCCGAGCGCTGAGAATATGTGCATTCCGTAAACCGGCTAGAAGGGCTTCATACGCGGTCTCGTTATTTGATGCTTCGAAGCCAAGCTTGACGGCCTGCTCTATTACTGCGCCGTTGGGAGACATGATTACTATGTCGGTGCCGCAGCCCCGTTGGTTAGACGATCCATCACAGTATAGCTGCCAAATATCCCCAACATAAATTCTCCAGTTCGGCTTTGATCGAACTTCAGCCTTTGGAAGAACGTCGGTGGGTTTAAGGTCGAAAAGCCCGCCTGTGAATTCGGCAACAAAGTCGGCCAGCACCTGTCCCTTGATTGCGGTTTTGGATAAAAACTAAATGTCATATTGGCTGAGTTCAAGGGCCCATTTCGAAACATGTCCTGACGCTTCAGACCAGAGTAATCGATCGGAGGGATAATCATATCACCCAATGCTATGCCCCGAAGTAATGTATCGCTTTTGCTGCCATGACCAAGGCTAGGATGAGTTTTTCCAGCGGAAGATAACGTGTCTCGGCATCGACCATTGCCTTGCTCACATAATACACTGGCCGTTGCTGCCCTTCCTCTTCTTTTAATAGTACGGCGCTGACGGCCCTATCGGAGACTGCCAGATACAGAATGAGGGGATCACCGGCAGCTGGTGTTGTCAAGAGAGGTACTGACCGGAGGTAAGTCTTGAGCCCGGTGAAGGCTGCTTCGCACTCGGCGGACCATTCAAAAGCTTTGCCTTGACGTAGCGTCTGGAAGAATTGTCTGCAGCGGTCTGTTGACCGACTGATGAATCTATTGAGTGCAGCGGCCATCCCCATCAACTTTTGGACTTCTTTCACTGATCGGGGGAAACCGAGTTCTAATATTGCTGTGACTTGCCTCGGGTTGGCTTCGATTCCACGGTGGTTGACGATATAACCCAAGAATTTGCCGGAGCTGATTCCAAACGTGCATTTGGAGGCGTTCAGTTTCATTCTGTATTTGCGCAAGATGCCGAATGTCTTCTCTAGGTCGGCTATGTGATCCTGTTCTTCTTTGGACTTTACCACCATATCGTCGATGTAGACTTCCATAGTGTGGCCGAGTTGTTCTTTGAACATAGCAGTGACCAGCCTTTGGTAAGTTGCCCTCAGATTCTTCAAATTTCAAAAGGCATAACTTTGTAAAGAGGTTCCTCTTGGGGTGAGGAATGCGCTTTTGTCTCGTCGTCCGGATGCATGGCGATTTGATGATAGCCTCTGTAAGCATCGAGGAAACTCATGCGTTGGTGGCGCGCCGTTGCATCGACGAGTTGGTCGATTCTAGGTAAGGGAAAGCAGTCCTTGGGGCAAGCTTTGTTCAGATTCGTGAAGTTGACGCACACTCGCCAAGTTCCATTTTTCTTCTTCACCGCCACTGTGTTGGAGAGCCACGTGGGGTAGGTGACTTCTCTAATTGCCCCGGCGTCAAGCAGTCTATCGACTTCTTCTATGACGGCAAATGTGCAGGCTGCGCAATCGACGGCCTTTCTGAATGATGGGCTTGCATGTGGGGTCGACGTTCAGGTGGTGCTGTGAAACTGATGGGTCTATACCCGGCATCTCGTATGGAGTCCACGCAAAGACGTCGAGGTTGGCGAGTAGAAAGAAGATCAGCTGCTGTCTATCGGCTTGGTTTAAAGAGGTGCTGATCATGAAGAACTTCTCCGGGCTTCCATCGATGTCAACTCGGTCTAAACCTTCCGTGGCCTTTTCGCTTGGTTGCCGCCCGACGTTATCCAGGATTTCCCGATTGGGTACCTCAATGGAGTTTACCTACAATTCCTGTGGCATTTTGGCGGCCAGGAGGTAACATGCTTGTGCCGATTTTTGGGAGCCGTGGATCTGCTCAATGCCGTGTTCTGTTGGGAAACGTAACAATTGATGGTAGGTGCTCGACGGCAGAAGGTATGCAACCACGATCGCCCCATGATGATATTGTACGGCGATGGCAGCCGGACGACCAGGAATTCTACATCCACCGTTCTGGAACCCGCTTGAACGGGTAGGTTGATCTTTCCCAGTGGGTATTCAGGGTTGGCATTGAAGCCAAATAGTGGATAAGGGGCCGGAGTCAGGTCTGATTCGGTGAACCCGAGTTTGATGAAGGTTTTATAATACATGACCTCCGGCGTCGCTTTGGTCTATAAGAACGCTGCTCGACGGTGAACCGGTTTACGCCAGAAGCGCACAACTAATGGATCGATGTGAGGGAGTGTTACGCCGATCAAGCCAGAGTCGTCGAAGGTGATGCTTGGCGATTCTCGGGGTCGCTTTGCTGGCGTGAGTTGCTGCTGAGGGCCTGGGAAGGACTGGATTGCATGTACGCCGGCTTTCGACAGTCAGTATATCATATGGATGTTATCATGCGGAACACTTCACGGAGATGTTCATTTTTCGATTGCCTCAAAGTAATGTCAAGCTATAAATAGCGTCGGCGTGCTTTGTCGGGCCGAGACCGTGGATCGCTTTGCCTTTGGGTCGCCAAAACTGGCACATCGCTTGTTTGTTTTACTTTACTATTTCCAAGGCCGATCGCGCGGCGAAGGTGTTCGTTTCGCCGGCTTTGTGTTCTAAACTGTGGTTTGGTCTTTTGGCTTTCCATGATGGCTAGCATCGTCTCCTGCGTTGAAGTCGTTTGTGTATCGACATTCAAGGCACGTCTTGCAGCGATGATTTCCTTCTCGAGCATATTTGCCGGAGTGAGGTCAACTCTCTGTGTGATCGCGTCGGTGGCTATCGGGGGATCTTGCGTCACGCCTTCCATGGATGTACTTGAGTATTCCCACAGACGGCGCCAATTGTGGGGAAGTGGTTTTGGAAATACTCTTCAGATCCTAGGAGACGCTACTGATCCTCAGCTTAGTCACCTGCAAAGACAAACACTCCGGTCGGGGGTGCCGGGGTTAGCACTCCGACGGGCAAGTCAGTTCTTATACTCAAGAAAGCTTGTTTTACTAAGTTTAGTGAAGTGATTCTTACATACCTTTCTAGATCTGAAGCTCTTGTATTTATACTCATTCTCTGGACCTCAGGTCCGGAGCCCACTTTCTACTTATTATCCTTTTGTTTATTCCATCATACATCTCCCCATCTATTCGGCAATTTCTATATATTCGGTATCTTAGTTGATTAGTACGGAGCCGAACAGTCTCTGACTTCTGGGATTCATCCCTACCGACTCTTCTACATATTCGGCTCCCACACCCTCATTATTAACATTACATTCAATTGAAAGTATTAATTTTCTTTAAAAATATAACATGATCACTTGAGCGCATATAGCGTGTTACTCAAGTGACAAAAAAATATACATATAATATTATTACATCGTGCCTTTAATATTAATCTTCTTTTTTTGTCATTAGGCTGCTAGTATATATATATATATATATATCAAGACAATTTTAACTCACTTTTTTGAAAAATTGAGCCTAATTTGGATTTTTGAAAGGTTTTTGAAAGTTTAAGACTTTTTTATAAATTTTATATGTTTTAAGTATATTTAGATTGAGTCCATCTAAAAAATTTTTAAAAAATAAAATAAAATTGTATATTTTTCTATATATTTGTTAGTATTTAATATATTTTTTAAAAAAATCATAAAAACACTAAAAAACATTGATTAAAATATTTAAAAAGTCCACTACAAATATTTCAAAAATTATTTTTGAAAATTTTAAAATGAAACAGAGTTTTAAAAATTATTTAAGAATTTGAAAAGCAAACAAGTTTTGAATTTTCAAAATTTTAAAAACTATTTTTAGAATATATAACTGTAGACACCCCATTTTTGGCCGACCTTAAGACTCGGACATCATTGATTGAGTGCTCGGTGATGGTGCATGTTGTGCTCATTCTGAGGTTTCGGAGTTTTGGCTAAGATCTTTGCCTCCGGGCCTTGGAACTCTTTGTGCTTTGGCTCGGTTTGCGGGTCAAGTCTTGTTTTCCCTTCCCAGAGGGACGGAGTGGTCTAGTAGACCATCTCTCTGTGGTCGTAGACTACTTTTCGTGGTCGTAGGCCACTTTTCCCGTTCGGAGACTAGTTTCCAGTTTTTGGAGCCTTTGGCCGCACGCCTTGTCTCGGGACCACTTAACATTCTCCGTTTGGCGTGGTTTTTGAACCACACCTTGTTGCCTCTGCCTAGAGGAACACTGTGGTCTGGGAGACCACTTTTGTGGTTGCATACCACTTTTGATGCTCGTCAGCTAGTTTTCGGGGCTTTTGGCCGCGTGTTTCGCCTCCCGATTTCTTGTCTTGCATCTGCTTTGGTTTGTTTTTAGTACAAACCTTGCTTTCCTTATTTGGAAGGTGGTACAAGGGTGGGAGACCAGTATTTCTCTTTGGAGACCACTTTTCCTTTTTCTAGCTAGTTTTCTTGTCAGATAACTGGCTTTCTTGGTCTTTGGACCATCTTTTTTGGTCGGCCCCCACACCACCACCTTGCATTTAGTGTGTTGACCTCTCCTACCTATGGCTGACCAGTTTTTGCTTTGGTTGACCACCTAAAGTGGTCGGCTGACCACTTAAGCTAGCAGGCCAACCACTTCAAGTGGTCGGCTGCTTTTTGGCACCTTTTTGGAGATATTTTGGGACAGCTGGCACAGCTGGAGAGCATTTGAGCCATCCTCCATACACGTGTATGGAGGGATGGCATTCAAGCTTAGCTTCTCGAAGAAGCTTTGGCTTTCCTCTTCTATAAGAGGGAGGCTCCTCCCCCCTCCTCTAGGTTTAGAAATTTTCCCTAAGAGAGTTACATATAGCTTTCTCTATATCACTCTTGTTCTTCATTTTTGTGTTCAAAAGTGTAGATTTGTCTTACTTTAACACACAAACACACACTCAAACACCATCCTTTTGCTATTGAGGTGCTTAGGGGCTGATTTTGGTGTTCTCGGATTGTCTTGAGTTCAAAAAACCTACTGAAGTTGCAATTATAAAGAGGGTCTTCAAGGGTGAGCTTTTGACCTTTAAATCCCCCTTTCTTGCTTAAGCTTGTAGCCTATCTTGCATGCTGTTTTAAGCTTAACTTATAACTAATAAAAGTTCTATTTTTGCATTCTTTTGATCTTTGTTTCAGATCACTTTTGTGTTTGGGTTTGTTTACCCCCTCTTAGGCCTTGTTTGGCCTTATTTTTGAGCCTTTTTGTGAGCTTCGGGACCACCTTGTATTGGCCTTCTCAAAACTGAAATCCAGAGGGATTACAGTGGTGGGGATGGTGTTTTAAGGTCCTAAGAAGGGGAGGGCCATCCCCTTCCCTTGCATCTTCAATACATGCCTTAATATGCCTCATGTTTGAGCATCTTTACTAAGTGTACGTTGACCATATCTTAGCTTGTATTTGTGGTTATTTTGCTGTGGCATGCCACTTTTTTTACTTGTCTTGGTCACTCCATGCATACCTTATACACTTGTAGTGTAAATCACACACACTAGCTTTGTATGCTTTATGAAGTAGCATGTCATTCTAGCCTATGTTGTGTCCATTTCAGCATGTTTTTGGGCTTGTTTGACCATGTCATACCTCTGTTTAGGTTTGGTTTGGTTAGCCTTTGCATGCTCCATGCACTTGTAGTGCATTTCCATGAAATAGCCTAACATGCATCATATTGTAACATGTCATTTTAGCATGCTTTTGGCTTCGCTTAAAGAAGATTTTGTTCATGTTTTTATCATGTCTAAGGTCTGATTTTGGTTGTTTTGGTCATGCATGATTTGCTTTGTATAGCCTTAGTTCAATCTAGCTTGTTAGCTTTGTGTATTGAACCCACTAGCATGCATTGCTTGGCCTATTTCAGTGATTTGGCATCACTTGTTATGTGATTTCAGTCCATGTTTCATGGCCATACACTTGCATCTTTCACTTATTCAATGCGTTGGAGGGTTTCCCCCTTTATGCCTTAACATGAACCATTGCCTATGCCTTCATGCCCTTGCTTGCGAGCCACCATTTCAGTGCTTATTTGGGGTTATTATGTCATGACATAACTCTGATTTTTGTTTCTTAAGTCATTCCATGCTTGGTCTTAATAGGTGTAGTGTAATCCACCTTATTTGCCTTGTATACACCATGCCTTATGTCCTTCATGATAGCATATTTTGGCCCACTTCCATACATGTTTTAGACTCATTTTAACATGTTCTAGGACTCTCTTGGGTTGCCTTAATCACATGCGTCATGTTTTGTATACTTGTAGTACAAGTGCTCTTGCTTGTTTCAGGCTTTGGGGACCATTGCATGCTTCATTTGTGTTGTGTTCGTGATTTGGCATCACTTAAGATGACATTTTAGAGCATTTAGCATTGCCATATTCCTACTTCATTCATGTTTTGAATGCCTTTGAGTATTGTCCATGTTTGCCTAGCTTATGGCTTAGCTCGTACGCTCGCATGCCTAGGCCTTTGAGCCCTTATCTCAACATGTTTTGGTCCTTGTTTTGACCTACTTGAGCTCTGTCCATGCTTAGTTCATGCATTTGTGCCATGTATAGCATGCCTCCTTTGTGTTGCTCTTTGCTAGCTTTCGTGCCTTAGGACCCTAGCATGCTTTACTTATGTTGCTTGAATGATTTGGCATCATTTCTTGCTTCATTTTAGTGCATTTGGTGTTGTTACACTTGCACATTTGTCACTCTTTGAGCTTTCTTGAGAGTTGTGCTCTTAGGCCTCTTTGATGGCTAATGTATTGTGCATGCATGCCTTGCTTTATGCGCCTTCATTTCAGCGTTATGGCCACTAATTGGGACGTGGTTGAGGCTTATCAATTTTGGTTTAAGTCCATCGTGCATTGTGTACGCCATGTAGCTCAGAGCATTGAGTATGCCATGTTGTTTGCACGATTAACTTCGCATCGTGTATGCTATGTAGTCCTTTGCATTGTGTATGCCCAGTTGTTCTTTGCATTGAGTATGCATGTTCCTAACATTGCATATTGTTGCCCTTGCCGTGTTGCATTGTGCATGCATGCATTACATTGTGTTGGGCACCTCATTGATTGCCTTGCCTTGAGTATGCCATCTAGTTCTTAGCATTTAGCATTGTGTATACCATGTTATTCCTTGCATTGTGTATGCAAGGTTGCTAGTTGCATTGTGCATACCATGTAGATCATCGCATTGTGTATGCCATGTTCATCGTATTGTGCATGCCTTATACCTTGCATTGTGTATGTTTAGGTTACAACATGGCATTGTGCATACTAATTGATATTTGCATTTTGTATGCTAGTTGTTACATGCTTTAGCATTGTGCATGCCATTAGCCTTGTTAGGTTGTTCATATTGCATTGCATGTTTGTATGCTTAAGTCATATTGTATACTTGCATGCTTGAGTCGCATTATGTATGCCATGATTGCTTGCATTGTGTTTGGAATAGGTGTTAGTCTAAACATGGGAAACGAGGGACATTTCATACTTAAAGTGATGAAATGTGCCTTAATTCCTGGTCGCCGACGCTCTTGATCATCCATGATAGAGCTTTAGGCTTTATGTCTTTACTTGTGCATTCATTTCATATTGAATTGTGCAACTTCGCCTCTCGGCCATCATGCATTGAAATGTGCGATTGGTGGCCCGAGGGTCCAGAACCACATCCCCCTTGAGCTCATGACATGATAGAGAGGGTGATTGTGCACACATATCTTGCAAATACATTGCCCTGCCCTTTCTTGCTTTCTGTTGCAGCAAATTGCAGTTCAGCAACAACAACTGGTCGGCCAGCCAGAAAAAGTAGTTGGCCGACCACTTTTCTTGATTTTCAATAACAAAAAGTGGTCGGCAGGGGTCTGGAGAGACCAAAAGTGGTCGGCCACCCTCCCACAAGACTCCCAAGGTGAAGTTTCAGCTTTCTGGAGCTTGGTGCAAGTTTCTGAGAACAAATGAAAACAGAGGCAAATCGGGGCATCGCATTGGATTTCCGAAAGCGGCGAACGAGCATGCATCCAATCTTCTCCCTTTGAGAACCTCTTGCTTTTATTGCTTTCCTTAGCTGCCATGCTTAGATAGCTTGCTTTTGCTTTGGTTTGTACCTTAATTAGTTAATGCGTTTAGCTATTTAATTCGTTTTGTAATAATTAGTTAACTAGGATTAGTTGATTAATTTGTTATGTAATAATTAGTTTAATTAGCTTAGGTTAGCTAGTTAGCTCTTTATTCGGTCTCTCCCTCGAGAGAGCCAATTGTTGTAATAAGCGTACGTGTGTGTGATGCATGTCTTCCAATCCCCATTTCTTTCTCCGTTGTACTTAACCGCTTACAATGGTTAGTTTTAGGGCATATTTTGTTGGGCATATTTTGTTTAGTGTACCTTATGCTTGCATGTTTGCATCCATGCATCTGTATTGCATGCACTGGGCTCGGCGCATCATACTAACTGCATTGTATTTCAATACCTATTTGAATACATGTACCAAGTTGCATTTCACATGACATTGTAGAATAGCCGAGTCTATCTTAGTTGCATTTCGCATGTGTTGCATTAGCCATCTTAACATGAACTAGGATCATCCATCGATTTCTAACTAGTTCCTTGTTTTGGCTTGGACTACACTGTTAGTGTTTACGCTTTAGCATACTGCATGTGTGTTAATGTCACCATGAAAGAATGTTTGCCATGAGGCTATTTGCTTACGTGATTAATTGTCTGAATGCCTGTGGGTGAAGGTTGGATTATTGGAATTGGAACAATTCATTGAAATCCGCATTTTAGCCTACTTGCGAGTAGCAAACTTCAAACCATCTTCCAAACAAACTGATATGCGATGCTTTGTTCCAAATTAGGCGATCTAGTCTATACTTGTGTGTTGTGCGCATCACATAGTAAGATTATCTAATTAACCGAAATAAGAGCACATGTGTTTTCAAAAACAAAATATCAAGTTTAGTACAGGCCGATCTTTGATCGGGCGAGCGGGGGTGCTCATAGATGACCTTCCCCAATTGTACCCAAGTTCCTGAGCCGAGGCAACTTTGGTGATGACGGACACGTGGCCTTCGGCACGAGTCAAGGTTTCCTAAATTTCCCCAAAATAAAATATTTAGGTGGCGACTCTGTATCTGGCAAAGCAGTCCATGTTTGGCACTTCTTTATAAAAATCAGTTTTCCAAAATGATTTGCCGGATTTGGACTCTTTGATGATTTATCGGTCTTACATCGCACATTGTAAAATTAGATTCAGAACCGTGACATTTGAGTCCGAACTGTAGTAGCTCAGAGAACAAAACGAGATTTCCCTCGGGGAGTTCTCCGGAGCACGTCTACAGTTTCTGGCGACTCTACTGGGGAATTAGAGAACTTAACTTGAACTCATGATATCTTGTTTTGATTACACTTATGTGTCTCTTTGCATTGCATTTGCATTGGTGCACCTAGGGCACTGTGTTTGCCGAATGCTATTCCTGAACGATTTGCCGGAGGCTCATTTCGAGAAGCGTGCCATAAGGCTGACCGGTTGCGGGCTCTGCTACGATGGGAACACAAACGTTAGTTTTTACTGAGGCACCCTTTTTGACCATTCGACCTAGTGCATATCGAAATCCGTAGTGACTATTCCAAACTAGGACAGGTTGCTTACTTGATTTTAGGTTGTTTGAAACCGTTGTGTGCATAGTGTAACCCTAGCTCCTGACAAAATAGGATAGGGAAACCCTACCCCAACATAGGGGTGTTTTGGCTCTCACTTGCTTGTTATGTGCTGTTAGAGTGTGCCTCTACAGGTTACGTATCAGTTTGCAAGTGTGGGTATCAGGCCTACGGGCATCAGTATTTGAGAATAAGTTATATCTACGGGTATCAGATTCAGTTTTGGCGCAGCTATTTGGGCAACAACGATCAGAGTTAAGGATAGTGTGTTCAGCTTACAAATACCGATTGTGTGTTGTTACGCTGATTGTGTGTTGTCAGGCCAATTGTGTGTTACCTTTAATTTATTCAATTCATAACATAGCACACTGCGCGTTTTGGTTGTTTATTTCCTTATTATGCTTTATTTATCTTTTTGCAAGGTAGTTTAGCACAATTGCATCCGACCAGGCAGATATTCCCCGAGCACTCTGGGTCAGAGGTCGAAGACTTAATCGATCCAGGGATCTGATAGACGGACAAGCAGTGTTTCTTTCTTTACCCCCGGTTGCTAGGCGAAGGTCAAGAAGGCGAAGTGTATCAGTACAGAAGTTGTCAGATCAGTGGTCCTTGAGTAGTCAGGCTGAGGTCTCAGTTTCTATTGTAGAGACAGATATACCGTTTATTCAGATGGACCAGTACAAAATGGCAGGCTTGGAAGAGATGATGCGTCAACTCCAGGAGAGTATGAAAACCATGCAGCAGGACGCTGCTCGTCAAACAGAATTCGCCACACAACAAGCTGAGGTCATGGCCCAACAGGCAGAGTTAATTGCTAGGCTACAATAGCAAACTGGAGCATCTGCTTCACACACACCTCCTCCCCCACCAAGAGTTCCAATACACGGGGAGTCAGCTAATGTCCAGGAAGATACGGACATCCCCACAGGGCCAGCTTCGCCCCCAATCCTACCTTAGCTATCTAAAGCACCCACTAACCTTGTGGATTCACCGCTTAACTTTGAGGTGGATCCAACGGCGTTAAAAGTAAGTAAGCTGGAAAAGCTTTTCAAGAAGTCTCAAGGTGTGAAGTCCATCCCAGATATAGAGGATGGATATACTGACTCGGCCGTGACTCTGCCAGACCGATTTAAAATGCCGCACATAGACCGCTTCGATGGGTTTGGGGATCCTATGGTACACCTACGGCTGTTTTCAAACATCTTAAGGCCGATGGGCCTCTCTAGATTATAGAAGCTTTCTTTGTTTGGCCGGACCCTGTCGGGTGTAGCGGCTATTTGGTATGCGAAATTGGAGGACTCCGTTAAGAGGAATTGGGAGGAGTTGGCCGAGGCCTTCATAGCTCAATACTCCTGTAACACCCAGATCGAGGTCACAACTCGTGATCTCGAGACCACCAGGCAAGAACCGAAGGAGAGCTTCTCCGATTTTGTAACCCGCTGGAGGGCTAAAGCCTCGATGATGACCATTAGGCTTGTGGACAAAGATCAGATACGAATGGTTGTGCGCAACCTCCAGCCCAAGCTCATGCAAAAGATGATCGTCCTCCCCTTACCTACCTTTGCAGACCTACATGAGATTGGGGTGCAAATAGAGAACGCCATGAAACAAGGCCTCATTGATAATGAGAGAGAGCAGCCCAGGAGGGCATTCAACCGCGGTACAAATACAGGCACAAGTAGTGCTATAGCTGGCAGAACGTCAAATGTCGGAATGGTTACTACCACCACTCCAAAAACCCTCACGGCTACCCTATTCACTGGTGCGTCCGGTAGTAGCTCATAACCAGCTAGATATGTGCCCAGAGGCCAAAGAACCTTCACCCCACTATACATGCCCCTATCCAAAGCTTTGGGGGTTTTGATCAAGAAAGGGCACCTAAAGCCCCTAGAGCCGCGGCCCTTGCCAGAAAAACTTCCTCCCTCTCATAACCCAGCTAAGTACTGTGCCTATCACCAACAGCATGGTCACGACACCGACCAGTGCTTTAGACTGCGTCACGACATCCAAGATCTCGTTGACAATAAGGTGATCGCACCTCCGGAAAAACCAAACGTCACAACCAACCCACTCCCACCACATAACCAAGCTCCACCTCCCAAACGCATCAATTTCATCCAAATCGGGGTTGTGTCATATGACCCTAGCATATATATCACCCCTACTCATCCACCTAAGCCAGAGGTATTCATTCCAGAAAGCACGGATTTGTGCATATTGGACATCTCCCAAACCCAACCTGAGCCGGTGGTGGTGACTATCGAAGATAGAACCGGGATGATTGCGGGAACAAATGGAAATGATTATTCAGAGCTTGAGGGATCTATGAGCGTTGAGTACAACCCGAGTGGTTACATTACACCAATAGGGCAGATTAAGCTAAGGGTAGAACTACCGGCCGGAGCGGAGATCTGTGTCGTTTGAGAGGATGGACCTAATCAGGGGCTAGATGACCTAGCGGAATTGGAAGAGGACATAGCCAACCTTCAATTCTTCAATGAACAGGATCTGGGGGACGTGACTGTCAATTGGTTTGATTTAGATTGGTCAGCAGAAGCTACCGGGTGGCTTAGTGACGAGCCGGATGCTATTGAACAACTTCAGCCAGACCAGGGGCAATCAGGGGTTGGAATATCATCAGCAGTGGCCGGAGATCAGAATGAACCATCGGGAAGCACCGGTGTTAAGAATTTTGCTCAGGATGAGAATAGTTTGAGTACAGAGGATGCTGAGCAGCAGGCTGCACTGAAACAGTTTGAACAAGAGAAGGTCGAAGATCTAGAGAGGGTTAGAAAGGCCAAAGCCCCCGTAGAGATAGAATGTGTTGTGGGCACGAGAATGGAATGTGCTGTGTGCACAGGAACAGTTGTGACAAAACCGGATAGCTGCTTATCGATGGCCGATGGCATGTGGTGGGAAGATGATGACCTATGTCTTGCCCACACGGATGAGGATTAGGGGACCAACCAATCAGATGATACCTGGTATATTGGAGAAGTTGACCACATGACTAGAAGTGGGCGGTATTTCAAGCCCCTACACCTAGATCAACCAGAGGTGTCCGGAAAGGACAAGGAGGCAGAGAAGCAGAAAGAAAAGCTGCTCGAAGAGGAGGCTGTGCTAAAACAGTTGAAGAGGATACAAGCAGACATCTCCATCTGGGGACTGCTTATGGCATCAAGAGTACACAGACAAGCTGTCATCTCTGTAATGGACAGGGCAAAACTTTCAATTGACACCACGCCCGAGCAGCTGGTAGGATTGGTCTTTCCGGGAGGAGCTTTCCCGACGTTAACCTTCACTAACAAGGAGTTGCCGCCTGAGGGCACAAACCATAAAAAACCACTCTATATCTCTGTGGAGTGTAGAGACAAATGGATACTAGTAGTTCTTGTTGATATAGGATCCGCCATCAACATATGTCCATCGAGGACGGCATATGCAATCGGGTTGAAGCCCGCGGACTTCGCACCCACTGCCCAGGTGATTCGGGCATATGACAATACTAGTAGAGAACTGATGGAGACTGTGCAGATTCGGACTAAGGTTGGTCCAGGATAGCATGATATTGATTTCTATGTCTTGGACATTCCCGCGACCTTGAATCTACTCTTAGGGTGGCCGTGGCTGCACCAGGTAAAGGCAGTTTCTTCCACCCTCCACCAGGTGTTGAAGTACCCCCATGGGAAGGGGGTGGCTATAGTTTTCGGGAATTCGTCAATCCATTTGCCGCCAGAGGTGTCTACGCCGGTTCTAGAGATCAAACATGGTGCAGAGGATGTGTTCTTGTCAGGATTTAGCCTAGCTGAGGCTCGGGTCGTACAAAACATACTAGCTATCGATGAGGAGTTATATGTCAGTGCACAGTCTGTGTACCTCATGAACAAACTCCAACACGTCCCCGGGATGGGATTGGGACGCAGTGGCCGGAAAGGCGTTGCAGCATCGACCGAAGTGCCACATAACCCACATACCTTTGGTTTAGGTTATCAGCCTACCAAAGAGGACTGGGTCAAGAAAGGAAGAGAAATGGCCGGAAGGGCTGGAGCTAAGCAGGCGAGGAAGCATTTTGAGTTGATGCACCGACCTATTTAGGGTACCCTGAACGGACGCTTTGTCTGAGAGGGGGAGGACTTCCCGTTCTGCGGCTTCCTAGAGCCATGGTTGAATGCAGAGAGGAGATGCTTGCTGGGGTTAGAGATCTTCTTTGACTTGCAATTGTCTGAGGATGATGTTGCCGAGGAACGAACAGACCCGATAGCTGAGGCTAAACAATACAAAGAGGAGGTTTCCGAGGGTGCAGAGATTGAAATGGGGGTAGCATTGGCTTGTCTACTTTTAGATCCTTCGATCGTACATGAGTGCTTGGGGGATGACCTCTCAGTGTCCATGATTGGGAACGAAATGGCTGTGAACCCACCTTTAAACATTTTGGATACATCCATTGCACCTTCCCTTGTCTGGCAATACGAGGAAGGATTCTTATCGAGCAACACCGGGTCAGGTAGTGAACCGGAATCTGATTCCACTGAGTCTGTCGAGTTGGAACCAGGTTCCAGCTCGTCTGAGTCTGAGTCCGGTATTCCTGGGAGTGACAACCCGGATGCCACAATCCTGTCTAGGTTGTCTTTTTCTTTTTCCTTTGAGTCTGTTGTAACAGAGGAATCAGGTGACTTGGAAGTGCTTAATGAGAATGATGCGGTTGTGGCCTTCGATTACTTTTCTGTGCCCTTAATTTATTGCATGAATCAGGATTTTCAAAATTTTGATGAAAACGACGAGAAAGAAATTCCTTCGGTTTTGCAATATTTTCTTGATCAAGAGCAGGAGAGGTTTGTTAAACCCTTGGTTGATGAAATCACCCAAATTAACATTGGTACTGAGAAGGACTCGCAGTTGGTCCAGATTGGGTCCACGTTGTCTTCGGAGGAGCGTGAGCGCTTAGTCGCTTTATTAAAAGATTTCAAAGATGTTTTCGCATGGTCCTATGAAGACATGCCTGGGATCGATCCTGAAATTGTACAGCACTGGATCCCTCTTAACCCAGAGGCCCGACCTGTCAAACAGAAGCTCAGAAGGATCCGCCCTGATTGGGCACTCAAGATCAAAGAAGAGGTCACCAAACAAATTGACATAGGGTTCCTGCTGGTATCTGAATACCCAACTTGGTTGGCAAACATCGTTCCAGTGCCAAAGAAGGACGGCAAAATTCGGGTATGTATGGATTTCAGGGATTTGAACAAAGCCAGTCTGAAGGACGACTTTCCTCTGCCACATATCGATGAGTTAGTGGACTTCACTGCAGGGCATGCGCTGCTTTCGTTCATGGACGGGTATTCTGGCTACAATCAGATATTGATGGCACCCGAAGATCGAGAGAAGACTGCTTTTACCACCCGTGGGGGACCTATCATTATAAGGTAATGCCGTTTGGGCTGAAGAATGCTGGAGCTACGTATCAACAGGCCGCGACCACAATATTGCTCGACATGATCCACAAAGAGGTTGAGGTGTACGTGGACGACATGATTGTCAAGTCCAAGCAAAGAGAGGGCCACTATACCACCTTGCAGAAGTTCTTTCAATGAATCAGAGAGTATAGGCTGCGGCTGAATCCTCAAAAGTGTACATTTGGCATTACAGCAGGGAAAATACTGGGGTTCTTAATCACACGGAGGGGCATCGAAGTCGACCCTTCCAAAATCAAGGCCATCTTAGAAATGCCACCACCAAGGACTGAAAAGGAGGTGCGAGGCTTTCTGGGCAAAGTGCAATTCATAAGACGGTTTATTTCTAAATTAACCTTGAGTTGTGAACCACTCTTTGGTCTCCTGAAGAAAGGAACGAAGTTCCAATGGAACGGCCTATGCCAAGCAGCTTTCGAGCAGATCAAACAATACTTACAGAACCCACCTGTGTTGTCACCGCCTGAGCCGGGGAAACTGTTGATTCTGTATCTTTTAGTAACTGAAACTACAATGGACTGCATGCTTGCGCAAGAGTCTGAGGACAAAGTGGAGAGGGCTATCTACTATCTGAGCAAGAAAATGCTGGAGTACGAGACCCGCTACACTCCACTGAAGAAGGCTTGTCTGGCCTTGGTATAGGCTACTAAGAAGCTGCGGCACTACCTGTTAGCTCACTCCGTAATACTGGTTTCGAGATTAGATCCCATCAAATATCTCTTCGAGAAATCAGCACTTACGGGTAGGCTAGCTCGTTGGTTGCTTCTACTTTCCGAATTCGATCTGAAGTATGTGACGCGCAAGTCAGTAAAGAAGAGAGCGGTAGCAGAGTTCCCAGCCGATCACCCAGTGGAAGGGGATGAAGCAGTTGAGTACCTATTCCCAGACGAGGCCATTCTGCATGTCGAAGATGAGTTTTGGATGATGTACTTTGACGGAGCATCAAACCAATACGGGTATGGGATAGGGGTATTACTGATAGCACCCGACAATTCCCGTATACCTTTAGCATTCAAACTCCGATTCAAAGTATCGAACAATGAAGCAGAGTATGAGGCATGTATTGCCGGTTTAGAAGCCGCCCTGGACCTAGGGGCAAAACAGTTGGACGTCATCGGGGACTCGAACCTTGTTGTATCTCAAGCGAAAGGAGATTGGAAAGTCAAAGAAGAAAAGATGAGAATCTACCATCAGGCCCTGGACTTGCTACTTCCTCGGTTTGAGAAGCTGAATTTCGCTCATCTGTTAAGAGAGAACAACAGGTTCGTAGATTCACTAGCAACTCTATCTTCCATGATAGATATCCCTTTCGGAGTCCGAATGCGTGCGATCATCATCGAACAGAAATTTGCGCCGGCCTACGAGCTGCTTGCTGCTATAGAAGAGGTACAAGATGAGAATCCCTGGTATTACGATGTCTGGAACTTCTTGGAAAAAGAGGTGTATCCACCAGGGGCAAATGCTAAAGACAAGAGGGCAATTCGAAGAATGGCTGCTCAGTTCATCATCTGTGGAGGAAAACTATACAAGAGAGGTCATCTCAAGATGCATAAACTGTGTGTTGATGCTGAAGAGTCGAAGTGCCTAATAGAGGCCATCCATGGAGAAGAGTGCGGAGCACACATAAACGGGGTGATGCTAGCCCGAAAAATCCTTAGACAGGGTTACTACTGGTCCACTATGGAGAAGGATTGTATTGGCTTTGTTCGGCGATGCAACAAATGTCAGATCCATGCAAACCACATGAACATTCCGCCGTCAAAGCTGTACAACATGACTTCGCCATGGCCATTCTCAGTTTGGGGGATTGATGTGATTGGGGCTATCACTCCGAAGGGGTCCAATGGGCATGAGTACATTTTGGTAGTGATAGACTACTTCACGAAGTGGGTTGAGGCCCAATCTTATGCGGTGTTGAAGGCTTCACATGTCCCGAAGTTCATCAGGAACAACATCATTTGCCGTTATGGGGTTTCGAATTAGATCATTTTAGATAATGGCTCTCACTTCAAGAAGGAGGTATTTGACTTGTTGGAGAAGTATAACGTAGCTTTTCACAAGTCATCCACATATCGGCCGCAGACCAATGGAGCAGTTGAGGCTGCCAACAAGAACATCAAGCATATACTGCAGAAGATGGTGGAAACCTACCAGAACTGGCCAGATAAGTTGCCATGTGCTTTGTGGGGCTACCGAACTTCAATTCGAACATCTACTAGGGCGACTCCGTATTCCTTGGTTTATGGGATAGATGCTATTTTGCCTATCGAAGTTGAGGTTTTGTCATTACGAGTATTGGTTGAGTGTCAGATAGCTGAGGCAGATTGGCAGTAGAGCAGGTTCGAAGAACTCGTGCTTTTTTATGAGAGGAGGCTGAAAGCACTGTATCATGTTCAGGGTTATCAACGATGAATTGCCAGGGCTTTCAACAAGAAGGGTAAGTCCAGGAATTTGAAAGAAGGAGATTTGGTGCTCAAAGACAACCGAGCTCCCATTCACGACCCTAGGGGCAAGTTCAGACCCAATTGGACTGGTCCTTACATCATCAAGTCTATCTGGTCGGGTGGAGCTATCATTCTGATGGACCTAGATGGCCTAGAGTTCTCCCAACCGATCAACGTGGATAAGTTGAAGAAATATTTTCCCTGAGTGGCTCGCTAGGCCGAAAACCCGAAAGCGTGACCTAGGCAAAAGATAGAGCACAGAAAATTTGAAATTATAAAAATTGAGCTCGCAAGGTTGAAAACCTGCAAAGGGCGACCTTCGCAAAAGTTAGAGCGCAAAAGGAGAGTGCTAATACATGAGTGAACCTGAGCCGAACTATGTAAAGCTTGATTCCCATCTTTGGGATACATAAGCAACTTCATTATGAAGTCTAGCCATAAACACTTCCCCGATCAACTTTGTCCATGTGATCATGTTCGGTCATCTTTGTCTATTCTGCGTTCAACAGCTCGGTTGTGATCTCCGGTGTAGTGCTATTCAGACTAGGGGCAACTTTCCAGTTGTCGGATTCTGGGGTTGTGCATCTTAGTGATAGATCTCAGGCGTGTCCAGTTTTGATCCATATCGAAAATGGTTTTAAAAAGTTTTAATAAAAGTTGATTTTGTTCAAATTAATCTTTTTACAACTTAGACCATTTTTGGACCAAACGGAAATTTTTTAGTACCCACAACCTTCAATTTCATTGATTTCAATACAAAGTTCTCCTACTATTGAAGTTGCTTTTTGGTTACATTGATAAAGAAAACTTAAAAGTACTGATAAAGCAATAAACTTGGGGCATAGATTACTCAGATGTTCCTGCGCCCCCTCCCAGAGCTGGTCGAAGCCTCTGATGCCAAAGCGGGCCCTACCTGTGCCTTTTCATTGAGCCAATCTATGCACTCATCAGAGAGGGTGCAACTGAAAGTGGGAGCGAGGGCCAGAAGCTCTCTAGTCCTCCATGCCGTGGCATACCGAGCTAGCTAAGTGCCTCAGACCGGAAATGTAGCAGGGTACTCTATGCCTTCTACCGGGCAAGTATGATCATGTCTGAACTGACGCTGAAACCGGAAAGGAAAATAGAACACACAGTGTGTCAAGCCAATCAACTGAATCCTGGGCTGGCGAGTCATACTGTAGCTCATTGCCAGCAGATTGAGCCAAGGACAACGCCAAGCAATGTGGTTGTAACACGCCCGCAGAGGGACCTCGCTACAGTTCGGACTCCCTTTTCGTTTGTTGCGGTTCTAAATCTAAACCAAAGAGTCCAACTCTGGCAAATTGTTTTTGAAGAAAAACAGATTTTGAAAAGTAGTGCCAAACATGGACTGCTTTGCCAGATTACAGAGTCGCCACCTAAATATTTTAAAATGGGAAATTTAGGAAACCCAGACTCGGTGCCGAAGGCCACGTGTCCGTCATCACCAAAGTGGTCTTGGGTCGGGAGCTTGGGTACGATCGGGGAAGGTCAGCTATGAGCACCCCCTTTCGCCCGGTCCGAAGACCGGCCTCTACTAACCGTGATATCCGTTTTTGAAAACATTACATGCTCTTCTTCCAATTATTAGCTTAGAATTACTATGTTATGCGCGCAGCAAACAAGTATAGACTAGATTGCCTAATTTGGAAATAAACATTGCATATCCGTTCGTTTTGAAAACGCTTTGGAATTTGCTACTCGCAAGTAGGCTAAAACAAGGATTTCAACGAGTTTTCCAACTCAAGCAATCCAACCTCCACCCACAGGCATTCAAACAATTTATCTCACATAAGCATTTAGCCACATGGTAAGCCTACTGTCATGTTAACATTCACACGCATGCGATATGCTAAAGCATAAATACTTACATCGTACTCCGTGCCAAAACAATAAACTAGTTAGCAAACATGCATGTCCTAGTTCATGTTAAGTGGCTAGTGCAACACATGCAAGGATGTAATCTAGAGTAGGCTCGGCTAACCCTAAAGATGGCATGTGAAATGCACTTTATTCGATGCACGTATTCAATTTAGAATTGGAAATACAATGCGGTTTGTATGATGTGCCGAGCCCGGCGCATGTAAACAAATGCATGGATGCACGCATGCATTGCATAAGGTATGCTAAAATAAACGTGCCCTAATCTACCATCATAAGCAGGTAAATAAAAGGGAAGAAAGACGTGGGGTTGGAAGACATACACCCACTCACGCACACTTATTACAATTGCACCCTCGCTCGGAGGGACCAAAAGAATAATACAAATAATTAACTACGCAAGCTAATTAAATATTACAAATTAATTAAATTAACAAATTAATTAATCTAAGGAAAAACAGTAAACCGCCTCGAGGCGGGGGCTCAATGCACGCGCGCTTGGACTCCGCTCGGAATTGCACTGCCATGCCTAGATTGCCTCTGTTTTCCTTGCTTTGCATCTCAGAAGACTGCCACAGTCCTAGGAATACTTCCTTAGGTACTGAAGATCACTACTGGCTGCACAAAACTTCCACCGGCAGTGGATTGAGCTCATCGGCACTGAATTGATCCATCGGTGCAAAATTGATCACGGCCGGCACTAACACCGCCGCAAACCTTGAATACTCGCAGAACCTGCAACTCATAGCAGCAGAGGGCAAATACTGGCATGGCAATGCAATTCGAAGCATATATGCACTAAACACACCCCTTATCATACTAATGACTCAAAGGAAGATGTGCCTCGATTCTCGGACCACCAATCACGCATTTCCATGCATGATGGCCCAAAAAATCGAGTATGCAACTTTGATTTCAAATGCATGCAATGCAAACAAGCACATAAGGGTGCTAAACCTCTATCACACACACTTCAAGAGGCTTAGCATGCATGCCAATATGATGCAATCCTAGACATGTCAACTAGTATGCAAAATGGGCAATGCAAGCAAGCAAAACATGCTAGGTGCACAACCTAAGCAAGGAAGCATATGAACTAAGCAAGGGGGTGGACTCAAACATGGATTAGGCAGCTCCAAATAGGCCTAAAACCATTGGCCAAAATGCTAAATCATGAGGGCCAAACACACATGCACACATGCACAAGTTAAGGCACCAACACTTAAGCATAATAAACAACATTCAAGCACACTCGAAATGAGTTAAACATGGACTACTAGCATGCATATAAAGCTCTGAAAATCATGCAAAACATGATGCCAAATCATGCAACAAAGTAGGCTAAGCATGCAACAAGTGGCCCAAGTACTTAAGGCAAACCAATGAGGCATTGAACCACACCTAGTATAATCACGCATGGCAATACTTAACCAACTAAAAAGAGAGTTTTAACACATAAAACTAAGCCCAAAAGACTACTTAGATGGCATCTAAGAGGCTTGAATCCAAAGGCATGCAATATGACCAAAACATGGAGCATTCAACACATGCTTTTAAAGCATTAAAGAGGCAACTAAAGCAAGCATACAAGCACACCAAAGGGACTGAAATGACATGCTAGATGGTTCCAAACCATCAAAACGAGGTAAGCAACACATGCTACACATGCATACTCAAAGGCTAGCAAGCCTAAAATGCAAAGGGGCTATATAATGCATGCCAAGATCAACCCAAATGACTATGGACAGAGCTAAAACATGTCAAAATAAGCATAAAACATTCATAAGTCTAAGCCTAAAGCATGCTCAAACTAGGGCTAACAACCTAGGCATGTTAAGGGACCAAAGAGGCATTACAAAGCAACCATGCAAAACATGCAAGGAGTACTAAAACCAACACTTAGCAATGTCATATTAGGGAATAATAAACATAAAATGCAGCCAAGACATGCTCTTCAAACATTCAAAACTAAGCTCCCTTAAGAGGCCAAATTTTACCCTTTTCAAGGACATCAAGGAGAGGGGGTGGCCCTCTCCTTCTTGGGACTTCAAGGCACCATCTTCACCACTGAAATCCCTCAAGATTTCAGTGGTGAAGAGGCCCAAGTACCAAAGTCTCGGATCTCAACAAAATAGCACAAAAATGAGGCCTTTCAAGGCCTAAGAGGGGCCAAACCTCCCCAAAGCACAAAGTACCCTTAATAAACTATCAAGAGGACTAAAAAATAGAACTTTTTTGTATTGAACACCAAGCACAAAAACAGTTCAAGGATAGGTCAAAATGGAATGCAAGAATGGGGTAAATAAAGTAAGTTTCTCACCCTTGTTGACCCTCTTCACAAATGTTGACTTTGTTGCTTCCTTGAGCTCCAAACCAGTCAAGAACAGCAAGAATAGGCTCTTGGGACCTCAGTAGCCAAGGGAAGGTGAAACACTAGGTGTTGATGTGCAATAGTAAGACACAAACACCTAGTCACACAAACAAGAGAGAAAAAGAGAGATAGAATAGATATAGGATTCAAACCCTAAAACCAGAGCTTCTTCTCACCTTTCTCTCCAAAAATGTCTAACTTTTTTTTTAACCCTTGAGCCAAGAGGAGGAAGCCTTCTCTTATAGGAATGAAAACTTACAAGTTAAGCAAACCAAAGGCTCATCCCTCCATACACGTGTATGGAGGGGAAACAAGTGCTACAAAGCTGTCTGAAAATATCTCCAAAAATAGTTGTAAAGTGATCGGCAGGGCAAAATGGTCATTTTGCCAAAAGGTGTGCCGACCGGCACAAAATAGTGCCGACCGGCACAATATAGTGCCGATGGCAACAACAACCAGCCGGTGGCCTCTAAACACTGCCGGTGGTGTGTGGGGATGCCTCACAAAGCATTCCCTGCCCCTCAAAGGCAAAGCACAAGTGTTTGGTGCAAAACCAGACACAAAACGGTCAAGTTCGGAGGTCCTGAGGCAGGGCGCGTAGCCGGGAACTCCGGGAACTCCAAACAAACACAAACATGGATAATCACCGAGTGTTCAAGCGGTGACGTCCAAGTCTTGAGGACGGTCAAAAATGGGGTGTCTACAGTGGTCTGCGGACAAACTGCACATCCAGTCAAACCACCATCTCTCATCAGGGGCATCGACTAGACGTCGTCGGGAGAAATAGCTCCGAGCTGAGTATGCGGGGCATGAGTCCACCACTCTCAATTTCTCCATCAACCATACCTGGGGAAGGGATGAAAAATGAGAGATTAAAGAATAGAGAGATGTTCGTTGAGAGAAAAAGTGAGAAAAGGGTTTTGAGAGAAAAACCGAGCCTGAGGGCCGAGTGATGTGAGAAATATATATGAGATAGGGTAGGAAACATTACCTACAATAGTAGTGGACTTCCTACGAATCTACCCATCTCTGAGCGATGAAAAGCATCCAAGCCCATCAAGGTCTTAGCTAATGTGATGGCGATGCAGCTTTTGCCGTCTCGTAAGCGCTCAACAACCTCAATCAAACGAATGCTAAACCCACCAAAGCCTGGGGCAAGCAAGAAATGAGACAGCATGCACAAGCAAATCGCATGTCGTCGATAACCCTGTCAATGATGGTCGCCGCGGTCGCCGGCATTAGAAAACCGACAAACCAAGCTCGGAATGTCTGGCTCTTTGTTGTGAATCAATGACCGAGCGTCATGCAAAGTAAGGCCACACATCCTTCCTAAGGCTTGGACGTGGCGGAACCGCAGCTGAGGCAAAATTTCTTCCTCGCGCTCAGATTCCATTAAAGCTTGGAAGTCTTCAAATGTAGGACACACTTCTTGATCGCCAAAGCTAAAGACGTGTGTTACCAGGTTCCAAAACCTTGCCGCGGCATAAAGGAATGGAAAATGCAGCGGGGTGTGGCTCAACATGAATAGTGCATTTATGCCAAACCCCCAGAATTCACCTTTTCTGAGCCATCCAAGGATGCGATCTAACTTGTGAGATTTTGGACAAGAAACGCCTCCATTTTGGTGCAAAATTGAGTTAGAATGAGGGAACCACGAAGCTAGAACCTTTATGGAGGATAAGGCACTGTTTGGAGGACAAGTGTCACAAAAATGGAGGTTCCCAGGATAAGTGGTCGGTCGGCCACTTTTTTTGGTCAGCCAGCTACTTTTTTGGGTTGCAGACAGAACAACTGGTCGGCAGGCTCTAAAAGTGGTTGGCCATGTGCAAAAAGTTGGTTTCCAGTTGTTTCTTGTCTCTAGAAGGGAGTCTCTAGCTTTCCTGTGTGCTGAGAGTACTGAAGGTCCAAGTTTACCTTTGTTTCGGATGCATTCGTTCTTCGAGGTGTTAAGTTTTGCTTATTGAGTTGTTAAGTTTTTGCTTATCGAGTTATTGCTCATTACTTATCGAGTTGTAAACTTGCTAAGGTTTTGTTTCTTAGTGAGTTAAGTTGTTTAGTTTGTTGTGTCGATTCACTACCTTACTTGGTAATATACAGGGTTTAATTTTCATTCAAATTCATTTTTGTGCAAAATGGTGCAATGCGATGCGATGCTAAGAACACAAGTACAACACTTTTTTTTGAACAAAAGTCATTTTCATTCCATCATGACCTCTTTTTACAACATTTTACAAAAGGGTACAAGTTTTGAAGAAAAAATAAAAACTGCCTCAGCTGTACAATGTGCTACAACTACATGTAAAAAGAAAAATAAAGCAGGAGCATCTGCATCGGTGCCATCAAGCTCAAGACCGAGAGGCCCTCTTCACCGTCTTCGGCTGAGCAGCCTCCGCGCCATCGGCACCGGTACCATCATCTGAATCAGAGTCACCATCCTCGGAATCCTCCTCGGTGTAGCCTCCGCCCTCAGCACTGGAACCAGAGTTGTTGTCCCTGCCTGCAGATGTCTTTGACTGTGGATGTGCCAACTCCTCCTCTTCGCTAGACTCGTCATCCTGTCTGACAGGTGCCCTACATCCCCCTCGGTCGCGTGCTGAGACTCTTCTCCTAGCTGCTCGAGAAGGCCTGGATGGCCCAGTTCGCAGAGGCGGGACCTGAAAAGGATAGTTTGAATGCGTTAGCCAGTATGTATATCAGATGCAGATGTGAGAATGACATAGAGCAAGTGTATGCAGATATGGTGTGTGAATACGATATGTCAGATGTGCTCTACACATATAATGAATCAATACAGTGAAATGTTCGGTTTCCATATGTCATCAGAAGCATGATAAATGCGAGAAAATTGAGAAGTACCTGAACACCGGAAGCACAAAGCATCGTCTCTCTCCATAGAACCATGCCCTCGAGTGAAGCCACCACTCCGAGTAACCCCTCAGTATACTCTCTTGGAGGGTGCACACACAAGTTCAAGTCATCAGTGAATGAATGAATATCTAAATATTTGAGTGATAAATGAAAACTGTGAAGCATACCGGTGGTGAGTCAGGGTCACTGACGTATTGGTGATCCGGCCGCGGAGGCTCTAGCGGGATCTGGTATGGTGTCCCATACTCCCAACCTGTCAGCCCGATTGGAAGATCTGGCCATCCAACATACTGGCAAGTAGAGGGCATCCATCCAGTCCCACCCCACGATGTGCTAGCTCCGCTGGTCGAAGAAATGTCTCTAGCTCGGGCGCGACTCGCGGAAGGCATGTCAACAACTCTCCTCCTGGGGACACAAACATCTGACAGTGGAGGCATCAAGTACCTATGGTGATATGTCGCGTAATCCCCCTCCTCCAGGAAAAGCACTGCGTCAATACCCAATATGAGGTCCTCCGTCTTCCGGGGTGTAGGATCCTCTGCAGACCGCATCTCTGGTGGAGGCAATGAGGGGACGTCCTGATCAGAGTTCCCCATCGTCTGGCGCATGAAGCGCTCTCCGAGGAACCACGCTCTGCCAACCGGTCCCTCAAGTAGAACCCTGTATCGCGAAGTGCCCCATGCCCCAGCGAACAGAAATCGAGGATTCCCTGGCATGGCTATCCAAGGCTGCCAGTTAACCTGCGGGTAGCAAGTACATGAGCTAATTAGGTGTCATGAATATGCGAGATGAATCAAAACTGAAAGCGTGAAGAACTGAGAGTTCTGGATTACCTCCGTTGTCCGTACAGTATCGAAGAACTGCCAGAGGAAGGGCAAAGTCTGTAGGGGCCTCGGCCAGCACCGACTCTCAAATCTGCACGAGTAGGGGATCTCAAGGGGTGCCTCAACCTCGAGCTCAGGAGCCAGCGTTGGGAAGTATGCATAAACCTACAGCTGCAAAAGGCAAGGCAAAGTCGTCGAATATAGAATCGTGTGCGATTATCTGAGAATGTACAGAGAATCTGAGAATCTTGTGTCTGACCTCTGAAATTGTGTGTAGTATCTGATGTCTGAGAGAATCTGAGAATCTTGAGTGTAGAATCTCAATCGAATCTTTGAGTCTGAGAATCACGGATCTTTGAGTCGTGATAGTGCCGAGTGTAGAGAGTTGAGTGCACAATATGTAGAATTCAGAATGTAATGTGTGCCGTGTGCAGTGTACAGATAATTGAAAGTAGAACTGTAAATCAAGAGGGTAGAATGTACCTCCCAGGCTCGCCAATAGCCCCCAACTATGGTCCCCCGCTCGCGGGAGGTCGCATTCATGTAGCAGTAAAGGGTAGCGAGGGTAGCGCCACCCCAATCAAAGCGCTGGACCTGTGATAGGTCCATTAGAGCACTCAGCAGATAAAGCCCAACTGTGTTCCCCCTGTCGGAGAATAGTGTGGTCTCGAAGAGGAACATCAAAAATCCCCGGGCATACTGATGTATGGCCTCAATGGTCTGGGGCGTAGTCCTCCCAGTCGCTCGAGAACTGTGTACGACCTGCCTAATGATCTGTCGATCGGCGGACGGTCTCCGAACAGATAAATCCACGTAGCCTCCCACTCACCCATATCTGCGTCATATGGGATCGGCTGGCCTCCCACGTCAAGGCCCGTCAGCATGGAGAAATCAAATGGGGTCATTGTCATGTTCCCGTTAGTCGAGAAATGAAAGGAGTTGGTGGTGTCCCACCATCTCTCTACAAGTGCGCCTATGAGGGTCCTGCTCGCTGGATGACGTGATAATCCCACACAGAATGGGCCAAACCCTACCTCGTCCACAATGTGTCGGACAGTATCCGGGAGCTCCGTGTACCACTCCCTTGCAAGGATAGATCTATAACCCCGTGTGAAACGGGAGGACACCTGCATTAAGAATGAATAGATAATTCAGTTCAAATGAAAATGTATGAGCTGCGTGTTCCGAATCAAATGTATGGGCTGCGTGTAAATGAAAATGTATGGGCTGCAGTTCAAAATCAAATGTATGAGCTGCGTGTTCACAACAATTTTTTTGAGCTGTGTTCAAAATTTCAAAAAAACGTGAGCTCCGTGTTCACAACAAAATTGAGCTGCGTGCTCAAAATTTCAAAAAAATGTGAGCTATGTGTTCACAACAATTTTTTTTGAGCTACGTGTTCAAAATTTTAAAAAAACGTGAGCTACGTGTTCATAACATTTTTTTGAGCTGCATGTTCAAAATTTCAAAAGATGTGAGCTGCGTGTTCACCACAAAAAATTTGAGCTGCGCGTTCAAAATTTCAAAAAATTTGAGCTGCATGTTCAAAATTTCAAAAGATGTGAGCTACGTCTTCACCACAAAAAATTTGAGCTGTGTGTTCAAAATTTCAAAATTTCAAAAGATGTGAGCTGCGTGTTCACCACAAAGAATTTGAGCTGCGTGTTCAAAATTTCAAAATTTGAAAAGATGTGAGCTGCGTGTTCACCACAAAGAATTTGAGCTGCGTGTTCAAAATTTCAAAAGATGTGAGCTGCATGTTCAAAACTTGAAAAATGTGAGCTGCGTGTTCACCACAAAGGGTTTGAGCTGCGTGTTCAAAACTTGAAAAATGTGAGCTGCGTGTTCACCACAAAAAATTTGAGCTACGTGTTCAAAATTTCAAAAATGTGAGCTGCGTGTTCACAACAAAAAGTATGAGCTGCATGTTCAGAATTTCAAAAGTTTGAGCTGTGTGTTCAAAATGCAAAAGTGTACTGTGTTATGAGCTGTGTGTCGATCAAACAGAACGCTGTGTTGTGGACTGCGTGTTTAGATTGAGCAGTGTTATGAGCTGTGTGCCAACAAAACAGAATGCTGTGTTATGGACTGTGTGTTCAGATTGAGCAGTGTTATGAGTTGTGTGCCGACAAAACAGAATGTTGTGTTATGGACTGCGTGTTCAGATTGAGCAGTGTTATGAGCTGTGTGCCAACAAAATAGAATGTTGTGTTATGGACTGTGTGTGAGCTGTGTGCCAACAAAACAAAATGTTGTGTTATGGACTGTGTGTTCAAATTGAGCAGTGTTATGAGCTGTGTGCCAACAAAATAGAATGCTGTGTTATGGACTGTGTGTTCAGATTGAGCAGTGTTATTTGCTGTGTGCCCAAATGAGCCGTGTGCCAAATTAGCGGAATGCTATGTGTAAACTGTGTATGTAAATATGCAAAGAAGTGCAAAATACATCACAGAAAATGTGCAAATGTAGCACGTACCTTATGCACGTGATGAGATAGATCAGACTCCGGCTCCCGTAGCAGCAGGTCTTCAGGTGCCCGTCGCGCGAAGTCCGTGAAGTGATAGAAGGTGTTAGGAGGTAGAACGTGCTCCTGCGGGTCGTACTCCTCTAGGTCGAATGGCCATATCCTCGGAGGCAACAGTATTAGGTCAGGCTCGTCCTCTGCATATGGAAAGCCTCCGCCATACAGAATATCGTCGGCCATCTGAAGAAATCTGCAAAAGATGCAAAAACAAGTGAAATAAGCCAAAATCGTGAAAAGTCAACTCTCGGGAAGAAAAAAAGTCAACAAAAGTCAATGCTCGAGAAAAGTGTAGACGTCCCCGAACGCCCCGAGAGGGTTGAGTCCCATTCCGTTCATATTCGGGGCACTACAGTTCGGACTCGATTGTCACGGTTCTTAATCTGAACCAAAGAGTCCAAATCCGGCAAATCGTTTTGAAGAAAAACAGATTTTGAAAAGTAGTGCCAAACATGGACTGCTTTGCCAGATTACAGAGTCGCCACCTAAATATTTTAAAATGGGAAATTTAGGAAACCCTGACTCGGTGCCGAAGGCCACGTGTCCGTCATCACCAAAGTGGTCTTGGCTCGGGAGCTTGGGTACGATCGGGGAAGGTCAGCTATGAGCACCCCCTTTCGCCCGGTCCGAAGACCGGCCTTTACTAACCGTGATATCCGATTTTGAAAACGTTACATGTTCTTATTCCGGTTATTAGCCAAGAATTACTACGTTATGCGCACAGCAAACAAGTATAGACTAGATTGCCTAATTTGGAAATAAACATTGCATATCCGTTCGTTTTGAAAGCGTTTTCGGAATCTGCTACTCACGGGTAGGCTAAAACACGAATTTCAACGAGTTTTTCCAACTCAAGCAATCCAACCTCCACCCACAGGCATTCAAGCAGTTATATCACATAAGCAGCTAGCCTCATGGTAATCATGCTATTATGGCAACACTCACACGCATGCGATATGCTAAAGCATAAAAGCTTACCTAGTACTCCAAGCCAAAACAGAAACCAGTTAGTGATCATATGCGTGATCCTAATTCATGTGAAGTGGCTAGTGCAACACAAGCAATGGTGCAATCTAAACAGGCTCGGCTGTCCTAAGCATGGCATATGGAATGCTACAAATAGCACGTATTCAATTTGGAAATTCGAATACAATGCAGTTAGCGTGATGTACCGAGCCCAATGCATGTAAACAAATGCATGGATGCACGTATGCATTGCATAAGGTATGCTAAAATAAACGTGCCCTAATCTACCATCAAAAGCGGGTAAGTAAAAGGGAAGAAAGAAATGGGTTGGAAGACATGCACACACCCACGCACACTTATTACAATTACGCCCTCGCACAGAGGGACTCAAAAGAATAATACAGTCCCAAAATAATACAGTCCAAATACAGAATAAATTAATTATTACAAAATTTCTATTTATCAAATTAAATGCAAAAAGGAAAGGTGGCCCCCGCCTCGGGATGCGTGAATGATGTATGCTCGAATCCGACTCGCCCGGAAACCCGCATCATGACACTGCTGCCTCTGTTTTCACTGTCCTGTCTTTCTGAAAACTGCCAAAGTCTCAGAACACCTTCTACATACACTGAGGATCACCACCGGCTGAAGGGGAACATCATCGGCTAAAGGGTGTGGCCACCGGCTGCATTTGGAGTCATCGGCTGTTCATAAAGTGCCGGTCGGCACTCTATACTGCCGGTCGGCACAAAATTGCGAGAGGACGTTTGACAAAGAATAGCAAAACAAAGCGATGCATGATATGAATTTTAGAGCAAATTTATGCATGACCAATGTTTCCTATCATGCGTGGGACTCAAGGAAGCATGACCCTTGGTTCTTGGGCCATCAATTATGCATCTTGGTGCATGATAGCCTAAGGAACTAAGTTTGCATTTTAATGTAAAAAATGCATGCAAACACACAAATGAAACCAAAGCCTTATCATGTGTTGGTCAAGGGCCTTGGTGACCAGGAATTGAAATAAGTTGCACCACTTGTAGTGTGAACTTCTCTCAACCCTTACACTTGGTTTGACACCCCAAACCAAGACATGGAATGCATGTATGCAACAAGGCTCAACAATGCAACAATAATGCAAAAATGCAAGGCATACCAAATGCAATGCAACATGATATTAAGTGTGCAATACTAGGCATGCAAAATGCAAGGTGTAATGCAATCATGGACACTTAAGGCAATGGGAATGACATGTAGTAACACTTAATGAATCAATTAAGCAACCACCATGAGGCAAGCATGCAATGGTGGATTTAACTACAATGAGGCAGCCTTCAAATCTCCCCAAAACAGTGGCAAAGCATGCCCAAAATGGTGACCAAAATGCTATACAAGCATGTAAGTAAATAGGCCCAAAACCAAGAGCACCAAAGAGAGCATCTAACTATCATTAACATGACCACTCATGGCACATGTTGGACAACCAAAAACAGTTTCTTAGCATGCAAAAATACACCCAAATCCCCTTATATGGCAGCCCCAAAATGCCCCAAACAAAACAAGCATGCATTAAGCCTATTCCTAAGCATAGAAAGGCACACCTTTAAAGCATGAACGAGGAAATGAATGCAAGCATGAGGGCATGGATTAGAGACTGAAATGTGATCTAAAATGATGCCAAATCATAAGATTAAGGTAGACTAATCATGTTAAGGACTCACACACCAAAAGCTTACAAGCCAACAAGCAAGACAACAATACCAAACATGCCAAACATGGCAAAAACAGTGGCTAACAGCCCCTTTTCATGGCAAATCAAGATCAAATGCTATAACATGCAAGGCTAAAACATGAGGATATGGTAGGCTAATGGCATGGCACACTTCCAAGCAAAGTAAAGTATTACAAAGCAAGTATGAGAGGCATGTTAGGGGCCATAAATCCAACCTAAAACAGAGGCATAACGTATCATATTAACCACAAATATGCTTTGAAATGAAGCCAAAAACAACCATGCACACATGCTATTTTTTTGGCCAAAAACAAAGGCAAGCAAGGGACAAAGGGGAGAGGGGTGTCCCTCCCCTATATGAGACTTCAAAACACCTTCCTCACCAAAAACACCAAGTAAACAAAGCCTTACCAAAAGAACACCAAAATGGCCAAACAAAGCCTTAAAGGGTGAGCCTTTACTCAGACCACAAAATGACCTTAATGAAGGTTCAAGAGCAAGTAAAAACAAGAGTTTTTTCAGTTATAGGCAAAGCTCAAAACACAAAGCAAGAGGGGTAGAAACTAGTTGCAAGAATGGGGAAACTAAAGTAAAGAGTTTACCCTTGAAGATCCCTTGAAGAGCAGGTGGTCCAGCCACTCTCTAGTGGTCAAAGTTGGTCCAAAATCACCACAAACAACCCTCCAAGTCCCTCAATCTCGGAGCTAGGTGTAATAGTGTGTGTAATGGTGTAAAAGTAAGGTAAAACACACTATTTAGGTCTAAAATACACACACAAGGATGAGAGAGATGGAAAATATAGAGAGAGATATATGAGCTGGGTTTTTGATCTCTCAAATGGCCAACCCTCAACCAAGAAGACAAGGCCTCCTCTTATAGAGGAGACAACTTTGTAAGCTTAGCCACTAAGCAAACAAGAGCTTATCCCTCCATACGCGTGTATGGAGGGGAAGCAAATCTTGATCTGTTGCCTAAAAATATCTCAAAAAGCAGCTGCACAAGAGGTCGGCAAGGCAAAATTGTCATTTTGACAAAATTGACTGCCGACCGGCACAAAAGAGTGCCGACCGGCACAAATATAGTGCCGATGGCAACACCAACCAGCCGGTGGCCTCTAGCCACTGCCGGTGGTGTGTGGGGATGCCTCACAAGGCATTCCCTGCCCCTCCAAGGCAAAGCACAAGTGTTTGGTGCAAAACCAGACACAAAACGGTTAAGTTCGGAGGTCCTGAGGCAAGGCGCGTAGCCGAGAACTCCGGGAACTCCAAACGAACACGAACATGGATAATCACCGAGTGTTCAAGCGGTGACGTCCAGGTCTTGAGGACGGTCAAAAATGGGGTGTCTACAAAAAGGTGCTAAACTTTGAGACAAACATACTTTAAGTGGTGAAAATGTAGAAAGAGGCTTCGAAAACAAATTCTAATCGGTTCAAATTGAAGAGAATCGAAAGTTTTCGCGAAACAACTTCACGTGGGGCGTTGGAAAATGCGTATAAAGTGCATATTTGAGAGAGAAAAGGGTTTAGGGAGCAAGAAGAATGTATTTTGGCCTTGGAGGTGTGAAACAAATTGATTTGGAGTTGTGTACTTAAAGAACCGAAGCTTAAAAGACCAAATTGCCCTGAAATTTTGTAAACTTGTCGGCCAACTTTATAACTGGTCGGCCAGCTTCCTGGATGATCTTCAGAGCTCTATTGTTCTCCCTGTGTGTTTTGGTGGTGATTGGAGTTGCCGGTTCTCGAGAAAGTGCAAGAAAAGTACACATTTCGGCTCGAAAATGTCCCTGTGGAACTCTGATTCAAGTCTTCGATGTATGGCTCATCGTCACTCGTCCAAAGAGCGAAGTGTATCCTTTTTAAGTATGTTATGACCCTTCCGAAGGTAAATCAGAGGTCATTGCTGAATTACGCTTGTTAAGGCTTACGTTTCCTCTTTCGGCATTTCCTTTCAAACATACATCTGAAGTTGCGCATTTCTTTTGCATTATCTTGCACTTTCTGTATGCGTTGTCGCGCATGTTTCACCTGCATTGTTATGCACACCACTTGTGGCTTTGTTATACACTCACTACTTGTGTTGGCACGCTCATTTTAGCTGCATTGTTTTGCATCCATACCACATTGTTATGCGTCATACTTAGGTTGCATTGTCATGCATTCCTCGACTTGCGTTATTACGCACTTTTCACTTGCATTGCTATGCATGTTTCTAACAATATTGTACCTGTTGAGTTTCTCTCTTTTGCAGGCACGATATTGTGTGTACGTTTCATTTGAAGCTAGCACGACCAGACGAACTAGACAGGTATTGTATGCACTCCGTGTGAGACGTAGCGAGAATTGTATAATTCTCTTACATCCTTTCTGCATGTAATGTAGTTTGTTTTGTATTCACCTGCTTAAAACTGTTGCATTTATTGTGTATATTTTCTTCGTTACAGCTTTCTTCGCATGATCATAAGTTATGTTCGGCTTCTTGTATTGTCATTCGCATTTTGCCCCTGCCTGCGGGCACATTTCTTTGTTATCTTGCCTGTTTGTCTAAGTCTTCGGCCTTGTCAAAAATGGGTCGTCTCTAGGCTTTGACATTCACTCCCGTCACTTATGACTTTCGAGTTCTGTCAAAGAGGGGCAACTGTAGACACCCCATTTTTGACCGACCTTAAGACTCGGACATCATCGATTGAGCGCTTGGTGATGGTGCATGTTGTGCTCGTTCTGAGGTTTCAGAGTTTTGGCTGAGAGCCTTGCCTCCGGCCCTCGGAACTCTTTGTGCTTTGGCTCGGTTTGCGGACCAAGTCTTGTTTTCCCTTCCCGGAGGGAGGAAGTGGTCTTGTAGACTATCTCTCTGTGGTCGTAGACTACTTTTCATGGTCGTAGGCCACTTGTCCCGTTTGGAGACTAGTTTTCGATTTTTGGAGCCTTTGGCCGCACACCTTGTCTCGGGACCGCTTAACATTCTCCGTTTGGCGTGGTTTTTGAACCACACCTTGTTGCCTCTGCCTAGAGGAACACTGTGGTCCGGGAGACCACTTTTGTGGTTGCATACCACTTTTGATGCTCGTCAGCTAGTTTTCGGGGCTTTTGGCCGCGTGTTTCGCCTCCCGATTTCTCGTCTTGCATCCACTTTGGTTTGTTTTTAGTACAAACCTTGCTTTCCTTGTTTGGAAGGTGGTACAAGGGTGGGAGACCAGTATTTCTCCATGGAGACCACTTTTCCTTTTTCCAGCTAGTTTTCTTGTTAGATAACTGGCTTTCTTGGTCTTTGGACCATCTTTTTTGGTCGGCCACCACACCACCACCTTGCATTTAGTGTGTTGACCTCTCCCACCTATGGCCGACCAGTTTTTGCGCTAGTTGACCACCTAAAGTGGTCGGCCGACCACTTCAAGTTGAAGTGGTCGGCTGCTTTTTGGCACCTTTTTGGAGATATTTTGGGACAGTTGGCACAGCTGGAGAGCATTTGAGCCATCCTCCATACACATGTATGGAGGGATGGCATTCAAGCTTAGCTTCTCGAAGAAGCTTTGGCTTTTCTCTTCTATAAGAGGGAGGCTCCTCCTCCCTCCTCCTGGTTTAGAAATTTGCCCTAAGAGAGTTACATATAGCTTTGTCTCTATATCACTCTTGTTCTTCATTTTTGTGTTCAAAAGTGTAGATTTGTCTTACTTTAACACACACTCAAACACCATCCTTTTGCTACTGAGGTGCTTAGGGGCTGATTTTGGTGTTCTTGGGTTGTCTTGAGTTCAAAAAACCTGCTGGAGTTACAGTTATAAAGAAGGTCTTCAAGGGTGAGCTTTTGACCTTTAAATCCCCCTTTTTTGCTTAAGCTTTTAGCCTATCTTGCATGCTGTTTTAAGCTTAACATATAACTAATAAAAGTTCTATTTTTGCATGCTTTTGATCTTTGTTTAGATCATTTTTGTGTTTGGGGTTGTTTACCCCCTCTTAGGCCTCGTTTGGCCTTATTTTTGAGCCTTTTTGTGAGCTTCGGGACCACCTTGTATTGGCCTTCTCACCACTGAAATCCAGAAGGATTTCAATGGTGGGGATGGTGTTTTAAGGTCCTAAGAAGGGGAGGGCCATCCCCTTCCCTTGCATCTTCAATACATGCCTTAATATGCCTCATGTTTGAGCATCTTTACTAAGTGTATGTTGACCATATCTTAGCTTGTATTTGTGGTTATTCTGCTGTGGCATACCACTGTTTTTACTTGTCCTGGTCACTCCATGTATACCTTATACACTTGTAGTGTAAATCACACACACTAGCTTTGTATGCTTCATGAAGTAGCATGTCATTCTAGCCTATGTTGTGTCCATTTCAGAATGTTTTTGGGCTTGTTTGACCATGTCATACCTCTATTTAGGTTTGGTTTGGTTAGCTTTTGCATGCTCCATGCACTTGTAGTGCATTTCCATGAAATAGCCTAACATGCATCATGTTGTAACATGTCATTTTAGCATGCTTTTGGCTTAGCTTAAAGAAGATTTTGTTCATGTTTCATCATGTCTAGGGTCTGATTTTGGTTGTTTTGGTCATGCATGACTTGCTTTGTATAGCCTTAGTTCAATCTAGCTTGTTAGCTTTGTGTATTGAACCCACTAGCATGCATTGCTTGGCTTATTTTAGTGATTTGGCATCACTTGTTATGTGATTTCAGTCCATGTTTCATGGCCATACACTTGCATCTTTCACTTATTCAATGCGTCGGAGGGTTTCCCCCTTTATGCCTTAACATGAACCATTGCGTATGGCTTCATGCCCTTGCTTGCGAGCCACCATTTTAGTGCTTATTTGGGATTATTATGCCATGACATAACTCTTATTTTTGCTGCTTAAGTCATTCCATGCTTGGTCTTGATAGGTGTAGTGTAATCCACCTTATTTGCCTTGTATGCACCATGCCTTATGTCCTTCATGATAGCATATTTTGGTCTACTTCCATGCATGTTTTAGACTCATTTTAACATGTTCTAGGACTCTCTTGGGTTGCCTTAATCACATGCTTCATGTTTTGTATACTTGTAGTACAAGTGCTCTTGCTTGCTTCAGGCTTTGGGGACTATTGCATGCTTCATTTGTGTTGTGTTCGTGATTTGACATCACTTAAGATGACATTTTAGAGCATTTAGCATTGCCATATTCCTACTTCATTCATGTTTTGAATGCCTTTGAGTATTGTCCATGTTTGCCTAGCTTATGGCTTAGCTCGTATGATCGCATGCCTAGGCCTTTGAGCCCTTATCTCAGCATGTTTTGGCCCTTGTTTTGACCTACTTGAGCTCTGTCCATGCTTAATTTATGCATTTGTGCCATGTATAGCATGCCTCCTTTGTGTTGCTCTTTGCTAGCTTTCACGCCTTAGGACCCTAGCATGCTTTACTTATGTTGCTTGAATGATTTGGCATCATTTCTTGCTTCATTTTAGTGCATTTGGTGTTGTTACACTTGCACATTTGTCACTCTTTGAGCTTTCTTGAGAGTTGTGCTCTTAGGCCTCTTTGATGGCTAATGCATTGTGCATGCATGCCTTGCTTTATGCGCCTTCATTTTAGCATTATGGCCACTAATTCGGACATGGTTGAGGCCTATCAATTTTGGTTTAAGTCCATCATGCATTGTGTATGCCATGTAGCTCATAGCATTGAGTATGCCATGTTGTTTGCATGATTAACTTCGCATTGTGTATGCTACGTAGTCCTTTACATTGTGTATGCCAAGTTGTTCTTTGCATTGAGTATGCATGTTCCTAACATTGCATATTGTTGCCCTTGTCGCATTGCATTGTGCAAGCATGCATTACATTGTGTTGGGAACCTCATTGATTGCCTTGCCTTGAGTATGCCATCTAGTTCTTAACATTTAGCATTGTGTATACCATGTTATTCCTTCCATTGTGTATGTAAGGTTGCTAGTTGCATTGTGCATACCATGTAGATCATCGCATTGTGTATGCCATGTTCATCGTATTGTGCATGCCTTATACCTTGCATTGTGTATGTTTAGGTTACAACATGGCATTGTGCATACTTATTGATATTTGCATTGTGTATGCTAGTTGTTACATGCTTTAGCATTGTGCATGCCATTAGCCTTGTTAGGTTGTTCATATTGCATTGCATGTTTGCATGCTTAAGTCATATTGCATACTTGCATGCTTGAGTTGCATTGTGTATGCCATGCTTGCTTGCATTGTGTTTGGAATAGGTGTTAGTCCAAACACGGGAAACGAGGGACGTTTCATACTTAAAGTGATGAAACGTGCCTTAATTCTCGGTCACCGACGCTCTTGATCATCCATGATAGAGTTTTAGGCTTTATGTGTTTACTTGTGCATTCATTTCATATTGAATTGTGCAACTTTGCCTCTCGGCCATCATGCATTGAAATGCGCAATTGGTGGCCCGAGGGTCGAGAACCACATCTCCCTTGAGCTCATGACATGATAGGGAGGGTGGTTGTGCACACATATCTTGCAAATACATTGCCATGCCCTTTCTTGCTCTCTGTTGTAGCAAATTGCAGTTCAGCAGCAACAACTGGTCGGCCAGCCAGAAACAGTATCTGGCCGACCACTTTTCTTGATTTTCAACAACAAAAAGTGGTCGGCAGGGGTCTGGAAATACCAAAAGTGGTCGGCCACCCTCCCACAAGACTCCCAAGGTGAAGTTTCAGCTTTCTGGAGCTTGGTGCAAGTTTCTGAGAACAAATGAAAACAGAGGCAAATCGGGGCATCGCATTGGATTTCCGAAAGAGGCGACCGAGCATGCATCCAATCTTCTCCCTCCGAGAACCTCCTGCTTTTATTGCTTTCCTTAGCTGCCATGCTTAGATAGCTTGCTTTTGCTTTGGTTTGTACCTTAATTAGTTAATGTGTTTAGCTATTTAATTCGTTTTGTAATAATTAGTTAACTAGGATTAGTTGATTAATTTGTTGTGTAATAATTAGTTTAATTAGCTTAGGTTAGCTAGTTAGCTCTTTATTCGGTCTCTCCCTTAAGAGAGCCAATTGTTGTAATAAGCGTGCGTGTGTATGATGCATGTCTTCCAATCCCCATTTCTTTCTCCCTTTTACTTAACCGCTTACAATGGCTAGTTTTAGGGCATATTTTGTTTAGCATACCTTATGCTTGCATGTTTACATCCATTCGTCTGTATTGCATGCACCGGGCTCGGCGCATCATACTAACTGCATTGTATTTCAATACCTATTTGAATACATGTACCAAGTTGCATTTCACATGACATTCTAGAATAGCCGAGCCTATCTTAGTTGCATTTTGCATGTGTTGCATTAGCCATCTTAACATGAACTAGGATCACGCATCGATTTCTAACTAGTTCCTTATTTTGGCTTGGAGTACACTGTGAGTGTTTACGCTTTAGCATACTGCATGTGTGTTAATGTCGCCATAAAAGCATGCTTGCCATGAGGCTATTTGCTTACGTGATTAACTATCTGAATGCCTTTGGATGAAGGTTGGATTACTTGAATTGGAACAATTCATTGAAATCCGCATTTTAGCTTACTTGCGAGTAGCAAACTTCAAACCATCTTCCAAACAAACGGATATGCGATGCTTTGTTCCAAATTAGGCGATCTAGTCTATACTTGTGTGTTGTGCGCATCACATAGTAAGATTAGCTAATTAACCAGAATAAGAGCACATGTGTTTTCAAAAACAAAATATCATGTTTAGTACAGGCCGATCTTTGATCAAGCGAGCGGGGGTGCTCATAGATGACCTTCCCCAATCGTACCCAAGTTCCCGAGCCGAGGCAACTTTGGTGATGACGGACACATTGCCTTCGGCACGAGTCAGGGTTTCCTAAATTCCCCCAAAATAAAATATTTACGTGGCGACTTTGTATCTAGCAAAGCAGTCCATGTTTGGCACTTCTTTATAAAAATCAGTTTTTCAAAATGATCTGCCGGATTTGGACTTTTTTGTGATTTATCGGTCTTACATCGCACATTATAAGATTAGATTCAGAACCGTGACATTTGAGTAAGAACTGTAGTAGCTCAGAGAACAAAATGAGATTTCCCTCGGGGAGTTCTCCGGAGCGCGTCTACAATAACTAAACAAGTTTTTAAATTTTGTCAACTCTTTTAAAAGAGTTATTTTTCAAAATTGATTCAGAAAACCAAACTAAATGGACCTGAATTTTTTGTTTTTCGTATTTTCTTTTAGTGAATTTTTAAAAATATTTTATGTAATTTTATTTTGTTTTATTTTTAGATGCACCTAATCTACATATACATAAAAAGTATAATATTTGTGGGAAAAAAAAAACTTTAAAAAATTCATCAAATACAAAAAAAAAAAAAAAACGAAAATACTAACATTTAGTACATTTTTATATTTTGTTCTATTTAAGGAATTTTATAAAAACATTTGTACAAATTATATAATTTTTAAGTGTATATCAAGATTAAGTAGATATAAAAAGTTAAAAAAATAATTAAAATATTTAAAAAAAAAATATCAAAACTATTAAAATACAAATTAAAATTTTTAAAAACTCCGAACCACAAAGTTTAATATTCTAATTTGCATGCTATTTCAGAATTCTTATGGCCGTTTCAAAGGACTTCGGCAGTAATGTTGAGTATTTGAAATAGTATCGTTGTGTCTAATGTGATCACATTTGGTGACATAAATTACGGCGTCGTTTGGAAACTTAGCTATCTTAGTTATTTTTTTTGACATTTTAATTATTTTATAAGATGAAAAAAATTGTGTTTGGGAAGAATTGTGGATTTTTATTAGTTGAATAGATGGGTGTGAAAGAAAAAATGATTACTTGAAGTGTAAGATGTGACATTTTGTTTTGTTAGTTATTTTGTTTTATTTATTTTTTTGTGGTCTTTATTAACTATTTTAGTCAAAATCCAAGTTGCCAAACATGATGTAATAACACTGGAGCAAATATATGTAATGTTATTTTAATTTTTTTTATTAATTTAAATAGTAAATCTTTCACTTTACGTTAGTCATTTAAAAGATAATTGGACAAGTATAAATATGAATAGTGTGGATTATTCCTTCAAAACCATCAAATATCTTCTCAGTTTGGTGAGAGGTTTTTTGGTATTCGTCAACACTACCCATCTCATCTTTTATGGCACTTGCTCTATCGTTTCTTAAAAAATAGCTTTAAATTGAAGAATCTTGTTCATAAAAATTCTTAAAAATCTTTAAAGAAAAAACTCCTAACTTTGTACTAATGATGTGTGAAATTGTTAAAATAATGATTTGATATTTACAATGTAGAAATGACATTGTCACAATAGTGCAAATGCTAGTTTTTGGTAAGGTTGGAAATATTGTTCGATTGCTTAATTTTTGGCTTTTGAGATTTAGATGATTGGCAAATGATTAAAAATTAAGAAAAGTGGCAGAGACTTGAGAGGTGAGACGTAGGAGAGAGAATGTGTAAGAGTTTAATATTAAGAGTTTGGAGAATTCTCATACTCCACTACATTTGCTTATATATATAGTATAGATTACGAGACTTTGGCAAAATCTATTAAATATTGCACTGGATTCATCAACAAAATTTAATTTTTTGTTGATTAATAAAAAAAAAAATTGTAAACTTTGAAACATGCTACAAATTCCATCCTAAATCATATATATATAATCAAGTTTAACATTGTCACTACTTACAAATCTTTGGAAGGATTCGTTTTGCATTTCACCAAACACCCACTAAATTATTGAGAATGACAAATTAATTTTCTTGAACAAATATCCTTTTTCATAATTTTTTCAAACAAATACGATATTCACTACGATAGTCATTTTCTAATATCTAATCCCATGACAAAATAAACATGAGATACAGATCATATCTAGCTAAATAGTCCAGGAACAAATAATCTTAGAACTAACAGTTCATAGATTGTAATCCTCTTTTATATAGTATGTCCAAATAGAGTTATTTGTTTGGAGGAATTAAGACATAGGATTGGATTTCATATCCAACACTTCAACTAATCTATTATTTAGTGTGAAAATTGAAGACAAGAATTATTAATCCTTCATATGTGATATAGCGATTCCGATTTTGACCTGATCTTTGTTGTACTCTGGACTCAAGTTTAATGGTTTAATGTTGTGGTTCATCTCTTATTCCCTTTTCCCCTTAAGTTTGTATGTTGGTTTGTTGTGGTTGTGTTTGGGATAGGTTGGTTGCTTGATTTCCAAACTCTTATTGCCCAGATTTTTGCTCCTCCGCTTAAGCGGCACTTCTTGTGCCCTAGCGGGCTTTGCAAACTCTCAGTACCTTTGCAGACCCATAAAACTACTGGTAGAGTGTATTCTACGCTCGAGCGGGACTTTCTACACTCGAGCAGCCACTTCTTGCATTCAAGTAGTTGGTCAAATGTCTGTAAAACTACTGGATGTGTGTTTTCTACGCTCCAGCGTAAATTCTTGCACTCGAGCGGTGTGTGTCTCTTTCATTGTGTCTTGACGCTCAAGCGGCACTTTTTGCGCTCGAGCAGAACAACTTATTGTATCTGATGCTCAAGCGTCACTTCTTGTGCTCGAGCGAATTGTGTGTATATCAGTTCGTGAAAATGATTTTTTACATCAATTTTTCAGATCTTTTCTTCCCAAACCCTAAAGTTGAGACCCTCTTTCTCTAAAACACTCTCTCTCTACATTTTTACCTAGTTCTAGTGATTTCTCCACACATTTTCCTTTGTTAAAAAGAGTGAGCATCTCTAGATCTCCGTTTTGATCCGAATAGAGTTGGATTTGAGCATCTTTGAAGTTTCATCCTTGCTTGGCTTGTCTTCTCTCCTTGAGGTAAGGATTTTCTACACTTTTATATGGCTTTTAACTTAGTTATAAGGATTTTCTACACTTTTATATGGCTTTTAACTTAGTTATAAGGATTTTCTACACTTTTATATGGCTTTTAACTTAGTTATGGGTTGTTGTGTAACAATGGTGGAATTTGGGGTATTATGAACAAACCTAGGGTTTGGGTATTAAATCAAAAGAGGGGTTTCTAAGTGAATGAGCTGCAGATGGTTATGGGATTGAATATGAGGCTATGTTGTGTCAACATAGTTGATTTTGACATTTGGTTTGAAATTTGGAAAGAAGAGGAGTTTGCCCTAAAATGCTTCAGATATTTATTTTGTATAAATAAATGCAATTGATATTGTAAATATGAAATTGGATGGACGCTGATATAAATGGTGGGGTTGGATATGTATTACTTCACACCTTTGGGAATTTGAATAAATTATCTGTCTTGAGATTGAATATCTGTTTAGAAATATCTGTATTGGGCTATCGGTGGAGGATAACTATGATTGTTGTAGAAATTGCAAAAGGATTAGGTGAATTAAAACTAATCCCTTGTTAATTGTCATTGAATATGACTATGTTTTAAATACATTGTACGTGTATGATTTTTTGGGAGGAGAAAGGGGATGTACTCCATTGTTTGGGAGCAGATAGGAGATGGACTCTATTGAAATGAAGTTGGCATGTGTGTCTAGGGTGAAAGTCCCGAAATTGCGCGTATACGTGGGTGTCAATCCTATGGACGAAATTTCCGTAAAATGGCAAATTGAAGTGTTTGTGTGATAATTGTGTTAATTCGGGAACCACTGAGTTGTAGTTTCAGATGGGTTGTCTGAAAGATAATGAAATTGGCTCATAAAGTGAGATGAAATGAATTAACTTAAATTAACGAGAAAGAAAAAGGATTGAGATGTGAATTTTGGTGGTTTATGATTATATAGAATATGGATCTTTTATCACTGGCATTGTAGATACACATTATACTTATATCTTTGTTAAGATCTATATACTGTGTTAGATTGTTTCTGCTAGGCTTTAGCTCACCCTATTTGGGCAAAACCACTTTCAGGTGTTGATGACATGCCTCTGCTAAGGCAATAGCTTGGAGGGACTTTGGAGCAAGAGCTTCATTTTCTTGCATTTTCTTTTGTATAGCCCAGGGCTTTATTTGTATTGAGCTAGTCTCGCTTTTATTATAACCAAGTAATGACTTGGAAAGATGTATGCAACGCCCCAAATTTCTAGCCCAAATGATAATACAACAATCATGGCTCTTTCAAGAAAAACTGAATATAAATCTCCAAACTTACATTGCATGATACAATAGTTCTTCATGCAACAATACATTAATCCAACAACAAGTAAATAAACAAATAAATGCCCCCAAGGGTTTACAAGTTTCCAAGGCTTGAGCCTGGTTACACAAAACGGTTATTCAAACCCACACACATACAGCCCTTGGCTTACACACAGAATCACAGCAAAATGAGAGTCTCGTACTCTCAACATACATTTCCTCGCCCTTAGTTAGGCGACATCACCACATCTTTTCCCGCACAAAAATCCTGTAGGGTGAGCATAAAGCCCAGTAAGAAATCCTTAACAAAGTATATGCATTTTATACAAGTCTCAAGAGATGAAATGCACATGCCATGCTATGCCCTTTCTGAAGATAAATCACATTTTCATCTTTTGAAAACCATTATGCTCAATGATGTCATGCAATTTCAATTGTTCAAAATTTAACAATTTATTTCAAGGACGGTAAATACGACTCTGGTAATCTCTAGGTCGGTGTCTGCAAGTAAACTATTCAACAACTACCAAACTGTAATTTTTACAGGTATTAACCGGAAGGCTCGACACCTATCTGCACGGGTTTTTGGTCTTTCATCCCGGACTTTCAGGCTAACTTATTCAATATCATCTACACCACCTATCAAGAGTTACCAACGTATTTACCCCAAAACCATTTCATGAAAACTTGTTTCTCAACATTCTTTTCTCAATGCAAGTTTTCAAATCAATTTTCAAAGTTTAATGTAACCAAATGAATTGTTATGCCAATAACACAAGATAAATATAAATAATTTTATTCCAATTTATCATCCAAGGAATAACACAATTCCCTTTTCTCAAGTATCCTCAACAATTAGTCATTTCAAGACTATTTCAACGTTTTGAACAATAATTTTTAAAATGAACAACAATTCTCATATTCCCTGAAATTCATCATTTATATAAATATAAATAAGAAAATTTCCAAACATCCCTTTATTTTGACACACAAAATAAATATAACAATATCATTTATGAATTTTCAGTCTCTTTTAAAAAAATCCCCAAATTCTAGGTTTTCTCACCAAAACTATAAACTTAAATCCTTTGACAGAAAACTTTCCAAAATCATCTTTTTTTCAATCAACGAAGATCAAAACCCATAAGATCATTTTAAAAGAACAAGAGACAAATTCACTTTCAAAACCACTCAACTTCTTGAATCAACAATCAATTTTCAAAGCTATCGAAAGATGATTTCGAAAATCATATAGATCTTGCAAAAATATATACATCACTCTAAGAAAATCCCTACCTCAAGTTTTGAAGAAAAAACGAGATGAAACCCCCAAAATCAACGGTGTCAAAACTCGATCTTCACCGCACACAACGAAGCCCTTGAGAAATTAATCAACTTTGATGAAGAACTTATGGTGGAACTCTAATGGATCTTGAGAAATGAATGTTTTGATCCAATTTGGCATAGGAAATGTAGAAAGAAGAGAGAGGAAAGGGTTTTTAGAGAGTGATATGAAATATCAGATTTACGAACTGATATAACATGGTCCGCTCGAGCGTGGAAAGCCCTGCTCGAGCGTCAAATTCACTTTCCTAGTACTTTTGCAGACAGGTCAAACTTCTGAAACCAAACATTCTCCACTCTAGTGCATAAACGGCCACTTGAGCGGACAAGCAACTTCTAATGCATTTTGCATTTTTTGCTTCGGGGGCGCTACCCTAGGGCACGCCAAGAGGCGCTGCCCCCTGGAACCCCACGAGCAGACCGGGCAACTCAATCCCCGCCAGGGCGCTGCCCTTGGACCCGCCAAGAGACTTTGCCCCTTGGACCCCCGCGAGCTGATCGGCCAGCTCGATCCCCGACATACTCATCGAAGTGGTAAAACTGGGATCGCTACAACCTTTCCCCCTTAAAAAAGTTCATTCCCAAAATTTCAAATCAAACTACCCAAACAAAGGGTTTCTAGCAATCAGAACCATAATATTTCATTTTTAAATCACAATATTAACTCTCAACCAAATTCCACCATTTCCACCATGGTTATCTCATTAACAATAACCTCCCAAATACGCATAAACATGAAATTTCTCAAAAAGTAATGGCAAATTTAAACAACCTTATAATTAAAACAACAACGCACATATCAACATGTGGTTAATAGCTTTAAATACGTTTCGCTCAACACTAGGGAATATTACAAAGAAAAGCAACTTAGGCATTTTCAAATAAATTTGGATATTTGGAGCAGACTTCCACCTCCCGTTCCTACGTCGCTTCTTCAACCCGATGGTGTCTCCACAACACCTTTACCAATGGTATAGTTTTTCCCCGTAGCACTTGCTCCCGGGTATCTAATATTTGAACCGATCATTCTTCGTAAGAGGCATCCTCATCTACCTCCAAGTCAGCCCAATCGAGCACATAAGAAGGGTAGGGTTCACACTTCCTAAGCATAGCTACATGAAATACGTTGCGAACTCCCCAAAGTTGTGGCAGTAAAGCTAATCGGTATGCCACTTCCCCAATTCGCTCTAAGATCTCAAAAGGTCCAATAAACCTTGGAAATTATTTAGTACTCTTACCAAATCTCATCAAACCCCGCCTTGGTGAGATTTTTAGAAACACATGGTCACCAACTTCAAAAGATAAAGGTCGTCTCCTCTTATCAGCATAACTTTTTTGTCGGCTTTAGGCCGTAGCTAACCTCTTCCGAATGAGAAAAAGTTTCTCAGTTGTCTCTCTAACAATTTTCAGACCTAGTAATGGTACATCACCCACTTCGGCCCAACAAACTGGTGATCTACAAGGTCGGCCATAGAAGGCATCAAATGGTGCCATCCCAATACTAGCTTGGTAACTATTGTTGTAAGCAAACTCAATCAATGGTAAGTGCTTTTCCCAAGGCCCCTTAAAAGTGCTTTTCCCAAGGCCCCTTGAAATCAAGGACACAAGCTCTAAGCATGTCCTCCAAAATCTGAATGGTACGTTCCGACTATCCATCGGTTTGAGGGTGATAAGCGGTGCTAAGAGTCAACTTAGTTCCCAACACTTCTTGAAGGCTTTGCCATAACCAGACAGTAAAACGAGGATCCCAATCAGACACAATAGTCACAGGGACTCCATGAGGTCGAACTATCTCTCTAATGTACAACTCTGCCAAGTGTTCAACTGAGTCGCTGGTGCACATCGGAATGAAATGGGTAGACTTAGTCAACCTATCAATAATCACCCAAACAGCGTCATTGCCTCGTTGTGTTCTGGGAAGCCCAACTACAAAGTCCATGGTAACACGCTCCCATTTCCAGTCGGCTATCGGTAAGGGTTGTAACAAACCCACTGGTCTTTGGTGTTCGGCCTTCACTTGTTGACAAGTAAGGCACTTCGATACAAATAAAGCGACATCCCGTTTCATGGCCCTCCACCAAAACTGATGACTAAGATCATGATACATTTTAGTACCTCCCGGTTGCACAGCAAGGCATGACTGATGGAACTCCCGAAGTACTTCCTCTCTAGAAGATTCTGGTGCAAACAAACGGTCTAGGTAACGTACACTTAGGTCCGAGTGAATGTTCAAACCTTTCTCTTAATTTCTATTGGAAATCTTAACACAGATTGATTCCACATCACGGTCTCCTCGTTGTGCCTCTATGACCTTACTAACAAAGGTAGGTTGAGCATTCAAAGTAAACAAGGTAGCACTCTCTCTGGACTCACCCAAGTGCAAATCAAACTTTCCAATAACATCTAGCAAATCCCATTCCTGAATGGCCACACTTCCCAAACTACTCACAGATTTTCGACTCAAAGCATTGGCCACCATATTGGCCTTCCTTGGATGATAGTGTAACTCAAAGTCATAATCCTCCATAAATTCCATCCACCTCCGTTGTCGTAAATTTAAGTTTTTTTTGAGAAAACAAATACTTTAGATTCTTATCATCGGAGAAGACTTCAAACTTCTCACCGCACAAGTCATGCCTCTAAATTTTCAAAGCAAAAATCACCACTGCTAATTCTAGATCATGGGTGGAGTAATTTTTCTCATGAGTTTTCAATTGCCGTGAACCGTAGGCCACAACTTTTCCCTCTTGCATCAAGACACAACCAAGTCCATCCCCAGATGCATTACAATAGACAATGTAATTCAAACCCCCTTCTAGAATTATCAAAATTGGTGCGGTAGTCAATCTAGTCTTAAGCTCTTGGAATGACTTTTCACAAGCCTCATTCCATACAAATTTGATACCCTTTCTAGTCAACCTAGTGAAAGGTGTAGCTAGTCTAGAGAAGTCCCTTACAAAACGTCCGATAATACCCCGCTAATCCCAAGAAACTTCGAATTTCAAAAACATTCTTGGGTTGTTCCCAATCCTGTACGACATCTATCTTTGAGGTGTCCACAGTCACTCCCTCTCTAGACACTACATGCCCCAAAGACTTCACCTCTGTTAATCAAAACTCGCATTTTTCAAATTTGGCATACAATTGGTGCTCACTAAGTAAACCCAGCACTACCCGCAAGTGAGTCTCGTGTCCCTTTTCAGAGGTTGAATAAATCAAGATGTCGTCCACAAAGACGACCACAAAACGGCCCAAGTATTCCTGAAAAATTCTATTCATCAAATCCATAAAGGAAGCCGGTGCATTGGTAAACCCAAAAGGCATTACAAGGAATTCATATTGACCATAACGAGTACGAAAGGCCGTCTTCTGAATGTCCTCCTCCTTGACTTTCAACTGATGGTACCCCGACCTCAAATCTATTTTTGAGAAGCAACGAGACCCTCTAATTTGGTCAAACAAATCATCTATTATGGGTAGAGGATACTTGTTCTTAACTGTAACTCTATTTAACTTGCGGTAATCAATACACAACCGCAATGACCCATCCTTCTTCTTCGCAAAGAGAGCCGACGGTCCCCAAGGCAATGTACTAGGGCAAATGAAGCCCTCGTCTAAAAGTTCTTGGAGTTGAATCTTCAACTCATGCAATTCGGCAGGTACAAATCTATACGGTGACATGGAAATCGGTGCCATGCCAGGCACTAATTCAATAGAGAACTTGATCTCCCGATGAGGTGGTAAACTAGTAAGATCTTCTGGAAAGACATCCGGGTATTCACAAACTAACATTGGTAACTCAACACGAGCCTCGTCACTCTCACTATCCAAGAGAGTTGCAAGAAGGCCACTAAGCTTGCTCCTACTACGAGGGTTAACAATTGGCGACAAGGCTCTATCAACTTGGTTGCCTAGAAAATAGAAACGATCACCACCCGAAGTGCACGCTGTAACTCTCTGACGGTAACAATCAATCACAACTTGATAAGAACACAACTAGTCCATGCCTAAAATGACATCAAAACTCGACATATCTAGCAACACAAAAGCAAACGGAAGTTGACGCCCGACAACTTCTATTTCACAATCACGACAACCCCGGTCTAAATCAACTGTACCCCCAACAGGTGACTCTACTCTCAGTGGAGGCACTAACCGTGCTACCTTTAACCCCAATGCAGAAGCAAGTGTAGTAGATATAAATAAATGAGACGCACTCGTGTTTATCAATACATTAGCCGAAGAATTACACACAACAAAAATACCTATCACAACTGAGGATTCTGGCAACTACTCTGGCACGGTAACAGCATACACGCGTCCCTATGGGCCCTGATTGACTTGCACCCCTCTCAGAGCATAGGCCTGTTATACTGACTGAGCTGAAGCGGCTCCCTGATTAACTCGTGAAGCTTGACTGATTGAGCTTGCTGGTGGCTCTGAGTCTACCTCGACCCTGGTGTGCCAGATGTGCCTCCCAACTGTGGGCAAGTTCTCTTCATACGCCCCGGCTGACCACACTGATAACAATTAAACCCTTGACCTTTATTTTGAGACTGAGATTGACTTTGAGATCGGTTAGGTGGTGATACTATTAGCTGCCCTCCTTCCTTCTGTGGGCATGAGAAGGCTTTGTGACTCTGTTGGCCACACTTGAAACACGAGAAGCTACTCGATGCACTTTTTCCCGGACCCGCACTAGGCAAAGGAAAAGTGGATCTAGACTATTGTGGTTCGGACTGGGATGGATAGGTGTTCATACTCTTCTTGTTCTGCCTATAGTCTCCTTGAGACTCTTGGCCCCTAGACCTCAAACTCCGAAGCCTCTCCTCCTCGGCTTGTATGGAAATTTCTACGTGTGTCGCCGTCTCCACAAGACAGTCATATTCCCGAATCATATTTCCGACAAGCTTGAACATAATTTTTGTTTTCAATTTCTTTTCAAATTCAATGCAATGGCGCACTTCCATTGCCACCAACTCTGGTGCAAATCTGGACAAACTAGAGAAGACCGCCTTAATAGATTGGTTTAAAAATGATATCAAAATTGTCTCCATATTTGACTTTTGAAAAAATTGAGTGTAACGCCCCAAATTTCTAGCCCAAATTACAGCAATCATGGCTCTTTCAAGGAAAACTGCATATAAATCTCCAAACTTACATTACATGATCCAATAGTTCTTCATGCAACAATACATTAATCCAACAACAAGTAAATAAACAAATAAATACCCCCAAGGGTTTACAAGTTTCCAAGGCTTGAGCCTTGTTACACAAAACGGTTATTGAAACCCACACACATACAACCCTTGGCTTACACACAGAGTCACAGCAAAATGAGAGTCTCGTACTCTCAACACACATTTCCTCTCCTTTAGTTAGGCGGCATCACCACATCTTTTCCTAAAAAAAAATCCTGTAGGGTGAGCATAAAGCCCAGTAGGACATCCTTAACAAAGTATATACATTTTATACAAGTCTCAAAAGATGAAATGCACATTCCATGCCATGCTATGCCCTTTTTGAAGATAAATCACATTTTCATCTTTTGAAAACAATCATGCTCAATGATGTCATGCAATTTCAATTGTTCAAAACTTAACAATTTATTTCAAGAGCGGTAAATATGACTCTGGTAATCCCTAGGTCGGTGTCTGCAAGTAGACTACACAAGAACTACCAAATTGTCATTTTTACCGGTATTAACCGGAAGGCTCGACACCTATCCGTGCGGGTTTTCAATCTTTCACCTCGGGCTCTCAGGCCAACTTATTCAATATCATCTACACCACCTATCAAGACTTACCAACGCATTTACCCCAAAACCATTTCATGAAAACTTGTTTCTCAACATTCTTTTCTCAATGCAAGTTTTCAAATCAACTTTAAAAGTTTAATGTAATCAAATGAATTGTTATGCCAATAACACAAGATGAATATAAATACTTTTCTTCCAATTTTTCATCCAAGGAATAACACAATTCCCTCTTCTCAAGTATCCTCAACAATTAGTCATTTCATGACTATTTCAACGTTTTGAACAATAATTTTCAAAATGAACAACAATTCTCATATTCCCTAAAATTCATCATTTATATAAATACAAATAAGAAATTTTCCAACATCCATTTATTTTGACACACAAAATAAATACAACAATATCATTCATGGATTTTTAGTCTCTTTTAAAAAATTCCAAATTCTAGGTTTTCTTACCAAAACTATAAACTCAAATCCTTTGAAAGAAAACTTTCCAAAAACATTTTTTTTTTCAATCAACGAAGATCAAAACCCATAACATCATTTTAAAAGAACAAGAGACAAATTCACTTTAAAAATTGCTCAACTTCTTGAGTCAATAATCAATTTTCAAAGCTATCGAAGGATGATTTCAAAAATCATATAGATCTTGCAAAAATATATATATAACTCTAAGAAAATCCCTACCTCAAGTTTTGAAGAAAAAATGAGATGAAACCCCGAAAATCAACGATGTCGAAACTTGATCTTTACCGCACACAACGAAGCCCTCGAGAAGTTAACCAACTTTGATGAAGAACTTGTGGCAGAACTCTAATGGATCTTGAGAAATCAAGGTTTTGATCCAATTTGTCATAGGGAAATGTAGAGAGAAGGGAGAGGAAAGGGTTTTTAGAGAGATATACAAAAGTGATATGAAATATCAGATTCACAAACTGATATAACATGGTCCGCTCGAGCGTGGAAAGCCCCGCTCGAGCGTCAAATACACTTTCCCAGTACTTTTGCAAACATGTCAAATTTCTAAAACCAAACATTCTCCGCTCGAGCGCATAAACGGCCGCTCAAGCGAACAAGCAACTTCTAATGCATTTTACATTTTTTGCTTTGGGGGCGCTGCCCCTCAACCCCATTAGGGCGCTGCCCTAGGACCTGCAAAGGGTCGCTGCCCTCTGGACCCTTGCAAGCTGACCGGGTAGCTCGATCCTCGCCAAGGTGTTGCCCTTGGACCTGCCAAGGAGCGCTGCCCCCTGGACCCCCGCGACCTGACCGGGCAGCTCGGTCCCCGACATACTTAGCGAAGTGGTAAAATTGGGATCGCTACATTGTAAGACCTTCGAACATTTAAATATCTGCTTAACTTTCTTTCCTCTTTACTACTTGTTACATATGCTGTAGATTCAGGATGAACTATTTATAAATGTATATTGCATGTGTCATTTTTGTGTATCAATTCAGATTAATGAAAGTTTACTATTTCGATTATGTTGTCTAGCGTTAATTGTGTTGGGTTGGACTATTGCAATTATCTTTGGGGCGTTACATGAGAGATTATGCTATCCTTGGAGGGATACAAAAAAGCTGAATAATTTCTGTTTTGAATTAGTCGGCAAAACGACTAATGTAGCCCCAACTATTTACTATCTATTTTCCTTCCTCTTTTTTTCACAGAACATTTTATTCTTCTCAATCAAAATGAAAATCCAAGAAGAGAAAAATGCAAATGGGGTCTTATGGAACAAGTATATTAAGAGTTGGTGGTTGATATGTATTTGAGCTGTCCAACAGCAATCAACCATGTGTTCAATTTATGTTTTCGTTTTCCAATTACAATATGCCACATCTCTATTTGAGCTGAAATTTCAACACTTGTAATTTTTATTGATGTTCATTTTAGTGTTATGTATTACACTTGGGTTTGCAACATCCCCAAAATTTACAATAAATACACCCAAAAGCATATATGAATGACAACATAAATCAGAGTATTAGTCCTTTCATTACATATAGTTAATGAATACAAAGAGTTTAACATAAACAAATGCCCTTTAGGCTTACACGTTTCCAAGCCTTAACTTGGTTACAACAAAAGTGAGACTAGCTCTTACAATTAAAGCCCTAGGCTATACAAGTAATGAAACAAAACATAGAAGCTCTTGCTCCTCAAAAGTCCCACCGATGCTATTGCCTTGGAGGAGGCATTCCATCGATACCTGAAAATGTTTTTCCCAAATAGGGTCAGCCACAGCCTAGCAGGAATAATCTAACACAGTATATGAGGTTTAACAAAGGTATATGTGCAATGTGCATACACAATGCCAGGGATAAAACGTTCACATTTTATATAGTCATCAATTATCAAGTCCATGTTCCATCTCATTTTTTTTTTCTTCAATTCATTTCAATACATGAGCCAACTTCATTATTTTTCGATAACCCAAATGAGACTACAACTCAATGGTTCAACAATTTCACAATTAACACATAAACACTTCCAATTGCCATTTTATGGATATTTCATCCGCGAGATCAGCACCCATGTATAAATTTCGGGACTTTCACCCAAGACACTCCAACCAACTTAATTATAATGGAGTTCATCCCTTTCTCCTCCCAAACAATCATGCATATGCAATGAATATAAATAGATAATCACACATGGAGTACATCCTATTTCTTCTCCCAAATAATTATACATATACAATGTATATAATCATAGTCATATTTAATGACAACCAACAAGAGATTCGTTTCAATTCACCTAATCCACATGCAATTTCTACAACAATCAAAGCTATCCTCCATCGATTGCCCAATACATATATTTCTAAATAGATATACAATCTCAAGATAGATAAATTATCCAAAAATTCCAAAGATGTGAAGTATTACATACTCGATTCCACCATCTATTCGAATACTCGCTTAATTTCATGTTTACAATACCAATTTTAATTATTTATACAAAATAATTATGATAATCATTGTAGGGCAAAATCCCCCTTTTTCAAAATATCAATCCAAGTACCAAAATCAACCATTGTGACACCACATGACTTCATTCTCAAACTTCATGTTCATTTATTTTACTTCCACCTAAAAGCCCCTCGTGTCATTTCACCCAAACCCTAGGTTTGTTCAAACTATTCCCCAAATTTCACCATTGTTACACAGCCGACAAATAACTAAGTTAAAAACCATATTAAAGTGTAGAAAATCCATACCTCAAAGAGAGAAAATGAGCCAAGCAAGAGAGAAACCCCAGAGATGTCAAAATCCAACTCTAGCCGGATCAAAGTGAAGATCTTGAGAAGCTCTACCTTTTTATCAAAGGAAGTAGGGTGGAGAAATCACTAGATCTAGATGGAAATGTAGAGAGAATGTGAGTTTTAGAGAGAGAGGCTCTCAACTTTAGGGTTTAGGATGAAAAGATATGAAAATGTGATGTAAAAAGTGATTTTCGCGATATGATATACGCACAGTCCGCTCGGGCAGAAGAGTTGACGCTCGAGCGTCAAACACAATAAATTGTTCCGCTCGAGCACCGAATACACACCACAAGAACTTTTGCATATGACAGACCAATCGCTCGAGCTCAAGAAAGGACACTCGAGTGCTTACCTGCTCGAGCGTAGGAAATGCCACTCGAGCGTGAAAGACACCCTTCCAGCACTTTTGTAGACGTGCAAAGTATTGAGAGTTTTCAAATCCCGCTTGAGCGTAAGAAAGACCGCTCGAGCGGAGGACCAAAATATGTACAGCCCGCTCGAGCGCAAGAATGGCCGATCGAGCGGAGGAGCAAAAATCTGGACAATAAGGTTTGAGAAAAACAAGCAACCAACCTGTTCCAAACGCAACCACAACAACCCAAAGGCCAATTTCAAAGAGATACAAGGGAAGGAAGAGGTAAGAAACAATATGAAAGCATTAAACTCGAGTCTGAAATATCATAAGAGTCGGGTCAAAACTTGGATCGCTATAGGGTTTATCAATAATTTTTTTTATTAACTAACAAAAATATGGGTAAATTATACAAATAGTCCCTATAGTTTACACGATGTATCAATTTGGCCCCTGTTGTTTCAATTTGCTCGATTTTGCCCCATAATTTAATGGATTGTGTCATTTTAGTCAAGTAAATAACAATTGTTAAGTTTGGTGGACGGAAAGTCAAACTAGGTGTCAGTTTGGTCCGTGTAATTTACATAATGTGTCAATTTGGTCCCTGTCAAAATCGAGCAAATTAAAATAATAGGGACCAAATTGAGACATTGTGCAGACTTTCCGTCCACCAAACTTAACAACCATTATTTATTGGATAGGAAAAAATCGAGCAAATTAAAATAACATGGACCAAATTAACACATCGTGTAAAGTATAGGGACCATTTACATAATTTACCCCAAAAATATTTAGTAGACTTTAAAACATGTTACAAGTTCCACACGAAAAATAAAATAAAATTTAAAAGTCAGATTTAAAATTGTCATTATTTTAGTAAACAATTCAAAAGGACAAAATGATCTTTTAAATAGTTATCATTTTTCATAATTTCCCAACAAACATGAAATTTATTGCAATTCATCTTTATTTAGTTAATCCAAACAAATATGATCTGGAAAATTAAAGGCAAAAATTAAGAAATGAAAAATGAAAGAAATGGACTAATCTTAACCTTTCTTCTTAAAACACCCCAATTTTTATACCCAAATGATAATACGATAACCATGGTTTTTTAAAAATAAATCTAAAAATAAATCCCCACACTTGCATTATATGATACAAATAGTTTTCAGGCGATAATACACTCACATCAAATCAAAATAACATAAACAAATAGATACCCCTAAGGGTTTACAAGTTTCCAAGGCTTAGACTTGGTTACACAAAATGGTTATTCAAACCCACACAAATACAGCTCTTGGCTTACAAACAGAGTTACAGCAAAATGAGAGCCTTGTGCTCTCAACACATATTTCCTCGCCTTTAGTTAGGCGGAATCACCATATCTTTCCCTGCACAAAAATCCCGTAGGGTGAGCATAAAGCCTAGTAGGAAATTCTTAACAAAGTACATACATTTTGTTCAAGTCTCAAGAGATGAATGCACATGCCATGCTATGTCTTTTTGCAAATAAAGCATATCTTCATTTTTTGAAAATCATCATGCTCAATGATGCCATGAAATGTCCATTGTTCAAAACTTAACAATTTAATTCAAGGGGCGGTAAATACAACTCTGGTAATCCCTAAATCGATGTCTGCAAGTAGACTATATGAACGCTACCAAATTGTCATTTTTACCAGTATTAACCAGAAGGCTCGACACCTATCCACACGGGTTTTCGGTCTTTTACCCTGGACTCTCAGGTCAACTTATTCAATATCATCTATACCACCTATCAAGACTTACCAACGTATTTACCCCAAAACCATTCCAGGAAAACTTGTTTCTCAACATTCTTTTTTCAACGCAAGTTTTCAAATCAACTTTCAAAGTTTAATGTAATCAAATGAATTGATATGCCAATTTTACAAGATGAATATAAATACTTTTATTCCAATTCATCATCCAAGGAATAACACAATTCCCTCTTCTCAAGTATCCTCAACAATTAGTCATTTCAAGACTATTTCAACGTTTTGAACAGTAATTTTCAAAATGAACAATAATTCTCATATTCCCTTAAATTTGTCATTTATATAAATATAAATAAGAAATTTTCCAAACATCCATTTATTTTGACACACAAATAAATATAACAATATCATTCATGGATTTTCAGTCTCTAAAAGGAATCCCTAAATTCTAGGTTTTCTCACCAAAACTATACAACTCAAATCTTTTGAAAGAAAACTTTCCAAAATCATATTTTCTTCAATCAACGAAGATCAAAACCCATAAGATCATTTTAAAAGAACAAGACATAAACCCACTTTCAAAATCGCTCAACTTTTTAAATCAACAATCAATTTTCAAAGCTATCGAAGGATGATTTCGAAAATCATCTAGATCTTGCAAAAATATATATACATAACTCTAAGAAAATCCCTACCTCAAGTTTTGAAGAAGAAATAAGATGAAACCCCCAAAATCAACATTGTCGAAACTCGATCTTCACCGCACGCAACAAAGCCCTCGAGAAGTTAACCAACTTTGATGAAAAAACTGTGGCAGAACTCTAATGGATTTTAGGAAATCAAGGTTTTGATCTAATTTAGCGTAGGGAAATGTAGAGAGAAGGAAGAGGAAAGGGTTTTTAGAGAGAGAGACCTAACAAGAGTGAGATACACTTAGCCTAAAAAGAAGAAAAGACCAAAATTTCGGACTCACCTACCACCGCACGTGCCACGCTTCTCCCGCACTTGCACTCCCGCACCTACATTTATTGCAGTAGCCAAACAAGCCCTCCCCTATTTTCCGTATGTGCGGCTCAAGCAACTTCGAATGCATTTTGCATTTTTGCTTTGGTGGCGATGCCCCTCGACCCCGCCACGGCGCTGCCCCCTAGACCTCCGCGAGCTGACCAGGCAGCTCGACACCCGACATACTCAGCGAAGTGCCAAAATATGAAAGAATTAAATTCTGATACAACTCTGCAAGGCACATTTCGGGTTGGATTCGCATCTAAAGGTTTGGAGACATTACCTGTTCCAAACACACCATTATAACCCGATAACCAAAAATAAGGGGAATACAAGGGAAACTAAGATACATAACACCATTCAAAACCATACCAACCCGAGCCTGGAACACCACAAGAGACGGGTTAAAACCGGGATCGCTACAACCTCCCCCCTTAAAGAATTTCGTCCCCGAAATTTCAAATGAAACTACCCAAACAAAGGAGGTTTCTAGTGATCAAAACCGCTCTATTTCATTTTAAAATCACAATATTAACTCTCAACCAATTTTTTTTGCCATTTCCACAATGGTTATCTCATTAACAACAACCGTCCACATTAAGCTAAACATGAAGCAAAGAAATGACAATCCGTAACTACTTCATGCTTAACATAACAACATACATAACAACACGTGGTCAACAATTTTAACACATTTCCCTCAAACAATAGAGAATATTACAAGGAAAAACAACTTAAGCATTTTTAAACAAATCTGGATACTTAGAGCGGACTTCGGCCTCCTGCCCCCACGTCGCTTCTTCAACCCCATGGTGTCTCCACAACACGTTTACCAACAGTATAGTTTTGCCCCGTAGCACTTGCTCCCAAGTATCTAATATTTGAATCGGTCGTTCTTTGTAAGAGGCATCCTCATCTACCTCCAAGTCAACCCAATCAAGCACATGAGAAGGGTTGGGTTCATACTTCCTAAGCATAGATACCTGAAATACGTTGTGAACTCCTGAAAGTTATGGCGGTAAAGCTAGCTGGTATGCCACTTCCCCAATTCGCTCTAAGATCGCAAAAGGCCCAATGAACCTTAGAGATAATTTACCATTCTTACCAAATCTCATCAAACCCCGCCTTGGTGAGATTTTTAGAAACACATGGTCACCAACTTCAAAAGATAAAGGTCGTCTTCTCTTATCGGCATAACTCTTTTGTCGGCTTTGGGCCGTAGCTAACCTCTTCCAAATGAGAATAACTTTCTCAGTTGTCTCTCTAACAATTTTCGGACCCAGTAATAGTGTATCACCCACTTTGGCCCAACAAACTGGTGATCTACAAGGTCGGCTATATAAGGCATCAAAATGGTGCCATCCCAATACTAGATTGGTAACTATTGTTGTAAGCAAACTCAATCAATGGTAAGTGCCTTTCCCAAGGCCCCTTAAAATCAAGGACACAAGCTCTAAGCATGTCCTCCAAAATCGGAATGGTACGTTCTAACTACCCATCGGTTTGAGGATGATAAGCGGTGCTAAGAGTCAACTTAGTTCCCAACGCTTCTTGAAGGCTTTGCCATAACTGGGCAGTAAAACAAGGATCTCTATCCGACACAATAGTCACAGGGACTCCATGAGGCCAAACTATCTCTCTAATGTACAACTCTGCCAAGCGTTCAACTGAGTCACTGGTGCACATCAGAATGAAATGGGTAGACTTAGTCAACCTATCAACAATCACCCAAACGACGTCATTGTCTCATTGTGTTCTAGGAAGCCCAACTACAAAATCCATGGTAACATGCTCCGATTTCCACTCGGCTATCGGTAAGGGTTGTAATAAACCCGCTGGTCTTTGTTGTTCGGCCTTCACTTGTTGACAAGTAAGGCACTTCGATACAAATAAAGCGACATCCCGTTTCATACCCCTCCACCAAAACTGACGACTAAGATCATGATACATTTTAGTGCCTCTCGGGTGTACCACAAGGTGTGAGTGATGGAACTCCCGAAGTACTTCCTCTCTACAAGATTCTGGTACAAACAAACGGTCTAGGTAATGTACACTCAGATCTGAGTGAACGTTCAAACCTTTCTCTTCCTTCCTATTGGAAATCTTAACCCAGATGGATTCCACATCACGGTCTCCTCGTTGTGCCTCTATGACCTTACTAACCAGGGTAGGTTGAGCATTTAGAGTAAACAAGGTAGCACTCTCACTAGACTCTCCCAAGTGCAAATCAAACTTGCCAATAACATCTAGCATATCCCATTCCCAAATTGCCACACTTACCAAACTACTCACATATTTTCGACTCAAAGAATCGGCCACTACATTGGCCTTCCCCGGATGATAGTGTAACTTAAAGTCATAATCCTCCATAAATTTCATCCACATCCGTTGATGTAAATTCAAGTCTTTTTGAGAAAACAAATATTTTAGACTCTTAGGATCGGAGAAAATCTCAAACTTCTCACCATACAAGTAATGCCTCCAAATTTTCAAGGCAAAAATTACCTCCGCTAATTCTAAATCATGGGTGGGGTAATTTTTCTCGTGAGTTTTCAATTGTCGTGATCCGTAGGCACAACTTTTCCCTCTTGCATCAAGACACAACCAAGTCCATCCCCGGATGCATCACAGTAGATGGTGTAATCCAAACCCCTTTCCGGAATTATCATGACTAGTGCTGTAGTCAATCTAGTCTTAAGTTCTTGGAAAGACTTTTCACAAGCCTCATTCCAAACAAACTTGACACCTTTCCTAGTTAACTTAGTCAAAGGTCAGCTAGTCTAGAGAAGTCCCTTACAAAGTGTTGATAATACCCGGCTAACCCCAAGAAACTTTGGATCTCAAAAACATTCTTGGGTTCTTTCCAATCCTGTATCGTGTCTATCTTTGAGGAGTCTACAGTCACTCCTTCACTCAATACTATGTGCCCCAAAAATTTCACCTCGGTGAGCCAAAACTTGCACTTATCAAATTTGGCATACAAACACTGCTCCTTAAGCAATTCAAGCACTACCTGTAAGTGAGCCTCATGTTTCTCCTAAGAGGTTGAATAAATTAAGATGTCGTCCACAAAGACGACCATAAAAAGGTCCAAGTATTCTCAAAAGATTCGGTTTATCAAATCCATAAAGAAAGCCGGTGTATTAGTCAACCCAAAAGGAATTATGAGGAATTCATAGTGGCCATAATGCGTACGGAAGGCCGTTTTCTGGTGTCCTCCTCCCGAACTCTCAACTGATGATACCCCGATCTCAAATCTATCTTTGAGAAGCAACGAGACCCTCTAAGTTGGTCAAACAAATCATCTATTCTTGGTAGAGGATACTTGTTCTTAATGGTAACTCGATTCAACTTGCGGTAATCAATACACAATCGCAACGATCCATCCTTCTTCTTCGCAAAGAGAGCTGGTGCTTCCCAAGGCGATGTACTAGGGTGAATGAAGCTTTTGTCTAAAAGCTCTTGGAGTTGAATGTTCAACTCATGCAATTCGGCTGGTGCAAATCTGTATGGTGCCATAGAAATTGATGTCGTGCCAGGCACTAAGTCAATGGAGAACTCTATCTCCTGGTGGGGTGGCAAACTAGTAAGATCCTTGAGAAAGACCTCTGAGTATTCAAAAACTACCCTTGGTAATTCAACACGGGCGCCGTCACTCTCACCATTCAAGAGTGTTGCAAGAAGGCTACTAAGCTTGCTCCTACTACGATGGTTAAAGACTGGCGACAATACCCTATTAACTCGGTTCCTCAGAAAGTAAAAACAATCACCATCTGAGGTGCAAATTGTAACTCTCTGACGGTAACAATCTATCACAGCTCGCTACGAACATAACCAATCCATGCCTAGAATGACATCAAAACTCGACATGTCTAGCAATACAAAAGCAAACGAAAGTCGACGCCTGCTGACTTTTATCTCACAATCATAACACCCTCGGTCTAAATCAATCATACCCCCAACAGGTGACTCTACTATGAGTGGAGACGCTAACTGTGCCACCTCTAACCCTAATGCAGAAACAAATGCAGCAAATATAAATGAATGAGATGCACCCGTGTCTATCAACACATTAGCCAAAGTATTGCACACAACAAAAATACCTCTCACAACTGAGGATCCCGGTAACTGCTCTGGCGCGATAACAGCATACACACGCCCCTGTGGCCCCTGATGAACTTGCTCCTCTCTCGGAGCATAGGCTTGGTGCACCGACTAAGCCGAAGCGGCTCCCTGGTTAACTTGTGAGGTCTAAACTTAGTGAGCCTGTTGGTGGCTCTGAGTCTGCCTCGACCCTGATGCGCCAGATGCGCCACCCAACTGCGGGCAAGTCCTCTGCATGTGCCTCGGCTAACCACACTGAAAATAATTAAACCCCTGACCTCTATTCTAGAACTGAGATTGACCTTGAGATCGATTAGGTGGCGGTGGTGGTAGCATCAACTGCCATCTTCCCTTCTGTGGGCATGGAAAGGCTTTGTGACCCCGGTTGGCCACACTTGAAACAAGAAAAGCCACTCTGTGTACTCTTTCCCAGGCCCGAACTAGGCAAAGGAAAGGTAGACCTATACTGTTGAGATTGGGACTGGGATGGGGAGTTGCCTTTACTCCTGTTATTTTGCCTATAGTCTCCCTATGGTTCTTGGCCCCTAGACCTCGAACCCTGAAGTCTTTCCTCCTCAACCTGCACTATAGTCTCTACATGTGTTGCCGCCTCCACAAGATGGCATAGTTTCAAATCATGTTTCTGGCAACTTTGTACAAGATCTTGGTTCTCAATTTCTTCTCAAACTCGATAAAACGGCGCTCTTTCGTTGCCACCAACTCTGGTGCAAACCGGGACAGGCTAGAAAAGCCGCCTCAAACTCGGTCACGGACATGTAATTTGGTTTGGGGTCTAGAAACTCTTGCCTTAATCTCTCCCTAGCAGTGGGAGGTAAGTACTTATCATGGAAAGCAATCACAAAAGCTTCCCATGTCGATTCCACACTAACCTTGGCATACTTCCACCATTGACCCGTATCTCCTTTTAAGTAGTAACTCGCTAGAGTCACCCTTAGCTCACCTTCTTCTATGTGAAGCATCTCAAATGTCTTCACTGTTTGTTCGAGCCACTCGTCCGCTTTCTTGGGCTGGGGGCCACCAAGGAACTCATCCGGCTTGGCCTGCAAAAACTCTCTAGTAAGGAAACTAGACCATGCCTCTACGGTGTTCTCGTGGGCTTGGTTCTCAGCCCTCAACAAGTTCATAGCCCTTGCTATTTCTCGGGCTAGGGTCCTCATTGCGGTTTGACCCGTTTGTTCCATTTGTTCGGCCACATTAGCTTGGCCTGACTCTTCTTCTTATACCGGGACCTCATGGGTCGGTACCTCATGCATACCCCGGTGAGCCCTACCATGTCTCCCGCCTCTACCACCATCGGTTTGACCTCTTCCTGACATCCTAATAAAGGACACAAGAGAAATAATCTAGCACACTAACTCCTACGTACTCCCAACTTAACTCACATATTTGACCACAACAATGCTATATATGCCTCTACCATATAACAATTAAATTTTACCCCACATAAGCACTTAGTCATGTAAACACATACAGATTATACTCTTATGATGAGATTCGTCCCACGAAAAACCAAGAATTCTTAGTAGAATGAGTATTGATCAAGTACCCTTCTAATAAGACCTCAAGGAATTTAACAGGCGCAAAAAAATCCCAAAAGTCCAATCTCATACCCATTTAGTCACATAAGCATGCTATCCATAGTCACAAAATGTATAACACTTCCTAAGCATGCAAAACGAACCCATTGTGGTTAAACAAGCACTTCCCACGGGCTCCAAGTATTCAAACCCGGTAGTTTTGATACTAAGTTGAAGCACCCCAATTTTTATACCCAAATGATAATATGATAACAATGGTTCTTTAAAGTAAATCTGAAAATAAATTCCCACACTTGCATTACATGATACAAATAGTCTTCAGGCGATAATACACTCGCATCAAATTAAAATAACATAAACAAATAGATATCCCTAAGGGTTTACAAGTTTCCAAGGTTTAGACCTGGTTACACAAAATGGTTATTCAAACCCACACAAATACAGCCCTTGGTTTACAAATAGAGTTATGGCAAAATGAGAGCCTTGTGCTCTCAACACATATTTCCTCGCCTTTAGTTAGGTGGAATCACCACATCTTTTCCAGCACAAAAATCCCATAGGGTGAGTATAAAGCCCATTAGGAAATCCTTAACAAAGTATATACATTTTGTTCAAGTCTCAAGAGATGAATGCACATGCCATGCTATATCTTCTTGCAAATAAATCATATCTTCGTCTTTTGAAAATCATCATGCTCAATGATGCCATGAAATGTCCATTGTTCAAAACTTAACAATTTAATTCAAAGGGCGGTAAATATAACTCTGGTAATCCCTAGGTCAGTGTTTGTAAGTAGACTATACGAGTACTACCAAATTGTCATTTTTATCGGTATTAACCAGAATGCTCGACACCTATTCGCGCGGGTTTTCGATCTTTCACCCTAGACTCTCAGGCCAACTTATTCAATATCATCTACACCACCTATCAAGACTTACCAACGTATTTACCCCAAAACCATTCTAAGAAAACTTGTTTCTCAACATTCTTTTCTCAACGCAAGTTTTCAAATCAACTTTCAAAGTTTAATGTAATCAAATGAATTGATATGCCAATTTTACAAGATGAATATAAATACTTTTATTCCAATTCGTCATTCAAGGAATAACACAATTTCCTCTTCTCAAGTATCCTCAACAATTAGTCATTTCAAGACTATTTCAACGTTTTGAACAATAATTTTCAAAATGAACAATAATTCTCATATTCTCTGAAATTCATCATTTATATAAATATAAATAAGAAAATTTCCAAACATCCATTTTTTTTGACACAAAATAAATATAACAATAACATTCATGGATTTTCAGTCTCTAAAAAGAATCCCCAAATTCTAGGTTTTCTCACCAAAACTATACAACTCAAATCTTTTGAAAGAAAACTTTCCAAAATCATATTTTCTTCAATCAATGAAGATCAAAACCCATAAGATCATTTTAAAAGAACAAGAGACAAACGCACTTTCAAAATCGCTCAACTTCTTGAATCAACAATCAATTTTCAAAGCTATCGAAAGATGATTTTGAAAATCTTCTAGATCTTGCAAAAATATATATATATATATATAACTCTAAGAAATCCCTACCTCAATATTTGAAGAAGAAATGAGATGAAACCCCAAAATCAATGGTGTCGAAACTTGATCTTCACCACACACAACGAAACCCTTGAGAAGTTAACCAACTTTGATGAAGAAACTATGACAGAACTCTAATGGATCTTGAGAAATCAAGGTTTTGATCCAATTTGGCGTAGGGAAATGTAGAGAGAAGGGAGAGGAAAGTGTTTTTAGAGAGAGAGAGAGAGACCTAACAAGAGTGAGATACACTCTGTGATGACCAATAATTTTTAAAAAAAAATAGACAGTGCATAATTTAATTGAGCAAATTTTCGGATTCGACTATTGTGTAAATTCTGTGAGAAAACAGTTCGGTTTTGTATTTTTTTAAAATAGTTCCGGATCTCAAAATATTTTGAAATATTTATATGTTGTTCACATACAAGTCTAGCACTTTGGGTAAATATTTCAGAATTTATTGATGGGTGTTTATTTTATGAAAATTCATGGACTGATTGGTGTTCAGTTTAATTTATAGCAGAATTTTGTTATTTAATTTTGAATGTTTAGATCATGATTTGGATAAATTTTTTGGGTCTATTTTAGTGTATAATTGGACCATGTTTAGCTTATGGCTGGGACCCATGACTTAGATTTAATTTAATTTGGGTTTGTTTAGTGACTCATGTTTAACTGTTTGGTCCTTTTTAATTATGTGATTGGTAGTAATCACCTTAGGAGTTGTTATTATTTATTATACAGGAGTTATAACAAATATTTAATAGTTGATTTTATGGTGTGTACCATATGGTGAAAAATTATATATTTTATAAAGGATGAAAATGTGTATATTTCATAGTGAACAAAATATTATATTTTGTGGTATACAAAAATGTTATATTTTGTGGTGAGAAAAATTATATAATTTTATAATTTATATTATAAAATTTTGAGGTATTATTACAAAAGTTATATTTTTGGGGAAACTAAACTTTAGGAAGCAAACCCACGTAGGTTGCCTCTCCACTTTTTCCTTCCATCTTTTCATTTCCTTTCCTTTATGCATTTCATTTTGGTAGTGGAGTAGAGAGCTCCTTGCTCTCTCTCTCTCTCTCTCTCTCTCTCTCTCCCCTTCCCCTCCATTGTTGGTTTAAGCTTTAAGCTTAGAGCGAGAGTCTTTAGAGTGAGATTTTGCAAAAGTGTTGTAAATGAAAGTTGGAGAGCTCGTCGTGATATTTGCAATGGTAGTCTCGGATTCGTGATCGGGCAAGATTTGCCTTCTTGATATGCTCTTCTTTATTATTTGAGGTAGGGACTTTCTTTATATTTTTACATTAAAGTTGTGTTAGAGTTATTTTGAGAAAATATGTCATTTTAAGAGGTATTGCATATATATATGTATAATTTTCAGATTTTTATTTGGTAATTTTTGAAAGAAAAATTATGTTGAAATGTTAAGAATGTTGGCATTTTGAGATTGATTTTGGAAAAATCATTTTGTATTGTTAATTTTGTAAACAAAATCTGAAAATAAAATTTAAAGGTTGTATGATTGTATTTACATCATATTATGATTAGATGATTTATTTTGAGAAATATAAAGTTGAATTATTTTTTTTATCTTTGATTTTGGAATTTATTTTTGAGAAAAATAAATTGATATTGAGGAATATTATGTAAATTGTTAAGTTGGGATTATAGAGTTGTTTTAGGATTAAAAACTCTAAAAGTGTTATATTCATGATATTTTATGAAAGGTGATATGTTGATGATAAAGTTGTGTTTATTTTTGTGAAAAAAAAAATGTGAAATGTGGACTTTTGAACTCACTACCTTGAAAATGTTACTCTTTAGTATATTTCATAATTTTTGATATAAAGATCATGTGACTAATTAATTTTGGAAAAGTTGTGAAAATTGTTATTGGTAGAGAATTTGAGAAAAATATTACCTCTTTAAGTAGCTCGGTACAAAAAAAATGATTATGTTGAAATATGGTTATGTTTGAGGGATGAGACATGTGAAGTTAGGTTTGGTATTATAAATTTAAAATTTTTTTAATATAATAAACTTACTAATTTAGTGGATTAAATTAGTTTTGGTTAAAAGGTTACATTCCTTATGGTTAAAAGTGTGTTATTGAGATTTACTATAATTTTTGATATAGTAGGATGGAAATGGTAATGTTTAATAAGTATGAGATTTGGTGAAAATCATATTGGTTATCTTGGTTGAGGTGAAACAAAAATTGATCGAAGGTTTTGTGTGAGTCAAAGCAATTGGGAATTTAATAAATAGTTTTAATATTTGGTGTATGTTAATAGGTTATAGATTTTTCTTGAAATGACTAAGTTGGAAGTTTATTACTTTACATGTGGTAAATACATGAACATTGACATTATTATATTATCTCTTGGGATTGTATCATGATATTACATTGATAGAGATATGGAATTTGATCACAATGGAGCATTGTACGGTGGAATTGAAATTGGAACTATTCTAATGCATTGTTACATATTGCATTGCGATTCCATTTCGTTGTTATCATGGATTTCGAATTCAATTGAAAACTATTGTTTTGAGAAAGGAATTGTTTTTGGTGAAACAATATCATTTTGAATTGTTTTGGGTAAATATGTTGGTAAGTTTGTCTAGAGGGTGTAGTTTGATATTGGTTAAGTAGGTTTGAGTATCCATGGTGAAAGACCAGTGTAACGCCCCAAATTTTTAGCCCAAATGATAATACAACAATCATGGTTCTTTCAAGAAAAACCGAATATAAATCTCCAAACTTACATTACATGATACAATAGTTTTTCATGCAACAATAAATTAATCCAACAACAAGTAAATATACAAATAAATACCCCCAAGGGTTTACAAGTTTCCAAGGCTTGAGCTTGGTTACACAAAATGGTTATTCAAACCCACACACATACAGCCTTTGGCTTACACATAGAATCATAGCAAAATGAGAGTCTCGTACTCTCAACACACGTCTCCTCGCCTTTAGTTACGCGATATCACCACATCTTTTCCTGCACAAAAATCCCGTAGGATGAGCATAAATCCCAGTTGGAAATCCTTAACAAAGTATATACATTTTATTCAAGTCTTAAGAGATGAAATGGACACGCCATGCTATGCCTTTTTGAAAGAAAATCACACCTTCATCTTTGAAAACCATCATGCTCAATGATGTCATGCAATTTCAATTCTTCAAAACTTAACAATTCATTTCAAGAGCGATAAATACGACTCTGGTAATCTCTAGGTTGGTGTCTGCAACTAGACTATACAAGTACTACCAATTTGTCATTTTTACCGGTATTAACTAGAAGGCTCGACACCTATCCGTGCTGGTTTTCGGTCTTTCACCTCGGACTCTCAGGCCAACTTATTCAATATCATCTACACTACCTATCAAGACTTACCAACGTATTTATCCCAAAACCATTCCATGAAAACTTCTTTCTCAACATTCTTTTCTCAATTCAAGTTTTCAAATCAACTTTTAAAGTTTAATGTAATCACATGAATTGATATGTCAATAACACGAGATGAATATAAATACTGTTATTCCAATTCATCATCCAAGGATTAACACAATTCCCTCTTCTAAAGTATCCTCAACAATTAGTCATTTCAAGACTATTTCAACGTTTTGACCAATAATTTCCAAAATGAACAATAATTCTCATATTCCCTGAAATTCATCATTTATATAAATATAAATAAGAAAATTTCCAAACATCCATTGATTTTGACACACAAAATAAATATAATAATATCATTCATGGATTTTCAGTCTCCAAAAAGAATTCCCAAATTCTAGGTTTTCTCACCAAAACTATACAACTCAAATCTTTTGAAAGAAAACTTTCCAAAATCATATTTTCTTCAATCAACGAAGACCAAAACCCATAAGATGATTTTAAAAGAATAAGAGACAAACTCACTTTCAAAATCGCTCAACTTCTTGAATCAACAATCAATTTTCAAAGTTATCGAAAGATGATTTCGAAAATCATATAGATCTTGCAAAAATATATATGTAACTCTAAGAAAATCCCTACCTCAAGTTTTGAAGAAGAAATGATATGAAACGCCAAAATTTACGGTGTCGAAACTCGATCTCCACCGCACACAACGAAGCCCTCGAGAAGTTACATAACTTTGATGAAGAACTTCGGTCTAAGTCCCAACGGATTTGGAGAAATCAAAGAGAGAAGATGACTTCTAGAGAGAGAAGCTCTAGATTTGGAAATTTTGGAGAGTTTTAGAGAGAGAGAGAACTGAAAAAAGTGATATAAAATCTCCCCTTACGGACTGATATAACATGGTCCGCTTGAGCGTGAAATACACTTTCCCGTAAGCAATTATTGCTTTCAACTCAACCCCCGTAAGTTGACCGGGTCAAAATCGGGATCGCTACAACCAGAAATCGCGTAGATAGGTGTCGAACCTTTCAGTTAATACTGGTTAAAATGACAGATTACTGGTGTCGAGCCTTCCAGTTAATACTGTTAAAAATGACAAATTGGTAGTACTTGTATAGTCTACTTGCAGATACCAGCTTAGGGATTGCATGAGTCGTATTTACCATATTGGAATTTTATTGAAATTGTTGGATTAATATGTTTTCAAATTGGCATTGTGCATAAGATTTTCAAAGATGAGAAAAATATTTTGAGCATGACATGGCATATGCATTCATCTCATAAGACTGTATAAAATGGATTTGATGAATTGTTTAATTATTTGATTCAATTGATAATGAGATAATTGAATGAATTGAAAAGGATGTTCTATTGCTATCGAAACATGTTTATTTACTTAAGTTAACTTGTTGTGGTTAATTAAATAAATTGAATTTAAGAGATTATGTAATAAAATCATATGGTTTTGACATGATATGATTTTACGTATATGTATGAGTATTTTGGTACCCGCATTATCTTCTAATGTTTTAATATAGGATTGTTCGGTGAGCTAGTGGTTGCTCACCCCCTGCCTGTACATGTGTACAGGGAATGTTTTTCGGATTTGAAGATCAAACAATGGGTTTTACCTTTTCATAAGTGTAATGTAGTGATGGATTGTACTGCTTCATTTGTTGTTTGGCTAAGTGTTATTTTTTTTTTTATAAAGAGTAGTGTCCTCTCTTTTATTGTAAGCCTCAAGGCATTTCTTTTATTTGTATGTAAATGTCATTGTTGTATAACGAGAGGGAATAAGTATATTTAATTATTCATCATTTTATCCGAGGATGAAATGTTATTTGTAAATGGACTTGATTAATGAATATTGGTAATGTTATCCGAGCAATAAAATACGGGGCGTGACACACTCAGCTTAAAGAGAAGAAAAGACCAAAATTTCGGACTCACCTACCACCTCACGTGTGGCGTTTCTCTCGCACTTGCACTCCCGCACTTGCATTTATTGCAGTAGCCAAACAAGCCCTCCCTTGTTTTCCACATGTGCAGCTCAAGCAACTTTGAATGCATTTTGCATTTTTGCTTTGAGTTGCCGCTTGAACTCCATGGTATGTGCCTTGTTTACTTTAATAGGCGGCAGCTCGACCCCCGACATACTTAGCGAAGTGGCAAAACATGAAAGAATTAACTTCCAATACAACTCTGTAAGGCACAATTTGGGTTAGATTCGCATCTAAAGGTTTGGAGACATTACCTGTTCCAAACACACCACTATAACCCGATAACCAAAAATAAGGGGAATACAAGGGAAACTAAGATACGTAACACCGTTCAAAACGATACCAACCCGAGCCCGGAACACCACAAGAGATAGGCCAAAACCGGGATCACTGCACTTCTTTTTTAATTTTGGTTGCAGACTAATCTTATCCTTTCTGTGTTGGTGAATTTTCAAAAATAAAATTAGTTTGTTTTTTGGTAATTTCAAAATCTCTTCTTATTTTTTTCACAAAAACTCTTTTAAGTTTTATACGTTGTCCTAGATCTAAAACGTGAGAGAAATACATTAAGATAATAAACACTCATGAAATATTCATTGCAATAAGAAATTAGTGTTGATGCTTATACTGTTTAGCAGATCTGCTTATATTGAAGGTTAGCATCGGACTAGTTAGACCACATGCTAAAGTCTGTTCTCAGCTAGTTAACCTTAAATGGGAATGTTACCATGGGTTACCATCGGAGCTTAAACCTTATGGAGTTACTCAGCCTGTCATTGTCGGGACCCACTAAAATATACCATATAACCCTCAGCTTGTCATTGTTAGAACCCACTACCATACATTCTCACTGCGCTAAATAGCTTATCATTTCATTCAGTAGTCATAGGAAAATTTTAAAATTTTTTTTTTATATACTTGTGCAGATGAAGTCAGTCCCATTAACAACGCAATTGGAGAGGCTGCTGTGGGGGAAGTTTTGGTGAAATACATTGTCAAACCTGCTGTGACCAGATTGGGCTCTAAAATATTCGAACACCTCTTTGTGCAAGGCCAGAATTTCAAACGCAGAATTGCGATTAAGATGTTCTTCTTTATGTTGCTCCTGGTCGTTCTATATTCTATGTAAGATACATAAATCCCCTTTGTTTTTCTGTTTAAGATTGAAATTAAAGTTCACTAATTTTCTTTTATAGATATTGACATATCTGTATAACAAGACTACTTTACTCAAGTGACAAAAAATACACATATAGTGTGTTAGAACACATCTTGCCTTTAATATTAATCTTTTTTTTTTTTTTTGTCATTATTCTTATAATATTATTTTTTTTCGAGTTGTATATGCATCGCATGTGCAAACTACTAGTGTATATATATATATCTAAGACTCACTTTTCTAAAAAATTGAGCCCAGTTTGGATTTTGGAAATGTTTTTGAGAGTTCAAGATTTTTTCATAAATTTTATATGTTTTAAGTGTATTTAGATTGAGTTGATCTAAAAACTTAAAAAAAAATAAAAATATATATATACATATTTCTATATATTTGTTAGTGTTTAATATTTTCAAAAAAAAAAATCATAAATTTTATACGTTTTAAATATATTTAGATTGAGTGGATCCAAAAACTAAAAAACATTGATTGAAATATTTAAAAAGTTCACTACAAATATAAATAAAAAATCAAAAAATATTTTTGAAAATTTCAAAATCAAGCAGAGTTTTAAAAATTATTTAAGAATTTGAAAAGCAAACAAGTTTTGAATTTTCAAAAATTTAAAAACTATTTTTAGAACATACAACTAAACAAGTTTTAAAATTTTGTCAACTTTTTTTTAAAAAAAAAGCTATTTTTCAAAATTGATTCTGAAAAGCAAACTAAATGGACCTGAGTTTTTTGTTTTCCTTATTATTATTTTTATTTTTTAGTGAAATATTTTAATATTTTATGCATTTGTTTTATTTTTAGATACACCTAATCTGCGTATACTTAAAAAATATAATATTTGTGATTTTTTTTTTGAAAATTCATCAAATACAAAAAATATACAAAAATACTAAAATTTGGTACATTTTTATATTTTGTTCTATTTAATGAATTTTATAAAAACATTTGTACAAATTATATATTTTTTAAGTATATATCAAGATTAAGTAGATATAAAAAGTAAAAAATAAATAAAATATTTTAAAAAATACCAAAACTATTAAAATATGAATTAAAATTTTTAAAAACTTGAAACCATGAAGTGTAATATTCTAATTTCCATGCTATTTCAGGATTCTTTTGATCGTCTCAAAGGACTCTATCAGATGTAATGTTGAGTATTTGAAATGGTGTCGTTGTGTCTAATGTGATTGTATTTGGTGTGATAACCTGTCACGCCCCAAATCCGCCCCTAAAAATTTGGGCATGACCCATTCGAAATTGGACACCAAACCTGATAAATATTACCTATGGGGCCTGAACGGAAGCATTTAATATCATAATAGTATAAAATAATATCCATTGAGCTACCACTACTATGCCAGGATCACAGACAGGACATAATGCAGATAAATATACATTGACGTGTGTTTGGAGATAGCTAAATACATATACATATACATCGAGCTTAATAAACACTTAGGGTACAAATTAAAACTTAACAAAACTCCAAAACTTAAACGGTCAACATCTAACGGCTTAGACACTCAAGGCTTGGCAAGTAGCGGAAGCCACAGGTTAAGGTTGACCTCCGTGATGAGTGCCTCTGAAATGACATAAAATAAAGTGAGTCAAGCTCGGTGAATAATTGTGCGTAAGTCATGTAATATTCAACTCAAACAATAAAGTATATAATCGCATAAGTATATGTTTAATTACTCAGTAAATATAACTCAACAATCATGAGTCCAGCTTTTAACAAAGCTTTAGTATGTACAGAGGATCCAAAATGTTCATATGCTCAAATAACAGAATAGCCATCAGTCCCAAAAGATACAAAATAGCCTTTCGGCCCAGTCATAACAGAATGGCTTATCAGCCCAGAGATAACAGAATGCATAAAGTGTAAGGGTACAGAAATAGCAGAAGTAATAAGTTTTAAAACCAACAATACATATCATGCTACATCATAAACGGAACGGATCGAAAGACAAATATATAAACAGAATACATAAACAGAGTAGATTAATCCCAAAGTCATCTGAATATCGTCAAACCATAGGATACACAAATCATCTCAATTTCATACGGATACTTGGTTTAAGGACGAACATAGGTCCATTTAAAGTCATACCGATGTTTGCCGTCTTTCAACGTTCTCGACTTTTAATCATCTCAATTGGTTGTGTAACATGTTCATGTAATACTTACAATAAACAAAACGTTAGTGATAATAATTGTCAATGATAAATAAAATATATAAATCTTCGTACTATTACTCACTGTGCATTGGATGCGTGGTCCGCCTTTGTAGTTGACCCTACACAATTCGAATACACATAAAAATCGGGTCACATATAGTTTCTTCCGCTTTTAACTTGTTATTCTCTTTATACTAAAATACATATCAAGTTGCAATTCATATCATTAACTCAACACACTTCTTCATTCATATCTCAATTCATTCATATCTCAATACAAGCCAATATAAGTCATGCCATTTGGCAATTCAACTTATCACCCCTAAATATAATTCAACATCCTTCAAAGTGAAGTCTTAAATCCCATTTCATCATTTCATCCTAAGACTCTTATCATCCTTAACATTAATGATCTTGTTCCTTAATTTTCATCTCACATAATAGCATGATTCACCATGTCCCTAATTGAAGTTCATTCAGAATTTTAAACATAATTTCCAAGTCTCACCAAATTCCAATTAAACTTGTATATATCTAATTCAATACCCTAATTTCATTATTCTACTTTCGATTTGGACCAACTCTTTGGTTATCAACCTTAATCGATCTAGGGTTCCAAGAAAATAGTGAAAATTCAAGAAATAATTAACTTATAACCCAACACTTTATATTCTAATTTTTTCCATTGATTAAACATCTAGGATCCATAAGTCATCATTTAAACCCATCAATTGGCCCTCCATGCCTCAAATCCAAATTCCCAAATCTTATAAGTTACTCAATATGCTTCAAAAATGCAAATTTATACATTAATACAATGGAACTACCACCACTCTAGCTCTTAATGTAAATCTTGAAGGAGATTAGAACCCTTACCTCAAGAATCAACAAAGGAGCAAGCTTGAGACGAAACCTCCGCAAATCCAAGTTCCAATCGGTTAAAAACGTTGCTCTTCTCTTATTCTCCATCCTTGATGCCAAAATCATGGTAGATTGTTGCTCAAACTAGAGGAGATCAAGGTTTTGGGCTAGGGTTTCAAGGGTTTCAGACCTAGGAGAAGAGGAAATAAGAAAGGGAAAGAAGATGTGGAAAAATATCTCAAAATCTCGTTTTTAGAGCTGCTGTCCCGTAATTCCTGCTCGAGCGTCCATATTCCCGCTCGAGCGGACTGTTCCAAAGACAGATTCCGAAAACTTCAAATAGGTGTAACTCTCCCATCCGGACTCCGTTTTAGGTCGTTCTTGTGTTCAAATTGAAGCCCCGGAAATAAGCTTTCAATGGTTCTAACCTCACATCCAAATTCAAAGTGAGGAAAAGAAAAGGAAAATGAATGACGGTTGGTCGCAAACTAATTATTCCAATTAAAGTTTTTAGTCCCATCTTACATTACCATCATCTTATCATCTCGATTAATATCCCAAAATAGGGTAAGAACATTTCAAATACACTAAGAAGAACATCAAAAATAAATCCACATGCTTCAGGACCAAACTTACAGGCGACCCGCCGGCGCCAACCCAGCTCGAGCGAGACCAACAAAGTCGTCTGGCTCGAGCGTAAACTCCCCCGCTCGAGCGGAGAATCACAACTCCCAGAATCTTAGGCCGTCTGAAAAATTGCTGGAAACCCCAAAAGTCCGCTCGGCTACCTCCGCCTTCGGCGGAGGAAAGAATTTCTGGGTCGTTACATAACCGGTTTTGTTGTACGTCTTTTCACTCATTGTCTTCGTTGGCTTCATTGCGTTCGGAAGTTTTTTCTCAAATTCCTGTCCTTGTTTATTCTGGGTGAGTGTCACTTGTTTCAGAGGGTGCACGGTCAAGTCCGGAGTGTCTAGAATCGAACCGGAAAAAATCTGAGATGGAGGACTAGGGCCGCAAGTACGGGGAGGTGAGAGTTTTTTCAGCTTGCACACTACATTATATGCAGGTGCGGAGTGAGGTGCGGGGAGGGACCACTGCACGTGCAGGGGTGAAGGCCGCACTTGCGGGAAGACGCTCCACACGTGCGGGAGGGGGCGCCGCGCGTGCCGGCCTCTAGGCAGTCCGAAAATTTGCCTTTTCTTCTCCCTTGGGCTATGTGTATATCACATTTGTATATCATTTTCTCACTCTAAAATCAACTTTTGCTCCTCCTTCTCTCTAAAACTTCCACCAAAACATTTTAAACTTTTGATCTCCTCGGATTCATTGGGGTTTTGACCCAACTCCCTTCATCAAATTTGGAGAGCTAACCGAGAGCTACATCTTGTGCGATGGAGATTTGATTTCAACACCGTCAAATTTTGGGTTTATCATCCTATTTCTCCCCAAGAACTTGAGGTAGGGACTTCTTTGAGTTATATATATATATATATTTGCTAGATTAATGTTAAATTTGGAGCTTCTTGATGATAATAAGAAAGTTTTGGTTTTTGACTTAAGAAATTAATGGCTTGCAAAAGAAATTCATCTTTTGTTTCGTTGAAAGATTTCCTTGAATAGTTGAAGTACATTGCCATAAAAATGATGTTTTGGGGAGATTTTACCAAGAAATAAAGAAATGCATTGTTTGGGGGAAAAACCTAGAAATTTGGGGGTTTTGGTAGATGTTGAGAAATTATGACTTTACTTGTGTTAAATGAATGTTCAAATGGAAATTTCATGGAATTGGATACAAAATGTCAAACTTCTTAGTATGTGATAAATTAGTAAATATTTTTGGAATCTATTGTTTGAGTATGTATGTGTATAAATCTTGATATAACAAAAGGATGAGGATACATGAGATGTGGGATTGCTACTACATTTCGATAGCTATTTAAATACATATGTTATATAGGTGAAATCGTATTGAGAAGAAAAGTGGAAATTGTGATCACAAATGGAGAATTTGTGGAAAAGTTTGTGAATGATAGGATGATGCATCATATGGATAATCACCTCATTACTCGATTGATCATTTCATTGCATGTATTATTATTGCATGAGCACTCTAAATACCTTGCTATTTGTAAACATCGAATTTGGGTTTGAAACTTGCATTAAGAAAGAAATGTTGAGAATTGTATTTATTGAAATGTTTTGGGGTAAATACGTTGGTAAGTTCGAATACGAGATGTAGATGAAATTGGTTAAGTTGGCCTGAGTGTCTGGGGTGAAAGACCGAAAACACGCGTGGAGGAGGTACCACTTACCTTCTGGTTAGCAACTGGGAAAGTGGGGTTTTTGGTAGTGCTAGTTAGGCTTACTTGTAGACACCAACCTAGGGATTACTTGAGTTGTATTTACCACTCCCAATGAATTAAATTCTAAATTTTTGAATTATAGAGAATTTCAAGTTATCATTGTGCATGGTGGTTTTCAAAGAGATGTAAACGAAATCTTTTTGGCATAGCATGGCATATGCATTTCAAATTGGAAAATTCTTGCATAAATGTATATACTTTGCTAGGAATTCTCTACTGGGCTTTATGTTCACCCCTATGGGATTTTGGTGCAAGAACAGACATGGTGATCCTGCCGAGTTGAGGGCGTGGACACATTTTGTAGAGAGTAAATGACTCTTATTTTGTTGTGGTTCAATTTGCTAGCCAAGGGTTATAAATGTATGGGTTCGTGAAACCATTTTTGTGTAACTGGGTTTAAGCCTTGGAATATGTAAGCCCTCAAGGGCATTTTATTTATTTTTGGGATTTGATGTTGTACATGCTACAGATTTATGTATTTTATATCCTTGAATGTATAATTCGCATGTGGGACTATTTTTGTACAAACCTTATTGATTAATGATTTAAAGGTTGGAGAATTGCTATTCTTCTTTAATGGATGTTGATTGATGTACCTAATTAATGTTGGATTATTTTGGGGCGTTACAACTTGCTATCAGAGCTACTGGGTTTGAATAGTTGGGGCTCGCGGGGAGTGGTTGTTATACCATAGTGGGTTCATTATGCATGATTAGGAGACGTCTTGTATTTTGTGATTATGTGATAACATGTTTATGTAACTATATAGGTATGGGATTGGACTTTTGAGATGTTATTTGTGCCTATTAAATTCTTTGAGGTCCTATTAGAAGGGTACTTGATCAATACTCGTTCTATTAAGAATTCTTGGTTTTTCGTGGGAAGAATTTCATCACGAAAGGGTAATCCGTATGTGCTTACATGGCTAAGTGCTTATGTGGAGCATATTGAATTGTTTGTATGGTAGGAAATATATAAATTGTTGTGGTTTAACTTGTGAGAGAAATCGCGAGCACATTTGAGATTATGTGCTAAATTGTTTATCTTATTCCTTAATTAGGATGTCAAGAAGGGGTCAAACCCATGGTGGTAGAGGTGGAAGATGTGGTAGGGCTCACTGGGGTGTGCATGAAGTACCAGTCCATGAGGTTCTGGTGCAAGAGGAGGGGTTAGGCCAAGCTAATATGGCCGAGCAAGTGGGGCAAGTGAAAATTTCGGGGCAAGCTGGTCAAGCCGCAATGGGGGCCCTAGCTCGAGAAATAGCGGGGGCCTTGAGGGAGTCGATGAACATACTAAGGGCGGAGAACCAAGCTAGAGAGAACATCGTAGAGACGAGGGTGAGCTTTCTCACTAGGAAGTTTTTGCGGGCCAAACCGGATGAGTTTCACAGCGACCATGAGCCCAAGAAAGCGGATGAGTGGCTCGAACAGACAATGAAGACATTTGAGATGCTTCACATTGAGGATAGTGAGTTAAGGGTGACTCTTGCGAGTTACTATCTCAAGGGGGACGCTGGCCAATGGTTGAAATACGCCAAGGGCCGAATAGAATCGACATGGTGTAGACACCCCATTTTTGACCGTCCTCAAGACTTGGATGTCATCGTTTGAACACTCGATGATCATCCATGTTTATGTTTGTTTTGAGTTCCTGAAGGTCTCGGCTGTGCGCTTTGCCTTGGAGCCTTTTAACTTGTCTGTTTTGTGCTTGGTTGTGGACCAAAGGCTTGTAGCTTTGTTTCTGGGGAAAGAAGGTGGCCTCTTGGCCAGCCCTACAACCCGTCGGCCAGGGCTTTTGTACATCGGCCATCAGTGGTGGCCGGTCGGCTACACTGATGGCCAGTCAGCCTCGTTAATGGCCGGTCGGCCATTGATAATGACCGGTGGCCTTTTTAGTTCTTTTTCAGATATTTTATGTGCCAGCTGTGGGTCACTGAAGCCATCCTCCATACACGTGTATGGAGGGATGGAAACAAGCTTTTAGCTTGTCAAGTAAGCTTTTGCTTGCATTGTCTATATAAGGGGAGGTCCTTCCCCCATTTTAGAGGTTCTAAATTTTGAGAAGCAAAAATTCTCTCTCTCTAGAATCCTCTCTCTTTCTCTCTCTCTCTCTATATATATATATATATTGTGCTTGAAAGTGCATTTTCTTCACATATTTGCACTAGAACACCTAGTCAAACACCACTACCTTGTTGCTGAGGTGCTTGAGGGTCTTATTTGGGCTGTTGAAGGTTGGCTTTTGGCTCAGAGGTTGCTGTCTTGCTACTGTTCTTCAAGGGTAAGCTTTTTCTTCTCTTAAGATTGTTTGTGTACAGTAGTTTAGGCCGCCTTTGCATGTTGTTTTGGCCTAGTTGTCAACTACAAAAACCTCTATTTTTAAGTGTTAAAAATGGTGGTTTAAAGTGTTTTTTTGGAGTTAAGGGTGATTCACCCTCCTTTATAGCTTATTTGCTAAGCTTTGTGCCATCCTTTAAAGCATTTGAAACAACCTTGTTTTGGCCTTTAAACCACTGAATTCCAGAGGAATTTTAGTGGTGGAAAGGTGGTTTTGAGGTCCAAAATAGGGGGGGGGGGTGGTCCCGTCTCATCATGTCTTGTTTGCATATATTGATGGCCTACCAAGTGAGCATGTGTTTCTCCCTTTGTGAAGCTTAGTTGAAGCATGTTTTTGTAACTTTTTAGACCTGCTCTTACTCTGTTTTTGGCTGGTTTGGCCACTTGTTGCTTATATCTTACACTTTTAGTTTAATCTCGCTTAATAGCCTTGAATGCCTAATGAGTTAGTCCATTATTCTAGTATATGTTAGCACCATTCCAGCATGTTTTTGGCCTTGCTTTAGCATGTTTTAGCTCTATTTTGAGTGGTCTTGATCCTTTGAGGATTGCCTTGTATGGCCATGGTATAGTTGGCTATGCTAATTTTGTGTTTTGGGGCCCCTAGCATGCTTGTTTGAGTTATTTGCATGATATGGCATCATTCTTTTTCTCGTTTTTTGTGCCTAAGTTTTAGCATGATTAGGCCACTATTTTGGCATGATGTAGCTCTATCTTGAGCTGGTTTGATCATTTGAGCATTGTATTGTATTTCTCTAGTGTTGCATCCTTCACTAGTTTCATTGTATTTGCCCCTTCGCATGTTATACATGAAGTGTTTATATGTTGTTCGCATTGCTTGTGTTTGGATCGGAAGTTAATCCAAACACAAGAAATGTGGGACGTTTCATACTTGAAGTGATGAAACGTGTCACATTTTTTAGTCGTCGTCCCCCTTGATTGTGCATGATAGGGTGGAGGCCTTTCGAGTCTTATGTACGCATTCATTGAGCTTGTACAAGCTTGGTTCTTTGGCTACCATGCATCGAAAATGCTTGGTTGGTGGCTTGAGAGCCAAGTGCCACACTCCTTTGAGCTTGAGACATGATAAGGAGGGTGGCAGTACACACATTCCCTTGCAAATACATTGCCATGCCTCCGTTTGCTCTCTGTTGCAGTAAAAGGAGGAAATGCAGGGAAGTAGTGGCCAACTGGCCATCAGTATTGGCCGATTGGCCATCAAATATGCCGACCGGCCACCAGTTTTTGGCCGATGATCACCAACCATGGCCGATCGACCATCAGTGTGTTCTTGAGATCAAACAGAAGCAATCTGGAGGTTGGCACAATTTTCAGAGGTTCAAAGATGTGCAAACAGAGGCATCTAGAGGCAAGGCAATGGATTTTCGGAAGGAAGCAATCGAGCATGCATGCCTCCCTCGCCCGCGAGGCCATCCTTATCGCTTTAGCTAGTTATAGTTAATTATGTGTGCTGTAATTAATTTAGCTTGGTTTATGTTGTAACATTCTAATTAGCTTAGATTAGCTAGTTATTCAATTCGATTTGTAATTAATTAGCTTAGAATAGTTAATTAGTTAGTTAGCTTAGCTTAGCTTAGCGTAGCTAGCTTAGTTTATTTATTCGGACCCTCCTTCGCAAGGGCGTATTATTGTAATAAGCGTGCGTGTGTGTGTGTGCATGTCTTTCAACCACACTTCTTTCTTCCTTTTACTTAACCACTTTCGATGGTTAGGTTTAGGGCATTTTTTCAATTAGCATACCTTATGCTTGCATGTTTGCATCATTCATTTGTCTTGCATGCACCGGGCTCGGCGCATCATTCAAACTGCATTGTATTTCAATACCTATTTGAATACGTGTATCAAATTGTTGCATTCATATGCCATTTTAGATAACCGAGCCTATTTAGTTGCATTATTGCATGTGTTGTATTAGGCATTGCGAATATAGTTAGGATCATGCATGGTTTCTAACTAGCTTTTTGTTTTGGCTCGGAGTACACTGTAAGTTTTTACACTTTAGCATACTTGCATGAGTGTGAGTGTTGCCATGATAGCATGCTTGCCATGAGGCTATTTGCATAAGTGCTTAACTGCTTGAATGCCTATGGGTGAAGGCTTGATTGCTTGAATTGGAACAACTTGATGATTGTGAGTTTTAAGCCCACTTTACGAAGTGGCAAAATCATGTTTTTCTAAGCCCACTTGAGGGTGGCAAATTCGCGCTTTAGCTTACTTGTGAGTAGCACTTTCAAACCATTTTCAAAAACAAACATAAGTTGTTTTGTTACAATTCTCGTGATTGAGTCTATACTTGTATGTTGTGCGCATCACATAGTAAGTTAGCTAAAAAATCAGAATAAGAACACATGTGTTTATAAAAATAACATATCATGTATAGTAGAGGCCGATCCTTTGATCGGGCGAGCGGGGGTGCTCATTTTATGACCTTCCCTTCTCGTACCCAAGTTCCCGAGCCGAGGCAACTTTGGTGATGATGGACACGTGGCCTTTGGCACGAGTCAGGGTTTCATAAATTTCCTAAAATAAAATATTTTGGTGGCAACTCTGTAATCTGGCAAAGCTACCCATGTTTGGCACTTTTTCATTCAAAATTGATTTTCCAAAACCAATTGCCAGATTTGGACTCGCACCCTCTCCGAAAGAGGGGCGCGCAAAGAAAGTTGGGTGCTACACATGGGAAGTATTTATGGTGGCCTTCCAAGACAAGTACCTACCTCTCGCTGCTAGGGAGAGGTTGAGGTAGGAATTTCAGGACCTTAAACAACTTAACATGTCCGTGGCCGAGTTTGAAGCGGCCTTCTCTAGTTTGTCCCGGTTTGCACCGGAGTTGGTGGCAACGGAAGAGCGCCGTTGCATTGAGTTTGAGAAGAAACTAGGAACCAAGATCTTGTTCAAGGTTGCCGGGAACGTGATTCGGAATTATGACCGACTTGTGGAAGTGGCGGCACACGTAGAAATTACCGTAGAGGCTGAGGAGGAAAGAATCCGAGGGTCAAGGTCGAGGGGTCAAGGGTGATAGGGGGACTATAGACCCAACAAGAAGAGCAGAAACACCGTTTCATCCCAATCCCAACCGCAGCAGTTTAGGTCCACTTTTCCCTTGCCTAGTGCAGGCCTGGGAAAGAATGCACCTAGTGGTTTCTCTTGTTTCAAGTGTGGCCAACCAGGTCCCAAGGCCTTTGCATGTCCACAGAAAGGAGGAGGACAACGGATGTTGCCACCACCACCACCTAACCGATCTCAGAGCCAGTCTCAGAGTAGGGGGTAGGGGCCTACTTGCTATCAGTGTGGTCAGTCAGGGCACATAAAGAGGGTTTGCCCACAGTTGGGAGGCGCATCTGGTACATCGGGGTCAAGGTAGACTCGGAGCCACTAGCAAGCTCACTCGGTCCAGACTTTGCGAGTCAATCAAGGAGCTGTTTCGGCTCAGTCAATGCAGCAGGCCTATGCTCTGAGAGATGAGCAGGTTAATCAGAGGCCACAGGGGCGCATGTATGTTGTTACCGCATCGGAGCCGTTGTAGGGATCCTCAGTTGTGAGAGGTAATTTTGTTGTGTGTAACTCTTTGGCTGATGTGTTGATAGATATGGGTGCGTCTGATTCATCCATATATGCTGCATTCGTATCTGTATAGGGGTTAGAGGTAGCACGGCTAGCGTTCCCGCTCAGAGTTGAGTCACCAGTTGGGGGTACAGTTGACTTAGATCGGGGTGTGTAGACGTCCCCGAACGTCCCAGGAGGAGATCCCGTTTTGTTCATTTGGGCTCACTACAGTTCAGGACTCAAAGTCACAGTCCTGTATCTAATCTCACAGAGTGCAATGCAAGGCCGATGAATCATTAAAGAGTCCAAATTTGGCAAATCGTTTTTGAAAACAGATTTTTTGAAAGAAGTGCCAAATATGGACTGCTTTGCCAGATACAGAGTTGCCACCTAAATATTTTATTTTGGGGGAATTTAGGAAACCCTGACTCGTTGCCTAAGGCCACGTGTCCGTCGTCACCAAAGTTGCCTCGGCTCGGGAACTTGGGTGCAATTTGGGAAGGTCACTTCGTGAGCACCCCCGCTCGCCCGATAGATTGGCCTCTACTAACCACGATATCGAGTTTTGAAAACATTATGTGCTCTTATCCCGATTATTAGCCTAGAATTACTATGTGATGCACGCAGCATACAAGTATAGACCGAATCGCCTGAGTTGGAACATAACATTTCGTGTTTGTTTTTGAAAGCGGTTTGTTACTCGCAAGTAGGCTAAAAAAAATGTAGATTTTGCCATCCTCGGGTGGGCTTAGAAAGCATGGTTTTGCCACTATCTAGTGGGCTTAAAACACACAGTCAATGCATTATTCCAATTCTGATAATCCAACCTTCACCCACAGGCATTCAGACAGATATATCACATAAGCACATAGCCTCATGGTAAGCATGCTATCATGGCAAACACTCACACACATGCGGTATGCTAAAGCATAAAAGCTTACCGAGTACTCCAAGCGAAAGAAAGAAACTAATTAGAAAACATGCATGAATCCTAATTCATGTTAAGATGGCTAATGCAACACATGGAAAATGCAACTAAGATAGGCTCGACTATTCTAAACATGGCATATAAAATGCAACAAAAAACATGTATTCAACTTGGAATTGAAATACAATGTAGTTAGTATGATGCGCCGAGCCCGGTGCATGCAATACAGATGAATGAATGCAAACATGCGAACATATAGATGCTAATTGAAACATGCCCCAAACTAACCATCATAAGCTGGTAAATAAAAGGGAGAAAGACGTGGGGTTGGAAGACATACATCACACACACGCACACTTATTACACAATTGCCCTCGCTCGGAGGGTCCGAATAAATAATACAAACCAAACAAATGATTAACTACTCTGCCTAATTAAATATTACAAAACTTCTAATTAATTAACAAATTAGTTGCAAAAAAAAAAAAAAAAAAAGGAAGTGGCCACAGCCCCGCCTCAGGATGATTGGATGATGCATGCTCGATTTGTCTCGCCTGAAAACCTGTTGCCAAATGCAATGCAACCTATACATGCAAAATGCAATGTAGCAAACATGGAAAAATATGCAATGGAACTAGCATGTGCCAACACACAATGAACCAAACATGCAACAAACGCGCGACGAACATGCAATGGTGGACTTAAACCGCAAAGGGTAGACCTCAGCCTTGCCATAAACAGTGGCCAAAAGTGATGGAAATGATGGACAAATGCTCATGCAAACATGCACACCAATGGGCCTAAAACTAAGGCATAAAAGGGAGCATTCCACTACAACTATCATGACCACACATGGCATGGATTATGAAACCAAAAACAGAGTTTCAATGCGTCAAAATACATCCCAAAACCCACTGATATGGCAGCCTAAGGACTTAAACAAAAAGGCATACACCAAGGACTCAAACATGGAGCATAGGACCACAACTCTTCAAGGCATTGAAAGGGTAATCAAATGCAAGCATGTAAGCATAAAACATGGACTGAAATGGCATGATAAGTGATTCCAAATCACTGAAATAGCCTAAGTAGTGCATGCTAAGGACTCACACACCCGAAGCCAACAAGCTAAAATGCAAAGAAGCTATACAAAGCATGGAAAGCATGACCACATCAACACCCAACAGAGCTTAAACATGATAAAACATGACCAAAAACTTCACAAAGCTAAGCCAAAACATGCAAGCATGGTGATCCAAATACAAGATGCATCTCTAGGCAAAATAGAGGAATGCAAAGCAAGTGTATGGTGCATGCAAGGGGTCGACGAACCAACATGGAACAGAGGTAAAACATGCTAGATAAACACCAAATAACCTCTAAAATAAAGCCAAACAAAGCTAGGCATGCATGCTTCCCTTATGAGCCAAAACACAAGCAAATGAGACACAAAGGGAGAGGGTTGTCCCTCCCGTATGCAAGACCTCAAAACCCCATCACCACCACTGAAAATCCTCTGGATTTCAGTGGTGAGAAGGCCAATACACGAAATTTCCCAAAGCTCAACAAAGAACACACAAAAGAGGCCAAACAAGGCCTAAGAGGGGGAGGTCGACCCCAAATACAAAAATGACCTTAATGAAACATCTTAAACATGAAAAATCAGAACTTTTATCAGTTATACACAAAGCTCAAAACAACATGCAAAGTAGGTTAAAAGTTAGTGCAAGAATGGGGAATATAAAGCAATAGTGCTCACCTTTGAAGAACACTTCAAGAACCAAAACTCCAGCCCCCTTTTCTGATCAAAACCACCTCAAAAGCTCCAAGAACAACCTCTCAACACCTCAATAACCAAGGCATGGTGTAACGCTAGGTGTCTTAGTGCAAAACTAAGAACAAAACTCACTTTTGGACACTCTAACACACACAAATGTAGAGAGAGAGGGAGATATAGAGAGAGTGGTGTATATGCCATATATATCTCCAATTTGTTGAACCTCTTTAAAGGAGAAGAGAGACCTTCTTTTATAGAGCAAGACAAGGGCCTAATCTTCTTACAGAAGCTAAACAAAAGGGGTCAAGGGGGTCAAGCTTCTTGAGGAAGCCAAGACAAAGAGTTCAAGCTTCTTGAGGAAGCTAAGACAAAGGTCCAAGCTTCCTCAAGAAGCTAGAGCAAAGGGTGCAAGCTTCTTCAAGAAGCTTAGAACAAAAGGGTGCAAAGGGTGCAAGTCCTCCATACACTGTATGGAGGACAGATCTGTGTGCTCCAGCTAGCACAACTGGTATGCACAATGCCTAAGAAAGGCAAAAAAGAAGTCCCGGCCAGAAAGTATGGCCGATTGACCAAATTAAAGGCCGGCCGACCACCAAAGGTGCCAACTGGCCATCAACAATGGCCGGTGGCAAGAGAACATGGCCGGTGACATCATGCCTTGGTTGGTGGGATCCGGAGATGGCTGACGAGCCATTCTCTGCCCTCAGACGCAAAAACTAACAAGTTCTTGGTCCAAAACCAAGCACAAAACAGTCCAGTTAAGAGATCCTGAGGCAAGGTGCGCGGCCGAGACCTTTGGGAACTCAAAACGAACACGAACATGGATGATCATCGGGTGGTCAAACGATGACGTCCAAGTCTTGAGGACGGTCAAAAATGGGGTGTCTACAGTTTCCCCTCTTTGACAGAACTCGAAAGTCATAACAATGACGGGAGTGAGTGTCAAAGCCCAGAGTCGACCCATTTTTGACAAGGCCGAAGACTTAGACAAAGCATACGAGCTACAGATAAAGATATGCACCTGAGGGCAGGGGCAAAATGCAAGACAATGCACAAAGCCGAGCATAACTCGTGATCATGCAAAGAAAGCTGTAATGAAGCATAACATGCAACAGTTTTAAGCTAGCATAAACCAAACTACGCTACAATGCAGAGAGGGTGTAGGAGAATCATTCAATTCTCGCTATGTCTCACACGGAGGATACAATACCTGTCTGGCTCGTCTGCTCGCGCCAGCTTCAAATGAACCGTACATACAATATCGTGCCTGAAAAAGAAAGAAAACTTAATAGGTACAACATCGTTAGAAAGCATGCATAGCAATGCAAGTGAGAAGCGCGTGACAATGCAGGTGAAGTGTGCATAACAATGCAAGTGACGTGCGAGACAACGCAGGTGAAGGGATACAAGACAGTGCGACCCAAGGACGACGCATAATGATGTGGATGGATGCAAAGCAATGCAAGGAGGGCATGCGCAACAACGCATAACAATGCGAATTGAAACAAGCATAATAATGCTACGTAGGCACAAACACATATAAGTAAAGCATACGCGACAACGCATACAATGTGTGAAAAAGGAATTTGAACACATGTAAGTAAAGCACACGCGACAACGTGTACAATGTGTGAAACAAAAGGGACTTGAACACATGTAAGTAAAGCACATGCGACAACATGTACAACGTGTAGAGGAACCTGAACACATATAAGTAAAGCATGACGCGACAACGCATGCAATGTGTATAGAAACTTGAACACATATAAGTAAAGCATAATGCGACAACGCATGCAATGTGTATAGAAACTTGAACACCTATAAGTAAAACATAACGCGACAATGCATGCAATGTGTATAGAAACTTGAACACATATAAGTAAAGCATAACGCGACAATGCATGCAATGTGTATAAAAGCAAAAAGGGGGCATATTCAACTGAAGCATGGTAAAGGCATGTTATTCATGATGTTAAGATGCAAATTCAGAACAAGACGAGGCATTGTGTAATGTGAGACGCGTAACGAGCGTGACAATTACAGTCAAAACAAAACAATGCGATACCACATGTTTAAAGCGATTTGCGGAATCCGCAAGGCATATAAAAGGATACGAGGAAGGATACTCTTTGTGCGCACCGAGCATCGCACACAGAAGACATAGCTCGAGGTCAATACGAAGGCCAGTTAATGTTCAAAAGTGCCCTTTCTTGCACTATCTCGAGTAATGAAGGTGCCAAACCATATAATTTACCCGAACAAGGGCGCGGAGGTGCATCGACCACTAGGGGAGGCCACCGGTATTAACCCAGATACTTTGCTACCCTTCTCCCCTTTTGCTTTAGTTTCCTTTTTACTGGTAGTTTAAGCACATTGTACTACCACAGGCAAATCTTACTTTTTCAAAACTGTGTATATTTTTTGCAAAAGACATGATGGAAATGAAACAACTATTTTGGTCCAAAGAGGTGTTACACCTGTACTTTTCATGCATCGCATCGCATCGCATTACACAACAATGTAAATGAGGTTTGAATCTTTATTTGAAAAGTAAGCGTTTGCCTCGTAATAATCAGGTAGTGAGCTGACTAACTGTCACACCCCAAACCCGCCCCTAAAAATTTGGGCATGACCACTTCAGAAACGGGGATCTACCATGCTAGGATCACTACCGAAACATAAGGCAGATAAACATACAGTGACGTGCATCTGAGAATTTAGCTATATGCATATACACATATATATATAGACCCAGCCCTCAAGATTGGGCGTACAATAAAAGCATTGATAGGTAAAAGGATTATATACACTTCCCCTTTCAGACAAATAATTAGGGTACAGAATTAAAAGTTTAGTAAAACTCCATAAATGAGCTGCCTTCACTTAAGTGCCTGGATACCCTGAGGTTGACCTAAGAGGAATGGACGCCATGGGTTGAGACTGACCTTTAGGTGGAGTGCCTACAAAAATAGACATAACATAAAGTGAGTCGAGCTCAGTGAATAGTAGTATGTAAATAATTTAATGATAACTTGAATTACAATGTACATATATAAGTGCAGAGAACATATGGTTAACTTTATCTTTTAATTATTTCCAGAATGGCCTTAGGCCTAAATTTTAAACATAATGGCTTCAAGTCCTTGGACAAAGTGGCATTAAGCCCTTTAACAGAATGGCATAAAGCCCTTAAACAGAATGGCATAAAGCCCTTTTCTTGCATGTATGAATTCAAGATGTGGCTCGCACGGATTCTAGAGGTGACTCGCATGGCAGCACTTAGTTCCGTGCAACACTTTGTTTCATACTAACAGATCATACAGAATGGCCATAGGCCCAGATGCCACAAATTGGCCATAGGCCTCATAGATGTTACAGAACGGCTATAAGCCTCATAACTTTCACAGAACGGCCATAGGCCTCATGACTTTCACGTCGGCTTTAAGCCAGTTCACATATGTATGGACTCAAGTGGTGGCTCGTACGGATTCTAGAGGTGACTCGCATTGCAGCACTTAGTTCCGTGCAACACTTTGTTCCATATCAGAAATCATTAGATCTTAAAGACCGGTCAATCCATATCATGTCATAACATAGCGTAAACAGAACAAATAAACAGAAACAAACTCATCCATATTTTAATTAGGCTTGAATCATAAACATACTTAAACCACGGTATTATTACCCCCGGGTAAGGGCCTTGTGCTAAGGATGCTATGAATATTTTTACATATATGGACAATCATTCAATGATTCAAAACGTAACATATCAGAAAATAGAGTATTTCTTGTCATATCATGTCATTACGATACACTTAACAAAGACAGAACAGTTACATCATAATGTGAGTTACATGACAATGTCATTATTATTTAATTTTGTCTTCAGGTTGAGTCATTTGTAAGTCAATCCGACGTTCATCATAATTCTTAACAGTTATTAACGTATAAAACAACTCGTGATCTTATCTAATTATTCATTCTAATGATCCACTCTGGGTAGACATTTACGTCATAAAACACATGTTGAGCCAAATGATCTATAGTAGCCTTTGATAGGCCATTCAGAATATCATGTTCCCAGTAAGCGGGGTTTACATTTACCATTTCTTTCTGTTAACCAATTCCATAGTATTAACTCCCAAATACAGAACACAGTACAACAAGTCTCTTAAAACACATCACTCCTGTTTTTGTATAACACAAGTCACTTTTTAACACAACGAACCCAGTTAGATCTATCTTTAAACTAATCCAACGTTAATAAGTCGTATACAATACTTATGCGAAGTCATAGGTAAGGTACAGATTATTTTTAGAGTCATACCAATGTAAACAAATCTTTCAACGTTCCCATACATTCACACCGATTTCCAATTATCATAAATGTGAATATAATCACTTGCAAAGAACAAAGTGTTAAGTATAAGAATCATTAACGGTAAGTAAATGCACGATCTCTATACTACTACTCACAGTGCTATAGCGGAGTGCTTGACCCTCCTGGGTTATGACCTACACATGTGCACAACTTATTCATTAGTTCTTTTTCTTTCTTAATTCATTTCCTGCTTCATTTTACTTTGAATGAATTTACAGGCATCTTAGGGACATCAAACACATATTTCAAAAATATCAGAGGGTTAAGCATGCAAAACGGAGCGAACAAAATTTTGCAGTTTGGGCCGCACGTGCAGCTCAAGACGTGCGGCGATTCCAAAGACATTGCGATTAGGAAATTCAAGAAACCCCATTTTTGATACACTTCCTCAAGGCTCAAAATAGGTCTTTTAATTAATGGAACATGGTTTAAAAATCATGTACAAAGACATTTCAAACACATATCAATTTGAATGTGAATTAAATGTTTAATTCCTTGCATTACATGAACATAACATAAACATGTTGAATCCTTGAAATATTGTTCCCAAATATCTCTAATATCATCCAAATCCATAAATGAGGTCAAATATGTATAAATAAAGGATAGAATGAAATTCTTCTTTATATAACTCGATGTAATCCCAAATCAATTTAAGCTTTTCAACTCAATCACTACGCATCCTACACAAAGAAAAATCTTCCCTATAGCCAAATAAAGACTTAATTCAAGTAAAATTCACATACCTTAAGCTTTAAACCCTATAATCCTTCTCAGTTCCCCAATCTTTCTTCTTGATGAATCCCTCTACTTCTTTTCAAATGTTTCTCCTCTCAGGAGATATTTTTGTAAAGGCTCACCAAGTCAAATGATTAAAGAACATGGACATATATATAAAAGATGAATAAGGACAAAAATTAATCAGTTTAATTATTCCAAATTGAAATTTTACAGAAAATCATATTAAAAATTAAATATCATGCTGATTTCAAATATAAAATCAATTTCAGGTTATCAAGCCCCTAAGGCTCTCAATTCCTGATTCCAACATTAGAATTGTAATAGATATTTCTCACATTAGATAGATACACGCCTATAAGCATAAGATTTTCTTAACTTAATTTAATTTCATATAAAATTTTACAATAAACATATCATTGCTCAGAATAAGGGATTGAAAGTATACCAGTTACATGTGCGAGGGTCGGGTTATTACACTAACGACAAAAACAACTCGATAAGCAAAACAAAGAACTCGATAAGCTATCCAAGTGTATATACAACTCGATAAGCAAAGCAAAAACTTAAAGAATGTGAAATACAACTCGATAAGCAAATGTACAACAACTCGATAAACAAATAGACGTGACTTCGCAAAATCTCCATCGAAAGACATTGGGGAAGGTTCCGACCACAATTCCTCAACATGTTCAACTTCTAAACAGCTAATAGAACAAGAGGGAAGGCCATCGGCCATAGGGAAATTCCACCGGCCATAATAAATTGCCATCGGCCAATAGTGGTGGTCGGTCGGCACTATTTTTGGCCGGTCGGCCATAAATGGCAAGAACCACTAGAATGCTGACAGTTGTCTTCCACTCACACTTTATCCCTTACAAAAGGCCTCAACTTCGTAGTTTTTCTCAATTCAACACTGATTTGCTCCAAATCGAAGAGTTTCTTGCTCAAAATCTCATAGCTTGGATTGCTAACTTGGATGGCTCGGAAAGGCTGAATTTCTGGGGCTTCGGCATAAACGCACTATTCACTCTGAGTCGTACTCCACTGCACTTTCCGTTCCTCCATGCCGCGGCAAGGTTTTGCAATCCGGTAACACATGTCTTTAGCTTTGGCGGGCAAGAGGTATGTCCTACCTTCGAAGATTTCCAAGTTTTGATGGAATCCGAGCACAACAAAGAAATCTTGCCCAACTTCGCTTCGGCCACGCCCAAGCTTTAGGGCAAATGTGTGGGCTCACGATGCATGACGCTCGATCTTTGATTGGTGACGGAACGCTGGATGTTCCGAGTTTGATTTGCCGATTTTCTGATGCCGGTGACTGCGACGACCATCATTGGCAGGGTTTTCGGCGACACGCCCTCTGTTTGTGCATGCTATCTCATTTATTGCTTGCCTTAGGCTCCGGAGGATCTAGCGTCCGGTTGATTGAGGTTGCTCAAGGCTTAAGGGGGAGCAAAAGTTGAATTGCCATGTCGTTGGCCGAGACATTGATGGGCTTGGATGCTTTTCATCGCCGAGAGATGACCAGATTTGCGGGGAGTCCACTACTGCTGCAGGTAATGTTTCCCACCCCATCTCACATATATATTGCTCACATCACTCGGCCCTCAAGCTTGTTTTTTTCTTTTTCACAAACCCCTTTTCTCACTCTTCTCTCATCGTACATCTCTCTATTCTTTAATCTCTCATTTGTCATCCCTCCCTAGGTGTGGTTGATGGATAAGTTGCAGGTTGCGGACTCTTGCGCGGCATACTCAGCTCGCGGCTATTTCTTCCGACAACGTCTGGTCGATGCCCTGGATGGGGCATGGTGGTTCGACTGGATGTGCAATTTGTCTACAGGCCGCATTGCTTGGCATTGCCCTTGGCTCAATCTACCGGCAATGAGTTTTAGCATGTCCCGGCAGACTAGGATTCAGTTGATTGGCCTGACACACTACGTGTTCTACTTTCCTTTCCGGTTCCAGCGCCAGTTCGGCCATGATCAGACTTGCCCACCAGAGGGGATATAGTACCCTGTTGCATTCCCGGTCTGAGGCGCGCAGCTTGCTTGGTATGCCACATCATGGAGGACTAGAGAGCTCCTGGCCCCCGCTCCCACTTTCAGTTGCACTTTGTCTGATGAGTGTATAGATTGGCTCAACGAAGAGGCACAGATTGGGCCCACTTTGGCGTCAGAAGCTTTGACTAGCTCTGGGAGGGGGCGCAGGAACACCTGACTTAGCTATGCCCCGGATTTATTGCTTTATTAGTACTTTCAAGTTTTCTTTATGAATGTAATCAAAAGCAACTTCAATTTGTATGCAAGAGCAGGAGGACTCTGTATTGAAATCAATAAAATTGAAGGTTGTGGGTACTGAAAATTTTCCGCTTTGGTCCAAAAATGGTCTAAGTTGTAAAAAGATTAATTTGAACAAAGTCAACTTTTATTAAAACTTTTCAAAACCATTTTCGATATGGATCAGAGCTGGACACGCCTGAGATCCGTCACTGAGATGCACAACCCCGGATCCCAGTAATTGGAAAGTTGCCCCTAGTCTGAATAGCACTGCACCGGAGATCACAACCGAAGCTCTTGAACGCTGAATAGACAAAGATGATTGAGATGATCAAACGGGCAAAGTTGATCGGGGAAAAAGTTTATGGCTGAACTTTATGATGAAGTTGCCTGCATATCCCAAAGATGGGAATCAAGCCTTACGTAGTTCAGGCTCGGGTTCACTCGAGTATTTTCACTCTCCTTTTACGCTTTAACTTTTGCTAAGGCCGCCCTTTGCAGGTTTTCAACCTTGCGAGCTCAGTTTTTGTAATTTCAAATTTTTCATGCTCTAACTTTTGCCTAGGTCGCCCTTTCGGGTTTTCAGCCTAGCGAGCCTCTCAGGGGTAATATTTCTTCAACTTGTCCATGTTGATCGGTTGTGAGAACTCTAGGCCATCTAGGTCCATCAGAACGACAGCTCCACCCAACCAAATAAATTTAACGATGTAGCGACCAGTCCAATTGGGTCTGAACTTACCCCTAGGGTCGTGGATGGGAGCTCGGTTGTCTTTGAGCACCAAATCTCCTTCCTTCAGATTCCTGGACTTAACTTTCTTGTTGAAAGCCCTGGCAATTCTGCGCTGATAACCTTGAACATGGTACAGTGCTTTCAGTCTTTTTTCATCGAAGAGCATGAGTTCTTCAAATCTGCTCTGCTGCCAATCTGCTTCGGCTATCTGACACTCAACCAGTACTCGCAAAGATGGGACCTCAATTTCAATAGGTAGAACAGCCTCCATCCCATAAACCAATGAATACGGAGTCGCCCCAGTGGAAGTCCTAATTGAGGTCCGGTAGCCCCACAGAGCAAACGACAACTTATCTAGCCAGTCCCGGTAGGTTTCCACCATCTTCTGCAGTATGTGTTTGATATTATTGTTGGCAGCCTCGACCGCTCCATTGGTCTGCGGCCGATAGGTGGATGACTTGTGAAAAGCCACATTGTATTTTTCCAAGAAATCAATCACTTCCTTCTTGAAGTGGGAACCGTTATCTGAAATGATCTCGTTCAGGACTCCGTAGCGATAGATGATGTTGTTCCTGATGAACTTCGGAACATGTGAAGCCTTCAACACCGCATAGGATTGGGCCTCAACCCACTTTGTGAAATAATCTATCGCGACCAGAATGAACTCATGCCCATTAGACCCCTTCAGAGTGACAGCCCCGATCATATCGATTCCCCAAACTGAAAATGACCATGGCAAAGCCATATTGTATAGCTTCGACGGCGGGATGTTCACGCGGTTTGCATGGATCTAACATTTGTGGCATCGCCAAACAAAGCCGATACAATCCTCCTCCGTGGTGGACCAGTAGTAACCCTGTCTGAGGATCTTTCGAGCTAACATTACCTTGTTCATATGTGCTCCACATTCTCTTCCATGGATGGCCTCCATCAGGCTCTTCGATTTTTTGGCATCAACGCACAACTTATGCATTCCCAGATGACCTCTTTTATACAGTTTACCCCCACAGATGATGAACTGAGCAGCCATTCTTCTAATTGCCCTTTTATCCTTGGCATTTGCCCCTGGTGGATACGCTTCTTTTTCCAAGAAGTTCCAGACATTGTAATACCAAGGGTTCTCATCTTGAACCTCTTCTATGGTAGCAATCAACTCATAAGTCGGCACAAACTTCTGGTCAATGATGATCGGATGCATCCGGACTCCGAAAGGGATGTCTATCATGGAAGATAGAGTTGCTAGTGCATCTGCGAACCTGTTGTTCTCTCTTAATAGATGAACAAAGTTTAGTTTCTCAAACCGAGGAATTAACAAGTCCAAGGCCTGGTGATACATTGTAATCTTTTCTTCTTTGACTTTCCAATCTCCTTTCGCTTGAGACACAACAAGGTTCGAGTCCCCGATGACGTCCAACCGTTTTGCCCCTAGTTCCATGGCTGCTTCTAAACCAGCAATGCATACTTCATACTCTACTTCGTTGTTCGAGACTTTGAACCAAGGTTTGAATGCTAGAGGGATACGGGACTTGTCGGGTGCTATCAGCAACACCCCTACCCCATACCCGTACTGGTTTGACGCTCCGTCAAAGTACATCATCCAGAACTCGTCGTCGATATGCAAAATGGCCTCATCTAGGAATAAGTACTCAACTGCTTCACTTCCTTCCACTGGATGATCGGCTAAGAACTCTGCTACCGCTCTTCCCTTGACTGACTTGCGCGTTACATATTTCAGATCGAATTCGGAAAGCAACAGCAACTAACGAGCTAGCCCACCCGTAAGTGTCGGTTTCTCGAATAGATATTTGATGGGATCTAATCTTGAAACCAACATTACAGAGTGAGCTAACAGGTAGTGCCACAGCTTCCTGGTAGCCCATACCAAGGCTAAGCAAGCCTTTTCCAACGGTGTGTAGCGGGTTTCATACTCTAGCATCTTCTTGCTCAAATAGTAGATAGCCCTCTCTACCTTATCCTCTGATTCCTGTGCAAGCATGCAGCCCATCGTGGTTTCAATCACTGAAAGGTACAAATTCAACGGTTTTCCCGGCTTAGGCGGCGACAGCACGGGTGGGTTCTGTAAGTATTCCTTGATCTGTTCAAAAGCAGCTTGGCATCGGCCGTCCCATTGGAACTTCTTTCCTTTATTCAGGAGACCGAAAAGTGGTTCACAAGTCAAGGTTAATTTTGAGATAAACCGTCTTATGAATTGTACTTTACCCAGAAAGCCTCGCACCTCCTTTTCAGTCCTTGGTGGTGGCATTTCTAAGATGGCCTTGATTTTGGAAGGGTCAACTTCGATACTTCTCTGTGTAATCTAGAACCCCAACATTTTCCCTACTACAACACCGAACGTACACTTCTGAGGATTCAGCCGCAACCGAAATTCTCTAATCCTTTGGAAGAACTTTTGCAAGGCGGTGTAGTGGCCCTCTATTTCTTTGGACTTGACAATCATGTCGTCCACGTACACCTCAACCTCTTTGTGGATCATGTCATGTAATATCGTGGTCGCGGCCTGTTGATATGTAGCTCCAGCGTTCTTCAACCCAAATGGCATCACCCTGTAACAGTAAGTCCCCCCAAGGGGTGGTGAAAGCAGTCTTCTCCCGGTCTTCAGGTGCCATCACTATCTGATTATAGCCCGAGAATCCATCCATGAACGAAAGCAAAGCATGCCCCGCTGTGAAGTCCACTAACTCATCAATATGCGGCAAGGGAAAGTCGTCCTGTAGACTGGCTCTGTTCAAATCCCTGAAATCCATGCATACCGGGATCCTGCCATCCTTCTTCGGCCCCAGAACAATGTTGGCCAACCAAGTCGGGTATTCGGGTACCAGCAGGAACCCTGCATCAATTTGCTTGGTGACCTCTTCTTTAATCTTGAGGGCCCAAATCCGCAGATCCTTTGAGTTTCGCTTAATCTGCCGGGCCTCGGGGTCAAGAGGGATCCAGTGCTGTACAATCTCAGGATCGATCCTAGGCATGTCTTCGTAGGACCACGCGAAAACATCTTTGAAATCTTTTAATAAAGCGACTAAGCGCTCGCGTTCCTTCGAAGACAACGTGGACCCGATCTGGACCAGCCGCGGGTCCTCCTCAGTACCAACATTAACAGTAGTGATTTCATCAACTAAAGGTTTAACAAATCTTTCCTGCTCTTGATCAATTAAGCGTTGCAAAATCGGAGGAATTTCTTCCTCGTCATTTTCATCAAAATTTTGAAAGTCCTGATTCAAGAAATAAATCAAAGGCACAGAAAAGTACTTAGAAACCACAGCCACATCATTCTCATTAATTGCTTCCAAATCGTCCGATTCTTCTGTTACAACAAACTCAAAAGAGAAAGAAAAAGACAACCTAGACAGGACTGTGGTATTCGGGTTATCACTCCCAGGAATACCGGACTCAGACTTAGTCGAGCTGGAACCTGATTCCGATTCAACAGATTCGGAGAAATCAGATTCTGGCTCACTACCTGACCCGATGCTGCTTGACAAAAATCCCTCCTCGTACTGCCAGGTGAGAGAGGGTGCGATGGATGTATCCAAAATGTTTGATGGTAGGCCCGTAGCCATTTCATTCTCGATCATGGACACCGAGAAGTTATCCCCCAAGCACTTCTGTATGATCGGAGGATCTGAAAGTAGACAAGCCAGTGCTACCCCCATTTCGATTTCAGCGCTCTCGGAATCCACTTTCTCATTCTGTTCAACCTCAGCTGATGGGTCTGTCTGTTCCTTGGCAACATCATCCCCGGATAACTGTAGGTCAAAGAAAATCTCAAACCCTGGCACACGGCGCTTCTCTTTGTTTATCCACGGCTCTGGGAAGCCACAAAATGGAAAGTTCTCCTATTCCCGGACAAAGCGTCCGTTTAGGGTACCTTGGATGGGTCGGTGCATTAGCTCAAAAGGCTTCCCTGCCCGCTTTGCTCTGGCTCTCCCAACCATCTCCTTACCTTTCCTTATCCAATCCTCTTTGGTGGGCAGATAACCCAAGCCAAAGGTGTGTAGGTTGTTTGGCACTTCGGCCAATGCTGCAACGCCCTTCCGATCACTCTTTCCCAATCCCATCCCGGGAATGTGTTGAAACTTGTTCATGAGGTATATTGATTGTGTGCTAACATACACCCCCTCATTAACAGCTAAGATGTTCTGCACGACCCGGGCCTCAGCCAGGGTAAAACCCGACATGAACTCATCCTCCATACCATGCTCAATTTCAAAAACTAGCGTAGATACTTCTGGCGGCGGATGGATCGATAAATTTCCAAAAACGATGGCTACTCCCTTCCCCTGGGGGTATTTCACCATCTGATGCAAGGTGGACAAAACTGCCTTTACTTGGTGCAACCACGACCGCCCCAAAAGTAGATTGAAGGTCGCAGGAACTTCTAAGACGTGAAAGTCTACCTCATGCTGTCCTGGCCTAACCTTGGTCTGAATTTTCACTGTCTCCATTACTTCTCTGCTTGTGTTATCATATGCCAGAATCACCTGGGCTGTCGGCACAAAGTCCGCGGTCTTTAAACCGATTGCATATGCAATCCTTGCCGGGCACACATTGATGGCGGACCTTGTGTCGACAAGCACCACGGGTATCCATTTGTTTCTGCACTCCACAAAGATGTAGAGTGGCTTGTTATGGTTCGCACCCTCAGGTGGCAATTCTTTGTTGGAGAAAGTCAACATCGGGGTAGCCCCTCCCAGAAAAACTAAGCCCACCAACTGTTCAGATGTGGTGTCTATTGAGAGCTTGGCCTTGTCCATGGCTGGTAAGACAGCTTGTCGATGCACTCGTGATGCCATAAGTAGTCTCCAGATAGAGATGTCTGCCTGTATCTTTTTCAACTACTTCAGTACAACCTCTTCTTCGAGTTGCTTCTCTTTTTGTTTCTCCGCCTCCTTATCTTTCCTAGACGCCCCTGGCTGATCTAGATGTAGGGGCTTGAAATACCGCCCGCTTCTAATCATATGATCGACTTCGCCGATGTACCAGGTATCGTCTGGCTGGTTGCTCCCCCAATCCTCATCCATGTGGGCAAGACATAGATCATCGTCCTCCCACCACATTCCATCGGTAGCCATCAGACACCTGTCCGGCTTTGGTATGACTGTCCTTGTACTTACAGTACCTTCCATCCACATGGTCGCAGCATTCTCTATCCTCGTGCACATAGCACTTTCAGTCCCCTCAGGGGCCTTAGCTTTCCTGATTCTCTAAGAATCCCCGAACCTTTCTTGTTCCAATCCAAGATACCGGTCGCTCAACACTTCCCGTATTCACAATGCCCAAGTCCTGAGCAAAATTCTTAGCACCGGCGCTCTCCGGCGATGCATTCTGATTTCTGGCCCTTCCGGCCACAACTGATGTTCTTGCCCCTTCCGGGCCCCGTTCCAACTGAGTTTCATCGACAACGTCTGGTAGGTCATCAAGCCACCCAGTGACCTCTGCTGACTCCTCAAAATCTGACCAGTTGACTACCATGCCCTCTGGATCTTGTTCGTTGAAAAATTGAAGGTTAGCAAAGTCCCCTTCCACAGCTGCCAAGTCATCTATCCTCTAACCAGATTCATCCTCCTGTATTACACAAAGCTCTGCCCCAGCCGGCAATTCTACATTTGGCCCAACCTGGCCTACTGATAGAATGTAGTCACTCGGACCGTATACCTCCGCAGCAAAACTCCCAGATTCCTCAGATTCTGACTCAACAATCCCATTCTCCACCAAAGTCATCCCTGTTCCATCTTCGATGGTCACCACCATTGGTTCGGGTTGGGTTCGGGAGACGTCCAACATGCACAGGTCAGTGCTGTCGGGAAGGAACACCTCCAGCTTAGGTAGGTGGGACAGGGTGATATATATGCTGGGGTCGTATGACATGACCCCGGTCTGGATAAAGTTGATGCGTTTGGGAGGTGGAGCTTGGTTGTGTGGTGGGAGAGGGTTGGTTGTGACATTGGGTTTTTCTGGAGGCACAATCACCCTATTATCAATGAGATCTTGAATCTCATGACGTAATCGGAAGCATTGATCGGTGTCATGACTGTGCTGTTGGTGGAAAGTGCAGTACTTGGCTGGATTATGGGAGGGGGGAGTTTTTCTGGTAACAGCCGTGGCTCTAGGGGCTTTAAATGCCCTTTCCTAATCAAAACTCCTAAAGCCTTGGACAAAGACATATATAGTGGAGTGAAAGTTCTTTGGTTTTTGGGTAGGTATCTGGCTGTTTGCGAACTACTACCGGACGCACCGGTGAATGGCGTAGCTGGAAGGTTTCTTGGGGGATTGGTGGTGACCATGCTTACTTCTGAAGCTCTGGTAGTGGCGGCATTGCTTGTGCTTGTATTGGTGTTGCGGTTAATGGGTTCTCCTGGGTTGCTCCCTGTCTTGGTCGATCAGACCTTGTTTCATCGCATCCTCAATTTGTACCCCCATCTCATGTAGATCTGAAAAGGTCGGGAAAGGGAGCCCGATCATTTTCTGCATCAGTTTGGATTGGAGATTGCACACAATCATCCGAATCTAATCCTTGTTAGTGGGCCTAGTGGTCATCATTGAGGCCTTGGCCCTCCAGCGGGTTACAAATTCAGAGAAACCCTCCTTAGGCTCTTGCCTTGTTGTCTCGAGATCGTGGGTGGTAATTTCGATTTGCGTGTTATAGGAGTACTGTGCGATGAAAGCCTCGGCCATCCCATCCCAGTTTTGCTTTACATCGTCTTTCAATTTTGAGTACTAGATGGCCGCCACACCCAACAGGGTCCCGCCAAATAATGAAAGCTTCTGTAGTCTGGTGAGGCCCATCGGCCTTAGTATGTTTGAAAACAAATGTAGATGCACCATGGGATCCCCGGACCCGTCGAAGCGGTCGATCTGTGGCATGTTGAACCGGTCCAGCAGCGTCACAGCCGCGTCGGTATACCCGTCCTCAATGTCTGGGATGGACTTTACCCCTTGGGATTTCTTGAACAACTTCTCAAGCTTGCTCAACTTCAACGCTGTAGGGTCCACCTCAAACTCAAAGAAAGAATCCGGTTGATTGATAGGCGTAGGTGCCTTGGATAGTTGGGGTAGAATCGGGGGCGGAGGTGGCCCCGTTGGGATGTCTGTATCCTCTTGGACATTCTGGACATTCGCCGCCTCCTCGGGTGGTGGGATCCTTGGTGGGGGAGGAGCTTGGTGTGAAGTAGATGCCCCGATTTTGTTGCAGTCTGGCAATTAACTCTACCTGCTGGGCCATGATCTCGGCCTGCTGTTTGGCAAATTCATCTCGACAAACAACGTCCTGTTGCATGGTTTTCATGCTCTCCTGGAGCTGGCACATCATTTCTTCGATCCCTACCACACTGCCTGTACTGCCAGTATATGTTCCCTCTCTGCGGGAGAAACTGGACTTTGATCCCTACTATATTCAGGCGGGGTAGACAAAGCCCTCTCGAATCGATCACGAATCGATATCCTTCGCTTAATCGCCTCCGTCTGGTAGCCGGGGGTAGAGAATGAAACACTGGTTGTCTGTCTACCAGATCCTCAGATCGATGGAGTTGACGACCTCTAGTCCAGAGTGCTTGGGGAATATCTGCTTGGTCTGAAGCAATTGTGCTAAACTATCTAGCAAAAAGATAAATAAAGCAGTAATAAGGAAATAAACAACCAGAAAAACGGATAGCATAACAGCGTAAATAAACACACAACACACAGTTGGGCATCACAACACGCAGTTGATAAGCTGAATAGACTGTTCTCAAACACTGATCATCGTTCCCAAATCACTGGCCCCAAAACTGAATCTGATACCCGCAAAGAATCGATCCTCAAAACATCGGGTCTCGCAGTTCGATGCCCAAACTTGCAAACTAATACATGCATTCCTGTAGAGGCCAACTCTAAAGCACATAACAAACAAGTGAGAGCCAAAACACCCCTATGTTGGGGTACGGTTTCCCTGTCCTAATTTGTCAGGAGCTATAGTTTCACTACACATGCAGCGGTTTCAAACAACCTATAATCGGGTAGCAACCTGTCCTAGCTTGGAATGGTCACTATGGATTCTGAATATGCACTAGGTCGAATGGTCAAAAGGGTGCCCCGGTGACAACCGGGGTTTGTGTTCCCATCGTGGCAAAGCCCGTAACCGGGCACGCTTCTCGAAGCGAGCCTTCGACAAACTGTTTAGGAATAGCAGACGGCAAACACTGTGACTTAGGCGCACCAATGCAAATGCAATGCAAAGAAACACATAAGTGTAATCAAACCAAGATATCATGAGTTCGAGTCAAGCTCTCTAAACTCCCCAACAGAGTCGCCAGAAAACTGTAGACGTCCCCGAACGTCCCGGGAAGAGATCCCATTTTGTTCATTTGGGCTCACTATAGTTCAGGACTCAAAGTCACGGTCCTGTATCTAATCTCACAGAGTGCAATGCCAGACTGATGAATCATCAAAGAGTCCAAATCCGGCAAATCGTTTTTGAAAACAGATTTTTTGAAAGAAGTGCCAAACATGGACTGCTTTGCCAGATACAGAGTCACCACCTAAATATTTTATTTTGGGAGAATTTAGGAAACCCTGACTCGTTGCCTAAGGTCACGTGTCCGTCGTCACCAAAGTTGCCTCGGCTCGGGAACTTGGGTACGATTGGGGAAGGTCACTTCGTGAGCACCCCTGCTCGCCCGATAGATTGGCCTCTACTAACCACGATATCGAGTTTTGAAAACATTATGTGCTCTTATCCTGGTTATTAGCCTAGAATTGCTATGTGATGCGCGCAACATACTAGTATAGACCGGATCGCCTGAGTTGGAACAAAACATTTTGTGTTTGTTTTTGGAAGCGGTTTGCTACTCGCAAGTAGGCTAAAAAAAATGCAGATTTTGCCATCCTCGGGTGGGCTTAGAAAGAATGGTTTTGCTACTATCTAGCGGGGCTAAAAACTCACAGTCAATGCATTATTCCAATTCAGATAATCCAACCTTCACCCACAAGCATTCAGACAGATATATCACATAAGCACATAGCCTCATGGTAAGCATGCTATCATGGCAAACACTCACACACATGCAGTATGCTAAAGCATAAAAGCTTACCGAGTACTCCAAGCCAAAGAAAGAAACTAATTAGAAAACATGCATGAATCCTAATTCATGTTAAGATGGCTAATGCGACACACAGAAAATGCAACTAAGATAGGCTCGGCTATTCTAAACATGGCATATGAAATGCAACAGGAAACATGTATTCAACTTGGAATTGAAATACAATGCAGTTAGTATGATGCGCCGAGCCCGGTGCATGCAATACAGATGAATGAATGCAAACATGCGAACATAGAGATACTAATTGAAACATGCCTTAAACTAACCATCATAAGTTGGTAAATAAAAGGGAGAAAGACGTGGGGTTGGAAGACATACATCACACACATGCACATCTATTACACAATTACCCTCGTTCGGAGGGTCCGAATAAATAATACAAACCAAACAAATGATTAATTACTCTAGCTAATTAAATATTACAAAACTTCTAATTAATTAACAAATTAATTGCAAAAAAAAAAAGAAAAAACGAAGTGGCCGCAGCCCCGCCTCAGGATGATTGGATGATGCATGCTCGATTTGCCTCGCCCGGAAACCCGTTGCCATGCCACTGTTGCCTCTGTTTGCACTGTTCTGCATCTCTGAGAATTGTGAAAATTTTCTTGATGCTTCTGAACCACTCCCTGATCATTTTGGGATGCCACCGGCCAAGGTAAAGATCCACCAGCCATTGATAAATGGTCATCGACCAGTTGTGAAGCCATTGGCCAGATATTTTTGGTCGGTTGGTACTGTATGTAGTCGGTCGGCCAAATCTTCCTGCGGAATCCTGTTCTGACAGCAGCAGAGGACAGACAGTACATGGCAAGGAAATTTCAAAGCAATGTGTGTATGGCCACTTTCCCTATCATTCTATAGACTCAAGGGAGTGTGGCCCTCGGCCCTCGGGCCACCAACCACGCATTTCGATCCATGATGGCCAAAGCCACCAAGCTTGCAAATCAATGTAAATGAATGCAACAAACGAGTGAATGCTTCACGCCCTATCATGTTGAGATCAAGGGCATCGGCGACCGAGGATTGAGGCGTGTTTCGTCACTTTGAGTACGAACGCACCTCATTTCTCATGTTTGGTTTGACACCCCAAACCAAACATAGTACAATGTATGCAATATGGCTCAAGTGTACAAAATGGCATCAAGTATGCAATATGAGGCTAAGTTAGCAAAACATGCCAAATGCAATGCAACTTATACATGCAAATATGCAATATGCCAAGCATGCAAAATGCAATGTAGCAAACATGGAAAAATATGCAATGGAACTAGCATGTGCCAACACACATTGAACCAAACATGCAACAAACGCGCGATGAACATGCAATGGTGGACTTAAACCGCAAAGGGCAGACCTCAGCCTTGCCATAAATAGTGGCCAAAAGTGATGGAAATGATGGACAAATGCTTATGCAAACATGCACACCAATGTGCCTAAAACTAAGGCATAAAAGGGAGCATTCCACTACAACTATCATGACCACACATGGCATGGATTACGCAACCAAAAATAGAGTTTCAATGCGTCAAAATACACCCCAAAACCCACTGATATGGCAGCCTAAGGACTTAAACAAAAAGGCATACACCAAGGACTCAAACATAGAGCATAGGACCACAACTCTTCAAGGGATTGAAAGGGTAATCAAATGCAAGCATGTAAGCATAAAACGTGGACTGAAATGGCATGATAAGTGATTCCAAATCACTGAAATAGCCTAAGTAGTGCATGCTAAGACTCACACACCCGAAGCCAACAAGCTAAAATGCAAAGAAGCTATACAAAGCATGGAAAGCATGACCACATCAACACCCAACAGAGCTTAAACATGATAAAACATGACCAAAAACTTCACAAAGCTAAGCCAAAACATGCAAGCATGGTGATCCAAATGCAAGATGCATCTCTAGGCAAAATAGAGGAATGCAAAGCAAGTGTATGGTGCATGCAAGGGGTTGACGAACCAACATGGAACAGAGGTAAAAACATGCTAGATAAACACCAAATAACCTTTGAAATAAAGCCAAACAAAGCTAGGCATGCATGCTTCCCTTATGAGCCAAAACACAAGCAAATGAAACACAAAGGGAGAGGGGTGTCCCTCCCCTATGCAAGACCTCAAAACCCCTTCACCACCACTGAAAGTCCTCTAGATTTCAGTGGTGAGAAGGCCAATACATGAAATTTCCCAAAGCTCAACAAAGAAGGCACAAAAGAGGCCAAACAAGGCCTAAGAGGGGGAGGTCGACCCCAAACACAAAAATGACCTTAACAAAACATCTTAAACATGACAAATTAGAGCTTTTATCAGTTATACACAAAGCTCAAAACAGCATGCAAAGTAGGTTAAAAGCTAGTGCAAGAATGGGGAATATAAAGCAATAGTGCTCACCCTTGAAGAACACTTCAAGAACCAGAACTCCAGCCCCCTTTTCTAATCAAAACCAACTCAAAAGCTCCAAGAACAACCTCTCAACACCTCAATAACCAAGGTATGGTGTAACACTAGGTGTCTTAGTGCAAAACTAAGAACAAAACTCACTTTTGGACACTCTAACACATACAAATGTAGAGAGAGAGGGAGATATAGAGAGAGAGTGGTGTATATGCCATATATATCTCTGATTTGATGAACCTCTTCAAAGGAGAAGAGAGGCCTTCTTTTATAGAGCAAGACAAGGGCCTAATCTTCTTATAGAAGCTAAACAAAAGGGGTCAAGGGGGTCAAGCTTCGTGAGGAAGCTAAGACAAAGGGTTCAAGCTTCTTAAGAAAGCTAAGAGAAAGGTCCAAGCTTCCTCAAGAAGCTAGAGCAAAGGGTGCAAGCTTCTTCAAGAAGCTTAGAACAAAAGGGTGCAAAGGGTGCAAGTCTTCCATACACGTGTATGGAGGACAGATCTGTGTGCTCCAGCTGGTATGCACAATGCCTAAAAAAGACAAAAAAGAAGTCCCGGCCAGAAAGTATGGCCGATTGACCAAATTAAAGGCCGGCCGACCACCAAAGGTGTCGACCGGCCATCACCAATGGCCGGTGGCAAGAGAACATGGCCGGTGACATCATGCCTTGGCCGGTGGGATCCGGGGATGGCTGACAAGCCATTCTCTGCCCTCAGAAGCAAAAACTAACAAGTTCTTGGTCCAAAAGCAAGCACAGAATTGTCCAGTTAAGAGATCCTGAGGCAAGGCGCGCAGTTGAGACCTCTGGGAACTCAAAACGAAAACGAACATGGATGATCATTGGGTGTTCAAATGATGACGTCCAAGTCTTGAGGACGGTCAGAAATGGGGTGTTTACAGGGTGTTGTGGTTGTGAGATAGAGGTTGCTGGGCATCGACTGCCGTTTGCTTTTGTGCTACTAGATATGTCGAGTTTTGACACCATTCTAGGCATCTATTGGTTATCTTCGTACCGAGTGGTGATTGATTGTTTTCGTCAGAGGGTCACAGTGTGCACCTCAAGTGGAGATTGTTTTTACTTTCTGGGAGATGGGGTTGATAGGGTCTTATCGCTAGTTTTTGACCCTCGTAGTAGAAACAAGCTTAGTGGCCTTCTTGCTACTCTCTTGGATAGTGAGAGTGACGGGACTCGTGTCAAGTTGCCAAGGGTAGTTTGCCCCCCCACCGAGAGATTGAGTTCACCATTGACTTAGTGCCTGGAACAAACCAATTTCTATGGCGCCGTATAGATTTGCACCCGCGGAGTTGCATTAGTTGAAGATTCAACTCCAAGAGCTTTTAGACAAGGGCTTGATTCGCCCTAGTACATCGCCTTGGGGAGCGTCGGCTCTCTTTGCGAAGAAGAAGGATGGGTTGTTGAGGTTGTGCATTGATTACCACAAAGTTGAATCAGATTATAGTCAAGAACAAGTATCGCTTACCCCGAATAGATGATCTGTTTGACTAACTTAGAGGGTCTTGTTGTTTTTCAAAGATAGATTTGAGGTCGGGGTACCATCAATTGAGAGTCTGGGAGAAGGACATCTAGAAAATGGCCTGTCGTACGCGTTATGGCCACTATGAATTCCTTGTAATGCCTTTTGGGTTGACTAATGCACTGGCTTCCTTTATGGATTTGATGAACCAAATGTTTAGAGAATACTTGGATCATTTTGTGGTCGTCTTTGTGGACGACATCTTAATTTATTCAACCTCCGCGGAAGAACACAAGCCTCACTTGAGGGTAGTGCTTGACTTGCTTAGGGAGCGCCAATTGTATGCCAAATTTGAGAAATGCGAGTTTTGGCTCACCGAAGTGAAGTTTTTGGGTCATGTAGTGTCAAGAGAGGGGGTAATTGTAGATTCTTCCAAGATAAACGCCATGCAGGATTTGGGAACAACCCAAAAATGTTTTTGAGATCCAGAGTTTCTTGGGATTGGCAGGGTATTATCGACATTTTGTAAGGGACTTTTCTAGACTAGCTACGCCTTTGACTAGATTGACTAGAAATGGGATTAAGTTTGTGTGGAGTGAGGCTTGTGAAAAGTCATTCCAAGAGCTTAAGACCAGATTGACTACTACACCGGTGTTGATAATTCCCAAAAAAGGTTTGGATTACATCGTTTATTGTGATGCGTCTTGGGATGGGCTTGGTTGTGTCTTGATGCAAGGGGGAAAGGTTGTAACTTACCGTTCACGGCAATTGAAAACTCATGAGAAGAATTACCCCACCCACGACTTGGAGTTAGCAGCAGTAGTGTTTGCCTTGAAAATTTGGAGGCATTATTTGTATGGCGAGAAGTCTGAGGTTTTCTCCGACCATAAGAGTCTAAAGTATTTGTTTTCCCAAAAAGACTCAAATTTATGCCAACGGAGGTGGATGGAATTTTTTGAGGATTATGACTTCGAGTTACATTATCATCCGAGAAAGGCCAATGTAGTGGCCGACGCCTTAAGGCGTTTTGACTCTTTGTTCTAGCTTCTCCAAGAAGCTTGAACCCTTCTAAGCTTCCAAGAGAAGCTTGCCCCTTTTGCACCCTTGTCTAGCTTCTCTAAGAAGCTTGACCTTTGCCTAGCTTCTCCAAGAAGCTTGGCCCTTTTGTTTAGCTTCCCTTGGAAGCTTGCCCCCTTTGACCCTTTTGCCTTAGCTTCTGCAAGAAGCTTAGACCTTTTACCTTGTCTATATAATAGAGGGCCTCTCCTCCCATTTTAAGGGTTGAAAAATCTGATATATATAAGATATATATATCACTCTCTCTCTATATCTCCCTCTCTCTCTACATTTGTGTGGGTTAGAAGGTTCAAAAGGGTCTAGTTCTTGCACCTTTGCACACCAACTCTTGGCCTAACACCTCTATCATCAACCTAAGGATCTTGGAGGCCATTTTCAGAGGCTAAGGGACTGTTTTGCTGGACCAAGAAGCTGTTGTCCCCTCTTGGCTACACGGGTAATCTCTTTTTCCTCTTTATTCCCCGTTTTTGCACACACTTTTAGCCTATCTTTCAAGCATATTTGGGCTTTTTCATAAACTGAAAAAGTCTTATTTTGAGCTCCTTTTGAAGTTTGTTTAAGATCACTTTTGTGTTTGGGGTCGTTTACCCCCTCTTAGGCCTTGTTTGGCCTCATTTTTGTACATTTTTGGTGAGCTCCGGGACCACCTTGTTTGGGCCTCCTCACCACTGAAATCTTGATGGATTTCAGTGGTGAGGATGGTGGTTTGAGGTCCTAAGAAGGAGAGGGCCATCCCCTCTCCTTGTTGTCTTCAATATGTGCCATTTTAGCCTCATGTGTGAGCACCATTTTTAAGTTCATATTGGCCATGTCTTAAGTGTTATTTGTGCTTATTTTGCCATGATATAGAACTTTTTTCAATTGGTTTAGACACATCATGCTTGCTTTGCATACTTGTCTTGTAATGCCATGAAATTGCCTTGACATGTATCTAGCATTTAGACCACTATGCTTACTTGTTTTGGCTTAGCTTTGTGAAGCTTTTATGCATGTTTTAGTGTGCTTGAGGACTTTTTTTGGTTGTTTAGGTCATCCATGATTTGCTTTGTATAGCTACCATGTAATCCCCCTTGTAGGCCTTGAGTGTTGACCCCTTTAGCATGCTTTACTTGCACTATTTCAGTGATTCGACATCACTTATAATGTCATTTCAGTCCTCATGGCATGCTTGTATGCTTGCATTTGATGCTCCTTTAATGCTTTATAAGGTTGTTGTCCTATGCTCCATGATTGGACCTTTGTATGTGCTTCCATGTTTAGACCATTTAGATGCCATCTAGGTGTGTCTTTAGTCTTGTTTAGACTTGCATTGGACCTATTTTAAGTTCCCTTGGCCCTTTGAGGCTTGGCTTGTATAGCCATAGTTTAAGCCCCTTGGCTTGCTTTGAGTTTTGGACCATGTTGCATATTGTCATATGTCTTGCATACTTGCATGTTTTAATTGCATCTTGTATGCTTGCCATTAGCATAGTTATTCCATGCCTAGCATGCTTGTTAACTTAGGTTGTGTGCCTAGTATACATTGCTTGTGTCCATGTTATACTTAGCCTCCATGCCTAGGTTGCATTTCATTGAGCATGCATCCCTTGCCTCTTGATCAAACATGATAAGGGTTGGGGCCCTTTGGTGTGTTTTGTGCTTGCATTTCATTTGATATCGAAGTTGCACACTTGGCTTTTGGGCCATCATGCATTGAAATGTGTGATTGATGGCCCGAGGGTCAAGGGCCACACTCCCTTGAGTCCATAACATGATAAAGGAGTGTGGTTGGTGCATACATTGCTTGAAATGCATTGCCATGCCTTGTTTTGCCCTCTGCTGCTGTCAAAACAGGATTCTGCAGGAAGCTTTGGTCGGCTTGCCATCTGCAGTGCCAACCAGCCATCCATCGATGGCTGATAGCTTAATCAGTGGCCGGTGAGCATTCCCTATGGCCGGTGGCCATTCTTCTCAGCCGGTGGTGTTCCCCAGTGTCCATGGAGCATACCTTAGGAATTGTGCAATTTTCAGAGGAGCAGAGCAGGGAAAACAGAGGCAACTTGTGCACGGCAGTGGCTTTTCGAGCGGAGCCGAGCACGCATTGCATTGGGCCCTCTTCCCGAGGCTGTTTACTGCTTTATTAGATTAGTTAATTAGCTAAACTAGTTTAATTGGTCTGTAATATTTAATTAGCTTGTAGGTTAATTAATTGTATTATTCTTTCGGTCCCTCCGAGCGAGGGCGAATTTGTAATAAGTGTGGGTGCGTGTGATGCATGTCTTCCAATCCCCACTTCTTTCTCCCTTTTACTTACCTGCTTTTGATGGTTAGTATTAGGTCATATTTAATTTAGCATACCTTATGCTATGCATGCGTGCATCCATACATTTGTCTTGCATGCACCGGGCTCGGCGCATCATACTAACTGCATTGTATTTCAAATTCCAAGTTGAATACGTGTTAGTTGTCGCATTTCAAATGCCATCCATAGATTAGCTGAGCCTATTCTAGTTGCATCCTGCATGTGTTGCATTAGCCATCCTAACATGAACTAGGATCATGCATATGATTACTAACTAGTTTCTGTTTTGGCTTGGAGTACTCGGTAAGCATTTATGTTTTAGCATCCTTGCATGAGTGTGAGTGTTGCCATGATAGCATGCTTACCATGAGGCTATGTGCTTATATGATATAACTGCCTGAATGCCTGTGGGTGAAGGTTGGGTTACTTAAATTGGAACAATGCATTGAATGCGAGTTTTAAGCCCACTAGATAGTGGCAAAACCATTTTTTTCCTAAAGCCCACTCGAGGGTGGTAAAACCTACATTTTAGCCTACTTACGAGTAGCAAATCATTTTCAAAACAAGCATGAAATGTTTTGTTCCAATTTAGGCGATTTGGTCTATACTTGTTTGTTGTGCGCATAACATAGTAATTCTAGGCTAATAACCGGAACAAGAATGCATAAGGTTTTCAAAATAGGATATCATGGTTAGTAGAGGCCGATCTTCGGATCGGGCGAGAGGGGGTGCTCATAGCTGACCTTCCCCAATCGTACCCAAGTTCCCGAACCAAGGCAACTTTGGTGATGACGGACACATGGCCTTTGGCACCGAGTCTGAGTTTCCTAAATTCCCCCATTAAAAATATTTAGGTGGCGACTCTGTATCTGGCAAAGCAGTCCATGTTTGGCACTTCTTTTCAAAAATCTGTTTTCTCAAAACGATTTGCCGGATTTGGACTCTTTGGTTCAGATTTCGAACCGTGATAAAACGAGTCCGAACTGTGGTAGCATAAGTCCCTTGGGGCGTGTCCACAGTTTCTGGCGACTCCGCTGGGGATATTAGAGAGCTTGACTCGAACTCGTGATATCTTGTTTTGATTTCACTTATGTGTTTCTTTGCATTGCATGTGCATTGGTGCGCCTAGGACACCATGTTGGCCATCTGCTATTCCTGAACGGTTTGCCGGAGGCTTGTCTTGTCAAGGCATGACCATAAGGCTGACCGGTTGCGGGCTTTGCCAGTATGGGAACACAAACCCCGATTTTACCGGGGCACCCATTTGACCATTCGACCTAGTGCATATCGAAATCCATAGTGACCATTCCAAACTAGGACAGGTTGCTTACCCGATGTTAGGTTGTTTGAAACCGCTGCGTGCGTAGTGAAACCCTAGCTCCTGACAAAATAGGACAGGGAAACCCTACCCCAACATAGGGGTGTTTTGGCTCTCATTTGTTTGCTATGTGCTTTTAGAGTGTATCTCTCTGAGGAATGCATATCGATTCGCAAGTCTGATATCGAACTGCGGGCATCACTATCAGTATTTGGGGGATCAGTTTTACCTGAGGGTATCAGTTTACAGACAGAATTTTGGGCAGAATTCTATAGGGGGCACAATCATTCAGCTTTGCTCATATGGGTTATGGTGAAATCAGGCTAAGGTGCTGTCTGTTTTCCCTTTTGCTAGGTAGTGCTGGAATCGTAGCTTCAGAAGGCTCCACTATCGCCCGGGTACATTGGATTTGTGCTGATAGACTTTGTCAGGTCAGAGACTCAATTCAAGGGGAATCAGGGCCAGAGAAGGCTAGTCAGGCACAGACCATCAGTACAACAGCTACTAGATTAGTGATCTTTGAGTAGTCGGGTAGAGATTTCCGAGCCTACTGCAGACACAAATATACTGGTTGCTCAGTTAGACAAGGACAATATGTCGAGTCTGGAAGAGATGGTGCGCCAACTCCAAGATAGTGTGAAAGCCATACAGCAAGATGCTGTCTGTCAAGCAGAATTCGCCAAGTAACAAGTTGTGGTCATAGCCCTACAGACAGAGACAATTGCCAGGCTAGAGCAGCAAACTGGAGTATCTACTTCACACCAAGCTCCTCCCCCACCAAGATTCCCAATACCCGAGGAGACGACGAATGTTCAGAATGTCCAGGAGGATACAGACATCCCAATGAGGTCGGCTCCGCCACCGGTTCTACCCCAGCTATCCAAGACACCCATCAACCTATTGGACTCCCCCTTTGAGTTCAAGGTGGACCCCACAACACTAAAGGTGAGTAAACTGGAAAAACTATTCAAGAAGTCAAGGAGCTCAATCCATTTCGGACATAGAGGATGGTTATACCGACTCAGTGGTGACATTACCAGATCGGTTCAAGATGCCACATATCGATCGATTCGATGGTTCTGGAGACCCAATGGTGTTCCTCCACCTGTTTTTTGATATCCTGAGACCGATGGGTTTGACCACAGCCCAGAAGCTATCACTATTCGACCGAACCTTGTCTGGGATAGCCGCAATCTGGTATGCGAAATTGGAGAACTCTGTGAAACAGAATTGGAAAGAGATGGCTGAGGCCTTCAATGATCAATACTCCTACAACACACAGATTGAGGTCACAACTCGTGATCTTGAAGTCACCCGCCAAGAGCCAAAGGAGGGTTTTCAGAGTTTGTGGCGAGATGGAGAGCAAAGGCCTCGATGATGGCTATAAGGCCTTCCGACAAAGACCAGATAAGGATGGTTGTGCACAACCTCCAACCCAAACTGATGCAGAAAATGATCGTGCTCCCCTTCCCTACCTTTTCAAATCTGCATGAGATGGGAGTACAGATCGAGGACGCTATGAAGCAGGGCCTCATTGGCCAGGAGAAGGAGCAGTGCAGGAGGGCGTTTACCCGCAGTTCGAGTGCGACCACCAGCGGTGACGCAGCTGCTAGGACTTCAGACATGGGCATGGTCGCCACCACCACACCAAGAGCAGCCACCCCCTTTGTTGGTGCATCCACTTCAAACCCCTGAACTTCAGACTATCTACCCCGAGGCAAGAGGGTTTTCACCCCACTCTTTATGCCTTTGCCTAAAGCTCTAGGGGTCTTACTCAGGAAAGGACATCTGAAACCGTTAGAACAACGGCCTCTACCCGATCCTCTCCCTACAAAGCATGACCCGACTAAGTACTGTGCTTTTCATTAACAAACCGGTCATGACACCGACAGTTGCGTCTGTCTCCGCCACGAGATACAAAATTTGATTGACAACAGGGTCATCCCCGCACCAGGTCCTACAAAGTCTATCGACACTTGATCAGTAAACTTGTGGGGGATAGTGTGATGTGATCGAGCGATGAACCACCTGCGGGCGGCATTCAGTTTATTTCAGATGTGGTGTATGGCACGCACTGTTTTGAGCATTTGTGAATGCTGGGTTTTGTACGTTCTGGCTTGGGTATTGAGTCAGTTCTGTTGTTTTGTTTTGAGTCTGTCTCTTGGTTTTGAGTCAGTCTTTTCATATTGAGTCAGTCGGGTCTGTCTTGTTGTATCGAGTCAGTCCTATTTTGTTAAGAGTCGGGTGATTTCGGGGATGTTACGTCAAACATCACTTGCTTGTTTTGTGTTTGTCTTTTTGTTTTCTTTTGAGTCTGTTTCTGCCTTGGAGCCAGTAATGCCAATAGATTTGAATGAACAGCAGTGGTTTTTCACACTCTTGTGTCTGCTTCCGCCTTGCGCCAGTTGTGCCAGAAGCTTGAATGAAATGGCATTGCATTCCACCTGCTCTTTTGTGCTTTGAAATTATTGCATTGACTCAAGTTTTTCAAAACTTTTTGAACATTGTGAGGAAAACAAAGAGGAAGGAATTCCTCGGGATTTGCAAAACTTTGATCAATTGAGAGAAAGAGAGGCATGCTAAGCCCTTAATGTATGAAATCATGTTTGTTAACGTGAGTACTGAGAAGGACCCTGGCTTGATCCAGATTGGTTCCACACTATCTTCAGCGCGAGCGATTTGTCGCTTTCTTAAAAATTTTCAAAAAAAAAAAAAAATATTTTGCGCGGTCCTACGAAGACCTGTGTGAAATCGCTCTTGCGATGTCCAGCTTAGGATCGCTCTCAGCCTCGAGACTCGACCCTTCTGCATTCAAAACCTTGAACTCGAATTCAGAACGTTCAACAGTCAACTACAATGTGAGGCCTGTGTGGCCAGATTCGAAGCAGCCCTCGACCTAGAGGCAGAAAAATGTCCGATTGTGCTCGAAGAGCCGAAGATGGATCATTCCTGCAAATCAATGAAGATCGGAAAGAATGCCAAATCCCAGAAGGGAGGAAAGAAGAAAATATTGTTAAAGAACAACTGAGTTCCTATCCACAACACTAAGGGCAAATTTAGCCCCCATGGGATGGGCTCCTGCATCGTCAGTGAACAACAGTCACTCTCCTGGATTTAGACGGATTCGAGATCTCAGAACCATTTGACATGGACAAAGCTACACTTTTACCCTTGAGAGGCTCGCTGGGCTGAAAACCCGGAAGGGCGACCCAGGCAAAAGTTAGAGCAAGAGAAAAATATATACAAAGAGAAAGAAAGGAAAAAAAAGAATACAAAAAAAAAAAAAGATGAAAATGCAAAAAGAAAAGTTGAAAAACAAAAAAAGAAAAAAAGAAGAAAAGAATTGAAAAGAAAAGAAAAACAGAAGCTTGCAAGGTCGAAAACCCGCAACGGGTGCCTTGGCAAAAGTTAGAGCCTAAAAAGGAGAGGTTAATACCCGAGTGTACCTTAACCCCCGAACTACGTAAGGCTTGATTCCCATGTTTGGGATACGTAGGCAACTTCATTCTGAAGTCCAGCCATAAACACTTCCAAACCGATTGTGTCCATGTAATGGTTTTGATCATCTTTGCCTTGGCAAAAGTTAGAGCCTAAAAAGGAGAGGTTAATACCCAAGTGTACCTTAACCCCCGAACTACGTAAGGCTTGATTCCCATGTTTGGGATACGTAGGCAACTTTATTCTGAAGTCCAGCCATAAACACTTCCAAACCGATTGTGTCCATGTAATGGTTTTGATCATCTTTGCCTTCTCTGTATCTGAGAGTCTGGTTGTGTTCGTCGCTCTGAGGACTGACTACAATGCGCTGCGGTGCCGTTCAGACAAGGGGCAACTTTCCGTTGCCATTCAATGCGTTGCAGTGCCGTTCAAACAAGGGGCGACTGTCCGTTGCCATGCAGCTCCCCTCAAACAAGGGGCAATTTTCCTTCGAACCTGAGGTTGTGCATCTCGAGAGTGGGTTCTATGCTTGTTGAGCAGTGGCCGTTTGAAAAAACAGTTTTTGAGAATTTTTACTAAGGTTGACTGATCTTCTCTCGAAAACTATTCCATTTTTCCAAAACTGGACCATTTCTTGGACCCAAAAAAGGAAAATTTTCAGCGCTCACAACTTAACTTGCATGATTTCAAAATCAAAAATTGAACAAGCATGTTAATCTAACTCTCATTTTGGTCAAAACTGTTTTAGTAGAAAGCCAAAAACAAAAAATGGTCAAAATGATGAACTAAGGGCACAGTTGAGTTAGGTGTTCTGTCTTTCCCCTATTATCAACATACTTGTCAGAAAGGGCACTCTACTTGCCGGAAAGGGCACCACTGAAGCTAATCGTAAAGGGCTGAAAGCTCTCTCATCCTCCAAGCAACAATGTATCAAGCCAAGTGTGAAGCACGAACTGGAATGGATCAAGATGTTCCACTTCCTCATCTGGACAGATCTAATCACGTCCAAACTCCCCAGTAGAGCATCATTAACCGATGTCAGCTGCAGATTTGCTACACACCCAATTGTAGCGCAGCCCCTCTGTGGAAGAAACTCACTGTTGTGAACAAGAAGAAGAATCTAGCAGAATGCTAGGGGCAAGACCCTGCAACTTTCTGTTTATCCATCAACCACTCAGGGGAGGGATTAAAAAATGAGAGATTGAAGAATAGAGAGATGTGCGTTGAGAGAAAAAGTGAGGAAAAGGGCTTTTTCAGAAAACTAGAGATTGAGTGCCAGAGTGATGTGAGAATCACAAATGAGAGAGGGTGGGAAACAATACCCAGAGAAACTGGCTCCTCGTGCACTGAGAGGTCTCTCGTCTTTGTAATACGTCTATGTGTCGTGTCTTTTGTTTTGTTTGTCTCGATTCTTGCTTTGAGTCGTTCCGAGCGTGTCTCGATGTGTTTAGGTTGTTTGCCTTTTGTTTTTCATTGTTGAGTCTTTCTTGCTGTGTTCAGTCGTAGGCTCAATACCCGGTTAAGAACTCATTTCTCAATTTCAAAAAAAAAAAATAAAAAAAATCATCTTGTGCTCAGAGTGCTGTGTCATTGTCCACGTTTGTGCAAAACAATATTTGTTCTTTCATAAAACTGCAGGGTCCACCCCCGATAAGTGTGAATAGTAGAACCAGGACCTATCTGAAGCTATATAGGTTCCAGACTGCAAAGCAAAAGAAAAGAAGGAAAATTTGGAGCATCTTAGTGTGTTTCAACTTCGGCAAATTCCGAGACTGCATTCCAGGTGCACCATCTCAGGCCTCACCATTTCTCTGGAGTATGAGTGTATCTCAACCCCAAGCTTAAGCCTGCTTCAAGTCAGAACGGCAATTAAAGCAGCTCCAGATGTTGTCTCCTGCCAATAATAGACAGGGTGTCCCCTTTTGAGCTGAGTGTGTTGCAAAGTCCTCTGAGAGGTAAATCGGAGGCACCAGAGTACATGTTTGATGCCCCTCTATTGCATAGAATGTGCACTTTTATATATGCTTCTGTTTCGTGCGTGCCACGCATCATTATGATTCATGCATAGAATATGCTTGCTTTCGATTCCGTATAGAATATGCTTTGCTTTCAATCTTGCATAGAATAAGCTTTCAATGTTGTATAGAATCTGCCTGTCTCATGCACAAAACATGCTTTCAATATTGCATAGAATATGCTCACCAGAGTACATGATTAATGCCCCCCATACTTGCATAGAAAATGCATTTTATCGCATTTCTTTTGTGCACCTCACTTGCATTGTCATGCACACCTCTTCATTTGCGTTGTCATGCATGTTCTACTTGCATTGTGATGCACATTTCAATCGCATTGTTATGCGCACTCTTTTTCTGAAACACCAGGATACGTCCCTACGTTTTTTCCTTCTTTCCGAAACACCGGGATACAGCCCTACGTTTCTCCATTCTTTCTGAAACACCGGGATACGTCCCTTTGCTTCTCCTTCTTTTTCTGAAACACCGGGATACGTCCCTACGTTTCTCTCTCTTTTTCGAAACACTGGGATACGTCCCTATGTTTCTCTTTCCTTCCGAAACGTCGGGATACGTCCCTGTGTTTCTCTTTCCTTCCGAAACACCGGGATACGTCCCTACGTTTCTCTTTCCTTCCAAAACACCAGGATACGTCTTTATGTTTCTCATTCCTTTCGAAACACCGGGATACGTCCCTATGTTTCTCTTTCCTTCCAAAACACCGGGATACGTCCCTATGTTTCTTTTTCATTCCGAAACACCGGGATACGTCCCTATGTTTCTCTCTCTTTCTGAAACACTGGGATATGTCCCTATGTTTCTTCTTCTTTTTTGAAACACTGGGATACGTCCCTATGTTTCTTGCATGATCATAAGTTATGCTCGGCTTTGTGCATTGTCTTGCATTTTGCCCTTGCCTTCGGGCGCATACCTTTATCTGTAGCTTGTATGCTTTGTCTAAGTCTTTGGCCTTGTCAAAAATGGGTCATCTCTGGGCTTTGACATTCACTCCTGTCATTTTTATGACTTTCGAGTTTTGTCAAAGAGGGGCAACTGTAGACACCCCATTTTTGACTGTCCTCAAGACTTGGATGTCACCGTTTGAACACTCGGTGATCATCCATGTTCGTGTTCGTCTTGAGTTCTAGGAGGTTTCGGCCGCGTGCCTTGCCTCAAGACCTCTCGATTTCTATTTTTGCTTCTGAGGGCAGGGAATGGCTTGATTGGACATCCCCACACCTCACTAGCCATGGCTTGAGGCCACCGGCCCTGTTTTCTTGCCACCGGCCATTGGTGATGGTCGGTCGGCACTATTGGTGGTCGGTCGGCACCTTTGGTGGCCGGTTGGCATCTTTTGTGGTCGGTCGGCCATCTTTGTTGGCCGATTGGCTCTTTTTCTGGCCGAGACCTCTTCTTGGGGAGGCTTGACCCTTTTGAACCCCCTGTTTTAGCTTCTTGAGGAAGCTTGAACCTTTTGAACCCTTGGTTTTAGCTTCTTGAGGAAGCTTGAACCTTTTGACACTTTGTTCTACCTTCTCCAAGAAGCTTGAACCCTTTGTCTAGCTTCTCTAAGAAGCTTGAACCCTTCTAAGCTTCCAAGAGAAGCTTGCCCCTTTTGCACCCTTGTCCAGCTTCTCTAAGAAGCTTGACCCCTTTGCCTAGCGTCTCCAAGAAGCTTGGCCCTTTTACTTAGCTTCCCTTGGAAGCTTGCCCCCTTTGACCCTTTTGCCTTAGCTTCTCCAAGAAGCTTAGGCCTTTTGCCTTGTCTATATAATAAAGGGCCTCTTCTCCCATTTCAAGGGTTGAAAAATCTGATATATATAAGATATATATCACTTTCTCTTTATATCTCCCTCTCTCTCTACATTTGTGTGGGTTAGAAGGTTCAAAAGGGTCTAGTTCTTGCACCTTTGCACACCAACTCTTGGCCTAACACCTCCATCATCAACCGAAGGATCTTGGTGGCCATTTTCAGAGGCTAAGGGACTGTTTGGCTGGACCAAGAAGCCGCTGTCCCCTCTTGGCTACACGGGTAATCTCTTTTCCCTCCTTATTCCCCATTTTTGCACACACTTTTAGCCTATCTTGCAAGCATATTTGGGCTTTTTCATAAACTGAAAAAGTCTTATTTTGAGCTCCTTTTGAAGTTTGTTTAAGATCACTTTTGTGTTTGGGGTCGTTTACCCCCTCTTAGGCCTTGTTGGGCCCCATTTTTGTGCATTTTTGGTGAGCTCCGGGACCACCTTGTTTGGGCCTCCTCACCACTGAAATCTTGAGGGATTTCAGTGGTGAGGATGGTGGTTTGAGGTCCTAAGAAGGAGAGGGCCATCCCTTCTCCTTGTTGTCTTCAATATGTGCCATTTTAGCCTCATGTGTGAGCACCATTTTTAAGTTCATATTGGCCATGTCTTAAGTGTTATTTGTGCTTATTTTGCCATGATATAGCACTGTTTTCAATTGGTTTAGACACATCATGCTTGCTTTGCATACTTGTCTTGTAATGCCATAAAATTGCCTTGACATGTATCTAGCATTTAGACCACTATGCTTACTTGTTTTGGCTTAGCTTTGTGAAGCTTTTATGCATGTTTTAGTGTGCTTGAGGACTATTTTTGGTTGTTTGGCTCATCCATGATTTGCTTTGTATAGCTACCATGTAATCCCCCTTGTAGGCCTTGAGTATGACCCCTCTAGCATGCTTTACTTGCACTATTTCAGTGATTCGACATCACTTATAATGTCATTTCAGTCCCCATGGCATGCTTGTATGCTTGCATTTGATGCTCCTTTAATGCTTTCTAAGGTTGTTGTCCTATGCTCCATGATTGGACCTTTGTATGTGCTTCCATGTTTAGACCATTTAGATGCCATCTAGGTGTGTCTTTAGTCTTGTTTAGACTTGCATTGGACCTATTTTAAGTTCCCTTGGCCCTTTGAGGCTTGACTTGTATAGCCATAGTTTCAGCCCCTTGGCTTGCTTTGAGTTTTGGACTATGTTGCATATTGTCATATGTCTTGCATACTTGCATGTTTTAATTGCATCTTGTATGCTTGCCATTAGCATAGTTATTCCATGCCTAGCATGCTTGTTAACTTAGGTTGTGTGCCTAGTATACATTGCTTGTGTCCATGTTCGTGTTGCATACTTAGCCTCCATGCCTAGGTTGCATTTCATTGAGCATGCATCCCTTGCCTCTTGATCAAATATGATAAGGGTTGGGGCCCTTTGGTGTGTTTTGTGCTTGCATTTCATTTGATATCGAAGTTGCACACTTGGCTTTTGGGCCATCATGCATTGAAATGTGTGATTGATGGCCCGAGGGTCAAGGGCCACACTCCCTTGAGTCCATAACATGATAAAGGAGTGTGGTTGGTGCATACATTGCTTGAAATGCATTGCCATGCCTTGTTTTGCCCTCTGCTGCTGTCAAAACAGGATTCTGCAGGAAGCTTTGGCCGGCCGGCCATCTGCAGTGCCGACCGGCCATCCATCAGTGGCCGATAGCTTAATCAGTGGCCGGTGAGCATTCCCCATGGCCGGTGGCCATTCTTCTCAGCCGGTGGTGTTCCCCAGTGTCCATGGAGCATACCTTAGGAGTTGTGCAATTTTCAGAGGAGCAGAGCAGGGAAAACAGAGGCAACTTGTGCATGGCAGTGGCTTTCCGAGCACGCATTGCATTGGGCCCTCTTCCCGAGGCTGTTTACTGCTTTATTAGATTAGTTAATTGGCTTAACTAGTTTAATTGGTCTGTAATATTTAATTAGCTTGTAGGTTAATTAATTGTATTATTCTTTCGGTCCCTCCGAGCGAGGGCAAATTTGTAATAAGTGTGGATGCGTGTGATGCATGTCTTCCAACCCCCACTTCTTTCTCCCCTTTACTTACCTGCTTTTGATGGTTAGTATTAGGTCATATTTAATTTAGCATACCTTATGCGATGCATGCGTGCATCCATACATTTGTCTTGCATGCACCGGGCTCGGCGCATCATACTAACTGCATTGTATTTCAAATTCCAAGTTGAATACGTGTTAGTTGTCGCATTTCACATGCCATCCATAGATTAGCCGAGCCTATTCTAGTTGCATCCTGCATGTGTTGCATTAGCCATCCTAACATGAACTAGGATCATGCATATGATTACTAACTAGTTTCTGTTTTGGCTTGGAGTACTCGGTAAGCATTTATGTTTTAGCATCCTTACATGAGTGTGAGTGTTGCCATGATAGCATGCTTACCATGAGGCTATGTGCTTATATGATATAACTGCCTGAATGCCTGTGGGTGAAGGTTGGGTTACTTAAATTGGAAGAATGTATTGAATGCGAGTTTTAAGCCCACTAGATAGTGGCAAAACCATTTTTTTTCTAAAGCCCACTCGAGGGTGGTAAAACCTACATTTTAGCCTACTTACGAGTAGCAAATCATTTTCAAAACAAACATGAAATGTTTTGTTCCAATTTAGGCGATTTGGTCTATACTTGTTTGCTGTGCGCATAACATAGTAATTCTAGGCTAATAACCGGAACAAGAACACATAACGTTTTCAAAATAGGATATCATGGTTAGTAGAGGCCGATCTTCGGATCGGGCGAGAGGGGGTGCTCATAGTTGACCTTCCCCAATCGTACCCAAGTTCCCGAACCGAGGCAACTTTGGTGATGACGGACACATGGCCTTTGGCACCGAGTCAGGGTTTCCTAAATTCCCCCATTAAAAAATTTTTAGGTGGCGACTCTATATCTGGCAAAGCAGTCCATGTTTGGCACTTCTTTTCAAAAATCTGTTGTCTCAAAACGATTTGTCAGATTTGGACTCTTTGGTTCAGATTACGAACCGTGACAAAACGAGTCCGAACTATGGTAGCATAAGTCCCTCTGGGCGCGTCCACAAACATCAAATTACATTTAGCACAGAAAAGGTGCTGGAGCCCTCAAACCACAATTCTCTTAGTGGAATAGGTGTGCACACATGCAGAACTATGTGTTTCGCAGAAAGAATACAAGTAATTGGGTGGGATGATATAAGTGAGGAATGATCTGCTATGGAAAGATCGTGATCCTAAATGTTGAATGCAACAAGACAAAGTACAATGCAATGGATGCAATGGATGCGGTGAATAAGGCGTAAGCCGAGCCACGTCTTACCTGGAAAAGGTATGGACACAAAACCAACCACGTCTAACATAGAAAAGGTGTCGAAACCTTCAGACCACAATTCTCTTAGTGGAATAGGCGCGTACACATTATCACAGAACCATGCTTCAACGGAGGAAATGTATGAGCACATGCTAAACTAAGTTTAAAATGGAAAGGGATGCAAGCGATAAAATAGATGCATGCGATAGATGTGACATGCAATGCAATAGAAGTAATATATGATGATATGCGATGTAGTTGGGAAGTGAAAGTACCTTACAGGGGCAATTGTTGATGACTCACCTTATGCTGCTGGGGATCTTCCTCTTTTACATCTTGCACTTCGAAACCACAGGTACTATTTTTCTCCCTGGCCACATTCGCAACTTTCCCTATTCTCCAACAAGATGATAGACTAGGTTGGTTCAGTATCCATAATTGAGGCGCATACACGCTACCTCAACCTATGGGGCTGCCATACAAATTTCAAGCCGAGGATACACCTCTGGGTATTTAAACTAGACTTTGGTCTCAGAAATTTTGAACCTTTGCGTTCTAGGCATCGGCCATTCAAATTCTAATTTCCACTGTCCCAGTTGATCTCCTAGGAACTCACCGCAAACACAGGTAGGTGGCTATACCAAACCATCAGAAGTCGTTCGGGCACGACAAACACCAAAGGAATGGCACCTTTAGAGGATTTAAGGTCACCTAAACCAGAGAGTGCACATGATAGTGTGATGTAGAGGAGAGTGCGAATCAAGATGCAGGATTTAAGGTCTCCTAGACTGAAGAGTGCACAAGACAGTGCGATGCAGAGTGAATGCACAAAACAGTGCTATATAGGTGCACAAGACAGTGCGATGCAAGTTAATACACAAAACGGTGCCACACAGGTGCACAAGATAGTGCGATGCAAGTGCACAAGATTGTGCGATGCAATGTGAAATACACAAGACAGTGCAATGTAAAGGATGTGCAAGATAGCACGATACGTGGGTGAATGCACATGATAGTGCGATGCAAAGTGCACAGGATAGTGCGATACAGGGTGCACAAGATAGTGCGATGTAGGGTACACAATACAGTGCGATGTAGCAATGTAGGTGCACAAGATAGTGCGATGCAGGGTACATAAGATAGTGCGATGCGGGGTGCACAAAATAGTATAATGCGGGGTGCACAAAATCGTGCGATACAGGTGCACAAAGATAGTGCGATGCAATGCACAAAATAGTGCGATGTAATGTGAAATGCATAAGATAGTGTGATGCAGAGGATGCACAAGATAGTGCGATACGAGTGCACAATATAGTGCGATACGGGTGCACAAGACAGTTCAATGCAGGTGCACAAGATAGTACGATGCAGGTTGAAATGCACAAGATAATGCGAGTGATGGGGCAAATCCACATGATAGTGCGACACAGGGTGCACAAAACAGTGTGATGCAATGCACAAACAAGTGCAGGTAAGGTGTGCAAAATAGCGCGATGCAATGCACAAACAAGTGCAGGTAAGGTGCGCAAAATAGCGCGATGCATGTTCTATACAAAAGATACGAGCATTTTCTATGCAAAATGAAAGCATGTTCTATGCAAAAGATACGAGAATTTTCTATGCAAGATGAAAGCATGTTCTATGCAAAAGATACGAGCATTTTCTATGCAAGATGAAAGCATGTTCTATGCAAAAGATACGAGCATTTTCTATGCAAGATGAGAGCATGTTCTATGCAAAAGATACAAGCATTTTCAATGCAATATGAGAGCATGTTCTATGCAAAAGATACGAGCATTTTCTATGCAAGATGAGAGCATATAATGAAATGCATAAGATAGTGCGATGCGCAAGAAAGCACGAGTGTAAATTGCATAAGAAAGTGCGATGTGAAAGATAGCGTGAGTGTAAATTGCACAAAAAAGTGCGATGTGCAAGGAAGCGCGAGTGGAAATTGCACAAAATAGTGCAATGCACAAGAAAGCGCGAGTGTAAATTGCACAAAATAGTGCGAACAATGCAAAGTGAATGATTGTATGATAAATGTACCGAGTGAGATTATTGTGCGATAGATGCATAGAGTGAGATTATTGTGCGATAGATGCACAAAATGACTGATTGGTTCACAATGCAATATAATGACCATACTGTAGACACCCCATTTTTTACCGCCCTTAAGACTTGGGCACTATTGATGGTTTACTTGGTGGTGAAAGGTGTGCAGGGCAAAGGTTCAATTTCTTCAGCAAGAAGAGAGTCAAATCCCAACTTCATACCCCTTTTGGACCAAAACAATCTTGATCAAAAGATTTTAGACCTTGAAACCCTCTCTTTCAAAATAGTTTTGAAAAAGTTCCTACGATGTTCCGACGCTCGCATTTTGTTAAATGTTGCGCTTTTCGGTAAATCGAGCAAAGGACAAAGTGGAAATGAATAAAAGAGAGATGAAATCTTTGAAAAATCTTTCAAAACACCTTGTTTAGGGATTTGGAGTTGAATAAAATGATAGAGGAGGGAAGAAAACTAGTTGAGGAGAAGTTCGGCATAAATCCGGGTAGGATCGAAACTGAGTGGCTTCAGCAAAACAGGCATAACTTTTTTCACAGTTGGCATTTTGATGCAAGGCTGCCACCATTGGAAAGCTTACTTCTGGGACCTGAAAACGAGTCTAGACGAAGGAGTTATGCCTATTTAAAGTTGGACCTGGAAAGCAGAATTTTGCCTGTCGACCAGAAAAATGGGCTGTCGACCAAAAAAGTAGCCAGTTGACCACCAAAGGTGATCGGTTGACCAGAAAAGTGGCTGATAGGTCCCAAACTCAGATTTTTTGAGGATATTTTCCCTCAAACTGTGTTCTACAACCTCCAGTTGTCCTATAATCAAATATTTTGACCAAACTCTTGTATATTGCTATATATGAGGCATTTCTCCCATTTTTGGCAAGAAGAGAACATTTTTTTGAGCAATGGTGGGAGCTTCTCACACTAAAATCTCTCTCCCTCTCTCTACAAATTTCAGAGCTAAATTTTAGCTTTTCTCTCTAGTTTGCTCTCCCTCTTACCCTTGTGTGCATCCAAGAGATATACTTGGAGATATACCTCTCCTTTGCCTAAGCATCCTTGATCAAACTTGATCACCATTGGGCTGAGATTCCTTGGAACCTTGTTTGAGCTCCAAAAGATGGTTCTAGCTCAGAATTGGACCTATTTTTGCTGCTGTGCTTCAAGGGTAATAACTCTCTCCCGTTTAGCTTGTTTTGCATACTAGCTTTGCCATAGTTTTCAACTACTTTGGGGCTGTTTTTTGGGGTGGTGTTGAACTGAAAAAAGCTCTGTTTTTTAGTCCTAAAAATGGTAGTTTAAGCCCCTTTTGTGTTAGGGGGTTGTCTCTCCTTTTGCTCCTTAGCTTATAAAGCCTTTTGAGTTATCTTTCAAGCTTTTGAAGCAATCTTTGTTTGAAATCCAGTGGATTTTCAGTGGTAGAAATGTGGTTTTGAGGTCCAAAATAGGAGGGGGTGGTCCCCTCTCCTCTTGTCTTGTTAGCATGTGTTGTTGGCCTATCAAATGAGCATGTATTTCTCCCTTCTTGAGGCTTAGTTTGAGCATGTTTTTGTGACTTTTTAAACATGTTATAACTCTATTTTTAGTTGGTTTGATCACTTGTTGCATGCTCCTTACACTTGTAGTGTAAATCCTCTTTGCTAGCCTTGCATGCCTAATGAATTAGCTTGTTATTCTAGCATGTGTTGGCTTAGTCTCAGCCCATTTTTGGTGTTTTTTTGGCATGATTTAACTCTAATTTTGGTTGGTGAGTTCACCTCTTACTTGGTTTTTGCACTTGTAGTGCAATCTTGCTCACTAGCCTAGTATACTTGGTGTTTTGGCCTATTGTTCTAGCTTGTTTTAGCTCTAGTTGAAGCATGTTTTTGGTGTTATTTTTACATGCCATAACTCTGTTTTTGGTTGGTGGGGTCACCTCTTGCTTGGTTTTTGCACTTGTAGTGCAATCATGCTCACTAGCCTAGTGTACTTGGTGTTTTAGCCTTCCATTCTAGCATGTGTTAGCTATACTCCATGCATGTTTTGGCATTGTTTTGACATGCTTTAGGACTTTTTTTGGGTGTTCTTGGCCTTTTGGGGCTTGCTTTGTATAGCTATAGTGTAAATGGCATCACTAGTCTTGAGTTTTGAGGCCCCTACCATGCTACACTTGTGATGTTTGCATGCCTTGGCATCATTTGGCATGGTATTTTAGAGCTTATATCTTTGCCATATTCTCATGTTTATCACTCTTTAATTGTGTTTAAGAGTTGTGCCTTTATGCCTTGTTTATGAGCCATCATATGAGCATGCATTTCTAGCTTCTTGTGCCCAAGTTTCAGGATGTTTTGGCCTCTGTTTTGGCATGGTTTAGGTCTGTCCATAGTTGGTTTTGTCATTTAGGCTTGGTGTTGCATGCCTCTTGTGAAATGCTCTTTACTAGCTTTGATGTTTTTGGCCTTCAACATGTTATGCTTGCATTGTTTGCATGCTTTAAGGTCTTTCGCATCCTTTTTCAATGCTGAAATGTATGCCATTGCATGCCATCTTTCATTTGTTATATCGCTTTGAAAGAGGTCTTAAGCCCTTTGTTGGTTTGAGTGTGAAATCGAGGCGTTCATGCCTAATGGTTTTAGCCTTCTTTTGAAGGTTTCTACTAACCAATGGCATGATGCTTCTTTCATGCTCAAGAAGCTTATAGCTTGGTCCGTCTTTCCAGTTAGAGGACTTCTCACTTTTGGACTTAACCAATTAAAGGATGGATTGGTAATCTAAAATGAGTAAACAAAATTGAACCAAGTAAAATATGTCAAGATAACATGTTTGAGTTGCATTGCATGTGTTTGGATCAGATGTTAATCCAAACACGAGAAACGAGGGGTGTTTCATACTAAAAGTGATAAAACGTGCCTCATTTCTCGGTCGCCGTCCCACTTGATCTTGCATGATAGAGGTGGAGGATCTTGTGTGTTATTTGTGCATTCATTGACTTGTACAAACTTGGCTTCTCAACCATCATGCATTGCAATGTTTGGTTGGTGGCCCGAGAGTCAAGTACCGCACTCCTTTGAGCTTGAGAAATGATAAGAAGGGTGGTTGTGCACACATGTCTTACAAATACATTGTTGTGCCCCTGTTGTTCTCTATTTAGCAAAAACTGGAGTCTGGAAAATCAACTAGTCGACCGACCACAAGGAGTAGTCGATCGACCAGTATGGGTGGTCGACCGACCAGTTTTTTTGGTCTACAGCCCTCTTTTCTGGTCGGCAGCCCACCAAAAGGTCCCCTGTGTTGGAGAAAAAGCATTCTGGAGATTGTGCAATTTTCAGAGATCAAATCAAATGCAAACAGAGCCAATTGGAGGCACGGTAATGGATTTCCGAGCGAAGCCGACATAGCATGCATATCCCTCTCGCTTCCCGAGGCCATTTGTTTAAATTGCTTAGCTAAACTAGTTCATTAGCTTAGTTATTTTGTAATTAATTAGTTAAGTGTTTAATTAATTAATTTGGTTTGTACTTAATTAACTTAGAATAGTTAGTTGATTCAATTCGGTTTGTAATAATTAATTAGTTAAGTTAGTTAATTAGTTGATTTGTAATAGTTAGCTTAATTAGCGTAGCTAGTTAGCTCTCTTTTATTCGTACCCTCCGTCGAGACGGCACAATGTTGTAATAAGCGTGTGTGAGTGTGTGCATGTCTTCCAACCCCACGTCTTTCTCCCTTTTATTTACCAGCTTTTGATGGTTAGTTTTAGGGTATATTTCAATTAGCATACTTATGCTTTGCGTGAGTGCATCATTCATTTGTCTTGCATGCACCGGGCTCGGCGCATCATTCAAACTGCATTGTATTTCAATACACTTTCTTGAATACGTGTTTCAAAGCATGTTATCAAGTGATGCATTCATATGACATCTTAGATAGCCGAGCCTATTTTAGTTGCATTTTGCATGTGTTGCATTAGGTATTGTTGACGCTAGGATCATGCTTTGATTACTAACTAGCTTCTGTTTTGGCTTGGAGTACACTGTAAGTGTTTATGCTTTAACACCCTTGTATGCATGTAAGTGATTGCCATGACAGCATGCTTGCCATGAGGCTATGTGCTTAATTGATTAACTGCATGAATACCTGTGGATGAAGGCTTCATTGCTTGAATTGGGACAATTCATCAAAACGCGAGTTATAAGCCCACTTGAAGTGGCAAATCATCATGTTTTAAGCCCACTTGAGGGTGGCAAATCTGCGACTTAGCCTACTTGCGAGTAGCAACTTCAAACCATTTTCAAAAAACAAGCATGAGATGTTTTGTTCCAAGTTGAGTGATTTAGTCTATACTTGTATGCTGTGCGCATCACATAGTAATTCTAGATTAATAATCGGAATAAGAACACATGTGTTTATAAAAACAACATATCATGATTAGTAGAGGTCGATCCTTTGATCGGGCTAGCGGGGGTGCTCATTTTAGGACCTTTCCCTCTCGTACCCAAGTTCCCGAGCCGAGCCAACTTTGGTGATGACGGACACGTGGCCTTAGGCATGAGTCAGGGTTTCCTAAATTTCCCAAAACAAAATATTTATGTGGCGACTCTGAAATCTGGCAAAGCAGTCAATGTTTGGCTGTTTTTGATTAAAATCGATTTTCAAAAACGATTTGCTAGATTTGGACTCTTTGGTGATTTATCAGTCTTACATTGCACTTTGTGAGATTAGATTCAAAACTGTGATAGGAGTCCGAACTGTAGTAGCTATGAACCCAAATCCGTGCCCTCTCCGAAAGGGGGGCACGCGGAGCGAGTTCGGGGCGGTCTACAGTTTCTGGCGACTCTGCTGAGGACTTAGAGAACTTGACTCGAACTCATGATATGTTGTTTTGTTTACACTTATGTGTTTCTTTGCATTTGCATTTGCATTGGTGCGCCTAAGTCACAGTGTTTGCCGTCTGCTATTCCTGAACGGTTTGCTGGAGGCTAGCTTGGAAAAACGTGCTGCAAGGCTGACCAGTTACGGGCTCTGCCACGATGGAAACACAAACCTCAGTTTTTGTCGAGGAACCCTATTTGACCATTCGACCTAGTGTATATCAGAAGCCATAGAGACTGTTCCAAACTAGGACAGGTCGTTTACTTGAATATAGGTTGTTTGAAACCGCTGCGTGCGTAGTGAAACCCTAGCTCCTGACAAAATAGGATAGGGAAACCCTACCCTACCATAGGGGTGTTTTGGCTCTCACTTGCTTGATATGTGTTGTCAGAGTGTGTCTCTACAGGTTGTATGTATCAGTTACAAGTCTGAGTATCGGCCTGAGGGTATTAGTTTACAGGCAGAATTTTGGACAGAATTCAGTAAAGAGCGTAGTCATTCAGCTATGCTCATATCTATTCTGGTGAAATCAGGCTGAGGTGCTGTCTGTTTTCTCTTTTGCTAGGGTAGTCTTGGAACCATAGCTTTAGAAGGGTCTGATATCCCCCGGGTACTCTGGACCTGTGTTATTATGTGATCGGGGATGAACCACCTACTGGTGGCACCCAATTTACTCCGGATGTGGCGTATGGCACACTCTGTTTTGAGCAATTTGCGAATGTTGTTTATTTTACTTCCTGACTTGGGTATTGGGTCAGTCTTGTTGTGTTGTATTAAGTCAGTCTTTTTGTACTGAGTTAGTCGAGTCTGTCTTGTTGTATCGAGTCAGTCCTGTTGTGTTGTAGTCAGGTGATTTTGGGGGTGTTACCTCGGACATCACTATCTTGTTTTGTGTTTGTCTTTTACACCCTTTCTTTTGCGTCTGTTCCTACCTTTGAGCCAGTTGCGCCAGAAGATTTGAATGAAACAGCAGTGATTTTCACCCCTTTGCATTTGTTTCTGCCTTGAGCCAGTTGTGCTAGAAGATTTGAATGAAATAGCAGAGATTTTCACTTACTTTTCTGTGCCTTAAAATCATTGCATTGACCTAAGTTTTTCAAAACTTTTTAAACATTGTGATGAAAACGAAAAGGGAGGAATTCCTCTGGATTTGCAAAAATTTGACCAATTGAGAGAAAGAGAGGCATGCTAAGCCCTTAATGAATAAGATGATGTTTGTTAATGTGAGTACTAGGAAGGATCCTAGCTTGATCTAGATTGGTTCTACATTGTTTTCAGCGCGAGCGACTAGTCGCTTTCTTAAAAGATTTCAAAAAATGTTTTGTGTGATCCTGCGAAGACTTGTGTGGAATCGCTTTTGAGATTGTGCAGCATAGGATCGCTCTCAGCCTCGAGACTCAACCCCTTTTGCTTTCAAACCTTGAACTTGGATTCAAAATGTTCAACGGTCAACCACAATGTGAGGCTTGTATGGCCAAATTTGAAGCAACCCATGAAGGATACATCCTGTTCATATTGGCGAGGGGTAACATTTGCATGTGAAAACCACAGGTGCTGCTTGGATTTCCATTCTAACTTGAAGCAGGCTTAAACTTGGGGTCAAGATACACTGATACTCCAGAGAAAGGCGAGGCCTGAGAAGGTGCACCTGGAAGGCAGTCTCAGAACTTGCCGAAGTTGAAACACACTAAGATGCTCCAAATTTTCCCTCTTTTCTTTTGCTTTGCAGTCCGGAACCTATGTAGCTTCAGATAGGTCCTTGTCCTGTTATTCTCACATGACCTGGGTTGAACCCTACTGTTTACGAAAGAAAAAATCTGGTTTTGCAGATCATGTTGAGAAGGACACAATACTCTGAGCACAAAATGATTTATTTTTGAAATTGAAATTGAGAATGAGTTCTTGACTGGGTATTGAGCCTACGATTGACCATAGTCAAAACGATTCAACAAAGGGAAAGACAAGGTAAAAACAACACAAACACATCTATTGACACTCGAAATGACTCAAAGCATGACTCGAGACAAACAAAGACACACACATAACACTCAGATGCTTTGCTATCCATCGGTGGGAGACCTCTCGATTCACGAGGAGCCTGTTTCTTCAGATATTGTTTCCCACCCTTTCTCATTTGTGATTCTCATATCACTCTGGCACTCAAACTCTAGTTTTCTAAAAAAGCCCTTTTCCTCATTTTTTCTCTCAGCGCACATCTCTCTATTCTTCAATCTCTCTTATTTTTTTATCCCTCCCCTGGTTGATTGATGGATAAGCAGAAAGTTGTGGGCTCTTGCCCCTAGTATTCTGCTAGATTCTCCTTCTTTCACTCATAACTTGTGAACTTTCCCACAGAGGGGTTATGATGCGATTGGACTTGTAGTAGATCTGTAACTGACATCGGTTGATGATGCCCTTGGCTTAGCTTGACTGAGACGAATTACAGCATGTTCCATCGGCCATGCATACAATTGATTGGTCTCACACACTGTGTTTTCTACGTCCCTATTCCGGGTCAGATGCCAATTTGGGTGTGATCGTCCCAGATGAGGGAACCAGATATCCAGCTCCATTTCCAGTTCGTGCTTCGCACTTGGCTTGATACCTCGTTGCTTGGAGGATGAGAGAGCTTTCGGCCCTTTACTGTTAGCTTTAGCTGTGTCCTTTCTGGTGAATCCATTGATAAAGGGGGAAAAGACAGAAAACCTGACTCAACTGTGCCCCTAATTCATCATTTTGACCATTTTTTATTTTTGGCTTTCTACTAAAACAATTTTGATCAATATAAGAGTTAGATTAACATACTTGTTCGATTTTCTGATTTGAAATCATGCAAGTCAGGTTGTGAGCACTGAAAATTTTCCTTTTTTGGGTCCAAGAAATGGTCCAGTTTTGAAAAAAATGGAATAATTTTCGAGAGAATTAGTCAACCTTCTTAAAAATCCTCAAAAACTATTTTTGCAAATGGCCACTGCTCAACCAACGTGGAATTTACTCTTGAGATGCACAACCTCAAATCTGAACTTGAATTGTCTTGTAGCTGAATCTTTCTAACGGAATAGAACAACTGATTTTGAACGAAGATGAGCCAATTCGCACATAGATAAGATAGCCGAGTTCAACATGGATGAGACTAGTAGGTTGAAAATGATTGGGGCCGAACTTCAGGATGAAGTTGCCTACGTATCCCAAAGATGGGAATCAGGCCGCATATAGTTTTGGGTTGAGGTTCACTCGGGTGTTAACACTTTCCTTTTGTGCTCTAACTTTTGCCAAGGTCGCCCTTCTAGGTTTTCAACCTTGCGAGCTATTTTTCTTTTCTTCTTTCTTTTTTTCTTTCTTCCATTTTTTTCATTTTTGTTCTTTTCTCTTTTTTTCTTTGCTTTTTCTTGCCCTAACTTTTGCTTGGGTCGCCCTTTCGAGTTTTTGGCCCAGCGAACCTCTCAAGGATAGAAAATTTTCACTTGTCCATGTTGATCGGTCGTAGGATCTGTAAGCCATCTGAATCCAGGAGAATCACTGCTGTTCGTTGATGATGTAGGAGCCCATCCAATCGGGCTTGAATTTGCCCCTAGTGTTGTGGATAGGAACTCAATTGTCCTTTCAGCAATAAATTTTCTTCTTTCTATTCTGGGATTTGGCTTTCTTTCTAATCTCGGTTTGCAGAATGACCCATCTTTTGAATCTTTGAGCACATCTGACATTTTTGCCCCGAGCTACTTCCAATCCGGCCATACAAGCCTTATATTGTGATTGATCATTGAACATTCTGAATCAAAGTTCAAGGTTTGAAAGCAAAAGGGGTCGAGTCTTGAGGCCGAGAGTGATCCTATGCTGTACAATCCCGAGAGCGATTCCACGCATGTCTTCGTAGGACCATGCAAAACATTTTTTGAAATCTTTTAACAAAGCGACTAGTTGCTCAGGCTCCTCTGAAGACAATGTAGAACCAATCTGGGTCAAGTCAAGATCCTTCTCAGTACTCATATTAAAAAACATGATCTCATTCATTAAGGGCTTGGCATGCCTCTCTTTCTCTCAATTGATCAAATTTTTGCAAATCCTGAGGAATTCCTCCCTCTTTGTTTTCATCACGGTGAAAAGTTTTAAAAAAAAAACTTAGGTCAATGCAATGATTTCAAGGCACATAAAAGTAGGTGAAAATATCTGCCGTTTCATTCAGATCTTTTGGCACAACTGGTGCAATGGCAGAAACAGACGCAAAAGAAAGAGTGAAAAAGACAAACACAAAACAAGCAAGTGATGTCCGAGGTAACACCCCCAAAATCACCTGACTCTAACACAACCGGACTGACTCGATACAACAAGACAGACTCAATACAACATAATAGAACTGACTCAATACCCAAGTTAGAAAATAAAATAACCACCATTTGAACATTACTCAAAACAGTGTGTGTGATCCACTACATCTGGAGTAAAAATGAGCGCCATCAGCAGGTGGTTCCTCCCCGATCACATAGTCACATTATCCTCCCAGTTCATCGATCCAGTGGCGATAGACTTTGCAGGACCTGGGGCGATGATGACCTCGTCTGCGAACAACATTCTTCTTCAAAGACTCATTATCTTCCACAAAGATCCCTTGTCAGAGGGCCTCCTTGATTTGAACCCCAATTTCATGAAGGTCCGTAAAGTTGACTATCATATTCTGCAATGTCCCGGCTTGCCTAGCCATATCTTGCTACAGAGAATTTACTGATTGCTGAAGACGGATCAGTAAATCCTCTAGATTCATCGGAGACTGAGCCATGATAGGAGTAGATGGTCGTGCTCCGAACAGAGGTGACTTTGCTGATAAATGTCGGAACAGTAGAATCGGTGATCCCTGTCTGGCCTTTCTTTGCCTTGCCATCGGCGAAGGAAACACTGGTTGCCCTTAAACTAAATCTCTAACCTAATAAAGTCTATCAACACAAGTCCAGTGTACCCGGGGGATATTGGAGCCTTTTGAAGCTATGGTTCCAAAACTACCTACCAAAAGAGAAAACAGATAGCACCTCTGCCTGGTTTCGCCAGAACATATATGAGCATAGCTGAATGACTGTACTCTTTATTGTATTCTGCCCCAAACCAAATACCAACTTGGAAATTGATATGCACATCCCTGTACAGTTTCACTGTAAAGCACATACCAGTTAAGTGAGAACGAAAACGCCCCTATGAGGGGATAAGGTTACCCTATCCTAGTTTCGTTAGGAGCTAGGGTTTCACTATGCACAACAAGTGGCAGCACACAATCCTTTATTCGAGTAAGCGACTTGTCCTAGTTTGGAACAGTCTCTATGGTTTCCGATATGCAACTAGGTCGATTGGTCAAAAAGGGTACCTCAGCAAGACTACCTAATATACCTCTCACACCTAACACCGAAAAGTGAAAGGAAGATCAAACGGTATAGTGGTAATCCAGATCCAAGGGTTGTGTTCCCATCGTGGCAGAGCTCATAACTGATTAACCTTTTGGCAAGCTTTTCCAAGCAAGCCTCTGGCAAACCGCTCAGGAATAGCAGATGGCAAACACTGTGTCTTAGGCGCACTGATGCAAATGCAATACAAAGAAATACATAAGTGTAGATAAAATAACATATCATGAGTTCGAGTCAAATTCTCTAAATCCCTAGCGGAGTCGCCAGAAACTGTGGACTCGGCTTTTTCCGCGCCCCCGCCTTTCGGACAGGGTTTGAAAAGAAGGCCTCACAGTTTGGACTCCCACGGTTTTGAATCTAGTCTCACAAGTGGAATGTGAAACTGATAAACACCAAAGAGTTCAAATTCGGCAAATCTTTTTGGAAAATCGATTTTAAATCAAATAATGCCAAAATTGGATTGCTTTTCCAGATACAGAGTCACCACCTAAATATTTTGTTTTGGAAAAATTGAGGAAACCTTAACTCGTGCCAAAGGCCACGTGTCTGTCATCACCAAAGTTGCCTCGGCTCGGGAACTTGGGTACGAGAGGGAAAGGTCCTGAAATGAGCACCCCCGCTCGCCCGATCAAAGATCGGCCTTTACTAATCATGATATGTTCTTTTATAAACATTATGTGTTCTTGTTCCGGTTATTAGCTAACATTACTATGTGATGCGCACACATACAAGTATAGACTACATCGTAAGAATTGGAACATTTCAAGTCATGTGTGTTTGCGAAAATGGTTTGAATTTGCCACCCTCAAGTGGGCTTAAAGATGTGGATTTGCCACCAAACATAGTGGCCTTAAAATATGATTTTGCCACAACAAAGTGGGCTTAAAACGCACATTCGTTGAATTGTTCCAATTCAAACAACAAGCCTTCATCCACAGGCATTCATGTAGTTTAGCATTTAAGCATATAGCCTCATGGCAAGCATGCGAAACATGGCAATATGGCAATCACACTCATGCAAGTATGCTAAAGCATAAAACTCACCAAGTACTCCAAGCCAAAAAAAAAAACTAGTTAGAAAGAATGCATGATCCTAACTATACAATATGCCTAATGCAACATATGCAATAATGCGATTAATAGGCTTGGCTACTAATATGGCATATGAATCGATTTGAACAACATGCGATTAAACACATATTCAAAGAAGATATTGAAATTACAATGCAGTTTGAATGATGCGTCGAGCCTCGATGCATGCAAGACAAATGAATGGATGCAATCATGCAAGCATAAGGTATGCTAATCAAAACATGTCCCTCATCTAATCATCAAAAGTGATTAAATAAAAAGGAGAAAGAAAGACATGGGGTTGGAAGACATGCACACACGGACGCACACTTATTACAACATTACACCCTCGCGAAGGAGGGTCCGAATGAATAAGATAACTAACTAGCTACGCTAACTAATTATTACAACAATTGAAATGAATTAACTAACTTATTCTAAGCTAATTAAATATTACAAATTGAATTAATTAGCTAAATACTAAGCTAATTAAGTACAAAGCAATTAAACTAATTAGCTACCACTAATTAATTAATTAATCAAAGCAATTAAATGGCCTCGGGAAGCGAGGGATGCATGCATGCTCGGTTGGTCTCCACCCGAAAATGCCACCGCCTTGCCATTGAACGCCTCTGTTTGCATATTTTGAACACCAAAGAATCTGCCAACTTCCAGAACACGTCTGGTCCCCTTAGGAACACACTGTGCAACTTTATTCATTGATGGCTGGTCAGCTAGCAATGGTGGCTGTCGGTTACCATTGGTGGCCGGTTGGCTATTGCTGGTGGCCTGTCGGCTACCCCTGTCCTGAACTTCCTTTTTTGCTGCAACAGAGAGCAAACAAAGGCAAAACAGTGTATTCTCAAGAAGTGTTTGTACTCTCACTCTCCTTATCATCACACAAGCTCAAAGGAGTGTAATTCTTGGCCTTCAAACCATCAACCATGCATTTTCCATGCATGATGGCTAAGGAACCAAGCTTGTATAAGCTTAATGAGTGCACAACAAGACTCAAAAAGACCACCACCCTATCATGCATGATCAAGTGTGATAGTGACCAAGGAAAGTGACACATTTTATCACTTTGAGCATGAAATGTTCCATTTTCCTTATGTTCGAATTAACGTTCAATCCGAGCATATGCAATGCAACATGAAAGATGTTTATCTTGCCTTTTTTACTTGTTCATTTTGTTTACTCATCTTAGTTACCGATTCATTCTTTAATCGATTAAGTTCATTGGTGAGTGTCTTCTAAAGTGAAAGAAGTGTCAACCAAGGGGTAGTTCAAGGCATGAGGGAAGCTTCATGCCGTTGGTAATGAACCCTCAAAAGAGGATTAAACCATTAAGCATGAGCCTCAACCTCAAGCTTAAACAACCCTAAGGTTGAAACAACCCTCAAAACAAATGAAAAAGTGAAGAAATGAGGAAGGTTGCAGAGATTGTATGTGCTGAAATGAAGTGTAAAACAACACTAAAACATGCTATTAACTCAAAACAATGATAGTTAAAGCATTAAAACATCAAGCTAGTGAAGGAATTAATACTACAACTATGCAATACAAGCCTCAACTGAACTAACCAGCCCAAAACAGAGCCAAAATAGGTTATTTCAAATGCAAAAACATGCTGGACTTAGGCTAAATTAAGCTAGAAAAACATGTTAACATATGAAGCTATCTAGGCATGCAAACAAGGCATTAGGAGGGGAGGCTAACCCCTCCAATTTTGGACTTCAAAAGAAGGTTTTTACCACTGAAAAACCTCTGAAATTCAGTGGTTAAAAGGCCCAAAAAAGTTTGTTTGAAATTGATGAAAAATGGTACAAAAGCTTAACAAGCAAAGAGACAAGAAGGGTGGACCACCCCCCAACTCAAAATAGCCTCAAACCACCATTTTAAGGTCATAAAAAATAGAGGATTTTACAGTTGAAAACTAGGCCAAAAACAGTTTGAAAAGATGGCAAAACAAGTGTACAAAACAAGCTTAAAGGACAAGTGCTATACCTCTTGGAGCCAAAGCAAAAAATAGGCAACAATCCAAGCCACAAACACCTTTTAGAGCTCAAAAAGGGTCTCAAGTAACCTCAGCCCAAAGATAAGCAACTTTGGTTAAGGGTTGATAGGCAAACTAGAAGTGTATCTCTACTTGTATGCAGAAAAGGGCAAGAGAGAGAAATCTGGAGAGAGAGAATTGTAGAGAGAGAGGATTGTAGAGAGAGAGGCTCCCAAAATTTTTCCAACCTTGAAAACAATAGAGAAGGTCCTCTATATATAGAAAAATGAGAGCTCAGGTCAAAAATATCAACAAAACAGACAGCTGGAGCATTTGGGAGACAACTTGAGGAAAATATCTGCAAAATCTGACCTTTTTGACCCCTGTGGCCGGCCGGCAACCACCGGTGGCCGAAAAAATGCACCTCTGGCCGACACATGGCCGACAAGCTTCACTGGTGGCCGACAAGCAAAAATTGGTTTCTGGCCCCGACTTCAAACAGGCATATCTCCTTCATCTGGACTCCTTTGTAGGTCATTCTTGAGTCTAAATTGGTGCCCCAGAAGTCTTCTTTCCAATGGTGGCATCCTCACATCAAAATCCCAAGTGTTCAAGAAGATATGTCTCTTTTAGTGAAGACTGCACAGTTTTGGTTCTAATCGGATTCATGCCTAACTTCTCCTCTGCTAGTTTTCTTCCCTCTCCTCTCCTCTTTTCTTCAACGCCAAACCTCTAAAAAAGATGTTTTAAATATTTTTTTTCAAAGAGTTCACCTCTCTTTTATTCATTTCCACTTCGTCCTTGCTTGGTTTACCGAAAAGCGCAACATTTAATGAAATGTGAGCCTCAGAACATCGTAGAAACTTTTTTCAAAAATGTTTTGAAAGAGAGGTTTTGAAGGTCTAAAAATCATTTTGGTCAAAATAGTTTTGGTCCAAAATGGGGTGTGAGATTGGGAGTTGAAGCTCTCATTGCCGAAGAAATCGAACCTTTGCACTGCATAGCCTTTGTCCTCGAACAATCAACCTGTGGCACCCGAGTCATATGGGCGGTCAAAAATGGGGTGTCAACAGTATATCAGACTATGAAGGTGACTTTTTGGTTCACTTTTTCATTCCTTTCTCTCTCTAAAACTCTCCAAAACTCTCCAAAACCCTAGATCTTGAGTTTCTCTCTCTAAAACTCATCTTCTCCTTACTATTTCACCTAGATCCATTGGGATCTTTACCCTAGTGTCTTTGAGAAAAAGGTAGAGTGTCTCAAGATCTCCATTTTGATCCGAACAAAGTTGGGTTTGAGCATCTTTGGAGTTTCATCCTTGCCTTGCTCATCTTCTCTCTTTGAGGTAGGGACTTTTTACACTCCTTTATGAGTTTTAACTTAGCTATTTGTTGATGGGTATGAAATATTGGACCTTGTTGTGATTTTGAGGGTTTGGGTTAAAGTCAAAAGAGGGGTTTTCACATGAACGTATTGGGAATGGTTATGGGTGTAGATATGAGCTTGTGTGGTGCTAAAATGGTTGATTTTGGTGTTTAGGAAGAAGTTGGGAAAAATGAAGTTTTGTCCTAAAATGTTTTGAATAATTATTTTGTATAAATAATGAATTTGGTATAGAAATTGTGAAATTGGGTGGTTGTTTACATGAATGGTGTAGTTGGATTTGTTTAATCTCTCACCTATGGAAGTTTAGATAATTTATCTTTTGTAAAGTTGTATATCTGTTTAGAAATAACTGTTTTGGGCTATCAGTGGAGGATAGCTATGATTTTAATAGAAATTGCATGAGGATTAGGCAAATTGAAACTAATCTCTTTTCGGTTGTCATTGAATATGACTGTGTGTTTTAATACATTGTATATGTATGAGTGTTTTGGGAGGAAATAGGGGATGTACTCAATTGTTTGGGAGGAGATAGGGGATGTACTCCATTGTTTGGGAGGACAAAGGGGATGGACTTTAACGAGTTGAATCAAATTGAATTTTGCCCTTATTATTATTGTTGTGGTATCGTGAACCATTCTATTTAAATTGGTGAAAATAAATTGAATTACTTCTTGATTTCAACTTCGTAAAGCCCGCTTGGCAAAATTATTTTTTTTTTAGTTTTAGTTATAGTGATTCTTGGGTCCTGAGTAATAAATGAGATATAAATTCAATATTTGGGTTTTATTTGATTAGCCCATACTTAATCATTTTGGTTCATATTTAATTATGTGAATGGTGGGGACCACCTTAAGTCTTTTAAAATTTATTTATATTTTAATCTCAGTTAGAGACTTATTTTAGACCCAATTGATTGAATCATGACTCGTTTGTAACCATGTATTATTGTTGTTATTGTTATTATTATTTATTTTATAATCTTGAGAGAGTTACAAATATTTATGGTCTGCACCATCAAGCGAAATATATTTTGTGGTGAGAAATATTATATTCTTTTTTATCATTAATGATATTGAAATATACTTTTAATTGATATATATATATATATATATATGTATATGTATAGATAAATATTTGTATTGATTTGAAAAGAAAAGAAAAGAAAAAAGCAATTTTGAAAGCAACATGTGCGCCCTCTCTCTCTCTCTCTCTCTCCTCCCTCATTTCCTTTATTTTTCTTTTCTTCTTGGCAGGCAGAACACTTTCCCTATTTTTCTTCTTTCTCTCTCTTTGGTCTCTCTCTCTCTCTCTCTCTCTGAATTTTTTTTCTTAGTTACATTTATCATATAAAATCTTTCATCTACCAAAATCTATTAGGTTTTAGACCATAGTTCTTCAGATCAAAGTGAAGAGCGTGGTGAGGGCAACGTTTTGACCGGTGGAGATCGAAATCCAACAAAGTCAAAAATTGGGGTTTTTGCTTGTTTCCTCTTCTAGCTTGAGGTAGGGATTTTTCCTACACTTCTTTATGCGCTTTTACTTGATTATATGGAGTTTAAAGTTGTATATAATTTAGAATTTTTGAAAAATTTGTGATTTATTTTCTTAAAAGAGAAATTTTGAGAAAAATAAAGAGTTGATACCCAAATTGCGAAAATGTAAACTTGGAATATATTTGTAAGGTCATGAAAGAGCTATGTTTTAAATTTGAACAAAAAATGAACTTCGATTCGATCGATTTTGAAATTTTTACCAGTTTGCGACCAAAAAAGCATTTTTAAAGAAAATAAAGGAATTATGTTTAACTTTTGGGGCTTTTGATCAAATTAGGATGTCATAGTTGAATAATGCTTGGAGAATGAGTTTGGAAAGAAAATGATATTTTTTTGGCCATTAACGATATTATTTGCTTAATGTATCTGTTGAAATAAAATCAACACGGTTAGAAATGGACCTTGAGAGGTTACTGGACGTGGTTGTGATATGAAAACTAGTGTAGTTGTTCATATTTAATGAGATGTTAAATAGATTGTATTTATCAAAATTTTTGGAATTCAATTGTTTAAATATCTATTTAGAAATATCTGTTTTGGGATATCGGTGGAGGATAGCCATGATTGTTGTAGAAATACATGTGACTTAGGTAAATTGAACCACATTCCTCATTTGTTGCATTGGACATTGCAGTAAATTTCTTTAATTGGAAATGTATCTGTTTTTGAGAAATATTTAGAAATGTATCTGTTTGCGAAAAGATAAATACTTGGTGAATCTGGGTAGGGGGTGTAGAACCGCGCGGTTAGGTGTCGAGCCTTCTAGTTTACTGGTAAAAATGACAGTGGTAGTGCATTAGGGCCTACTTGTAGATACACACATAGAGATTCACAAAGCCTGTATTCATGTAACAGATATGGTTTAAAATGGAAATGGTTTTATATCTATTATTGCATATCAGCGTTGTATACTTTATAAAAAGAGAGATAAATTGTTTTGTCATGAGCATGGCATGAGCATACTCCTCTTTAGTCTTGTCATGGTTCATATGTTATGTAGTGTATCTCTACTAGGCTGTGGCTTACCCTATAAGCTAAACCATTTCAAGTACAGGTGCTATGCCTCCGTCAAGGCATTGGCTTGGGAGGACTCGGAGCTAAGGCTTCATTTTTGTTTTATTGTTATTTGTTGAATGTAAGCCCAGGGCTATATTTGCGTTGAGTTGAAACTTCATTTTGTGTAACCAAGAATGTTCTTGGATAAATTTGTAAGCCTGTAGGGCACTTATTATCTGTTTGGCTTCCATTTCATACTTGTTGTAAAATGTATGCTTGGGATTGGAACTGGGGCATTGAGATGTGAATAGCATGTATTTGGCATTTGGGATTTAATGGAAATGGATGTATGGAATAGTTAGCTATATATATGTGTTTGTCTATCAGGTGTGTTTTGTAGCATAAATAGATATACCCTGCCCAATTTTTGGGACATTACAACTTGGTATCAAAGCTACCGGGTTTGAATACTTGGGGCTCGTGGGAAGTGGTTTTTACCACAGTGGGTTCATTTCGGTAGTGAGAAATGTTGCATACCTTATGTGCTATGTGATAACATGTTTATGTGACTATGTGGGTATAGGGTTAAACTTCTGAGATGTGATTTGCGTCCATGAAATTCTTTGAGGTCCTTTTAGAAAAGTACCTGATCAATGCTATCTCTATTTAGAAGTCTTTGAATGTTTGTGGAACGAGTCAATATCTTGGAGGGGTAACTCGTATGTGCTCTATGTGACTATGTGCTTATATGATTTGCCTTATGTGATGTAGATACATGTGTAGGTTTATGTTTAAGCCGTATGTAGCGTGTTACAACTAGTGTGGAGTACTTACTTCTGAGCTAAATTCTGTCTCTTATATAAGATGTCATAAAGCGGGAGAGGCCGTAATAGAGGCACTTACGATGCCCGGGATGTTCTTATGTAGAAGGATACCTTTTCCCTAGGAAGAAGGTGTAAGCTAGAGTAATATGGCTGGAATGACTGGTGAAGATGTTGTGGAATTAGTATTAAAGCATAGGTTAACCGATTTGTATGATTGTGGGTGTAAATGTGACCTTAAAATAGTAGAGTTTGTGTTGTGTAGTGACTAGTTTGTTGTTATGAGGAGTTAATTATTTTTCAATTTTATATCAAGTTTGTAGAATTGGACTAGATGAAAAAAATCTTAGAAGTAGAGTGAGTTAGAGATTAACCTTATTCTAATAGTTTGGTTTGGTTGTGACTTTAATAATGATTAAAGTAATCTAAGATAATATGCTTTGGATTGTTGACATTAGAACATGTAAAACTAGCTCTAAATTTTCTTGGGATAGACGAAGTTAGTTATAGTTAGATTGTTTCACTTTCTTGATGGACTACTTGTGAGGTTAATGATGGGCCCTAAGCCAATTATTTTGTATGTGTTTGGGAATAAATGTAGTCTTAGCATGATAGAAATTATATCATGTAGCAAGAGATGTATTTCTTAGAGAGTTTGTTTTATTCATAATTTTGCTGCAAATCCTAAGAGGGTAAATGAGATAAATAATTTTGAGATAGATTGGAATGAGATTAAATTTGATTTGGGTTACGCCATTTGATGGGATTATTAGTAGTAACAACATTGACTCGTGAGTCGATATTTTAGAACATGTAGGCGAGTTCCTACTGCCTTCGAGATTGGTGGAATCCATTGTCTTAGAGTTAGTTGTTGATATTCTTGAGTGCAATAAATGAGTGTTGAGGGACATGATGTGATGGATGTTGTGGAGTTATGTGAGCAACCAATGTTTTTAGAGGAAATTTTAAAGATTACTTTGTGAGTATATTATAATTCTAAATTAGGTGCTTTAGGATAATTAGTATTGTGGTAATTTGAGTATTTCCATGAGAATTTATGCTTGACCCATCAAGAGTGATTGATGTTAACTTTCACAGTTACATTTATGTATGAGTTAGAAATTGTGAAGATGGAAGGTATATGGAAGATATATCACAGTTACTTTTATTTTGTATCCTTTGTCCTTTAGCTACAAGATTGTTTTGTATCCTTGGAGTAAGAGTTGTGAATCCCTTATATTGATCCTTTGTTTTGCTACAAGTGTGGTAAGAATTCGTGTTGTTGGTATGTTGGTCTAATATTACCATTGAGTTCAATTTGATGAGTGTATTTGACCTTAAGTGGTAAGTGCTTTCTTAATTAAAATGTATTTAGTTTTGCCTAATAGAGGATGATTCTCTATTTTAATTTTGTTTCATCGTGTTTTGTGGTGATATTACCTTAGAAGAAGTTATTTGGTAGACCCCTCATCGGGGAATAAATTGGTATGAAGTACTTTCGTTATTTTGTTAGTCTTGGAAATTGTTATGGAATGACTATTGTTGATATAGAAATTTTTTTTTTTTTTTTTTTTAGAGTGAATGAGTAGAATTTGGGTAGATATAACCAAAAGTATTTCCATGAGAATTTATGCTTGACCCATCATAGCTTGTGGTTATATCTTTTAGAATTTGGGTAGAAGCGAGCTGACTAGAGACTTCAAAGGAGATTTCAAAGTCACTATAACTATGAGTATTTGTTGGGAGTACCTTAGTATAGTTAGAATGTGTATCTAGTCTCAATGAATTCTATGTGGACTCGAAGTGCATTGTGTGAGCGTTTGGATAAATTCTATGTTGGAGTGAAATTGTGTGGGTGGATGTAGACAAGTTTGCGTAAACTGTTAGTCGGTTCGTCGAGTGAAAAAAATAGAGTGGATAGGTAAAAATAATATAGAAATTGCTTGGTTGGGCAATTGAAGTTGTGGTTGAGAATTTTCGAGTAGTGTGTTTGGCATGATTGTATTATGTTTCATAAGGGTTGGTGTTTCTTGTTGTTCAAGTGAAGCAGTTGAGGCTAAGGTGATCTGTGAATTTTGTTTTTGAAATAATTCAAGGAAGAATATGATTGTACTAGGGAATGAGTGGAGGTTCTCATGAGATGAAATATTTGATGTCATTGTTTGTGATAGTTTTATTCAATTGGGTAACCGCGTACGAATTCATTTTAATATTGAGATGAGTTAATTGTCGTGTGATGGTTGCGATTACAAAATATATCATTGAATTGTGTCTTTAAAGGGAGGGTACTCTCATTGGTTAAGAGTCTTGAGATAATTACTTTGGATGGATATTAAGTAAATTATTGCACTAGATTATGAAAAAAAAAAAAAAAAAGAATTGTTTGTGGTGAGTCATCTTTCATGGTGTGTAATATTTGAATACTTTTCTAAGTGCTCTTCGAAGTAGTGGGATTCTTTTGTTGCTGTGACCTGTTGAGTTAGTTGTGTGGAGTAAGCAAATTTTGTAGGTGTGTTTGAACGCGTTCAAGTGAGATTGCGAGTACGGTTGTATTCAAATTGCGAGTTCGATAGATTTTGATTAACCCCTTATATGTTGCAAAAATCGCCTACATTTTCCCTTCTATTATAAATTTTTTGTCCAAATTCTAGTACAAGTGGTTTTAAGTTGAGGGGTGGCTTCTTTGGAACAATGTATCTCAATATCATGGATAGCTGGTGGGTGTAGAAATTTTGTTTTTGAGTCTATTGAAAATTTATTACTTCATATTGGTAAAATAATTTTGCAGATGTAATTAGAATGAGATGTTATCATGACGGTAGGGTCGATTGGATTAGACCATTTGTCATTCTTGTTTGATTCAAGCGATAAGAAATAGTAGTACTATCATTGAGGAGTTATTGTTGTGTTTATAGCTCTATGATTGAAGTGAATTTGAGAGTTTCGATTTCGGTTACGGTGTCTTTCACTATGGAAGGTAAGAGAGCATTAAATTCTTAAGAGTGCTTAGTACGTGTTTGGGGTATTGAAAGAATGTCTCAATGTGAAAATGGCTATTGAGATTTTAAGGCTCAAGTGATTTTGTTAAGAGTAAATTCCATTGTTCTTTTTATCAAGGCGAATTTCGGGGACGAAATTCCTTAAGGGGGAAAGGTTGTAACGAGTTGAATCAAATTAAATTTTGCCCTTATTATTATTGTTGTGGTATCGTGAACCATTCTATTTAAATTGGTGAAAATAAATTGAACTACTTCTTGATTTCGACTTCGTAAGGCCCGCTTGGCAAAATAATTTTTTTAGTTTTAGTTATAGTGATTCTTGGGTCCTGAGTAACAAATGAAATATAAATTCAATATTTGGGTTTTATTTGATTAGCCCATACTTAATCATTTTGGTTCATATTTAATTATGTGAATGGTGGGGACCACCTTAAGTCTTTTAAAATTTATTTATATTTTAATCTCGGTTGGAGATTTATTTTAAATTATTAAACTCCATTTATTTTAGACCCAATTGATTGTATCATGACTCGTTTGTGACCATTTATTATTGTTGTTATTGTTATTATTATTTATTTTATAATCTTGAGAGAGTTACAAATATTTATGGTGTGCACCATCAAGCAAAATATATTTTGTGGTGAGAAAATATTATATTCTTTTTGTCATTAATGATATTGAAATATACTTTTAATTGATATATATATATATAGATGTATATGTATAGATAGATATTTGTACTGATTTGAAACGAAAAAAAAATAAAAAAAATTTGAAAGCAACACGTGGGCCCTCTGTCTCTCTCCTCCCTTATTTCCTTTATTCTTCTTTTCTTCTTGGCTGGTAGAACACTTTCCCTATTTTTCTTCTTTCTCTGTCTTTGGTCTCTCTTTCTCTTGGCTCTCAGTTCTCTCTCTCTAAATTTTTTTTTGTTACATTTATCATATAAAATCTTTGATCCACCAAAATCTATTAGGTTTTAGATCATAGTTCTTAAGATCAAAGTGAAGAGCTTGGTGAGAGCAACGTTTTGACTGGTGGAGATCGAAATCCAACAAAGTCGAAAATTGGGATTTTTGCTTGTTTCCTCTTCTAGCTTGAGGTAGGGATTTTTCCTACACTTCTTTATGCACTTTAACTTGATTATATGGAGTTTAGAGTTGTATATAATTTAATTGGAATTTTGTGAAAATGTGTGATTTATTTGCTTAAAAGAGAAATTTTGAGAAAAATAAAGAGTTGATGCCCAAATTGCGAAAATGTAAATTTGGAATATGTTTGTAAGGTCATGAAAGAGCCATGTTTTAAATTTGAACAAAAACGAACTTCAATTCGATCGGTTTTGAAATTTTTATCGGTTTGCGACCAAAAGGGCATTTTTAAAGAAAACAAAGGAATTATGTTTAACTTTGGGGGCTTTTGATCAAAATAGGATGTCATAGTTGAATAATGCTTGGAGAATGAGTTTGGAAAGAAAATGATATTTTCTTTGGCATTAACGATATTATTTTGCTTAATGTATCTGTTGGAATAAAACCAACACGGTTAGAAATGGACCTTGAGAGGTTACCAGACGTGATTGTGATATGAAAACTAGCGTAGTTGTTCATATTTGATGAGATGTGGAATAGATTGTATTTATCGAAATTTTTGGAATTTAATTGTTTAAATATATATTTAGAAATATCTGTTTTGGGCTATCGGTGGAGGATAACCATGATTGTTGTAGAAATGCATGAGACTTAGGTAAATTGAACCACATTCCTCATTTGTTGCATTGGACATTGCATTACATTCATTTCATTGGAAATGTATCAGTTTTTGAGAAATATTTAGAAATGTATCTGTTTGCGACAAGATGAATACTTGGTGAATATGGGTAAAAGGTGTAGAACCACGTGGTTAGGTGTCGAGCCTTCCAGTTTACTGGTAAAAATGACAGTGGTAGTGCATTAGGGCCTACTTGTAGACACTCACCTAGAGATTCACAGAGCCTGTATTCATATAACTGATATGGTTTAAGATGGAAATGGTTTTATATCTGTTGTTGCATCTCAGCATTGCATGCTTTATAAAAGAGAGATAAATTGTTTTATTATGAGCATGGCATGAGCATACTCCTCTTTAGTGTTGTCATGGTTCATATGTTGTGTAGTATATCTCTACTGGGCTGTGGCCCACCCTATAAGCTAAACCATTTCAGGTACAGGTGCTATGCCTCCGCCTAGGCATTAACTTGGGAGGACTCGGAGCTAAGGCTTCGTTTTCGTTTTGTTGTTATTTGTTGAATGTAAGCCCAGGGCTGTATTTGCGTTGAGTTGAAACTCCATTTTGTCTAACCAAGAATGTTTTTGGATAAATTTGTAAGCCTGTAGGGCACTTATTATCTGTTTGGCTTCCATTTCATACTTGTTGTAAAATGTATGCTTGGGATTGGAACTAGGGCATTGAGATGTGAATAGCATGTATTTGGCATTTGGGATTTAATGGAAATGGATGTATGGAATAGTTAGCTATATATATGTGTTTGTCTATCAGGTGTGTTTTGTAGCATAAATAGATATACCCTGCCCAATTTTTGGGGCGTTACATGGACTCCATTGAATTAAGTTAGCCTGTGTGTCTAGGGTGAAAGTCCTGAAATGTTGTGTATACATGGGTGCCGATTCCCGTGGATGAAAATTTTGTGAAATGGCAAATGGAAGTATTTATGTGATGATTATATTGTTTTGAGAACCTTTAAGTTGTATCCTCAGTATGGTTGCTTGTGATAAATGGAAATAGCTCATGAAATGAGATAAAAATGAATTGAGATAAAAAGGAGATTGAGATAACATAAATTATGATATAAAACTTGGCATGGCACGGTCTGCAAACAAGTTGTAAAAGATTTTGTCATCGGTATTATATATGTGCATCATATTTATATTTTTTTAAGATTCATATATTGTGTTAGATTGTTTTTTCTCGGCATTGGCTCGCCCTATTTGGGAAAACCATTTTCAGGTGCTGGTGATATGCCTCACTAAGGACTTAGCTGGGAAGGACTATGGAGCTAAAGGCTCAATCTTATTATTTTCGTACTTAATTTTTGTATAACCAAAGAGTTTAAATGTGTTGGACTAAAAGTCCATTTTTGTTGTAACCAAGAACTATCTTGGAAAGATGTAAGCCTTTAGGGCATTTATTCTTGTTTTGCTACCCACTCTATCTCATGCTGTGATACATGCTGTAGATTTAAGGGCAAGCTCATGAATGTATGATTGCATATGTCACTCTCTTGTATAATTGGATCTCATGTAATAGAAGGATTTTATACTTTGATTCTCACTGTCATTGACATATTGTCTTGATTGGTTTGTTGTATTATTTTGGGGACGTTACAACTTGGTATCGGAGCCTACCAGGTTTGAATACTTCGGTACGTGGGAAGTGGTTATTACCACAATGGGTTTGTCTCGCTTAGCAGAGACGTTAGTATGTATAGTATGCTTACGTGACAACATGCTTATGTGACTATATGGGTATGGGATTTCATTGCTAAGATGTTGATTGGGTCCATGGGTTTCTAGAAGTCCTATTAGAAGAGCACTTGATCACTACTGTTTCTAATTGGAACTCTGGCAACGCCGCGGGACAACCATTATCCAGGAAGGAAATTCGTATGTGTTTATGTAACTGGGTGCATATGTGGAGTGGATTAAATGTTGTCTGTTGTTCCAGGGCTTGAGTAAATTGGCTTCAGTACATTTGTGACTGTGCTAATCTTTAGGTTACCCTTATTAGGATGCCTAGGCAAGGAAGTGACGATTTCCCTCATTCCACAAGGGAAGAATTGCGGAAACAATTTGTGGAGTTACGCCAGTGTACTACACCTCTGGTACAGTTTGAAGCATGGTTTACTAACCTGTTGAAATTTTCTCTAGAGTTGGTGAAGACTGAGAAACATCATTGTTCGGAGTTTGAGAGTAGGCGATGTGACGACATCCGAGAAAGGATTGCCGGGTCTTGGCATAGAAGTTATAGTGTTCTTGTTGAAGCGACAGCTCATGTAGAGGCAACAGTATTAGTCATGGAACAGAGTAAAGAGGAGGCCATTTTGGCGATCCTTGTAACTCGGGGTGTTGGTACACCTTTTAAGAGGCAGAGGGGTTTCAATCCACAACAGTCTCAGGGAGTGCAGTCTAGATCTACCTTTCTAGCGCTGAGTTTGGGTTCGGGGAAAGGTAAGTAGAGGGGTTTCACTTGTTTCAAATGTGGTCTGCTGGGCCACAAGTCTCCGGCTTACCCACAGAGAAAGAGGGCAGGGTTGGTGGTTCAACCAGTAGTTGCACCACCGGGATCATCTGGCTGGCCAGGACTTGGAGTGATCGAGTGCTCGATGGGGGAGTAGTCATTGGGATCCTCACCAGTTCAGACATTGAACTAGTCTCGTATTCGGGAACCACTTATTTGCTGGGTGTGTAATTAGCCGAGTCATGCTAAATGTTTCTGTGCCCAGTCGAGGGCTTCTTTGGGAGTTTCGCAACCTAGTCGGGTTCAACTTTATTCATTCAGGTAGGGGCAATAACGTTATGAGAACCAAGCAGGCCAGATTTTGAGGGCCTCATGAGAGTGAAATTCTCAGACCCCTAGTGGGGAATTACGCATTTGTTCCAGGTGTGGCCAGTTAGGACACATCAGCAGTTCTTGTCCGTGGCTTGTGAGCTCTTAGGATATATTGGGTTTGAGAATAACCAATTTTAGCGGTCCAGTGAGAGACGGTAATGGCGGTAGCACTACTAGGATGGTTTTGTTTTCGCTATTCTGTTTTGTAACCGGTGGGTTACCGTTGTAATCATTAGGTTTTGTTATGTAACCAATGTGTTTTGGGGATGTTGAGACATCATAACTGCTTGTATATATATATGTACCTTTCCTTGTCTATTTCCATGGATTGGGCGGATTGGAGCATAGAATGACTAAAGTTTTATTAATATGATAAGTTGTTGTGGAATCGAAAAATTTTCATATTGATGCATATATATGCTTATGATTTGGTTTGGGAAGGTGATGGCTGGTGAGCCATATTTTGAAATTAAAAAGAGTTGTTGAGAGATGTGTGTTTTGGTCGGGGTTACCATGGAGCAAGAAAAGTATACTTGCTGGGTGTGTGTAATTTCATGAGTGTTCCTTATGTGGTCTTATGTGTGTGGTAGAGATTTTGATCTACTGTCGTGAGAATTTCTTGGAAGGATGTAAAGTGTGCGATTGGCACTAGGTGTAATAACGCGACCCTCGTACATGCTTTCTGGTATGCTTTCAGTCCCCTATTCGGTGTATTTGTATGCTTATTGTGAAATTTCATGTGAAATTAAGTTTAATTAAGTGAATCTTATGATTATAGATTCATATCTGTTGAATAAGAGAAAAAAAAAATCTGTTGCAATTATAATGTTTGAATCAGAAATTGGGAGCCTTAGAAGCTTAATTGTCTGAAATTGATTTTATATTTGAGATCAGCATGATTTTTAGGTTACAATATGATTTTCTGAAAAATTTCAATTTGGAATGACTAAACTGATTGATTTTTGTCCTTATTCATTTTATTTTTTTTTTATATATATCTAAGTTCCTTAGATTTTTGACTTAGAGCCATTTTCATAAATATCTCCTGGGGGAGAGTTTGAGAGGAAGAGGAGTTCTTCAAAGGAGAAGATTAGGGAGTTGAGAGGGTTTGTGGAGATTGAACCAAGGTATGTATGAATCACTTTAAATAACCTCTCTTTAACCTCTTCTTAAGAGTAGTAAGAATGCTTCCATGCAAGCTAGAGTTTGTCTTTGAGATCAAGTGTGTGTGTGTCAATTGTTTCATTGGAAAACATTCTTAGCATGTAGTTGTTTGGAGGTATTTTGAATTATATGGGAGGACTATGATAAATTCCATGAATTCTCAAGTTGAAATTGCATGTTTATACATGTGTATTGTTTGTACGTTTAAGGAAATTGGGTTATGTTGTAAAATGGAAAAAGGTTAAGTTAATTGAGTTTGTGACTTAAGATTCTTGTGGTGTTATACACTTGAAACCCATGTTATTGTAATGTTGACCCCTTGTGTTGCATTAATTCCTCTCATTTTATGCTTTGAATTGAGTTTGCCAAGTTGAAAGATTACATGAATTTCGGACTGCACAAATAGGGTAAATCGCCGCACATGTGGGGGTCATGGCCGCACGTGCGGGAGTCACGGCCGCATGTGCAGGAAACAGAGCAGTTTGGGTCTTTGGCTACTGCTAAAAAGGCACGTGCGGGGCTTCACTGCCGCACGTGTGGGAACTCTTGCCGCACATGCGGGGCTCCACGATCGCCGCGTCGCCCATCCGAGAAATTTAAATGCTCTGCTTTCACGTGTTTGATCCTCGGATATGATTGAAATCTGTATTGGATGTCTATAAATGTTTGTAAATTCGTTGAAGCGGAACGAATCAGAAAATGATTTCAAAAAGAAAAGAAACTAATTCTTGAATGGTGTGCATATGTAGGGCACCTACCGGGAGGGACTATCACTCCAGCAACGCACTGTGAGTAGTAGTACTGTAATCGTACATTTACTTACCGTTAATAATTCTTATTATTAACGCTCTGTTCTTTGCAAGTAAGTACGTTAACATTTATGTTGAATGGATATCGGTGTGAACATTGAAAGATTTTGTGTACATCGGTACGACTCTAGAACTACTCTGCATTCCAATTACGGTTAATGGTTATCCTTAATGTGCCATAACCTGTAAGTTACCTATGACTTTGCATAAGAATTGCATACGAACTATTAATACTGTGGAATTGGTTGACAGGAAGAAATTGTGAATGTAAACCCCGCTCACTGGGAACATGATAATTTGAATGAGAACACGATATCTTGAATGTCCTATCGGGGACTGTTACAGTCTGTTTAGTTCAACACATGTTTTATGGCATAGATATCTACCTAGAATGGATCATTGGAAAGAATAATCAGATAAAACTACGGGTTGCTTTACACGTTAGTGTCCATTAAGAAACTATGATAAATATCGGATTGACCTATGAATGACTCAATCTGAGGAAAGAATTGAATATCAATAACATTGTTATGCGACTCACGCTATGATGTGAATTGTTCTGCCTCTATTAATGCAATGATATGTTTGCCTTCTGTTAATAGTGATTATTAATGTTCTATTGTCCTGAAGACAACTATGTCAACTTGTAATAAACCATGGGGTAATTTGTGTACACTATTGTGTAACGGTATTCTCATGAATCTGAGATTAATCTGTTTTGTTTACCTGCTCCGGTTATGCTATGACATGACAAGAATTGTTCGGTCTTTTAGACCTATTGATTTCTGGAATAGAATAAAGTGCTGTACGGAACTAAGTGCTGTATTGTGAGTCACCTCTAGAATCTGTACGAGACACCTCTTGGGTCCATACATATATGAACTGGGCCCAAGGCCGTTCGATATTTAGTGTTTGGGCTTAAAGCCGATCTGTTAATATCTAGGCTCAAAGCCAATCTGTTAAAATCTATTAGGCCTATGGCCGTTCTATATCATCTGTTAGGCTTGTGGTCGTTCTGTATTATCTGTTGGGCCTGAGGCCACTCTGCACAATCTGTTGATATCTGGGCCCAAGGCCATTATGGAATGGTTACAAGATAAGATTAATTATATGGTCTCTGCACTTATACACGTTATAAATACTGCAATTCAAGCTTATTCGTTAAATTGTTTGAGTGCTATTATTCACTGAGCCTTGCTCACTTTATGTTATGTCTGTTTCTGTAGGCAATCAACCTGGAGGTCGATCTTAATTTAGCTTTGGTCACCCCGTCTTGGTCAAGCCATGTAGAGAAGCTCATCCATTTTGTGGGGTTCCCTTAATGGCCCCCGATTTGGTCCCTAATCTGTTGTCTAGTGTAATTAGTCGGGTAAAGTTTCCTTTATCAATATTTTTGCTGTACGCCCACGTATGGGGCTGGTTCTATATATATATATATATGTCCGTATATGTTATTGTATGAATGCATATATCTGCTTCTTGTATACATGTCTATCATATGATGAATTGTTGAATGTCACATTGAGATCCTAGCATATAGGTGTGAGCTCGATGGATGTTGATCTATATTAGGTGATGTTATTAAATGTTTCTGTTCAGGCCCTATATGTTGTATATATCATATTATCGGTCTGTTTTTGAAGTGGTAATGCCCAAACTTTTAGGGGCGGGTTTGGGGCGTGACAAGTGGTATAAGAGCACGAGTTGCTATCTCACACATGAATCCATTGAGCCTTAGGATGTCTAGAAAAGACTTAGGCATCATGCATAATATTCTGAAAGCACATGAAAAGATTGATGGCAACGTTATAGTGTATGCACTACCTGCTAACTCTAATGATTATGATCTATGTCCGTTGTCTATTCTTTGTGCATATTGTGATTGATTATTTTGCAGAACCTAGCGAGAATAAGGATAGAAGATCCGGAGGATTCTAACTCCGCCTGATTAGACAGAATGAAAAGGAAAATTGTACGACATATTTGGAACGACATATTTGGAATGAATTACGGAAAAAAAAAAATTATATACATAGTGACCCCCTTTAAAATTGCGAAAGGAATCAATTGATTGTGATTTTGCTTCTTATTGATTGTTTAAATAGATAAGCTATGCTGGGGAATTGGTTATTGACCTTGAAACAACATATAATTAATGTGATTTCATGAACCGAGAAACTTATTGGTGACTTCTGATGGGGAACCGAAGGAATTATTGACGGTGTCGAATGAGTATTGTTTATGTGTAATTGGGATTTGTTTATGGGAATCTGTAATTGTAACTGTGTCTGCTCATAGTTAAGAGATCTGTAATCTGTAATCTGTGCTCTGTACTCTGCAATCTGTAATTTGTAATATGTAATTGGGATTTCTTATAAGAAATGGTCGAACGACATGAAGGACCTCACCCATATTACATGTCTGCTCACATGATACTTGTAAAAAGATAGGTAGTTGTCGACTACTTTGAGATTGAAACTGAATGATTGGTAACCTGATAACTTACCGCAAGAATTAAAATCTTGCTTAGGTATGTTAATGACTTAAGATTGAGAAATCGTTTCTGTGATGTATTTTTGTGTAAAATGCCAATGTTGGATTGTAGACACCCCATTTTTGACCGACCTTAGGACTCAGACGTCATCGATTGAGCGCTCAGTGATGGTGCATGTTGTGCTCGTTCTGAGGTTTCGGAGTTTTGGCTGAGAGCTTTGCCTCCGGGCCTCGGAACTCTTTGTGCTTTGGAGCGATTTGCGGACCAAGTCTTGTTTTCCTTTCCCGAAGGGAGGGAGTGGTCTTGTAGACCATCTCTTTGTGGTCGTAGACTACTTTTCGTGGTCGTAGGCCACTTTTCCCCTTTGGAGACTAGTTTTCGGTTTTTGGAGCCTTTGGTCGCGCGTCTTGTCTCAGGACCGCTTAACATTCTCCGTTTGGCGTGGCTTTTGAACCACACCTTGTTGCCTCTGCCTAGAGGAACACTGTGGTCCGGGAGACCACTTTTGTGGTTGCATACCACTTTTGATGCTCGTCAGCTAGTTTTCGAGGCTTTTGGCCATGTGTTTCGCCTCCCGATTTCTCGTCTTGCATCCGTTTTGGTTTGTTTTTGGTACAAACATTGCTTTCCTTGTTTGGAAGGTGGTACAAGGGTGGGAGACTAGTATTTCTCCTTGGAGACCACTTTTCCTTTTTCCAGCTAGTTTTCTTCTCAGATAACTGGCTTTCTTGGTCTTTGGACCATATTTTCTGGTCGACCACCACACCACCACCTTGCATTTAGTGTGTTGACCTCTCCCACCTATGGCCGACCAGTTTTTGCTCTGGTTGACCACCTAAAGTGGTCGGCCAACCACTTTTACTAGCAGGTCGAGCACTTCAAGTGGTCGGCTGCTTTTTGGCACATTTTTGGAGATATTTTGGGACAATTGGCACAGCTGGAGAGCATTTGAGCCATCCTTCATACATGTGTATAGAGGGATTGGCTTGATGCTTAGCTTCTCCAAGAAGCTTTGGCTTTCCTCTTCTATAAGAGGGAAGCTCCCCCTCCCTCCTCTAGGTTCAGAAAATTGCCATTAGATGGATAGATATAGCATTGTCTCTATATTGCCTTGTTTCTCCATTTTTGTGCATCAAAAGTGTAGTATTGTCTTAGTTTAACACACAAACACACACTTAAACACCTTGCTTGGGTTGCTGAGGCTCCTTGAGGTTGTTTTTGGTGTTCTTGGACTGGTTTAAGTTCAAAAAGGTTGCTGGAGTTGCAGTTATAAAGAGGGTCTTCAAGGGTGAGTTTTTGACCTTTAAATCCCCCTTTCTTTCTTAAGCTTTTAGCCTATCTTGCATGCTGTTTTAAGCTTGACTTATAACTAATAAAAGTTCTATTTTTTCATGCTTTTGATCTTTGTTTAAGATCACTTTGGTGTTTGGGGTTGTTTACCCCCTCTTAGGCCTTGTTTGGCCTTATTTTTGAGCCTTTTTTGTGAGCTTCGGGACCACCTTGTATTGGTCTTCTCGCCACTAAAATCCAGCGGGATTTTAGTGATGGGGATGATGTTTTAAGGTCCGAAGAAGGGAAGGGCCATCCCCTTCCCTTACATCTTCAATACATGCCTTAATAAGCCTCATGTTTGAGCATCTTTACTAAGTGTTTATTGGCCATATCTTAGCTTGTATTTGTGGTTATTTTGCTGTGGCATACTACTATTTTTGCTTAGTTTGGTCACTCCATGCATGGTTAATACACTTGTAGTGTAAATCACACACACTAGCTTTGTATGCTTCATGAAGTAGCATCTCATTCTAGCCTATGTTGTGTCCATTTCAGCATGTTTTTGGGCTTGTTTTACCATGTCATACCTCTGTTTAGGTTTGGTTTGGTTAGCCTTTGCATGCTCCTTTCACTTGTAGTGCAATCCCATTAAACTAGCCTAACATGTATCATGTTATAACATGTTATTTTAGCATGCTTTTGGCTTAGCTCTAAGAAGACTTTATTCATGTTTTAGCATGTTTAAGGTCTGATTTGTGTTGAATTGGTCATCCATGACTTGCTTTGTATAGCCTTAGTTCAATCTAGCTTGTTAGCCTTATGTGTTGAACCCACTAGCATGCATTGCTTGGCCTATTTCAGTGATTTGGCATCATTTGTTATGTGATTTCAGTCCATGTTTCATGGCCATGCACTTGCATTTATCATCCATTCAATGCGTTGGAGGGTTTGCCCCTTTATGCCTTGACATGAACCATTGTGTATGCCTTCATGCCCTTGCTTGCGAGCCACCATTTCAGTGCTTATTTGGGGTTATTATGCCATGAAATAACTCTAATTTTTGTTGCTTAAGTCATTCCATGCTTGGTCTTAATAGGTGTAGTGTAATCCACCTTATTTGCCTTGTATGCACCATGCCTTATGCCCTTCATGCTAGCATATTTTGGCCTACTTCCATGCATGTTTTAGACTTATTTTAACATGTTCTAAGACTATTTTGGGTTGCCTTGTCCACATGCTTCATGTTTTGCATACTTGTAGTACAAATGCTCTTGTTTGCTTCAAGCTTTGGGCACCGTTGCATGCTCCATTTGTGGTGTGTACATGATTTAGCATCATCTAGCATGACATTTCAGAGCTTATAGCATGCCTATGTTCCTACTTCATTCATGCTTTGAATGCCTTTGAATGTTGTCCATGTTTGCCTGGCTTATGGCTTAGCTCATATGCTTGCGTGCCTAGGCCTTTGGGCCCTTATCTCAGCATGTTTTGGTCCTTGTTTTGACCTACTTGAGCTTTGTCCATGCTTAGTTCATGCATTTGTGCCATGTATAGCATGCCTCCTTTGTGTTGCTCCTTGCTAGCTTTCATGCCTTAAGACCCTAGCATGCTTTACTTATGTAGTTTGAATGATTTGGCATCATTTCTTGTTTCATTTCAGTGCACTTAGTGTTGCTACACTTGCACATTTGTCACTCATTGAGCACTCTTGAGAGTTGTGCTCTTTGGCCTCTTTGATGGCCAATGCATTGTGCATGCATGCCTTGTTTTATGTGCATTCATTTCATCACCAATGGCCACTGATTTGGGCATAACTGAGGTCTACCCTTTTAGTTTAAGTCCATTGAGCATGCCATGCTTGGTATATTACATAAGTTGCCCTTGTTGCATTGCATTGTGCATGCATGCATTACATTGTGTTAAGAACCCCAATGATTGCCTTGGATTGAGTATGCCATCTAGTTCTTAGCATTTAGCATTGTGTATGCCATGTTATTCCTTGGATTGTGTATGCTAGGTTGCTAGTTGCATTGTGTATGCCATGTAGATCATCGCATTGTGTATGCCATGTTCATCGTATTGTGTATGCCTTATACCTTGTATTGTGTATGTTTAGGTTACATCATGGCATTATGCATGCTAATTGATATTTGCATTGTGCATGCTAGTTGTTGCATACATTAGCATTGTGCATGCCATTAGCCTTGTTAGGTTATTCATATTGCGTTGCATGTTTGCATGTTTAAGTCATATTGCATACTTGTATGCTTGAGTCGCATTGTGTATGCCATGCTTGCTTGCATTGTGTTTGGAATAGGTGTTAGTCCATACATGGGAAACGAGGAACGTTTCATACTTCAAGTGATGAAACGTGCCTTAATTCCCGGTCGCCGATGCTCTTGATCATCCATGATAGAGTTTTAGGCTTTATGTGTTTACTTGTGCATTCATTTCATATTGAATTGTGCAACTTCGCCTCTCGGCCATCATGCATGAAAATGCGCAATTGGTGGCCTGAGGGTCGAGAACCTATACTCCCTTTAGTTCATCACATGATAGGGAGGGTGGTTATGCACACATATATTGCAAATACATTGTCATGCCCTTTCTTGCTCTCTGTTGCAGCAAATTGCAGTTCAAGAAGAACAATCGGCCGACCCAGAAAAAGTAGCTGGCCGACCACTTTTCTTGGTTTTCAACAACCAAAAGTGGTTGGCAGGGGTCTGGAGAGACCAAAAGTGGTCAGCCACCCTCCCACAGGATTCCCAAGGTGGAGTTTCAGCTTTTTGGAGCTTGGTGCAAGTTTCTGAGAAACAAATGAAAACATAGGCAAATCGGGGCATCGTATTTGATTTTCGAACGAGGCGACCGGACATGCATGCATTCCTCTACCTCTGAGGCTCTTGATTTACTACTTTCCTTAGCTGCCATGCTTAGATAGCTAGGTTTTGCTTTGGTCTGTACCTTTAATAGTTAATGTGTTTAGCTATTTCAATTCGTTTTGTAATAATTAGTTAATTAGGATTAGTTAATTAATTTGTTGTGTAATAATTAGTTTAATTAGCTTAGATTAGCTAGTTAGCTTCTTATTCAGTCTCTCCCTCGAGAGAGCCAATTATTGTAATAAGCGTGCGTGTGTGTGATGCATGTCTTCCAATCCCCATTTCTTTCTCCCTTTTACTTAACCGCTTACGATGGTTAGTTTTAGGGCATATTTCATTTAGCATACCTTATGCTCGCATGTTTGCATCCATTCATTTGTATTGCATGCACCGAGCTCGGCGTATCATACTAGCTGCGTTGTATTTTCAATACATTACTTGAATACGTGTTCAACAGCATGTTACCAAGTTGCATCTCACATGACATTCTTAGGATAGCCGAGCCTATCTTCATTGCATTTTTGTATGTGTTACATTAGCCATTTGAACTTGAACTAGGATCATGTATGATTTCTAACTAGTTCTTTGTTTTGGCTTGGAGTACACTGTGAGTGTTTACGCTTTAGCATACTGCATGTGTGTTAATGTTGCCATGAAAGCATGCTTGCCATGAGGCTATTTGCTTACGTGATTAACTGCCTGAATGCCTGTGGGTGAAGGTTGGATTACCTGAATTAGAACAATTCATCGAAATCCGTATTTTAGCCTACTTGCGAGTAGCAAACTTCAAACTATTTTCCAAACAAACGGATATGCAATGCTTTGTTCCAAATTAGGCGATCTAGTCTATACTTGTATGTTGTGCGCATCACATAGTAATTCTAGCTAATTAATCGGAATAAGAGCACATGTGTTTTCAAAAAATTTGATATCATGCTTAGTACAGGCTGATCTTTGATCGGGTGAGCGAGGGTGCTCATTAAATGACCTTCCCCAATCGTACCCAAGTTCCGAGCCGAGGCAACTTTGGTGGTGACAGGCATGTGGCCTTAGGCACAAGTTAGGGTTTTCTAAATTCCCCCAAAATAAAATATTTTGGTGGCGACTTTGTATCTGGCAAAGCAGTCCATGTTTGGCACTTCTTTACAACAATCAGTTTTCCAAAACGATTTGCCGGATTTGGACTCTTTGGTGATTTATCAATCTCACATCGCACATTGTGAGATCAGATTAAGAACCGTGACATTTGAGTCTAAACTGTAGTAAGCAAAGCCCGAAGGGGCGTGTCGACATGGATATTGCAAATTAGTCCTCTATTACCTATTTGGAGGCTATAATGTAAACTATTCTGCATGACATTGTGGACTTTGGTAAAAACAAATGGACATGGGGATATTCCATTTGCTGATGGGTTAACGATATGTACTGAGTATATACCCCCTCATGTATGTTTATACAGATTTGTATAATACGTGCGACATGGTTCCGAATTGACTTATTATCATATGGAATTGATCTTGCCAAGAATTCTAACTCCGATATTAGTTGGTTAAATTACTTTGTCGCTATACTATTGAATTTCTAGACATTATGGAATCCGGATGGATGTGATTACTGTACACTTAATGAAATTTATGACCCTATGACTGGATCTGGTAGAACCTACGTACGTGAAGTAACTGGATACTCTGCTTATGTTAATTGACTGGGCCGGATGCCTAGTCTGTAATTTCTGTATGGCTGTTTGCTGACCCACTGTAATTATAAATTGTGAATATGAAACCATGTGGTTGATCTTGTATCCTACAGTAGGAAAAGGAAGAATTATCTGCACAGTTGAACACTGAAATAACTAAAAAGGGGCCAAATTAATTTGTGCTGTAACAAGCAAAAATGCTTATTAAGGGAGGATGTTACACCTTACTATTACGACTGATTAATTAAACATGATTTTGAATTTGATTTCTGGCTTTATCTTTGGATGGCTCCCTCTACTCGAAAAGATGGTTGTTCTATCTGTTTCTATTGCTCAAATCCGAACTTATAATAGTATGATTAAGTGTCTATCATGGCACATCTGCATGAAGTTACAAAAGTATATGATACTAGTTTGATATTATCGTAACTGTTTGCTTCGGAGCGTGATTTTCTTTGTGTTACTGTACTTAGAAGTAATGCTATGAGAAATTAACGATGTGTATTGTGACCCTCTTTTCTGTCGTACTGAACTTGTTAAGAACTATTACATATAATTCTGAACGAATATAATGGTATGCCTTTGAAATGCTTTTGGAAATAGGGGAATACTAAGAACAAATTGTGAAGCTAGTGGCTACGTACGTAAGCGACTTATTTGTGACTGTTGGAATGAAGTATACCTTGTTAAATAGGCAGAACCTTGTTGGTGGGCTCTGATATCCAATTTCATTATGCATTCGATTTGAATTTAACTACATAATTGATTTCTTTTGAAAACGATATATGACTTTAGTTAACAACTCATCTCTAAGTGACTCGTAATATGTGATTTATCAGGTTATGAGATTGGCATATGAACTACTAATACTGAGTCGATCTGATTATAAACCCTACCTACTGAGGATCTCATGCTTTAAATGTCTTGCAATGGACTCTTATAGTCTTATCTTATTTGATACATAATTTTATGAAATAAATATATAGAGTTGTTCTCTTTCATTCCGCAAGCCTGGAATGAATATTGAAACGACTAGCTGGATAAAACTATAAGATGCCGGTTAACTTGAAAACTTTGGGGTAACTTGTGAATTGTTCGAACTGAGGAATTACGCGAACATCTATAACAGAATTGGACAATGATGGGAGACTGAGGTTTCTAATCTGTTACATGGTAAAACAAGTTTGAGGGACCAAACTTATTTAAGGGGGGGGGGGGAGAGGGAGAGTGTAATAACCCGACCCTTGTACATGTTTTCTGGTATGCTTTCAGTCCCCTATTCGGTGTATTTGTATGCTTATTGTGAAATTTCATGTGAAATTAAGTTTAATTAAGTGAATCTTATGATTATAGATTCATATCTGTTGAATAAGAGAAAAAAAAAATCTGTTGCAATTATAATGTTTGAATCAGAAATTGGGAGCCTTAGAAGCTTAATTGTTTGAAATTAATTTTATATTTGAGATCAACATGATTTTTAGGTTATAATATGATTTTCTGGGAAATTTCAATTTGGAATGACTAAACTGATTGATTTTCGTCCTTATTCATTTTTTATTTTATTTTATATATATCTAAGTTCCTTAGATTTTGACTTAGAGCCATTTTCATAAATATCTCCTAGGGCAGAGTTTGAGAGGAAGAGGAGTTCTTTAAAGGAGAAGATTAGGGAGTTGATAGGGTTTGTGGAGATTGAACCAAGGTATGTATGAATCACTTTAAATAACCTCTCTTTAACCTCTTCTTAAGAGTAGTAAGAATGCTTCCATGCAAGCTAGAGTTTGTCTTTGAGATCAAGTGTGTGTGTCAATTGTTTCATTGGAAAACATTCTTAGCATGTAGTTGTTTGGAGGTATTTTGAATTATATGGGAGGACTATCATAAATTCCTTGAATTCTCAAGTTGAAATTGCATGTTTATACATGTGTATTGTTTGTACGTTTAAGGAAATTGGGTTATGTTGTAAAATGAAAAAAGGTTAAGTTAATTGAGTTTGTGACTTAAGATTCTTGTGGTGTTATACACTTGAAACCCATGTTATTGTAATGTTGACCCCTTGTGTTGCATTAATTCCTCTCATTTTATGCTTTGAATTGAGTTTGCCAAGTTGAAAGATTACATGAATTTCGGATTGCACAAAAAGGGAAATCGCCGCGTCGCGAAGCAGGCGATTTGGGTCTTAGCTCTTGCTAAGCACGCGTCTTGGGGGCTTCATCGCCGCATCACGGGAACCCTTGCCGCGTCACGAGGGCTCATCACCGCCGCGTCGACCCATGCTCGAAATTTAAATCTGCTCCATTTTATGTGTTTGACCCTCGGATATGATTGAAATCTGTATTGGATGTCTTTAAATGTTTGTAAATTCGTTGAAGCGGAACGAATCAGAAAATGATTTCAAAAAGAAAAGAAACTAATTCTTGAATGGTGTGCATATGTAGGGCACCTAGTGGGAGGGATTACCACTCCATCAACGCACTGTGAGTAGTAGTACTGTAATCGTACATTTACTTACCGTTAATAATTCTTATTATTAACACTCTGTTCTTTGCAAGTAAGTACGTTAACATTTATGTTGAATGGATATCGGTGTGAATGTTGAAAGATTTTGTGTACATCGGTATGACTCTAGAACTACTCTGCATTCCGATTACGGTTAATGGTTATCCTTAATGTGCCATAACTTGTAAGTTACCTATGACTTTGCATAAGAATTGCATACGAACTATTAATACTGTGGAATTGGTTGACAGGAAGAAATTGTGAATGTAAACCCCGCTCACTGGGAACATGATAATTTGAATGAGAACATGATATCTTGAATGTCCTATCGGGGACTGTTACAGTCTGTTTAGTTCAACACATGTTTTGTGGCATAGATATCTGCATAGAATGGATCATCGAAAAGAATAATCAGATAAAACTACGGGTTGCTTTACACGTTAGTGTCCATTAAGAAACTATGATAAATATCGGATTGACCTATGAATGACTCAATCTGATAAACGAATTGAATATCAATAACATTGTTATGCGACTCACGCTATGATGTGAATTCTTCTGCCTCTATTAATGCAATGATATGTTTGCCTTCTTTTAATAGTTATTATTAATGTTCTATTGTCCGCAAGACAACTATGTCAACTTGTAAACCATGGGGTAATTTATGTACACTATTGTGTAACGGTATTCTCATGAATCTGAGATTAATCTGTTCTATTGACCCGCTCCGGTTATGCTATGACATGACAAGAATTGTTCAGTCTTTAAGACCTATTGAGTTCTGGTATGGAACAAAGTGCTGTACGGAACTAAGTGCTGCATTGTGAGTCACCTCTAGAATCCGTACGAGACACCTCTTGGGTCCATACATATTTGAACTGGGCCCAAGGCCGTTCTGATATTTAATGTCTGGGCTTAAAGCCAATATATTAAAATCTGTTTGGCCTATGGCCATTCTATATCATCTGTTAGGCCTATGGCCGTCCCGTATAATTTGTTAGGCCTATGGCTCTTCTGTATCATCTGTTAGGCCGATGGCCATTCTGTATCATCTGTTAGGCCTATGGCCATTCTGTATCATCTGTTGGCCCTAAGGCCACTCTGCACAATCTGTTGATATCTGGGCCCAAGGCCATTCTGGAATGGTTACAAGATAAGATTAATTATATGGTCTCTGCACTTATACACGTTATAAATACTGCAATTCAAGCTTAATCATTAAATTGTTTGAGTGCTATTATTCACTGAGCCTTGCTCACTTTGTGTTATGTCTGTTTCTGTAGGCAATCAACCTGGAGGTCGATCTTAATTCAGCTTTGGTCACCCCGTCTTGGTCAAGCCATGTAGAGAAGCTCATCCATTTTGTGGGGTTCCCTTAATGGCCCCCGATTTGGTCCCTAATTTGTTGTCTAGTGTAATTAGTCGGGTATAATTTCCTTTATCAATATTTTTGCTATACGCCCACGTGTGGGGCTGGTTTTGTATATATATATATATGTCCGTATATGTTATTGTATGAATGCATATATCTGCTTCTTGTATACATGTCTATCATATGATGAATTGTTGAATGGCACATTGAGATCCTGGCATATAGGTGTGAGCACGATGGATGTTGATTTATATTGGGTGATGTTATTAAATGCTTCCGTTCAGGCCTCATATGTTGTATATATCGTATTATCGGTCCGTTTCTGAAGTGGTCATGCCCAAACTTTTAGGGGTGGGTTTGGGGCCTGACACTAGGTTTTGTACATACAATACGTTGTTTTCAAGGGTGAATGGCGTATAGTTTCGATGGGTATAGACTTGTACTTTAATGGTAGATAATGGCAGCGGATCTTCCCATTATCTGGTTGGTTATTTCTTTTGGAGGGATGTTAGTCCCTTATCGTAGTAGTGGTTGTTGGCATTAGTAGGTGGTGTGTTCTGAGTAGCTGGTATTATACTTCGAACAGTGGTATAGCGGGCATTTCCTAAGTTCTAGGACTCCTTTATTGTATTTGGGTGTGAGAGGTGTGTACCTCAATTCTAGTTAAGTTAAGAGATGTTGTGGGAAGGATTGGTTGATATATAATCCATAGTTAGTGTGTGACCTATGTTAGGGCCACAGTGGTTTTGTGTTTATGGGTCGAGGTTTGGAATGACAGTAAGGATGGTGAGAACTTCTTTTGTTCTTCTACAAAGTTAGGATGGTAAGACTTTGAAGGCCTTATAGGTGTTGTGTGTGTGTGATCGGGGCTTGGTTCAGGGCAATTGTTCAATAAGTATCAACAGTTGGTGGATTGACTAGGAGACTTAGTGTTTTGGTTGTACTCTTGTATTGAGTGATGGGTAGAATGTGGATTAAAGAGTTGACCTTATTGGTTACTGAGGGATGGAGGTGTTGTGTTTACTTGTCGTTCGGTTTGGGTGGTTACGTGGTATCGATGACGTTGTAGCGTAGTAGGGCTTTGGGAGTTGACTTGGTTCGAGAGAATAAGTATGTGAACTTCGTTGTTGTGAATTCAATTGAGGTTGTGAGTACATCCTCAGAATGAAGAATTTAGTGTGGAGATAACCCATTCGGGGTTAAGGGTAAGATATTGTGCAATAAGTGAGGAGGTTTTGCTAGTATGGTGTATGGTGGTGTATGGTTCGTATATTGTTGCTAGATGATATGCAGAAGAGGATCGGTCACAGGCCAATAGTGTGGTTAATGATTGGATTGAGTAATTTAATATTCGATAGTTTTGGTCACTATGGTATGAGTGTTTTTTTTGTCTAGTTTGGATAGTGGAACTTCAAGTGAAGTATAGTAAGATTGTGTGGAGTGAGTGGTGTGCTCTGTCAGAGTTGTTTTGACTTATTTGGTCCTTGTGTGAGTGGTGTAAGGTACTGGTGTGTATGTTGACTTGAGAGAATGTATTGTTTGACTTGAGAAGTCCAGTTAGGACTCAAATGTGAAGCGATGATGTGTATGCCACATAGGCATACGTGTGAGGGGTGAATGGAGAATTAGAGTACCACGGGTTAACTTTGAAGAATCCGAAGTGATTCAATGGACCTGAGAGGTTGTGTATGGAACTCCATTTCGGAGTTGGTAAGGTTGGGCTAGATGTTGGGTGAAATTAAGTGGTATGTCGGTGTTTGAAGGCTGGTATGGTGGATAATGTTGAATAGTTGATTGGATAGTAGTTAGGTTGGTTGACATATAGTCACCTCGGGCATAGGTCGAAATTGAGGGTTATGTAATTGAATGGTGCCTTGGTGTGAAATGTAAATTCTGCATGGATAGTTGGAAGGTTGTTTTGAGTTGTAGTAATCGGTTTGGGACTTCGGTTGAGAACTTTGGTCGTATAAGCGCTTTGTACCATTATGTGATTGGTGGTGTGAAATTCCTTCCCTTGTGATATTGCGTTGCTAGCATTTCAAAAAATTTATAGGGGCTCTCATCGTGGAAATTTTGTTTTAGGTATTGTGGCACCACCGTGAGTGTGATGGGTTTTGTTGGGTAACTGTGTTGTGATTCACTGGAGGAATGTTGATGAATAATTTGGAGGAAAACTAGACTCTCCTTTTTAGTATTGTGGCCTTGGATACTTTTTATAAACTAAAACAGTTTTGGGTTGAAACGTGAATTTACGATTTTAGTTTTTGGGAAAATAATTTGGAAATCTTTGAGTGTTGCTGTGGTCAGTTGATAATGTGTTTAAATTGTGACGGGATAAGTCTGAACACCTTTTGGGGGAAAACCAAGTGTTTTGAGACAAATGAGATAAATAAAGCATTTTCTTTAACCTGAATGGAATATCTTATATCTTGTGTTGAGAAGTCACATTTTGATGTAGCCTAAGTTGCTGGTTACATGTTGTATGTCTTTTTGGCAAGGACTTAGAATTGTCGGGCATTAATGTGCCATAACGTTGTTGACTAATCGTGTTTTATTTTACGTTCTTGTTCTATGAGGGTTGACTGAAAGCCTTGTGTGCGAGTGGTTTCCTTATTCCCTACGTTGGAGTGTTAAGCACTCAATGGTGATTAGGGTATTGTAGGTAGTCGAGATGTGGTGGATGTCTTGGAGCGTTGTTGTTATTAAAGTTGTTGTTACTATTATTATTGTTATCAGGGGTATTGGTTCTTGTCTCATAAACCACCGCGAGTTTTGTTGGTTGGGGAGGTATCCATGTTCGTTCTTTGTTGTTGAGTCAAGTCCTATTAAGGTGTTGTGGGAACATCACGGAGTTGAGGAAGCAACTCGGGAACGTGAGTTGGAAGTCTGCGAGAAGTATCCGAACTTATTTGTTGATGGTTGAGCATATATTGAAATTTTGTTATGTTAATAAAATATGAAAACATTGTATATATTGTATATGTTTTGGAAACACGGGTTTAATATGAACATTGTATATGTTTCGGAAAATGTGGATTGTATTTTCAACGGTGGAACTTCTGTATCGAGTTGATGAGATTGGATGACCGGAAAATGGGTCATGATATTGGAATTGAGTAACTATCGTTATTGTCTTTGGTTTAAGCATGACTGTAAAACTTGCTTTGAAATTTTGGGGACGAAATTCTTTAAGGGGAGGAGGTTATAGCGATTCCGGTTTTGACCCGACTCTTGTTGTATCCCGGACTCGGGTTTCATGGTTTCTTATTGTCGTTCATCTCTTGATCCTCTTGTATATCCTTAAATTTTGCTTTTGGGTTGTTGTAGTTGTGCGTTTGGAATAGGTTGGTTGCTTGATTTTTTTCCAAACCTTTGTTGCCCATATTTTTGCTCCTCGGCTCGAGCGGCCATTCTTGCGATTGAGCGGGCTTTGCAATTTTTGCTCCTCAACTCGAGCGACCATTCTTACGCTTAAGCGGGCTTTGCAAACTCTCAGTATTTTTGTGGACCTGCAAATACTGGAAGAGTGTATTCTACACTCAAGCGGTGTTTCCTACGCTCGAGCAGGTGGACGCTCTAGCGGCCAATCTTGAGTTCGAGCGAAGTCCTTCGTCTGCAAAACTTCTGAAAGTGTGTATTCTACGCTCGAATGGAACAATGTGTCTGATGCTCGAGCGTCACTTTTCACGCTTGAGCGGACTGCGTGTATATCAGTCCGGGAAGGCGACTTTTTGGTTCACGTTTTCATTCCTTTCTCTTTCTAAAACTCTCAAAAACCCTATATCTTCATTTTCTATCTCTAAACTTATCTTCTCTCTACTATTTCACCTAGATCCATTAGGATCTTTACCCTAGTGTCTTTGAGAAAAAGGAAGAGTGTCTCAAAATTCTCATTTTGATTCGAACAAAGTTGTGCTTGAGCATATTTGGAGTTTCATCCTTGCCTTGCTCATCTTCTCTCTTTGAGGTAGGGACTTTCTACACTTCTTTATGAGTTTTAACTTAGCTATTTGTTGATGGGTAAGAAATATTGGAACTTCTTGTGATTTTGAGGGTTTGGGTTAAAATCAAAAGAGGGGTTTTCACATGAACGTATTGGGAATGGTTATGGGTGTAGATATGAGCATGTGTGGTGTTAAAAGGGTTGATTGTGGTGTTTGGGATGAAATTGGGAAAAAGGAAGTTTTGCCCTAAAATGTCTTGAATAATTATTTTGTATAAATAATGAAATTGGTATTGAAATTGTAAAATTGGGTGGTTGTGATGACCCGGTGTGTTATTTGTCTTGTTTCTTTTGTTTAACCTCGAATTTGTCTCGTTAGTGTGTCGGGTTTCACTTAGAGCCTTGTCAATCATTTGGGTTTGGAGTGATTCAGAAACTTTCCTCAAAATTCTTATTCTTGTTTGTTCCGGTGATGGGTTTCACTTGTTTCGGAGGGTGTGAAGTCGGTCCGGTGTGTCGAGAGTCGAACTGAAATTTTTTTAGGCTGGATGGCTGAGCCGCACGTGCGGGAGGCTGGGCCGCACGTGTGGAATACAGGGGAGGATTTGGGCACTCACTGAAATAAACGCACGAGGCACAGAAGGGGAGAGGAGGTTGCACGCAGGTTGGAGGTCGCGACGCAGAAGGAGGCTCAAGACGCGCGGGACGCCGATCAAAACTCTGTTTTTTATCTCATTTGGGCCGAAATTGTATCATTTTCTAACCCTCCCCTCTCACTCTAAAAGTCATTTTTGCTCATCCTTCTTTCTAAAACTTCCAACAAACATCCAAAACCCTTGATTTCTTGCAATCCTTTGGGTCTAGATCCATTTTCTCTCACAAGTCTTGAAGATCAAAGCTAGAGGTACATTGTGTACGGTGGAGATTGAGTTTGGACATCTTTGATTTCTAGGGTTTCATCTTTCTATCTTCATCAAACCTTGAGGTAGGGACTTCTTGAGTTATATATTCATGTTTTGCATTATTGATGTTGATTTAAAAGTTCTCTTGAAGCTATTATGTTGGGTTTGATTTTATGGTTCCGAATGTAGAGATTTTCAAAAGTGAGTTTCAAAAATCTTAAATCCTTTTAAGATAGCATCTTGAGGGTTGAAATTGTTGTAGGTAAGAAAAGAATATGTTCTTGAGGGCCCCTTTCAAGTGTTTGGTGTGTGTGTGTGTTGTTTGTAAAGAGGAAAACCTAAAATTTTGTGGGGGTTGCTTGAATAAAAGAAGATAAGAGTTTCATGGGTGATTTATATATATATATATGAACTCATGTTGGTGAGCCATGATAAGTAGAGAAAGTGGAAGTTTTTCCTTGTTTAATTACAAATGCATATATGTAGTGATGTTGGGCTTCTCTACTCATGAAAATTGTTGAGATTGGATATTGTTGTTTAAATATTGTAATCGTTTAAAATGATGAAAATGATGGAAGTGCACGGATTGTGGACATTTTGTTGTATTAGTGATATTTGGTAGCAAACTTTGGGTTATTTGTGGAATAGCATTGCAAGGAGAAAAAGAAATTTGATCATTATTGTATATTGTTGATGTTATGTTGAAAGTGGACAATTATGGCATAGCATACTCATTCAATTGGTTATTACAAGATTTTTATTTAGCTTTGGCATGTTGTATAGACATTTCTAGCATCTATTGTTGCAAGTGTTGAGTTGAGATTTGAAATCTTTTATTTGAGAAAGGAATAATGTGAAATGATACTATGGAAATGTTTAAGGGGTAAATGCGTAGGTAAGTTCGGATAGGAGATGTAGATGAAATTGATAAGTTGGCCTGAGTGTCTGGGGTGAAAGATCGAAAACACGAGCGGAGGAGGTACCACTTTCCTTCCGGTTAGCAACCGGTAAAGTGGGGTATTGGTAGTGCTAGTTGAGCCTATTTACAGACACTAACCTAGGGATTACCTGAGTCGTATTTACCGCCCCTATTGAATAAAATTAGAAGCATCGGAATTGTTGAGATTCCAAGTTATTATTGGAAACAGGGTAATTTTCAAAAGAGCATGTAAATGAAATTCTCTTTAAATGGTATTGCATGGCTTTTGCATTAAACCCTAGCATTTGCATTTAACATTGGAAATTTGCATAACTGTATATACTTTGTAAGAATTCTCTACTGGGCTTTATGCTCACCCTTATGGGATTTTGGTGCAAGAAAAGACGTGGTGATCTCGCCAAGTTGAAGGCGTGGATATGTTGTGAAGCGTAATACTCTATTTCATTATGAATTAATTGCTAGCCAAGGACTATCCATGTATGGGTCCGAGAGATCATTTTTGTATAACCGGGCTTAAGCCTTGGAAGTTGTAGCCCATGAGGGCATTTTATTATTTTGGAACATGATGCCCTACATGCTATAGATTCATGTGTTTCTTTATCCTTGAATGTATAATTCGCATGTGAAACTTTTGTATAAACTTGTTGATTTGTGATGTAAAGATGGGAGAATTGTTATTATCATGTAGTGGATGTTGGTTGACGTAGTTAATTTATATTGGTTGTTTTCGAGGCGTTACAGTGGTTGTTTATATAAATGGTGTAGCTAGATTTGTTTAATCCCACACCTATGGAAGTTCGGATAATTTATCTATTGTAAAGATTGTATATTTGTTTAGAAATAACTGTTTTGCGCTATCGGTGGAGGATAACTATGATTGTAATAGAAATTGCATGAGGATTAGGCGAATTGAAGCTAATCTCTTTTCGGTTATCATTAAATATGACTGTGTGTTTTAATACATTGTATATGTATGATTGTTTGGGAGGAGATAGGGGATATACTCCATTGTTTGGGAGGAGAAAGGGGATGGACTCCATTGAATTAAGTTGGCCTGTGTGTCCAGGATGAAAGTCCCGAAATGTTGTGTATACATGGGTGCCGATTCCCGCGGACGAAAATTCCGTAAAATGGCAAATGGAAGTGTTTATGTGATGATTATATTGTTTTGAGAACCTTTAAGTTGTATCCTCAGTATGGTTACTTGTGATAAATGGAAATAGCTCATGAAATGAGATAAAACAAATTGAGATAAAAAGGAGATTAAGACAGCATAAATTGTGATATAAAACTTGGCATGGCACGGTCTACAAACAAATTGTAAAAGATTTTGTCATCGGTATTATATAGGTGCATTATATTTATGTTTTTCTTAAGATTCATATGTTGTGTAGATTGTTTGTACTGGGCATTGGCTCGCCCTATTTGGGAAAACCATTTTCAAGTGCTGGTGATATGCCTCACTAAGGACTTAGCTTGGGAGGACTGTGGAGCTAAAGGCTCAATCTTATTATTTTCGTACTTAATTTTTGTACAGCCAAAGAGTTTTAAATGTGTTGGACTGAAAGTCTATTTTTGTTGTAACCAAGAACTATCTTAGAAAGATGTAAGCCTTTAGGGAATTTATTCTTGTTTTGCTACCCACTCTATCTTATGCTATGATATATGTTGTAGCTTTAGGGGCAGGCTCATGAATGTATGATTGCATATGTCACTCGCTTGTATAATTGGATCTCATGTAATAGAAGGATTTTATACTCTGATTCTCATTGTCATTCACATATTATCTTGATTTGTTTGTTGTATTATTTTGGGGACGTTACAAATGGAGTACATCCCCTTTCTTCTCTCAAACAATCATACATATACAATATATTTAAAATGTAGTCATATTCAATGACAATCAATAAGAGATTAGTTTTAATTCACCTAATCCTTATGCAATTTCTACAACAATCATAGCTATCCTTCACCGATAGCCCAATATAGTTATTTCTAAACAGATATTCAATCTCAAGACAGATAATTTATTAAAATTCCCAAAGTTGTGAAGTAATGCATATCCAACCCCACCATTTATATCAGTGTCCATCCAATTTCATATTTACAATATTAATTGCATTTATTTATACAAAATAAATATCTGAAGCATTTTAGGGAAAACTCCTATTTTTTCCCTATTTCAAACCAAATGCCAAAATCAACTATGTTGACACAAGATAGCCTCATATTCAATCCCATAACCATCTGTAGCTCATTCACTTAGAAACCCCTTGTAGACACCTCATTTTTGACCGTTCTCAAGACTTGGACGTCATCGTTTGAACACTTGATGATCATCCATGCTCATGTTCGTTTTGAGTTCTCGAAGGTCTCGGCTGCGTGCCTTGCCTTAGGATCTCTCAACTTGTTTGTTTTGTGCTTGGTTGTGGACCAAGGACTTGTGATTTTTGCTTCTAAGGGAAGAGGGTGGCTTGTTCGCCATCCCTACAACCCATCGGCTAAGGCCTTGTGCCATCGGCCTTGTTTTCTTGCCATCGGCCATAAGTGGTGGCCGATTGGCACTCTTTTTGGTCGATCGGCACACTTTTTGGTCGATCGGTCATATTTCTTGGCCGAGACCTTTCCACCTGCTTTTGCAGATATTTTTGTGCCAGCTGTGACAGCTGGTAAACATATATCTCATCCTCCATACACGTGTATGAAGGGATTGAATCAAGACTCAAGCTTGTTCAACAAGCTTGAGAATTGAATTTCTATAAGAAAGAAGACCCCTCTCCCTTTCCAGAGGTTCTGAAAAGTTGATATACAAAACATATATCACTCTCTCTCTATATTTTACCTCTCTCTCCATATTTACCCTAGTTTGTGCTCAAAAGTGTATTTTCTTCATACTTTTACACTAAAGCACCTACTAGAACACCATCCTTTTGTTGCTGAGGTACTTTGGAGCTGGTTTTAGTATTTTTGGATTGGTTTAAGCTCAGAAAAGCTGCTGGAGTTGTGTTCTTGAAGGTGTTCTTCAAGGGTGAGTCAACTAGCCTTTAAACCCTTGTTTTGGTTTAAGCTTTTGGACCTATTTGCATGCTGATTTAAGCTTAACTTTCTACTATAAAAAGATTTGATTTTTCATGCTTGTAATGTTTGTTTAAGGTCACTTTTGTGTTGGGGGTTGTCTACCCCCTCTTAGGCCTTGTTTGGTCTTATTCTTGTGCCTTCCTTTTAAGCTATTGGGACCACCTTGTTTTGGCCTTCTCACCGCTGAAATCCAGAGGGTTTTTAGTGGTGGAAATGGTGTTTTGAGGTCCCAAATAGGAGAGGGTCATCCCCTCTCCTTATATCTCATATGCTTGTATTGATGGCTCATAAAAGTAACATGTTTGTTAAGCTTGTTTTGGCTCTATCTTAGCATGTATTAGACCTTATTTTAGCATGATATACCTCTGTCTAAGGTTGGTTTGATAGCCTCTTGCATGCACCATGCACTTGTAGTGCAATCCTCTCTATTGCCTTAACATGCATCTTGTGTTTGGATCATCATTCTTGCATGTTTTGGCTCAACTCAAAGAAGCTTTCCCTCATGTTTTTACCATGCTTGAGCTCTGTTTGATGTTGTTTTAGTCATGCATGCATTGCTTTGTATAGCCATAGTGCATTCTAGCTTGTTAGCTTTGAGTGTCCAAGTCACTAGCATGCATTGCTTAGACCATTTTCATGATTTGGCATCATTTCATATGTGACTTCAGTCCATATAGTGTGGTCATGCACTCACATTTGTCACCTTTTCCATGCATTGGGAGGTTTGTGTTTTAAGCCTTGAACATGAGCCATTATGCACGTCTTATTGCTTAAGCTTTTTGGGATGCCATCTCAGTGGGTTTTTGGGCTTATTTTGACATGCCATAGCTCTATTTTTTTTTGTTGGTTAATTCATGCCATGCTTGGTCTTGGTAGGTGTAGTGTAACCCCGTTTATTGGCCTTGCATGCATCATGCCTTATGCCCTTCATGTTGGCTTGTTTTAGCTTTGGCCCATGCATGTTTTAGACTCATTTTGGCATGATCTAGGACTGTTTTGGTTGTCCTTGGCCCTTTGGGGTTTGATTCATGTGGTTTTGGTACAAGTTCCTATGTTAGTTTCAAGCTTTGAGCTTTCTTGCATGCCATACTTGTCTTGCTTGGTTGATTTGGCATCATTCCATACTTAATTTCAGAGCTTATAGTGTGGTTACACTTCCACTTTTGTCACCCTTTGAGTGCCTCTAAGGGTTGTGTTCTTGTTGCCTAGCTAGTGGACCAATATGTGTGCATGCATGTTTTGCCTTTTGGTGCCTTAATTTTGGTGTTTTGGCCACTGATTTGGGCACGATTGAGATCTATCCATTTTAGTTTAATTCCATTTTGTATATTGTTGCATGCTTGTCGCATTGCATATTGTTGCATTGCTTGGTACATCACATGTTGTTGCATGCTTGGTATATTGCATGTTGTTGCATGCTAGTTGCATTACATAACATTGTTGCATGCCAAGTTGTTTACATGTTTAGGTTGCATTGCATTGTGTGCATGCCATTAGCTTTGTTAAGTTGTGCATGTATTGCATTGTGTTTGGTTTGGGTGTTAAGCCAAGCATGAGGAACGAGGGATGTTTCATACTTGAAGTGATGAAATGTGCCTCAATTCTCGGTAGTCAACCCTCTTGATCATGCATGATAGAGGTTAAGGGATTTATGTGTTTTTGTGCATTTCATCCATATTGATTTGTGCAACTCGGCCTCTTTGGCCATCATGCATTGGAATGCGTGATTGATGGCTCGAGAGCCAAGCACTACACACCTTTGAGTCTTAGACATGATAAGGGGTGTAGTTGCACACACATTTTCTTGCAAATACATTGCCATGCCTCTGTTTGTGCTCTGTTATAGCAAAAAAGAGAAGTTTGTAGGGAGAGATGGCTGATCGGCTATCTAGTGTGCCGATCGGCTATAAATATTTGGCTGATAGCCTCAAAGTTGGTCGATGACCATTATCCCTTGGCCGATGGCCACCCCTCTTGGCCGATGACCTCCCAGAATGTCCATGAGTTGGATCAAAAGTGTTTTGGAGATTGGCATAATTCTCAGTGGTGCAGAAGTGTGCAAATAGAGGCAACATGAGGCATGGTAACGGATTTCCGAGCGAAGTCAATCGAGCGTGCATGTGCCGCTCTCCTCGAGGCTATTTTAATTGCTTTGTATAGTTAGTTAATTTGTAAATTAATTAGTTAATGTGTTAGCTAATTTAATTCATCGTTGTAAATTCTTAACTAGCTTAGCATAGTTAATTTCCAATTCAATGTTGTAATAATGAGTCTAATTAGATAATTAGATTAGTTGCTTAGCCTAGCATAGCTAGTTTGTATTATTCATTCGGACCCTCCGTCGAGAGGGCGAATTTTGTAATAAGTATGCGTGAGTGTGTGAATGTCTTCCAACCCCACGTCTTTCTCCCTTTTACTTAACCGCTTACGATGGTTAGTTCTAGGTCATGTTTTGATTAACATCCTTATGCTTGCATGTTTGCATTCATTCATCTGTCTTGTATGCACCGGGCTTGGTGCATCATATAAACTGTATTGTATTTCAATACATTTACTTGAATACGTGTTCAACAGCATGTTATCAAGTTGCATTTCATATGCCATCTTAGAATAGCCGAGCCTATTTTAGTTGCATTTTTGCATGTGTTGCATTAAGCATCTTAACATAGCTAGGATCATGCGTTGATTACTAACTAGTTGTTGTTTTGGCTCGGAGTACACTGTAAGTGTTTATGCTTTAGCATCCCTACATGTGTGTTATTAATTGCCATGATAGCATGCTTGCCATGAGGCTATGTGCTTATATGATATAACTGCCTAAATGCCTGTGGGTGAAGGTTGGATTTCTTGAATTGGAACAATTCATCGAAATGCGAGTTTTAAGCCCACTCAGAGTGGCAAATTAAAATCATGTTTTCCAAGCGCACTTGAGGGTGGCAAAATCCACGTCTTAGCCTACTTGCAAGTAGCACCTTCAAACCATTTTCAAACAAACATGAGATGTTTTGTTCCAACTTAGGCGATCTAGTCTATATTTGTATGTTGTGCGCATCACGTAGTAAGCTAGCTAATAAACCGGAATAAGAACACATCTGTTTTCAAAAACAAAATATCATGCTTAGTAAAGGCCGATCTTTTTGATCGGGCGAGCGGGGGTGCTCATTACATAACCTTCCCTTCTCGTACCCAAGTTCCCGAGCCGAGGCAACTTTGGTGATGACGGACACGTGGCCTTAGGCATGAGTCAGGGTTTCCTAAATTTCCCAAAACAAAAACATTTAGGTGGCGACTTTGTATCTGGCAAAGCAGTCCATGTTTGGCACTTTATTAAAATCAGTTTTCCAAAACGATTTGCCAGATTTGGACTCTTTGGCGATTTATCAATCTTGCATTGCACTTTGCAAGATTAGATTCAGAACCGTGACATTGAGTCCGAACTGTAGTAATGAATGAACAAAACGGATTTCGCGCCATTCGCGGGGAGCCAGGACGTTCGGGCACATCTACACCCCTCTTTTGATTTAATACCCAAACCCTAGGTTTGTTCACAATACCCCAAATTCTACCATTGTTACACAACAACCCATAACTAAGTTAAAAGCCATATAAAAGTGTAGAAATTCCCTACCTTGAGGAGAGAAGACGAGCCAAGCAAGGATGAAACTTCAAAGATGCTCAAATCCAACTCTATTTGGATCAAAGCAGAGATCTAGATGCTTACTCTTTTTAACAAAGGCAAATGGGTGGAGAAATCACTAGACCTAGGTGAAAATGTAGAGAGAGAGAGAGAGAGAGAGAGAGAGAGAGAGAGAGTGTGTGTGTGTGTGTGTGTGTGTTTTTTAGAGAAAAAGGGTCTCAACTTTAGGGTTAAGGAAGAAAAGATCTGAAAAAGTGATGTAAAAAGTCATTTTCACGAACTAATATACGCATAGTCCGCTCGAGCGCAAGAAGTGCTACTCGAGCGTCAAGACACAATGAAGGAGACGCACACCACTAGAGCTCAAGAATTGACATTGGAGCGTAGAAAACACACATCCAATAGTTTTACAGACATTTGACCAACCGCTCGAGCGCAAGAAGTGGCCGCTCGAGCTAAGCCCGCTCGAGTGTAAAATACACTCTCCCAGTAGTTTTGCAAGCTTGCAAAAGTACTGAGAGTTTGCAAAGCCCGCTCGAGCGCAAGAAGTGCCACTCAAGCGGAGGAGCAAAAATCTGGGCAACAAGAGTTTGGAAATGAAGCAACCAACCTACGCCAAACACAACCACAACAAACCAAAAGACAAACTTAAAGAAAACCACGGGAATAAGAGATGAACCATAACATTAAACCATGAAACCCGAGTCCGGAGTACGACAAGGATCGGGTCAAAACCGGAATCGCTATATCACATATGAAGGATCAATAATTCTTGTCTTCACTTTTCAAACTAAAAAATAGATTAGTTGAAGTGTTGGATATGGAATCCAATCCTATGTCTTAATTCCTCCAAACAAATACCTTTATTTGGACAGACTATATAAAAGAGGATTACAATCTATAAACTGTTAGTTCTAAGATTATTTGTTCCTAGACTATTTGGCTAGATATGATTTGTATCTCATGTTTATTTTGTCATGGCATTAGATGTTAGAAAATAACTATCCTAGTGAATATCATATTTGTTTGAAAAAATTATGAAAAAGGATAGTTGTTCAAGAAAATTAATTTGTCATTCTCAATTATTTAATTTGTCATTCTCAATTAATTTGGTGAAATGCAAAACGAATCCTTCCAAAGATTTGTAAGTAGTGACAATGTAAAACTTGATTTTATATATATATATATATATATATTTTAGGATGGAATTTGTAGCATGTTTCAAAGTTTTAAATTTTTTTTATTAATCAGCAAAAAATTAAATTTTATTGATGAATCCAGTGCAATATTTAATACACTTTGCCAAAGTCCCGTAATCTATACTATATATACTATATATATATAAGCAAATGTAGTGGGGTATGAGAATTCTCCAAACTCTTAATATTAAACTCTTACACATTCTCTCTCCTACGTGTTACCTCTCAAGACTCTCCCACTTTTCTTAATTTTTAATCATTTGTCAATTATCTAAATCTCAAAAGCCAAAAATTAAGCAATCGAACAATATTTCCAACCTTACCAAAAACTAGCATTTGCACTGTTGTGACAATGTCATTTCTACATTGTAAATATCAACTCGTTAGTTTAACATTATCACACGTCATTAGAACAAATTTAGGAGTTTTTTCTTTAAAGATTTTTAAGAATGTTTATGAATAGTAAGATTCTTCAATTTAAAGTTATTCTTTAAGAAACGATAGAACAAGTGCCATAAAAGATGAGATGAGTAGTATTGACGGATACCAAAAAACCTCCCACCAAACTGAGAAGATATTTGATGCTTTTGAAGGAATAATCCACGCTATTCATATTTATTGTCACGCCCCAAACCTGCCCCTAAAAGTTTGGACATGACCTAATCAAAAACAGACAAATAACTTAATATACATAATATATGGAGCCTTGACGGAAGCACCAAAGTTTAACAAAATACTAGACTCCATTGAGCTGCCTCTGATATGCCAGGATCATATGCATTATATACATTACAATAACTAATCACAAGCCAAAACTATACCTTGAGCATCAGCCATATATATATATATATATATCCATACAGACCCAGCCCTAAGATCGGGCATAAACAAAAGCCATATACACACAACCGTAAATGGGTATTCAACACCTGACAACACCTTAACAAAGCTTCACGAAACTCAGTGGACTCGCTTAATGCTCGGACTCATAAAGGTTGAAAAAGGGAACGGACGTCCCGGGGTAAGGATTGACCTCCTGGTTAGTTACCTACAAAAGCAGACATACAGAGGGTGAGCTGAGCTCAGTGAATAGTACTACTTACTTGATACAATGCTTAACTTGAATTAAAAGAAAACAACTAAATTCGTAGCTTGTCAACACTTATCGAACTCTAAATAGTGTTCAAAGTTCCTTGGAATCAGTTGAGATTAGAATCATGTACTTATCAAGCTTCAAACCATATACTTGAAAACCTATACTTAACTGCCTAACATATACTTATCACTCTTCGAAACATACACCTGAAACATTTACTTAAACTTCATAACATGTACTTACCAAACTTAAAACATACACTTAACATTTTCAAAACACCTCCTCAAGCATACAATGCAAATCCCACATAATGGGCTTAGACTCTATTTGGAAACATACTAGCTTGAACATCTTGAAATATACTAACTTGAACATCTTGGTATACATTACATATCAACACAGTAGTCTGATGCTGTGCAAAGTATATAAGAGCCCTAGGCCCAATCCTACAACATAAACATAATGGTTATAATTGAAACATGTGGCACGAGGCCCTTGTAACTTGTGACACGAGGCCCTTGTAACATATGGCACTAGGCCCTTGTAACATATGGCACTAAGGCCCTTGGAAGTTGGCATAAAGCCCTTGAGAGTTGGCGTGAAGCCCTTGTAAACATATTGGCATTAAAGCCCTTGAAAGTTGGCATATAGCCCTTGGCCTCATAGTTTCACAAAAGGCTCGTAGCCATATTAATTCACGAATGGCTCTAAGCCACATTGATTCACAGACGGCTCTAGGCCACATTGGTTCACAGACGGCTCTAGGCCACATTGGTTCACAGACGGCTCTAGGCCACATTGGTTCACAAACGGCTCTAGGCCACATTGGTTCACACATTCATAATTTCCTTGGTACAGTCCAAAAGTTCACAAGATTTCACATATGATGTGCATAACTTCACAACCTTTTTGATGTTTCCACAAGTTCATAATGGTTCACTTATCCACAGCTTTACCATTTACATCCATAACTTCATAAAGATTCTCATTCATAGTGTAGCTATGTTTTGTATCACCACAAGTTTGACAACAAGGTGTGTAACGTCAAGACATAACGTCAATACATAATAAATTGCGTAAAGATTCATTGAGGTACTATTACTCACAGTGCTGTGAGGATGTGCCAGTTCCTCCCTGCGTGTGTCCTGCACACAATCATAACTTAGACATTAATTCTCTTTCCTCTTAAATCATTGAAACCATTCCGTGTGTTCTTACACTTCACATGAGTTTATCATCATTTTAAAGTCATCTGAAAAATATTCTAAAAATACCAGAGGAACAAGCATGCAAAACGGAACAACATTTATTTTTGCCTGAAAATAAGCCTCCCGCCGAAGCGCCACTTTGGCAAATGAGGATCGCACAAATTGTAAAACTGCTGGAAGGTGGATTTTCCGCCGAAAGGGCCTTCCTCCGCTCGAGCGGACCACGCGAAATTCTGAAAATCTGATCTTCCCATTTCATATCCTAACTCCATTTTTCATGCCATTTAATGCAATCCAAGGTGAATTTAAATCAATACATCAATCTACCATTACCATAACATGGATTCTTGACAAATTCAACAAATTAGAAGCTTCAACAAATCATCTCTTCCTCAAATTCCATTCTTGGATTTGGATTTAACTTCTACATGTTCATACGTAATTAAAATTCTTGAAGTATAACACAATATTAACATACTTCCATGAGATGATGATCTAAACTAAAGATTGAAGTATAATTTCCATACAACACTTAAATTAGTTCCAAAACAACTAATAAATGAGACACCCTTATAATCAAACATGAAACAAGCATGAATCTTACATAACCATGAATTACAACCTCTAAGTTGCCATAATAAGGGGAGCTTAACCTTACCTTGAATTAAACTTCCACAACTTTAACCAATTTGCCAAGTTTTCTTGTTAGATTTCTTTTCCCCAATTCTTGCCCTCAATTCCCTCTTCTTTCTCCCCCAAAAGAGATATACACGTTTTTGCTCAAAGTCAAGAGACATGGAGATATTTATGGAAATAACAAAAAGCATATAAGACGAAATTCAATCGTTTTATCATTCCGAAATTAAAATTTCGTAAACATGCTTAATATTACCAGAAAATTATGCTGATCACATATATACAGTCAATTTCTGAAAATTTAATCTCTAAGGCATCCAATTTCTGATCCGAACATTCTAGTGGAACAGATAGGTTTCTTTATGCAACAGATAGGCATTCATAAACATGGATTTCACTTTCTTAATGATAATTTTTCATGGAATGGTACAGTAAACAGTAAAAAGTACTAATCAAGGACTGAGAATATATTTGAAATCATATGCGAGGGTCGGGTTATTACATTTATACTTGTCCAATTATCTTTTAAATGACTAACATAAAGTGATAGATTTACCATTTAAATTAATAAAAATCAAATTAAAATAACATTACATATATTTGCTCCAGTACTATTACATCATGTTTGGCAACTTGGATTTTGACTAAAATAGTTAATAAAGACAAGAAAAAAATAAAAAATAAAATAACTAACAAGACAAAATGTCACATCTTACACTTCAATTAATCATTTTTTCTTTCACAACCATTTATTCAACTAAAAAAAATCCACAATTCTTCCCAAACACAATTTTTTTCATCTTATAAAATAGTTAAAAAGTCGAAAAAATAACTAAGATAGCTAAGTTTCCAAACAAGGCCATAATTTATGTCACCAAATACAATCACATCAGACACAACGGTACTATTTCAAATACTCAACATTATAGTTGAAGTCCTTTGAAACGGTCATAAGAATCCTGAAATAGTATGGAAATTAGAATATTACACTTTATGGTTCAGAGTTTTTAAAATTTTCAATTTTTATTTTAATAGTTTTTTTATTTTTTAAAATATTTTAATTATTTTTTAAAATTTTTATATCTACTTAATCTTGATATACACTTAAAAAATATATAATTTGTACAAATGTTTTTATGAAATTCATTAAATAGAACAAAATATAAAAATGTACTAAATGTTAGTGTTTTTGTATATTTGTTTTGTATTTGATGAATTTTTTTAAAAAAAATTTCACAAATATTATACTTTTTATGTATATATAGATTACGTATATCTAAAAATAAAAAAAATTACATAAAATATTTTTAAAAATTCACTAAAAAAATACCGAAAACAAAAAACTCAGGTCCATTTAGTTTGGTTTTCATAATCAATTTTGAAAAATAACTTTTTTAAAAGAGTTGACAAAATTTAAAAACTTGTTTAGTTATATATTCTAAAAATAGTTTTTAAAATTTTGAAAATTCAAAACTTGTTTGCTTTTCAAATTCTTAAATAATTTTTAAAACTCTGTTTCATTTTGAAATTTTCAAAAATAGTTTTTGAAATATTTGTGGTGGACTTTTTAAATATTTTAATCAATATTTTTTAGTTTTTTTATGATTTTTTTAAAAAAATATTAAATACTAACAAATATATAGAAAAATATACAATTTTTATTTTATTTTTTTAAAATTTTTTTAGATCGACTCAATCTAAATATACTTAAAACATATAAAATTTATAAAAAAAATCTTAAACTTTCGAAAACCTTTCCAACATCCAAATTGGGCTCAATTTTTTAGAAAAGTGAGTCAAAATTGTCTTGATATATATATATATATATATACTAGCAGTCTAATGACAAAAAAAGAAGATTAATATTAAAGGCACGATGTAATAATATTATATGTGTATTTTTTTGTCACTTGAGTAACATGACCTCTTTAGTAACACACTATATGTGCTCAAGTGATCATGTTATATAGATATGTCAACATATATAAAAGAAAATTATTACTTTCAATTGAATGTAATGTTAATAATGAGGCTTAATGAACTCTAATTTCAATCTAAAATAGAAAACAAAAGGGATTTATGTATCTTCTTACGTAGAATAGAACGACTAGGAGTAGCATAAAGAAGAACATCTTAATCGCAATTCTGCGATTAAAATTCTGGCCTTGCACAAAAAAGTGTTCGAATATTTCAGAGCCCAATTTGCTCACAGCAGGTTTGATAATGTAATTCACGAAAACTTCCCTTGTAGCGGTCTCTCCAACTTCCTTCATCTTGAAGTGTAGAAATGGTGGTTCTGTGATGGAGCTTTTATACTGGGGGGGGGGGGTGAGGGGATCTTCAAGTGTAGGAATGGTGGTTCTGTAATGGAGCTTTTATACTAAGGGGGAGGGGGAAGTGGGTGGTGGGGGTGGTTTGGGGGTGATTTGGACAATTAACCACGATTTGACATGTGACACCTCTCGTAACGAGCAACACCTCTTTTATTTGTCCATATTGGTCTTTTACTTTACAGCGTGTACATTCTCTCTCTACATCTTTATGAGAAATTGGATTGTCCAATCCACCATCGAATTGGACCATCTAATCCGGCTTATTGCGTCTCTTTTTGAGTCTCGTTTGGATAATTTGAATTGTTTATATTTTAGGATTCGTCGATTATGTCATTTTTGCAAAAAAAATAAAATAAAAATAAGTTGATCAGATAACGGAAATCACATGTTCAAATCAATTTTATATAGACGGTGAAAAATAAATGGTTCATACAACTGTCCATACAAAATTGATCCAAACACATGATTTTTGTTATCTGATCGACGTAATTTTTTGCAAAGATGATATACTCTACGGAACGCTCTATATAAAATTGATCCGAACATGTGATTTCCTTTATCCAATCGACTTACTATTTTACAGGGGCAAGCTCTACCACATTAATGGCCTAAAGCAAAAAATTAAACGCAGATTATTATAGTTTTGTTTTTTTTCTTCTTTTTCAAGGCTAGGAATATATTGAAACAGGCTTTTATTAGAGATGAAAGAATACAAGTTTAATGAAATAATTGGACCTATTTTTTACCAAATTTTTTTATCAAATTTAAATTTGATGCAAGATTTGGTGAATGATTGGAGATATTCTAATCATATTCATTTATTATTTGATATTATGTGGCCATGTTTATATGTCATGTCAATAAATTTTATTTTTAATTAAAAATATCAAGTATATAAAAAAAATTTAAATTTTCCTTACACGCAATGCATTGGACTTTATAAATTAAAAAAAAAATCATTATAATTATTTTGAAATAATTTAATATTTTGTCTTGTGGTATACATGAAATTTATAATTATTTTTAAGGGCACCATACTGAGAGGCAATGGAGTCTTGAGCACGGGTTAAAGCCTTTTAGTGTTGAGCCCTATCCACTGAACCCACCTCAGATACTATTATTAAAGACATTATTATTAAGACCTATTTTAAGAAATAAGTTAAAAGTTAATTTTTTAAATTTTTTTTAAAAAAACATACAAAAAGAAATTAATTTTTAACTGTGTTGTCAAAAATAGACCTAAATATTTGTGGCGGTAAAAGCTGATATTGTATTTTAATAGTTTCAATAAACTTTTACGATATATGCTTTTGCCGAATCAAGGCCATAAGTTTAACATGGCGCTGCCACGTCACAATAATAAATGGGCCATCATATTAAAGAGTCTCATCAATTTAACCCTCGTTAAGTCCTCTCTCCCCAAACTGTTGTTATCTCTGCAAACCCATTTGCATCTCTCTTCCCTCATCATTTCTCTCTCTTTCTCTCTCTCTCACACATGGCCAGCCACCATTATCACCGGCCATCGACGACATCCTTCTGCCTAACATTATAGTAATATTAATTTTGTTTCAATTAATTTTTGCATAATGACTAAACCCATAACATTAGTAAATCAATCACAACAATATAACCCATACCATCATCTTCAACCACCAATTATATCACCAACACTGTCAGTCATTACCTCGTCAACTTCTAATTTTTGCATCTAAAATCTTCCTTTTCACTCAAAAATGAAAATTTCCTATAGTGATCCCGGTTTTGACCCGGCTCTTGTGATGTTCTGAACTCGGGTTTAATGTCTTCGTGTTGTTGTTCATCTCCTTCTGCCCTTGTATACCTTTGAAATTGGTCTTTGGGTGTATTTGGAACAGGTTGGTTACTTAGTTTTCAAACTTTGTGTTGCCCATATTTTTAGCCTTCCGCTCGAGCGTCCATTCTTGCACTCTAGTGGGATATGTAAATTTTGGTCCTCCGCTTGAGCGGACTTTCTTGCGTTTGAGCGGGAGTTGCAAACCTTCAGTACTTTGCACGTCTACAAAAGTGCTGGAGGAGTGTCTTTCACGCTCGAGCATCCTTTCTTGAGCTCAAGCAGTTGGTCTGTCGTTTGCAAAAGTTCTAGAGGTGTGTGTTTTGCGCTTGAGAAGGCCTCTTCTTGCGCTTGAGCGGAACAAAAGTTTGTGTCTGACGCTTGAGCGTCAAACTCTCCGCTCGAATGGATTGTGCGTATATCAGATCGCAAAAAGCATTTTTTACATCACTTTTTCAAATCTTTTCATCCAAAACCCAAAAGTTGAGAGTCTTTCTCTCTAAAACTCACATTTTCTCTACTTTTGACCTAGATCCTTGATCTCTACACCCTTGTGCCTTCATTAAAGAAGTAGAACTCCTCAAGCTCTTTACTTTGATTCGAGTGGAAGTTAGTTTCGTCACTTTTGAAGTCCCATCCTTGCTTGGCTCACCTTCTCTCTTTGAGGTAGGGACATTCTACACCTGAATATGGTTTTTTAACCTAGGTATTTGTTGTTTTGTATAAATGGTGGGATTTTGGAAGATTTGTGTAAAGTTGGAGTTTGAATTCTAAATTGAAAGAGGGGTTTTCCATGTTATTTTTTTACAAAATGACTATGGGGCTTGTATATGAGACTCCCTAGTGTTTAAATGGTGAAATTTAGTCTTCGGGTTGATATTTGAATAAAGGGGAAATTTGCCATAATTTGAGTTGGATAACCAAATTGTATAAATAATGAAATTGTTTTGAGAAATGTGAAATTGGAAGAATATGTGAATGAATGGTGTAGTTGGATTTGTTAAATCACTCACCCATAGAAATTTGATAAATTATCTGTTTAAAAGATTGTGTATCTGTCTAGAAATATTTGTTTTGGGCTATTGGTGGATGATAACTATGATTGTTGTAGAAATTGCATGAGGATTAGGTGAATTGAAACCTATCATTTAAATTGTGTCATTGAATATGACGGTATGATTGAGATATTGAATATGTGTTGTGGATGGTCATTGTATATGACGATATTTTAATACATTGTATATGTATAATTGTTTGGGAGAAGAAAGGGGATGTACTCCACTGTTTGGGAGGAGATAGGGGATGGACTCCATTTAAAATTAAGTTGGCTGGAGTGTCTAGGGTGAAAGTCCCAAAACCTTGTACATATATATGGGTGTCGGTTTTCTCGGATGAGAGTTCCGTAAAATGGCAAAATAAAAGTGTTGGAGTGATAAATGTATTGAATTGCGAACCACTGAGTTGTAGTCACATTTTGGTTGATTAGATAATAATGAACTTGGTTAATGGATTAACCCAAAAAGAATGAATGGAAATGGATTGAGATATGGTCATCTATATTGAATGGTTGAGGGAAGAATGTAAGTTGATCATGGTTATGAAACATTTTTTGGACACTTATATCTTAGTTAAACCTCATATACTGTGTTAGTTTATCTCTACTGGGCTTTGGCTCACTTTACTTGGGAAAACACTTTCAAGTACTAGTGACATGACACCTCCAAGGACATAGCTTGGGAGGATTGAGGACTGAAAGCTCCATTTTTGTTATATTTGTGCTTAAATGTTATTCAAGCCAAGGGCTTAACTTGTATAGGGCTTAGGACTCTTTCTTTTGTTGTAACCAAGTGATATCTTGGAAAGATGTAAGCCCGTGGGACATTTATTTTGTTATTGTTAATTTGAATTACATGCTGTAGATTCAGAACGAATGTTTATGAATGTATAATGCATGTAATTTCCTTTTGTAATAGAAACTCTGATAAATGAAGTAGATCATTTTATTATGTTCATAAATCTTATGGAATGGATTGCTATATCATGTTTTGGGGGCATTACAACTTGGTATCAAAGCGTTCAGGGTTTGAATATTTTGGGTACGTGGGGTGTGGTTAGTACCACAATGGGTTCGTCTCGTTTGTTAGAGGCTTAAGTATGGATGTTATGTACTTATATGATAGCATGCTTATGTGATTGTATAGGTATGGGATTTGGTTCTTGAGATGTTGATTGGGTCTACGGGTTTTTGGAAGTCCTATTAGAAGGGCACTTGATCATTGCTATTTCTAATTGGAACTCTAGCAACGTCGCGGGACAGTCACTATCTGGGAAGGAAATTCGTATGTGTTTATGTGCTTATGTGGAGTGAATTACAGTTGTCCATCGTATTAGGACGTGAGTGAATTTGCTTCGGCACATTTGTAAATGTGCTAATGTTTATTGTTACCTTTATTAGGATGTCAGGACATGGTCATGGTGGTAGGTGTGGTAGGCCTAGGAGGCATGAGGTGCCTATATCGGATGATATTCCGGTGCAAGAAAAGGGAGTTGGTCAGGCCAATGTGGCCGAGCCAGTAGGTCAACAAGCCATGGGCGCCTTAGCTCACAAAATGGCCAGAGCTTTGAGGGAATCCATGGACATTCTCAGGGCTGAGAATCAAGTCCAGGCCTAAGTAGCTAAAGCAGGGCCATTCTTTCTAAAGAGGGAGTTCTTCCGGTCGAATCCGAACGAGTTTTTGGGGGATCCCAAGGAGCCACCGAACGCTAATAAGTGGCTAGAGCAGATGACGAAGACGTTTGAGATGCTCGGCATCAAAGATAAGGGTTTGAGAGTGACCTTGGCGTCCTTCAAGTTGAAGGGAGACGTGGGTCAGTGGTGGAAGTATGCGCGGAGGCGCATTGGAGGGACTTGGGAAGCCTTTGTCGATGCTTTTCAGGACAAGTACTTACTTGCTACAGTAAGGGAGAAATTGAGGGATCAATTCTCCAAATTGGTGCAGCTCAATACACCAATGGCTGAGTTTGAGGCCACCTTCACTAGTTTGTCGAGGTTTGCACCGGAGTTGGTAGTGACTAAGGAGCACCGGTGTTTGGAATTTGAGAAGAGACTGAGGATCAGTCTCATGTTTCGAGTGGCCAGGTCTGTGATTAGAGACTATGGATGCCTTGTTGAGGTTGCAGTGTATCTTGAGACTATTATGCATGCAAAGGAGGAGAGGATGAGGGGCTCCAGAAGGAGTCAAGACAACCACGGGGATAGTAAGAGGCAAAGGGATTCTAATCCTCAATAGTCCCAGGGAGCGCATTCGAGGTCTACCTTTCTAGCGCTGAGTTCGAGTTCTGGGAGAGGCGGTTAGGGAGACATCACCTATTTCAAATGTGGTCAGTTAGGCCACAAGTCTCTAGCTTGCCCGCAGAGGGGAGGAGGGCAGTGAGCAGCTTCATCTTCGGCTCGTTCTCAGGGCCAAAGTCAGGGCAGAGGCTAGCTGCTCACTTGTTATTAGTGTGGGCAGGTGAGGCACTTTAAGAGGTTTTGCCCACAGTTGGGTGGCACACCTGGTGCGTCTGGTTCGAGGCAGACACAGAGTCACCAGCCTGCACAGTCAGCACAGGCCTCGAGGGCCAATCAGGGAGCCTCTTCAACCCAGTCAGTGCAGTAGTCTTATGCTTCCAGGGGTGAGCAGGTAGATCAGAGGCCAACAGGGCGTGTGTATGTGTAGACCGCCCGAACTCGCTCCGCACGTGAGGATGCGAATTGGGTTCATAGCTACTACAGTTTGGACTCCTATCACGGTTCTGAATCTAATCTCATAAAGTGCAATGTAAGACTGATAAATCACCAAAGAGTCCAAATCTGGCAAATCGTTTTGGAAAATCGATTTTAATCAAAAAGCGCCAAACACGGACTGCTTTGCCAGATTTCAGAGTCGCCACCTAAATATTTTGTTTTGGAAAATTTAGGAAACCCTGACTCCTACCTAAGGCCACGTGTCCGTCGTCACCAAAGTTGTCTTGGCTCGGGAACTTGGGTACGAGAGGGGAAGGTCCTGAAATGAGCACCCCCGCTCGCCCGATCAAAGGATCAGCCTTTACTAATCATGATATGTTGTTTTTATAAATGCATGTGTTCTTATTCCGATTATTAATCTAGAATTACTATGTGATGCGCACAGCATACAAGTATAGACTCAATCACTCGATTTGGAACAAAACATCTCATGTTTGTTTTTCGAAAATGGTTTGAAGTTACTACCCTCAAGTAGGCTAAAATGCGGATTTGCCACCCTCAAGTGGGCTTAAAACATGATTTGCCACAATCAAGTGGGCTTAAAACTCGCATTTGATGAATTGTCCCAATTCAGGCAATCAAGCCTCCACCCACAAGCATTCAAGTAGTTAATCACTTAAGCACATAGCCTCATGGCAAGCATGCTAAACATGGTAACACTTACACGCATGCAAGGATGCTAAAGCATAAACACTTATAGTGTACTCCGAGCCAAAATAGAAACCAATTAGAAATCAATGTATGATCCTAATTATATAAGATGCCTAATGCAACACATGCAAAATGCAACTAAAATAGGCTCGACTATCTAGAATGGCATATGAATGCTACACTTGATGCATTTATTCAAATAGGAATTGAAATACAATGCAGTTTGAATGATGCGCCGAGCCTAGTGCATGCAAGACAAATGAATGATGCACGTATGCAAGCATAAGTTTGCTAATTGAAATATGCCCTAAATGAACCATCAAAAGCTGATAAGTAAAAGGGAGAAAGACGTGGGGTTGGAAGACATTCACACACACACGTACACTTATTACAAAATTTGCCCTCTTGACGGAGGGTCTGAATACAAGCTAAGCTAATCTAAGCTAAGCTATGCAATTAATCTAATTAAGCTAATTAGACTAATTATTACACAACCAAATTGAATAACTAGCTACAACTAATTATTACATCACTTTAACTAATTAACAAATTAATTAAGTTACAAAAAACAAATGCTAACTAACAAGTAAACATTTAAACTAAGCAGCTCCAGCTCTGGTTGAAGAAGAAAAGGATGCATGCTCGCACTCGGTTTTTCACCTCGAAACACCTTCCAGTTTGCTCTTTCAGAGGCTTTGTTTGCAGGGTGTCCTCAAGAACTTGCTGCTAAAACTTACCAAATCAAGGCTAAGGAATGCACCAGTGGCCTGCCGGCCATGAGGAGCTACTGTCGGCCAAGAGTAGGCACTGCCGGCCATGAATGGGAGGGTGCCAGCCACCAATGTGGCCCTGCTGGCCACTGGTGTGCTGTGACACCATACTGCAACAAAGCATAGGATAGAGGAAAGGGAGGGTCTCCCAAGGGTATGTACGTACTGTGCCACTCCATATCACTTCAAAACATCAATGGAGGGGGCATCATTGGATCCAAGACCATCAACCGAGCATCTCAATACATGATGGCCAAAGATCCAACTTGTACAAATTCAATGAATGCATGACAAACAAGACACTAAGACCACGACCTTATCATGAGTGATCAAAGGCAATGGAGTCAAAGGGGATTGGCTCACTTTCATCACTTTGAGTGTGAAGTGGGCCAATCCACCTTGTGTTCAACATAACATTCGGTTGAACACGATGCAATGCACATAAACAACATGCTATGCAAACAATCATGCTAATCTTGACATGTTAAGGTGTAGACGTCCCCCGAACGCCCCGGGAGGGTAAGTCCCGTTCCGTTCGTTTTGCGGGTCTACTACAGTTCAGGACTCAAATTGTCACGATTCTTAATCTTGAACCAAAGAGTCCAAATCCAGTAAATCGTTTTTGAAAACAGATTTTTGAAAGAAGTGCCAAACATGGACTGCTTCGCCAGATACAAAGTCGCCACCTAAATATTTTTTAAATGGGGGAATTTAGGAAACCCTGACTCGGTGCCAAAGGCCACGTGTCCGTCATCACCAAAGTTACCTCGGCTCGGGAACTTGGGTACGATTGGGGAAGGTTAGCTATGAGCATCCCCTCTCGCCCGGTCCGAAGACCGGCCTCTACTAGCCATGATATCCAATTTTGAAAACATTATGTGTTCTTATTCCGATTAATTAGCTAGAATTACTATGTGATGCGCACAACACAAAAGTATAGACTAGATCGCCTAATTTGGAAATAAGCATTGCATATCCGTTTGTTTTGAAAGTGTTTTGGAATTTGCCACTCGCAAGTAGGGTAAAACACGTATTTCAATGAGCTATTCCAACTCAAACAATCCAACCTTTACCCACAGGCATTCAGGCAGTTTATAACATATAAGCATCTAGCGACATGGTAAGCATGCTGTTATGTCAACATCCACATGCATGCGGTATGCTAAAGCATAAAAATACTTACATCGTACTCCATGCCAAAATAGAAACTAGTTAGCAAACAATGCATGACCCTAGTCCATGTTCAGTGGCTAATGTATCGCATACAAAATGTCACAGGCTCGGCTAATCTAGGAATGGCATGTGAAATGCACAAACATCATGTATTCAAGTTAGATTTGAAATACTTATGCAGTTAGCATGATGCGCCGAGCCCGGTGCATGTAAAACTGATGAATGATGCACGCATGCATAACATGAGGTATGCTAAAATAAACGTGCCCTAATACTAACCATCGAAAGCGGGTAAGTAAAAGGGAGAAAGAAGCAGGGGTTGGAAGACATGCATACACTCACCTACACTTATTACAAATTTGCCCTCGCTCGGAGGGACAGAAAGAATAATACAGACTGAATAACGAATTAACTATCCTAGCTAATTAATTATTACAGACCAACTAAATTAATTAAGCAAATTAATTAGTCTAAGAAAGCAATAAACAGCAGCCTCGGAGAGGGGGGCTCGATGCATGCGCGCTCGGTTTTTCCCGGAAATCCACCACCATGCACAAGATGCCTCTGTTTTCCCTGCTCTGCTCCTCTAAAGACTGCCAAAGCCTTAGGGTTTACTCTCTGGATGTTGGGAAACACCACCGGCCATGTAGAATGGTCACCGGCCATGAATTTAATCCATCGGACAAAAATGGTGGCCGGTCGGCACTAAATGTGGCCGGCCGGACAAAAGTTCCTGCAGAACCTAGTTTGACAGCAACAGAGGGCAATACTTGGCATGGCAATGCATTTCAAGCAATGTATGCACCAATCACACCCCATATCATGTTTATGACTCAAAGGGATATGAACTTTGGCTCTCGGACCATCAATCGCACATTTCCATGCATGATGGCCCAAGAAGCCAAGTGTGCACATTTAATATGGAATGCAATGCACATAATCAAACCAAGGGGAACTCAACCTCTATCATAAGCAATTCAAGAAGCCAAGTGTGCATGCTAATGCAATGCAACCTAAGCATGTTAACTAAGCATGCAAAATGGCAATGCGAAGAAACATACAAAACATGCAAGGCATGAGACAATGCAATCAACAAGCATGTAAGGTACAATGTAGGTATTTAAGCATGCAACCAAACATGTGACTTCATTCAATCATGTAAGTTCAAACATGCAACAACTCACCAATATGCTACGACATACAAGGAGTATATGTAACAAGCAAAGAGATGGACTTAAGCATGATTTAGGTAGCCCTAATTACGCTTAAAACAGTGGCCAAAATGCCCACAAATGAAGGACTAAAAGACACACAAACATGCATGCAAATGAGGTCCAACACTTTAAGCATTAAAGAGCAACTTCTAAGCACACTTAAGAAGATGCAAACATGGACAATTAGCATGCATTAAGCTCTGAAATCATGTTAAGATGGTGCCAAACCAAACAAACAAAATAGGCTAGACATGCAACAAGGGTCCAAAACTCAAGGCTAGCAAGCCAAAATACCAAAGAACTAAGCAATGTAAGCCTTGGTCGACCCAAAACAGCCAAGGACAGACCTCAAGCATGGCAAGATAAACATGAAAGCTTCACAAAGCTAGGCCTAAAACATGCTTGAACAAGGGTTAAAACCTAGATGCATGTTAAGGCAATAAAATGGCATTACAAGGCATGTATGCTAAGCAAGAATGGTGTACCAAAACCAACTAAAACAGAGGCATATTATAACATAATAAGCATAAAAAAATCAGCTAAGGCATGGCCAACATACACTTAAACATGATGCTCCTTCAAGAGGCAAAAATGGTCCTTTTTAAGGACAACAAGGGGAGGGGGTGACCCTCTCCTTCCTAGGACCTCAAGGCACCATCCTCACCTCTGAAATCCCTCAAGATTTCAGTGGTGAGGAGGCCCAAACACTACGGTCCCGGAACTCACACAAAATAGCACAAAATGGGGCCTTACAAGGCTCAAGAGGGGTCAAACAACCTGAAACCACAAAACACTCTTAAGAAACTATTTAGAGGCCTTAAAAACAGAACTTTTATGTATTATACACTAAGCCCAAAAACAGATGCAAGATAGGCAAATAAGCTATGCAAGAATGGGGTAAAAAGGGACAAAAGTCTTACCCTTGTAGACCCCTTTAAGGATGGAGTTCCAGCTGCTTCCTCAAGCTCAAATCAGCTCCAAAACTCCAAAAACAACCTTCAAGGGCCTCAGCTCCAAGAGGATAGTGTGATGGTGGGTGTTTGTGTGTAAAAGTAAGACAAAACACACACAAATACAAGAGAGGGAGAGATATAGATATAGGATAGATACACTTATGCTAACCCTAAGAACCAGAGCTCTTCTCTCTATTTTTTTGCTAACCCTAAACCAAAGAGAAGAGGTTCCTTCTTATAGAGCTCCATCTTGTAAGCTTACAAGACAAGCTAAACAAGAGGGAGATCCCTCCATACACGTGTATGGAGGGGAGCCAAGTGCATGACAGCTGCACAAAAATATCTGCAAAAGCAGATGCACAGTAGTCGGCCGGCCAAAAATGCAATTGACGAAAAAAATATAGCCGGCAGGCCAAACATTTGGCCGATGGCAACAAAACACAGCCGGTGGCCTCAAGCCATGGCCGGTGGAGTGTGGGGATGGCCCACAAGCCATTTCCTGCCCCTCTAAGGCAAAGAACAAGTGTTTGGCGCAAAACCGGACACAAAACAGTCGAGTCGAGAGATCCTGAGGCAAGGCGCGTAGCCGAGACCTCCGGGAACTCAAGACGAACACAAACATGGATAATCACCGAGTGTTCAAGGGGTGACGTCCAAGTCTTGAGGACGGTCAAAAATGGGGTGTCTACATAAGGTAGCATGCATGAGACTCTATCATGCAAGCAATGCATGCATGGCATGTTTAAAGGCTAAGGCATCAAAACTAGTGAAGTGCAATACGCAAAAGGCATGCAATACAATGCTTAATGGACTAAACCAGCCCCAAACAGACCTTATGTATGCCAAAACAAAGGCCTAAGCATGCTGGAATTGAAGCTCAAAGGACTAGACAAACATGCATACTTGTCAGGCCGCAAACAAGGCACAATGCTCAATTCTCAAACACAATGAAGGCATGAATTACATGAGAGTATGGAAAGGCTATATGCTCTGAAATAACATGTTAAATGGTGCCATACCATGCAAACATCACATGTACAACATGTTAAAAGCCCCGAAACTCAAAGCTAGTCAAGGCCCTTTACACCATAACCATACTAAGCAATGCTCAAATGACCCTAACCATGTAAAATAGATCTAAGGCATGTCAAAATACTGGCAAAAACATGCTAGAATTGTAGCATAGATGGCAAGAACAATAAGCTCATGTATTGGCTCACAAACAAGGCATAATGCTCAACTTTTCAAAAGCATTGAAAGAGTGATTTAAGTGGAAGTATGGCAAAGATATAACCTCTGAAATCACCTACCAAATGATGCCATATCATGCACACATCACAAATATAGCATGCTACGAGCCTCAAAACTCAAGACTAGTGAAGCCATTTACATTATAGCTATACAAAGCAAGCCCCAAAGGACCAAGATGATTCAAAAAAGTCCTAAAGCATGTCAAAATAATGCCAAAACATGCATGGAGTATAGCCAAGATAAGCTAGAATTATAGGCTAAAATAGCAAGCATACAAAGCTAGTGAGCAAGGTTTACACTACAAGTGTAAGGAGCATGCAAGGAGTGGCCAAGCCAGCCACAAATAGAGCTAAAACATTTTTAAAAAAGTCACAAAAACATGCTTAGATCAAGTCAAGAGATTGTAGAAAAACATGCTCAAGTATGAGGCCAACAACATATGCTAACAAGACAAGAGAATGGGTGTAACGCCCTCAAAATAAACCCATAATATATAACATTAACATGCATTGATAAAAGAAAACCAATTACCATCTCATCCATCAGAGTAATCTTATTAAAAGACATTACATCTAATAACGAAAGTAAATGCCCTACGGGCTTACACCTTTCCAAGCCAACACTTGGACACAAAAATATGAGTACTAACTCATTTACACATTAAGCCCTAGGCTTGAGTTTACATGTAACATCAAATTAAAACAAAATAAATAACTAATCTAAACAGAGTCTTCAACTCCAAATCCATCCAAGCTAAGTCCTTGGAGGTAGCACATCACCTGAACCTGAAAATGATGTTCCCATATAGGGTGAGCCACAGCCCAGTAGAAAGATACTAAATCAAATATAAGCATTGAATAAAGCAATAGCATTCAATAGATGGTTAACACAAATATCAGTTTCACTTTCCATTATTTATTCAACCTTCCATTTTTACCAACATGGCTCAGAACCTGGCCAGACTATGACAGTGAACTACATATCACATTAACATTTCTTCCATTTATCAACAAAACAATTGAGACTAAGGCTCATATCAAAACACTTCCATACTTCTCATTTGATACATATTTTAGTGCTGTATCAACAATATGTAAAAACACTTCTATAAATCATTAAGCACACATAATAGTGATGCTAATGGAGTCCATCCCCTATCTCCTTCCAAACAATATCTGGTTTAGAGGTCTATCCCCTATCTTCCCCTAAACCGTGGAGTACATCCCCTATCTCCTCCCAAACAAATGCACATACAATGTATTAAACACTTGTCATATACAACACACAATCAATACACGTATTTTCTGTATCAATTCAACAGTCAAAATCAATGACTTAACCAATGTGATTAGTTTCAGTTTTTCCTAATCCACATGCAATGTCTACAACAATCACGACTATCCTCCACCGATAACCCAAAACAGATATTTCTAAACAGGAAATAAATGTATCAACTAATATAATTCCAACATTTTCATAGGTGAGTGATTAAACTAACCAACTACACCATTTAATCAATAAATTCCTCAATACCATGAATTCAACTAAATTCCCCAATTTTCCCTAAATTAATTATACAAATTAATTTATTAAAACAACTAGGGTTTTTCCCAAGATTACCAAATAACCCCCAACATATCAAAATACCAAAACTTAGAACAAAACTTAAAATATGGAGTAGGAAATCCCTACCTCGATGTAAATAACCCGAATGGAGAAGACGGAGATGACAACCCAAAGTCCAAAGTGCTCCAAATCCACAAACTCTCAGATTAAAACGAAGCTCTCGACTCACTCTATCTTTTTAATAAAGAACCTAGGGTAGAAACACCCTAAAAAGAGATGAAACCTAAGAGAGAAGGTGAGTGGAAGGAGAGAGAAAACGGCCCTAGGGTTCTGAAATCAAACAGATGCTGAAAAAGTGTTTTAAAAACTGCTGCTGCCTATTTAAATAAAACAGGCTCGCTTGAGCAAAGAAGTGGTCGCTCGAGCGAAGGAAAGCTCGCTCGAGCCAACAATACGATGCTTCAGGTTTGCAACCCAGAAGCACGCTCGAGCGACAGAATGCTCGCTCGAGCGAAGAACTCGAAACTTGCTCGGCGAAGGAAAGCTCGCCGAGCCAACAACATGACTCTCAGTCTATACTAGACGCAATTTCTCGCTCGAGCGACCAACTCCTCGCTCGAGCGAAGGTCCAAAATTCTGGACAGCAACACTTGGTTTCCAAACCCAACCAACCTGTAACACACCTGCCCAACACATCCTATAACTCAAAGAGAGAAGATAAAGGATGACAACAAATTATACAAAGATAGGATCCACGAAATCTAAGTCCGGATACAGCAACCAAATGGGAAAAGACCGGGGTCGCTATAACCTCCCCCTCTTAAAGAATTTCGTCCCCGAAATTAAGCATAAGTTTTTTTTTGAAAACAAGTTTTTCTCAATTTCCAATGGTATTACATTACAATAATAAACAACTTGACCCAATACCGGTCATTTCATCTCTTACCAAGAGGCATCTCACAATATGTAAAACAACATATATTTCAACTTGCATTATCAACATGCATTTCTTTCCAATTCAACAATTATCAATCTATAAGATTCACCATTTCGTATCATATTCAATTTCATGATATAACTCCAATTCTACAACGCATTAAACATATGCAATGTTGCTATAAACTTCCATTATGAGGCAAGTTTCAAAATTCTTCCATTAAACCAAAACATTCACAATGTTTTACAACTTAAGACATATATATAATGTTCTTAAAGTTCATTAAAGTTACAAAATCTCAATACGTGATTACACATCAACAAACAAGTCCAGATATTTTTCGTGGACTTCCAACTCACGCTCCCAAGTGGCTTCCTCCACTCCGTGATGTTTCCAAAAAACTTTTACCAAAGGGATGGTCTTGCCTCGCAAAACATGATCCCGTCTATCCAAAACCCGAACCGGTCTCTCCTCATACAAGACATCTTCGTCAACCTCTAAGTCGGTCCAATCCAACACATGTGATGGATCCGACTCATACTTCCGAAGCATACTCACATGAAACACGTCATGAACTCCGGATAACTGTGGCGGCAAAGCTAAACGATAGGCAGCCTCGCCAATCCTCTCAAGGATCTCAAAAGGACCTATAAACCGAGGGGACAACTTCCCGTTCTTCCCAAACCTCATCAATCCCCGCCTAGGTGATATTTTTAGAAAGACATGATCACCCACCTCAAACACCAAAGGTCTCCTCCTGCGGTCGGCATAAGATTTCTGACGACTCTGGGCTGTAACAAGCCTCCTACGGATAAGCTCAAATTTCTCCGTCGTTTCCCATACCAACTCCGGACCCAACAAAGGTGCATCACCCACCTCGGCCCAACAAACTGGAGACCTACACGGTCGGCCATACAAGGCCTCAAACGGTGCCATACCGATACTAGACTGGAAACTGTTGTTGTAGGCAAACTCCACCAAAGGCAAGTGCCTCTCCCACGACCCACTAAAGTCAAGAACACAGCCCTGAAGCATATCCTCAAGGAGCTGAATAGTACGCTCGGACTGCCCGTCAGTCTGAGGATGATAAGCCGTGCTAAAGGTCAACTTAGTGCCTAAGGCACTCTGCAAACTCTGCCACAACCTAGTAGTAAAACGAGGATCTCTATCTGAGACGATCGTCACTGGGACCCCATGCAACCTCACTATGTCCCGAATGTACAAGTTGACAAGATGATCTACCAAATCTCTCACGCGCATAGGAATGAAGTGCGCCGACTTAGTCTACCGGTCTACAACCACCCAAATAGCATCACTACCCCGCTGAGTCCTCGGAAGACCTACCACGAAGTCCATAGTGACATGCTCCCACTTCCATTCGACAACAGGCAAGGGTTGTAACAAACCCGTTGGCCTCTGATTCTCGGCCTTCACTTGCTGACAAGTAAGGCACTTAGACACGAAAGCTGCCACATCTCTCTTCATACCCCGCCACCAAAACTGGCGACCCAAATCCCGATACATCTTAGTGCCTCCCGGATGCACCGCAAGGCGTGAATGATGAAACTCTCGGAGTACTTCCTCTCGACAAGACTCCGGCACAAACAAACGGTCTCGGTATCTCGCACTCTGGTCGGGATACACCTTCTCAACCTTCCCATTGGAGATCTTCTCTCGGAGGGAATCTACCTCAAGGTCACCTCTCTGTGCCTCTAACACTCGAGTCACAAGTGTAGGCTGCGCAACAACAGAAAACAAGGCCGTAGCCTCAACGGATTCGTCTAGAAGTAAATCAAACTCCCCAAGTGCACCCAACATCTCCCATTTCCGGATGGCTATACTAGCTACGTCGCCAACAGATTTCCTGCTAAGGGCATCGGCCACCACATTGGCCTTCCCCGGATGATAATGCAACTCGAAGTCATAATCCTCAATAAACTCCATCCACCTCCTTTGCCTCAAGTTTAGATCTTTCTGTGTAAACAGATATTTCAGACTCTTATGATCCGAGAATACCTCGAACCTCTCACCATAAAGGTAATGCCTCCAAATCTTCAAGGCAAAGATCACAGCTGCTAACTCTAGGTCATGGGTAGGGTAATTCTTCTCGTGTATTTTCAACTGACGTGAGCCATAGGCTACCACTTTCCCCTCTTGCATCAACACACAACCTAAACCGTCTCGTGAACCGTCATAATAAACAGCATAACCCAACCCTCTCTCCGGAATAATCAAGACTGGAGCGGTGGTCAATCTAACTTTCAACTCCTGAAACGACTTTTCACAAGTCTCACTCCATACAAATTTGACTCCCTTCCGAGTCAATCTAGTCAACGGTGAAGCTAACCTAGAGAAATCCTTCACAAACCGGCGATAGTACCCAGCTAATCCCAGAAAACTGCGGATCTCAAACACACTCTTAGGCCGTGCCCAATCTTGCATTGCCTCAATTTTGGATGTGTCAACAGACACTCCTTCCCTGGAAACCACATGGCCGAAGAACTTCACCTCTTCTAGCCAGAACTCACATTTCCCAAACTTAGCATAAAACTTATGGGCTCTAAGTAACTCAAGCACCACTCTCAAGTGCTCTTCGTGCTCCTCCTCTGAAGGTGAATAGATAAGGATATCGTCTACAAAGACTACTACAAAACGATCCAAGAATTCCCAGAATATCCGGTTCATCAAGTCCATAAAGACTGCAGGTGCATTGGTGAGCCCAAATGGCATCACCAGAAACTCATAGTGGCCATACCGCGTACAGAATGCCGTCTTCGGAATATCCCCCTCCCTGACTCTCAACTGGTGGTAACCCGATCTCAAATCAATCTTAGAGAAACAACGGGAACCCTTCAACTGATCGAACAGATCATCTATACGAGGCATAGGGCACTTATTCTTGACCGTAGCCCGATTCAATTTCCGGTAATCGATACACAGTCTCAAAGCACCACATTTCTTCTTAGCAAAGAGGGTCGGTGCTCCCCACGGCAAAACACTAGGACGTATATAGTCCTTATCTAGCAACTCCTGGAGTTGGGTCTTCAACTCAACTAACTCGGCTGGGGCAAAACAATAAAGTGCCATAGAAATCGGCGCCGTGCCGGGCACCAAGTCAATAGAGAACTCAATCTCTCTGTGAGGTGGCAAAATAACAAGATTCTCGGGAAAGACGCCCGAGTACTCACAAACCACCCTCGGCAATACAATCTGGGTGTCATCACACTCACCACTCTCAAAGCTAGCAAGTAGACTACTAAGCTCACTCTATCCTTGCGGATCATACCCTGGTGGCAAAACACTACCAACCCGGTCCCCCAAGAAGTGAGTGACCCTCTGGCGATAGCAATCAATAACTGCCCGGTATGACGATAACCTGTCCATACCCAAAATAACGTCAAAGCCCTTCATGGGCATAACTACAAAAGGAAACGGAAGCCTATGATCGGCGACCTCTATATCACAACCCCTAACACCTTGTTTCAAGATCAATTCACCCCCAAGGGGTGACACTACACAAATAGGAGATGCTAACTGTGCTAACTCCAACTCCAAAACATATGCAAATGCAACAGACACAAAGGAATGAGATGCACCCGTATCAATCAAAACACTAGCAACCGAATTGCAAAACAAGAAGGTACCTCTCACAACTGATGGAGCCGGTACAAGATCTTGCGCGGTAACAGCATACACGTGCCCAGACGATCTCTGATCAACCTGCTCACCCCTAAGAGCATAAGACTGCTGCACAGACTGGGACGATGAAGCCCCCTAGTTGGCCCTCGAGGCCTGAACTGACTGAGCTGGCTGATGACTCTGAGTCTGCCTCAAACCAGATGCACCAGATGTGCCACTCAACTGCGGGCAATACCTCTTCATGTGCCCTACCTGACCACACTAATAACACGAGAGTGGCTGGCCTCTACCTTGACTCTAGCTATGAGATCGAGCTGAAGATGACGCTGCTCTCTGTCCACCTCCCTTCTGCGGGCAAGCTAGAGACTCGTGGCCCAGCTGACCACACTTGAAATAGGTAATGTCTCCCTGGTTGCCTTTCCCAGAACTGGCACTCGGTACATGAAAACTTGATCTAGAAAAACTACCCTGAGACTGCTGAGGGTTAAAACCCTTCTGTCTCCTGCCATCACTCTAGCCATCCTGACTCCTCTTGGAGCCTTTCTGCCCTTTCTCCTCTTCCTGCATCATGATCTCAGTATGGGCTGCAGTATCAACCATACACCCATAATCTCGAATCATAGTCCCTACAACTCTCAACTTGAGGCCGCGCCTCAACTTCTTCTCGAACTCAATACAACGCCGTTCCTCAGACGCCACCAACTCAGGTGCAAACCTGGACAAGCTAGTAAATGCGGCCTCAAACTCGGCCACAGAAGAACTGTTCTGCTTAAGCTGGCAGAACTGCTCTCTCAACCTCTCCTTAACAGCTGAGGACAGGAACTTCTCCTGGAAAGCGTCGACAAAAGCCTTCCAAGTCCCTCCTATACGACTCTTAGTGAACTTCCACCACTGACCCGCATCCCCCTTTAACTGGAAAGATGCCAAGGTCACCTTCAGTACCTCGTCTTCGATGCCTAGCATCTCAAACGTCTTCGTTGTCTGTTCGAGCCATTCATCTGCCTTAAGTGGCTCTTTAGGATCACCTAAAAATTCGTCCGGGTTAGACCGGAAGAACTCCCTCTTCAGAAAAGAAGGCCCTGTATCCGCAATATGAACCTGGGCCTGATTCTCAGCTCTGAGAATGCCTACTGACTCCCTGAATGCCCCTGCTATCTCCCAGGCCAAAGCGCCCATAGCCTGCTGTCCTACCGGCTCGGCCACATTGGCCTGGCCAACTCCTCTGTCTTCTTGGAATCTCATCCGGTATAGGCATCTCCTGCCCACCACGCCTACCACGTCCTCGTCCTCGTCCTAACATCCTAATAAAGGTAACAAAGACGTTAGCACATTAATAAGTGTGCCAAAACTATAACACTTGCGTCCTAATGCATTGGACAACAATAAGTCACTCCACGTAAGCACATAATCACATAAGCACCTACGAATTTCATTCCTGGATAATGATAGTCCCGAGGCGTCACTAAAGTTTCTGTTGGAAACAACATTGATCAAGTGCCTTTCCAACAAGACTTTCAGAAACTCAAGGGTCCAACCAACATCCTAGAAACTACATTCCAAACCCACATAATCACATAAACATGTTATCATATAAGCATATAACAGTACGTCTAAGTCTCTATCAGGCGAGACGAACCCAAGGTGATACTAATCACTTCCCACGTACCCAAGGTATTCGAACACGGTACACTCTGATACCAAGTTGTAACGCCCTCAAAATAAACCCATAATATATAACATTAACATGCATTGATAAAAGAAAACCAATTACCATCTCATCCATCAGAGTAATCTTATTAAAAGACATTACATGTAATAACGAAAGTAAATGCCCTACGGGCTTACACCTTTCCAAGCCAACACTTGGATACAAAAATATGAGTACTAACTCATTTACACATTAAGCCCTAGGCTTGAGTTTACATGTAACATCAAATTAAAACAAAATAAATAACTAATCTAAACAGAGTCTTCAACTCCAAATCCATCCAAGCTAAGTCCTTGGAGGTAGCACATCACCTGAACCTGAAAATGATGTTCCCATATAGGGTGAGCCACAGCCCAGTAGAAAGATACTAAAACAAATATAAGCATTGAATAAAGCAATAGCATTCAATAGATGGTTAACACAAATATCAGTTTCACTTTCCATTATTTATTCAACCTTCCATTTTTACCAACATGGCTTAGAACCTGGCCAGACTATGACAGTGAACTACATATCACATTAACATTTCTTCCATTAATCAACAAAACAATTGAGACTAAGGCACATATCAAAACACTTCCATACTTCTCATTTGATACACATTTTAGTGCTGTATCAACAATATGTAAAAACACTTCTATAAATCAATAAGCACACATAATAGTGATGCTAATGGAGTCCATCCCCTATCTCCTCCCAAACAATATCTAGTTTAGAGGTCTATCCCCTATCTTCCCCTAAACCGTGGAGTACATCCCCTATCTCCTTCCAAACAAATGCACATACAATGTATTAAACACTTGTCATATACAACACACAATCAATACACGTATTTTCTGTATCAATTCAACAGTCAAAATCAATGACTTAACCAATGTGATTAGTTTCAGTTTTTCCTAATCCGCATGCAATGTATACAACAATCACGGCTATCCTCCACCGATAACCCAAAACAGATATTTCTAAACAGGAAATAAATGTATCAACTAATATAATTCCAACATTTTCATAGGTGAGTGATTAAACTAACCAACTACACCATTTAATCAATAAATTCCTCAATACCATGAATTCAACTAAATTCCCCAATTTTCCCTAAATTAATTATACAAATTAATTTATTAAAACAATTAGGGTTTTTCCCAAGATTACCAAATAACCCCCAACATATCAAAATACCAAAACTTAGAACAAAACTTATAATATGGAGTAGGAAATCCCTACCTCGATGTAAATAACCCGAATGGAGAAGACGGAGATGACAACCCAAAGTCCAAAGTGCTCCAAATCCACAAACTCTCAGAGTAAAACGAAGCTCTCAGATGACGACCCAAAGTAGTGTGAAAAGATGGCCAAGCACGCATGCAATAATAAGCTAAAAGGGAGAGAGTTCTTACCCTTGATGCACAACTACAAAACAGGCACAAATCTGAGCTAAAATCACCTTTTGGAGCTCAAACAAAGTCCCAAAGAATCTCAGCTCAATGGTGGTCAAGTTTGGTTAAGGGTCTCTTTGCAAAAGTGTAGAGGATTCTAAGCTTAAGGCTCAAAACAAGAAAAGAGAGGGGCTTCTAGGGAGAGAGAGAGTTTTCAGCTCCAAAATTTCTAGAGAGAGAGGACTTTTAGTGTGAGAAGCTCCCACAATTGCCAATCCTTGCAAAAATGAGAGATATGGCTCAATATATAGCAATATATGAGCATTGGTCGAAACATCACAATTCAGAAATATCTCGGACAGTCTGGAACAACTGGAGCAAAATATCTGCAGATTCTGGGCTTTCTGGAAATTTCTGGTCGACTGACCACCTCCATTGGTCGACCGACCACTTTTTCTAGTCGACAAGGATCATTTCTGGTTGGCATATGGTCGGCATGCTCCATTTGTGGTCGGCACACTCCCGTAGTGGTTTGCAGCAAAAATCAGTCCTGGTCCTCGACTTGAAGCAAGCCTAACTCCTTCATCTGGATGCCTTTTCAGGTCATTCGTGTGTGGAAATTGAAGCCTCGAAAGTAAGCTTTCCAATGGTGGCAACTTTGCATCAAAATTCCAACTGTGCTAAGAGATATCCCTCTTTTAGTGAAGGCTACTCAGTTTCGGTCCAACCGGATTGATGCCCAACTTCAACCAACCATATCTCCCCCAACTGGACTCGGCTTTAGGAGATTCTTGAGTGTAAAATGAAGCCCTGGAAGTCTTATTTCTAACAGTGGTGGCCTCATATCTGAAATCGAAGTATACAAAAGGATAGGTCTGATTTAGCGAGGGCTGCTTGACTCTCTCTTAACGGTTCATGCCCATCTTCTTCCCTAACTTGGTTTTTTTCTCTTCTCTCCTCTTTTCTTCAAATCCAAACCTCTAAACAAGATGTTTGAAACATTTTTGAAGAGTTCACCTCTCTTTCTCGCATTTCCACTTTGTCCTTGCTCTGTTTTTCGAAAAGCGCAACATTTAACAAAATGCGAGCGTCGGAACATCGCAGAAAGTTTGTTTCAAATATGTTTTGAAAGAGAGGGTTTCAAGGTCTAAAAGCTTTGGTCAAAATAGTTTTAGTCCAAAAATGAGGTGTAAGGTTGGGATTTGACTCTCTCCTTGCCGAAGAAATTGAACCTTTGCACTGCATGCCTCATCACCAAGTAAACAATCAGTAGCGCCCAAATCTTAAGGACGGTCAAAAATGGGGTGTCTACAGTATGCTGTTACCACGCTAGACCTTGTACCGGCTCCATCTGTTGTGAGAGATACCTTCTTGTTTTGGAATTCAATTGCTAGTGTATTGAATACGGGTGCATCCCATTCCTTTATATCCTCTGCATTTGCATCAGTTTTGGGGTTGGAGTTGGCACGGTTAGCATCTCCTATTTGTGTAAAGTCACCTATTGGTGGTGAGGTTATCTTGAAATAGGGGTGTCGGGGTTGTGACATAGAGGTCGCCGGTCGTCGACTTCCTTTTGTATTTGTTTTGCTTAATATGACTGGTTTTGATGTTATTTTGGGTATGGACTGGTTATCGTCATATCGGACTGTCATAGATTGCTAGCGTCAGAAGGTTACTGTGTGTACCCTAAGCGGGGATTGTTTTTATTTCTTGGGGGACCGGGTGGATAGAGTCTTATCCCTGGTATATGATCCGCGTGGGCAGAGTGAGCTTAGTCGTCTTCTTGGCTTTCAGAGTGGTGAGTGTGATGAGCCCCAGATTGAGTTGCCAAGAGTGGTTTGTGAGTACTCGGATGTCTTTCCTGAGGATCTTACTAGTTTACAACCTCACCAAGAGATAGAGTTCTCTATCGATTTAGCGCTTGGCACGACACCTTTCTGTGGCACCGTATCGGTTTGCACCAGCTGAGTTGAGTGAGTTGAAGATTCAACTCCAGGAATTACTAGATAAGGGTTTTATCCGCCCTAGTTCCTCGCCTTGGGGAGCACCGGCCCTCTTTGCTAAAAAGAAAGATGGAGCTTTGAGACTTTGTATTGACTACTGGAAGTTGAACCGGGTTACAATTAACAACAAGTATCCAATGCCACATATAGATGACTTGTTTGATTAGTTAAAAGGGTCTAGCTGCTTCTCTAAGATAGACCTGAGATCGTGTATCATCAGTTGAGGGTAAGGGAAGAGGATATCCAGAAGACGGCATTCCGTACGCGGTATGGCCACTATGAGTTCCTTGTGATGCCTTTTGGGCTAACCAATGCCCCAGCTATGTTTATGGACATGATAAACTAAATCTTCCGAGAGTTCTTAGATCATTTTGTGGTCGTCTTCATGGATGATATCTTGATTTACTCACCTTCTGAAAATTTTGAAAATATCTTGAAAGAACTTCCCATATCAGCACACCTCCTATAAACATCAAGTAATCCGTTGACAAAAATAGGGTTAGACATAAGTCCATGCCTTGTGATATAGCCATGGATTTCCTTCCCCAAGCTTAGCTTTTCTAATCTTGCACAAGCAAGTAGAACACTTGCTAGTGTTTGAATTACTTAGAGCCCACAAGCTATATGCTAAGTTTGGGAAATATGAGTTTTGGCTGAGAAAAGTTAAGTTCTTAGGCCATGTGGCATCTAGGGAAGGAGTGACCATAGATTCATCCAAGACAGAGGTGGTGCAGGATTGGGCACAGCCTAAGAATGCCTTTGAGATCCGTAGTTTTCTGGGTTGGCCGGGTACTATCGGAGATTTGTGAAAGACTTCTCGAGATTAGCCTCACCTTTTACTAAGTTGATAAGGAAGGGAGTTAAATTTGTGTGGAGTGAGACTTGTGAAAAGTCATTCCAGGAACTTAGGTTAGACTTACCACTGCTCCAGTCTTAATTATTCCGGAGAGGGGTTTGGGCTATTTAGTGTATTATGATGCCTCACGGGAAGGTTTGGGTTGTGTATTGATGCAATGGGGTAAAGTAATAGCTTATGGCTCACGGCAGTTGAAAACCCATGAGAGGAACTACCCTACTCACGACTTAGAGTTGGCAGTAGTGATATTTGCCTAAAAGATTTGGAGGCACTATCTTTACAGTGAGAGATTTGAAGTATTTTCTGACCACAAAAGTTTGAAGTATCTATTTACACAGAAAGACTTGAATCTGAGACAGACGAGGTGGATGGAGTTCATAAATGATTATGATTTTGAGTTGCATTACCATCCTGGGAAGGCCAATGTCGTGGCTGATGCTTTGAGTAGGAAATCCATTAGTAGTGTGGCTTGTATCGCAATTCGGGAATGGGAGATATTGGGTGCTCTTGGGGAGTTTGACTTATACCTGGGCGAGTCTATTGAGTCTGCGGCCTTGTTTTCAGTAGTTGCACAACCTGCACTTATGAACCGAGTGTTAGAAGCGGAGAGAGGTGACCTTGAGGTAGAATCTCTTCGGCAGAAGATCTCCATTGGGAAGGTAGAGAAGGGCTTGACTGTGTATCCTGATTAGAGTGTGAGATACTGTGATCGTTTGTTTGTACCGGAGTCTTACCGAGAGGATGTACTCTGAGAGTTTCACCATTCACGCCTTACGGTGCATCCAGGAGGCACAAAGATATATCACGATCTGAGTCGTCAGTTTTGGTGGAGGGGTATGAAGAAGGATGCAGCCGTGCGCATATCAAAGTGCCTTACTTGTCAGCAAGTGAAGGCCGAACATCAGAGACCAGCGGGTTTGTTACCACTCTTGCCTATAGCTGAGTGGAAGTAGGAGCATGTCATGATGGATTTTGTTGTGGGCCTTCCAAGGACTCAATGGGGCAGTGATGCCATTTAGGTGGTAGTTGACCGGTTGACCAAATCAACGCATTTTATTCTATGCGCGTGAGTTATTCGGTAGACTATCTTGCCGACTTGTATATTAGGGACATAATGAGGTTGCACGGGGTCACTGTGATGATTGTTTTGGATAGAGATCCGCGCTTCACAGTTCAGTTATGGCAGAGCTTGCAAAGTGCCTTGGGTACTACATTGACCTTTAGCATTGCGTATCATCCTCAGATTGACGGGTAGTCCGAGTGTACTATTCAGATCCTTGAGGATATGCTTCGAGGTTGTGTGCTTGATTTCAAGAGGTCGTGGGAGAGGCACTTGCCCTTAGTGGAGTTTGCCTAAAATAATAGTTTCCAATTGAGTATTAGCATGGCGCCAGTTGAGGCCTTGTATGGCTGACCTTGTAGATCCCTAGTGTGTTGGGCCGAGGTGGGTGATGCACCTTTGTTGGGTCCAGAGTTGGTTCGGGAAATGACTGAGAAAGTGGCACTTATCCGTAAGAGATTGGCTACAGCCTAAAGTCGCCAGAAGAGTTACGTCGACCATAGGAGGAGACCTTTGTCCTTTGAAGTGGGTGATCATGTCTTTTTAAGAATATCACCTAGGCAGGGTTTGATGAGATTTGGGAAGAGTGGGAAGTTATCCTCTCGGTTTATTGGCCCTTTTGAGATCCTTGAGCGGATTGGGGAGGTCGCCTATCTTTTGGCGTTGCCGTCATAACTTTCCAGGGTGCATGACGTATTTCATATTAGTATGCTTCGGAAGTACGAACCGGATCCATCGCACGTGTTGGATTGGACCGACTTAGAGGTAGATGAGGATGCCTCGTATGAGGAGAAACTGGTGAGAGTCTTGGATAGGCGGGACCAAGTCTTGCAAGGCAAGACCTTTCCCTTGGTCAAAGTTCCGTGGAAACATCATAGAGTTGAGGAAGTGACTTGGGAACGTGAGTTGGAAGTTCGAGAGAAATATCCGAACTAGTTTGTTAATATTTAATTTTGTATTGAGATTTTGATCATGATAATGAAAAGTGTATGAACATTGCATATGTTATGGATATTTTGGAAACATGAATTCTATGCAAGCATTGTATATGTCTTGAGCATATGAAATATTAATGAGTGTTTTATCACTTTTGGAAGCATTTTATATTTGATTAAACATTGTAGATGTTTTGAAGAAATTGTAAATTTCATTATAATCTGGGGCTTGTGTATCGAGTTAGTGAAAATAAATGCCCGGTAGATGGGTCATGGTATTGAGTTTTGATTTGTAATCATTTTGAGAATTGGCTAAACTTGATTTTGAAACTTAATTTGTAAATTTCGGGGACAAAATTCTTTAAGAGGGAGAGGTTATAGCGATCTTGGTTTTGACCAGACTCTTGTGATGTTCCGAACTCGAGTTTAATGTCTTCGTGTTGTTGTTCATCTCCTTCTTCCCTTGTATTGGTCTTTGGGTGTATTTGGAACAAATTGGTTACTTAGTTTTCAAACTTTGTGTTGCTCAGATTTTTGGTCTTCTACTCAAGCCTCCATTCTTGTGCTCAAGCAGGATATGTAAATTTTGGTCCTGCGCTAAAGCGGACTTTCTTGCGCTCGAGCGGGAGTTGCAAACCTTCAGTACTTTACACGTCTGCAAAAGTGCTGGAGGAGTGTCTTTCACGCTCGAGCGGCGTTTCCTACGCTCGAGTGGGTGGGCGCTCGAGCGTCCTTTCTTGAGCTCAAGCGGTTGGTCTGTTGTTTGCAAAAGTTCTGGAGGTGTGTGTTCTGCGCTCCAGCAGGCCTCTTCTTGCGCTCGAGCAGAACAAAAGTTTGTGTCTGACGCTCGAGCGTCAAACTGTCCGCTCGAGCGGACTGCGCGTATATCAGATCGTAAAAAGTACTTTTTACATCACCTTTTCATATCTTTTCACCCAAAACCCAAAAGTTGAGTCTCTCTCTCTCTCTCTCTCTCTAAAACTCACCTTCTCTCTACTTTTAACCTAGATCCTTGATCTCTACACCCTTGTGCCTTCCTTAAAGAAGTAGAACTCCTTAAGCTCTTCACTTTGATCCGAGTGGAAGTTGGTTTTGTCACTTTTGAAGTCCCATCCTTGCTTAGCTTACCTTCTCTCTTTGAGGTAGGGGCATGCTACACCTTAATATGGTTTTTAACCTAGGTATTTGTTGTTTTGTATAAATGGTGGGATTTAGGAAGATTTGTGTAAAGTTAGAGTTTGAATTCAAAATTGAAAGAGGGGTTTTCCATGTTTTTTTTACAAAATGACTGTGGGGCTTGTATATGAGACTCCCTAGTGTTTAAATGGTGAAATTTTTCCTAATTTAAGTTGGATAACCAAATTGTATAAATATTGAAATTGTTATGGTAAATGTGAAATTGGAAGGATATGTGAATGAATGGTGTAGTTGAATTTGTTAAATCATTCACCCGTGGAAATTTGATAAATTATCTATTTAAAAGATTGTGTATCTGTGTAGAAATATCTGTTTTGGGCTATCGGTGGAGGATAGCCATGATTGTTGTAGAAATTGCATGAGGATTAGGTGAATTGAACATTGTGTCATTGAATATGATGGTATGATTGATATATTGAATATATGTTGTGGATGGACTCCATTTAAAATTAAGTTGGCTGGAGTGTCTAGGGTGAAAGTCCCGAAACCTTGTATATATGGGTGCCGGTTCCCTTAGATGAGAGTTCCGTAAAATGGAAAAATAGAAGTGTTGGAGTGATGAATGTATTGAATTGTGAACCATTGAGTTGTAGTCTCATTTTGGTTGATTAGATAATAATGAACTTGGTTAATGGATTAACCCGAAAAGAATGAATGGAAATGGATTGAGATATGGTCATCTATATTGAATGGTTAAGGGAAGAATATAAGTTGATCATGATTATGAAGCATTTATTTGACACTTATATCTTAGTTAAACGTCATATACTGTGTTAGTTTATCTCTACTAGGCTTTGGCTCACCCTACATAGGAAAACACTTTCAGGTACTGATGACATGCCACCTCCAAGGACATAGCTTGGGAGGATTGAGGGCTGAAAGCTCCATTTTTGTTATATTTGTGCTTAAATGTTTATTCAAGCCAAGGGCTTAACTTGTATAGAGCTTAGGACTCTTTCTTTTGTTGTAACCAAGTGATATCATGGAAAGATGTAAGCCCGTAAGGCATTTATTTTGTTATCGTTAATTTGAATTACATGCTGTAGATTCAGAATGAATGTTTATGAATGTATAATACATGTAATTCGCTTTTGTAATAGAAACTCTGATGAATGAAGTAGATCATTTTATTATGTTCATAAATCTTATGGAATAGATTGTTATATCATGTTTTGGGGGTGTTACATTTCCAAAATGAACTAAGAAAATTTAATTTTTCTTTCTTTTTTCTACTTGCCGAAAAATAAATAAATAAATAAATAAAAATGTCTCTCTAATATTTTGTGTTATTCAAACCTCACTCTCTTTTTGGATTCATTTTTTATTATCTACAAGTAGAGATACATATACACATAAAATAATTCCATTTAGTAAGGAATAATAAAGAGGTCTAGTTTTAGAGAGCGGAGGATACGGGTAAGCTTCTAATTTATTGAGAGTATTGGAGCAGACAGTGAGAGAAGAAAGAAAGAAAGAGAAAGAAGTTGGGGGTCTGTAGAGAGAGAAATTGAGTTGGGTGAGGGAGAAGGGAAGAGAGAGAGAGAGAGACAGAGAGAGAGAGAGAGAGGGGATTTGGGTTTAACAAGTTTCTAAAAGGAAGTTATGGTTAAGTTTTATATACAACCTCTTAAATTGATTGTTCTACTAATTTATTAATTTTTTGATGAGGCAAAAAATTATTGGATGTCCGTAAAGCTTTACTCCACGGCTCAGCCGTATAAAACATGAAAAATGTTAAGAATTCAAATGCTTTATTAATATTTTTATCAAATATTTTATATGAATAAAATATTTAAAAACTTTAACATTATTCATAAAACATATCTCCCATAGGCCGGTCAAAATCTTGAATCTGTCCTTGCCTTTTTTCCAGACAACTCCATCCGGTCTATATCTTAGACGGGGAGGAAACCTCATCCAAAGCAGACAAGTCAACCCCAAGTAGATTAATAGAAACTGAAAACTACTAAAATGTTTTAATTTCCAAATTGTGCACAAATCAAAGGTTGAAATTTAAGTTGATAAACTGACCCAAATGCAAATATAAGTTCAGAATATAGTACAAGCACTAACCAAACACACCAGATCGGGACATCGTAAATTAACATAAAGTGATGAATTTTATTATTTAAATTAATAAAAATCAAAGCAAAACACTATATTTGCTCTGATATCATTACATAATTTTTCTACACTAAATAAAATTATATCCAACAGAATGACACCATTTCAAATATCCGACATTATAGTCGATAGAATCATTGAACACACTCATAAGAATCCTGAAATATCATAGAACTTAGAATACAAATGTCATCAATCTACTACTATTATAAAAGTGTGAAGATTGACATGTTTTCTAGTTTTTGGGTATTCCAAAAGTACCCTCTCAAACTTATTAAATTAAATATCAACAAAACCACAAACAACGTAGACATCTTTTCAAATTCAAACACCTTCAAACATCAAACACCGTAAAAAAACCAATCACCTTAAAACATCACAATCTACTACCAAATACCTTGAATGTTTTGGACTCATGACTCATATCCAATTATACTATCAAATACCTTGAATGTTTTGAACTCATGACCCATATCCCTTTATACTATCACTTTGTCAATATTTTTTTTTCCCCTTTAGTCTATGTAGAGGCTCATGGGCTTTAGGTGTTGAACCATACTATATTTGTTATTTTATAAGGTATATGCATCTCTTTTGTTTCATATATTTGTTATTTTATAAGGTATGCATCTCTTTTGTTTCATGTTTGTCTGATGATGTTGATCCTAGGTTTTAAATCTACAAGTAACTCCGCAAAATATTTTAGTGTTTCAAATTTTATGTGTTCTCTATGTATCAAGACCATCAATGTATCCACTTGAACCATACTATATTTGTTATCACATAAAGTTTGGTTAGCTAATAATACTGTAATCTTTGAAGTAGTTGAATAAAAAATTGTTGCCAACGAATTTTTCAATGGAATTTTGGAACATTGTAACATCAAAATAGTGGTGCAGAGTATCCTCGTTGCATTCGTACTTTAATTTTAAAGATATATTTATTCCTAATATTCTTATGATTTTTTTGTGAGTGTAAAAACTATTTTTTTTTGATAAATTATCTCTTTCTTGTAAGCATGAACTTGTAGCCTTTCAGCTTGATGATAGACATCCGCCTATAGAGGTTAATTTTCCTTGCGTTCGTACTTTAATTTTAAAGATATATTCATTCCTAATATTCTTATAATTTTTCTAAGGGTGTAAAAACTATTCTTCTTTGATAAATTATCTCTTTCTTGTTTATCACTTGATAATATATTAGTTGATTAACTCTTATCTGATTGTAAAAAGATTTTTATTTGTAAGAATTTCAGCTTTTAATGTTAAAAACACTTAAAGTTCTCATTATTACTACTCTTTGTTAAATTTTTTAATTTAAGTAAACAAACCCAAAAAAAAATAAAAAAATTCTAATTGCTCTTCTATGCAACAATAAAATTATCAAAATTGATCGTTGGAAAATATAGCGATCCCGGTTTCCCTTTCTTTAATTGTTGTATCTGGACTTAGGTTCCATGGAGTTCATTGTTGTGTATATCTTGTTTACATCCTTTACTCTTTGTATTTGAGTCTTGGGTTGTGTTGGGCAGGTTTGAAACAGGTTGGTTGAGCTTAAAAACCAAAAGTAGTTGCCCATAAATTAGCCTTCACACTCGAGCGGAGTTTTTGACGCTCGAGCGGGCCTTTGTTGTGCTTCTCCACTCGAGCAGGGGTTTTGGCGCTCGAGCGGGAAAATCCATCTCCCAGTATTTCCACTGTAGTGTTGGACGCCCGAGCGGGCATTTTGACACTCGAGTGGGAGTTTGTGTGAGACGCTCGAGCGGGGAGTTTTACGCTCGAGCGGGGACCTAGTTCTGCAAAAGTTCTGGGAGCGTGTATCCGGCGCTCGAGTGGCGATTTGGACGCTCGAGCTGGAGTCTGTGAGTGACGCTTAAGCGGGGGTTTCCACGCTCGAGCGGGGAGTCGAGTATATCACTCCGAGATCTGACTTTTTGGAGCACTTTTTCAACTCCATTTCTCTCTCTTACTTTTCAAAAACACCATTGGAGACCTTCTCTCACTAGAACCTCAACTTTTGTCGAGGTATTGATCTAGTATGAGTGATTTCTTCACCTTGGGTCTTTGTAAAAGTTGTGTTGATCGTCGAGGGCTATCTTTTGATCCGAAAATTTTGGGATTTAGAGCATCTTCAATTTCCTCATCTTCTTCCATTAGGCTCCAAATTTGAGGTAGGGATTCCTACTCACTCTTATGGGTTTTGACCTAGATTTTGAGCTAGTTGTTTAAATGGTTGATTTTGGAACTTAGGGTTTCAAAAGATGTAAAAGAGGATTTTGTTATTTTGATTCTTAAATATGTATTTTGGGTTTCAAAATGATATTATTGTTGTTAATAGTTGATATTTGAACCATTGGGTTAATATTAAGAGACGGGGAAGAAAGCCCTAATTTGTATATAAATTAATTGGTATAATTAATTCGGGAAACTTATGGATTTGTGAAATTGAGTTGAATATAATGATAGTGGTTCATTATGAGATGGAAGAGTGGAGTCGGATTAATAAATCGTTCACTTTTGAAAATGCGGATATTTTATCTGTTGGTGCTTTTATTATCTATTTAGAAATAATTGCTTTGGGCTACCGGTGGAGGGTAGTCTTGATTATTGTAGACAATGCATGATGCTTAGGCAAACTAAAGCTAATCAATGGAATGTGTCATCGAATATGACGGTTGAAAGAATACATTAACTTTATGTATTGATTGATGATGTATATGATAACTGTTTATATGCATTGTGTTGTGTGGGAGGAGATAGGGGATGTACTCCACAGTTTAGGGGAAGATAGGGGATGGACCTCTAAACCGGATGTGATTTAGGAGGAGATAGGGGATGGACTCTGTTGATACAGCTCATATGCTTATCTGTTGAAGTATGGATACAGCTCATATGCTTATCTGTTGAAATGTTGATACAGCTCATATGCTTATCTGTTGAAGTATGGATACAGCTCATATGCTTATCTGTTGAAATGTTGATATAGCTCATATGTTTATCTATCGAGGTGTTGATATAGCTAGTATGCTTATCTATTGTGAAATGGGAATTGTTTAATATGAGTTACTACCTCATTGAAATTGTTGGCCAGGTTCTGAGCCGTAGTTGTGAATTGTGAATTGGATAAGAAATGGAAAATGAAATGAAACATGGACACATGGGTCATGTAATGAAAATGGTGTATGAATTGATTTATGTGAGTCAAACATTTATCAATTGCCAACGTCTTAGTTATTGCTCATATTGTGTTTAGCATATCTCTACTGGGTGTCGGCTCACCCTATGTGGGACATCATTTTCAGGTACAGGTAGCATGCCACCTCCAAGGACATAGCTTGGATGGTTATGGGAGTTGAAGGCTCTTTTGATTGTTTTGTTTGTATTACATGTATATCAAGCCAAGGGCTTATTTTGTATAGAGTTAATACTCTTCTTTTTGTAACCAAGTGTTGACTTGGAAAGCTGTAAGCCCTTAGGGCATTTGCTTTTGTTGTTAACATGTAATACTGTTGTAAGAACTACTCTAATGAATAGAAAGATGTTGATTTCTCTTGTATCATTGCATGTCTAAAATGATGGGTTTTATGTATTATTTTGAGGGTGTTATAGAAAATATTTTTCATATTATTAAAAATCATTAATTGACTTAATAATTTATTTACAAAAAAATTAATTATTAATGTTGCATAAAAAAATTAATTATGAATATTACATACAAACAATCACAGCCATCTTTCGAATTTCAAGCACGTTCAAACATCAAACATCTTAAAATAACCAAACACTTTGAAACATCACAATCTACTATCAGACACCTTGAATGTTTTAGACTCACGACTCATATCCAATTATACTATCGCTTTGTCAATAATTTTTTTTTCTTTTGTCTTTTTGATTTTGAATTTCAAACTTTTGGTGGGTGGGTTTCGTAACAAGATCCAATCAACTTCACAGAATCTAGAATGCCATTGGACTTATCACTCATAATCAATTATACTATTCGTCAAAAAAAAAAAAAAAATTCTAACTGCTCTCCTATGTAACAATAAAATTATCAAAATTGTTTGTGGAAAAATATTTCTCATATCATTAAAAATCATTAATTAACTTAATAATTTATTTACAAAAAAATTTAACTAGTAATATTAAATTAAAATATTATGATGTATCATAGAATCAGATAGAATATTATGGAAAAAAAATTAACTCAAATTTTATTTGCATTATTTTCACATTTTTCCTTCTCTTTTTAAAATTATTATCCATATTTATAATGTAAACCCAAAATATTTAAATATCACCTAATGTTTTTATATCTCAATTTCCTTTACTTAATTTATTCCAAAATTATAATAAAAATATTACATTATTAGTTGAATGATTTACTTCTTTACCTTAAATAATAATAATATTACAGTGTTAGTTGGGTGCTTTATTTGTACATCTTTTAATTACAAAATGGTTTCTACATACATACACATAACTAAAGTGAATCAAGCTGGTGAATTATATAGTTAATAGTAATAAGTCTAACCATATTATAGCGATCCCAATTTTGACCCGTTATTTGTTGTATTTCGGACTCAGGTTTAATGTTTCCATATTGTTGTTTACCTCTTTTCTCCCTTGTGTCTCTTCAAATTGGCCTTTAGGTTGTTGTGATTGAGTTTGGAACAGGTTGGTTGCATGTTTTTCCCAAACTTAGTTGCCCAGAATTTTTGTCCTCCGCTCGAGCGGCCTTCTTGCGCTTGAGTGGGAGTTGCAAACTCTTAGTACTTAACGCGTCTGCAAAAGTACTGGAGGAGTGTTTTTCATGCTCGAGCAGTGTTTCTTACGCTTGAGCGGGTGGATGCTCGAGCGGATTTCTTTGCGCTTGAACGGGTTGTCTGTGTCTGCATAACTACTAGATGTGTGTATTCTATGCTCGAGCGGGCCCTTCTTGCGCTCGAGTGGAACAAAATGTTGTGTCTAACGCTCGAGCGTCAAACTCTTCGCTCGAGCGGACTGCACGTATATTAGATCGCGAAAAGCACTTTTACATCACTTTTTCAGATCTATTTTTTTGAAAACCCTAAAGTGAAACCCTCTCCCTCTAAAATACCCTCTCTCTCTAGATTTTCACCTAGATCTAGTGAACTATCCACCCTTGTGCCTTCATTAAAGAGGTGGAGCTCCTCAAGATCATCATTTTGAATCGATTGAAGTTGGATTTTGGCATCTTTGAGGCTTCTCTCTTGCTTAGCTCGTCTTCTCTCTTTGAGGTAGGGATATTCTACACATTGTTATGGTCTTTAACCTAGTTATTCGTCGTTATGTGTTAATGGTGAACTTTGGGAGTATTTTGAACACAAACCTAGGGTTTGGGTGAGATGTAAAAGATGGGTTGCCTATGTAGTGTTATATAATTGACCATGGGGTTTGATTATGAGAGTTTATTGTGTTACAAATTGTTGATTTTGGCCTTTGGGCAATATTTGGAAAGAGGGAGAAATTGCCCTAAATATGTTGAATTAATTATTTTGTATAAATAATGAAGTTGGTATGAAAAATGTAAAATTGGGAGGATTTGTGAATGAATGGTGTAGTTGGATTTGTTAAATCACTCACCTATGGAAAATTAGATGAATTATCTATTACAATGATTGTATATCTATTTAGGAATATCTGTATTTGGGCTATTGGTGGAGGATAGTTATGATTGCTGTAGAAGCTACATGAGGATTAGGTGAATTGAAACTAATCATTCTTAATGTGTCATTGAGTATGACGGTGTGTTAAGGCATTGAATATGTATAATTGAATGTCATTGAGTACGTTGTATATGTATAATGTTTGGGGAGGAGAAAGGAGATGTACTCCATGTTTTGGAAGGAGATAGCGGATGGACTAAATTGAGAATTAAGTTGGCCGGAGTGTCCAGGGTGAAAGTCTCGAAATCTTATGAATACATGGGTGCCGATCCTGCGGACGAAATTTTCGTAAAATGGCAAGATTGAAGTGTTTGCATGATGATTGTATCAATTGATAATCACTGAGTTGTAGTCTCAATTGAGTTATTCGGGAAAACTATAAACTTGGTCTATGAATTGAAATGAATTGAACGAGCTTGAAATGAATAGATGGAAATGGATTGAGATGTAAATATAAGTATTGTGTGAAGGTGCATTTGTCATGAGTATTGAATATACACTTGACACCTATATCTTAGTTAAACATCATAGCTGTAACAACCCCCACTCCACCCTAGTCATGCTTGCACGTATTACATGATCTTGTCCCAATGTGTTGCATTTGCATTCCTTGATTTGTTTTGCATAAATGTTACTTGAATGGTGTGTTCCTTATTGGTGTGTATGTGTTTCAGCCGAGGTCATCTTGAGCCTAGGTCGCCCTTTTGATACTCTTACCCTTAGGACCATCTTGGGATTTCTCTGGTTGACCTCCATCCGCACCCTGACATATTGGCCGAGATATCATTATCTAGGCCGAGGTGTTCATCACCAAGGCCGAGATGTGTACTATCTGGGCCGAGATGTTGCCCTTGAACCCAAGTGATCTTGCCCTAGACCGGTACAACCTAGACCGAGGTGTGGCACATCTAGGCCGAGGTGTGGCACAGCTGGGCCAAGTGTTGACCTTTCTAGCCGAGGTCATTGTCCCTTTGCTTGCCGAAGTCTTGTTATTAGCCGATGTCATTACTCGCCGGAGTCCCTTGCCGCCTAGCTTGTTGAACACACTTTGTCATAGTCTTGTCTTTTCAATCAGTCACCTTTTTAAGTACAGCCAACCAACCGTTGCCACGTGTCCGGGCTGAGTGTTAAGTCAGCCGGCAAGCCTAGAAATGTATCATTTTGTATCATATCTTGTTCTTGAGGAGAGAGAAACTCTAGAAGGAGAAGGAGGAGTTTTAGAGGGAGAGAGTAGATAGCAAGCTTGATCCTTAGAGTTCAAACCGTTAGATTCGAGTGTTGAGGTTAGAATCTTAATCTACTCTTGTTGTTTTTATTGATCATCTAGCTGCATTGCATGATTGAAAATGTTCTGCATGCCATGCATTGATTTAAAGTTGGTTTTAGAAAGAGAAAGTTAGTGTTCATGAGTCCTTGAAGAAAAGCTTTGTTTGATCCGAAAGCTTCCATTAAAATCCATGCTTTTGTGTTTGTTTTCCCAAAGATCTTCTAGTATGGGTACCCAGGTCCATGTTTTCGAACTCATAGCATGAAATCTCAGATTTTGTAATAACAAGTTATGATCCTTGCATTCATCTTCTTCATGATCTTTATGTTCATGTTCTTCATGTTCTTGAGCAGAGGGAAAACCCAGATTTTTCCCGACTTCATTTCCTTGAAAGTGGCCCTCGGGACCACACCTCGGCGAGAAGGTGTGGGACCTCGGCCAAGACTTGGATGGTGCCCAGCATGTTTTCCCGAGATGGGAGACAGTGTTTTATTTTGATTTGACCTAACATCTGAGGAATGCCGAGATCATTTGCATGCATGTGAAACTTATTTGGAAGTGCATTCAACAGATTTCTGCCATGTGTTTGTAGGACTTGGACTTGCCTTGACCCCGACGTTTGAAGAAATAAGTGAGTGGTATTTTAATAAAGATATGTTATAAAGCTTTGACAAAACCTTGTTTTGCCTTGTTCGGAAATTATTTACAAGCATGAATGATTATTCCTACTTGCAATAAGTACTATATCTTGCTTGATGACATTCTCGGGAAGTCCGTATGTGCTAGGGGACTATAAGCATTTGTAGCACAAGTCCTTAGTGTCTGGGGACTATAATGAAACGACGCCATTGCTTAGAGATCTCTCTTGTCTTGTCTTTCCTTGCCACTGACGGTTTTACCGCGTGGGTTTGTTTGTCCGGAATGTCATCTCTTGTATTATATTGATGTTAGTAAGCATCCCTTGAAGCTTTGGAAGATTTGATAGACGAGGTTGATTTATTCCATGTATTGTTTTGTTAAAAGATCTCGGATGTCATTAATGTAAACCCTTTATTATTTATACCATTTACTGAGTATCCAAGCTCACCCTCTCTATATATATGTAGGTGATGAGCAGGGCGGCGACGACGCCTAGATGTGTTTTGCCGATGTGTTTTTGGATTCGTGTTTCGCAACATCTTGAAGATCATGCTTCTTAGTTATTTCCTTGTATTTTGTATTTGATGGCTGAGAAGCCTTTTGGTCAAGATGTAATTTTTGTACTCCATTTTGTTGTATATAAGCTATTGTAAGATGTATGTCATTTCATTTAACTTAAGCACTGCTCTCACGGACTACTTAGCTCTTATTTATTGCTTCCGCATTTGTAAGCCCCATATGTTTACTCTGATTCGTGTGTGGGATCTTGTAAGTGGCCTTTGGTAATCTCGAATTACTGGCCATCATGGCACCATTCTACTAGGGGCGGAATGGGGTCGTGACAGAATGGTATCAGAGCACGAGTTCCTCATAGCACGTTATTCACACACTTTGAGTCCTAAGGAGCATAGGATTTCCCTTAGAAAGATGTTAGGATTGCACCATGTTGCTTGCTATTTGACAAAATGTGCATCATCTCGGCATAACTGCTTGTTGTTTGCATACATACTTTATTGCGCATTTTGTTTTAAAGTCACATTTTGCATACTCATAGCACTATGAGGAGAGGAAGACCACCAGTTGGCCGAGATCAATCAGAAGACAGATTGGACCGACTAGAAAGACTAGTTGAAGGTTTAACTCGGGAGTTGAGACAAATGAGACAACAGAATGCTAGTGCTACATCTACCCAGGCCGAACAGACTAATGGCCGACATGCAGTTCCGCCTCCACCTCCTCCAGTACCTCAAGTGCCTCCACCGCCAGCCTTGTATGGGGATGGAACTATGACTTTGATTAAGGAGTTCAAGAAGATGAACCCGCCAAGATTCCAAGGGGGCATAGAGCCGATGAAAGCCGAAGCGTGGGTCTTAGGAATGGAGAAGCTATTCGAGATCTTCCCCAGCACAGATGCTCAGAAGGTGGCATTGGCCGCGTTCACGTTAGACGACGACGCTAGAAGATGGTGGATGATGACCCGAGAAGGAAATCCTGATCTGACTTGGGCCAAATTTTTGGAACTGTTTTACAACAAGCATTTTCCCCTTAGTGTTCGAGATCGCAGGACCACGGAGTTCCGCACTTGACACAGGAAACAAGACAGTGGCGGAATACGACCGTGCTTTCACCGAATTGGCGAGGTACGCGCCTCATATGGTCAGTGATGAATATAGGAAAGCTAGGAAGTTTGAAAGTGGACTGCGTGGACCGATACAGGATAGAGTCAACATGCTCAACATGCCGACTTATGCCGGAGTCTTGGACAAGGCTATTCTTGCAGAAGCTAATTTGAACCGATATCAGAATACAGGAGAGAATCAGAGAAAGAGACAGAACTATGATAACCGCCGAGTTCCGTTTAACGCCAAGAAGAAAGCGAATGTGGGCAGCTCCAGCAACTCGAACCAGGAAGGTAATACTAAGCCGATGTGTGCAAGTTGTGGGAAGCCGCATTCGGGTTTGATTGCCGTCAGGCGCCTGTTTTGAATGTGGAGAAATGGGTCATCGTGTGAGAGACTGTCCGAAGTCAAAGATTGATGATGGTAAGAAAAATGGGAGCACCTCGGGCTCTGCACAGGGAAGCAATGTCGGAAGGACACAGATGAGGCAGGCGGGTGGTTTTCGCTTAGTGCCAGAGACACCTGAATCCGAGACAAGAGTGTCAGGTATACTCCCAATCTGCTCTCAAGATGCATACATATTATTGATTCGGGTTCTACGCATTCATTCGTATCTGCTAAGTTTGCCGAGAAATTGAATAGACAACAAGAACCCCTTGATTATGTGTTATATGTATCTGCTCCATCTGGAAGAACTATGATTGTTGCGTCTATCTATAGGGCGTGTGTTATTGTGATTGAGGGTGTAGAATTATTAGTTGATTTGATGCCGTTAAACATGACCCACTTTGACGTCATATTAGGAATGGACTGGTTAGTGGCAAATCATGCGTCTATTAATTGTGTTTCGAAGAGTGTCACGTTGAGACCCCCAAACCAAGACGAGGTTATTTTCCAGGGTAAAGGGGTAGTGTCCCCACCTTACTTGATTTCGTCCATTAAGGCCTATAAGCTAATTCAGAAAGGGTGCCATGGCTACTTGTGTAGTATATTAAGTGATCAAGATGGAAATGTTAATTTAGCCGATATCCCAGTTGTTAATGAATTTCCCGACGTGTTTCCAAATGAATTGCCTGGCCACTTAGTTGATAGAGAAATAGAGTTTACTGTGGACATCGTGTCGGGAACACAGCCGATCTCCAAGACACCCTATAGGATGGCTCCAGCCGAACTTAAAGAATTGAAAGTGCAACTACAAGAATTGTTGGATAAGGGTTTTGTTAGGCCGAGCACTTCACCGTGGGGAGCACCAGTCTTATTTGTTAAGAAAAAGGATGGCACACTCCGTCTTTGCATTGACTACAGAGAACTTAACAAGGTAACCATTAAGAACAAGTACCCGCTGCCTAGGATTGATGATTTGCTAGATCAACTACAAGGAGCACGAGTCTTTTCTAAGATTGACCTTAGGTCGGGCTACCACCAGCTGAAGGTTAAAGCCGAGGATATTGAGAAGACTGCTTTTCGGACTAGGTATGGCCACTACGAATTTCTAGTAATGCCTTTTGGGGTGACTAATGCGCCGGCAGCATTTATGGACTTAATGAACAGAGTCTTCAAGCCGTACCTAGATGAATTCGTGGTTGTTTTTATCGACGACATATTGATCTACTCCAAGAGTACAATCGAGCATGAGAGTCATCTGAGACTTGCCCTACAGACCTTGAGGGACAGGAAATTGTATGCTAAGTTGAGTAAGTGTGAGTTTTGGCTTTCCAGCATTTCATTTTTGGGGCATGTGATTAATGAAGAAGGTATCTCTGTTGATCCCAGTAAGATTGAAGCCGTTGTAAATTGGCCGACGCCGACCAACGTGTCTGAGGTTCGTAGTTTTCTGGGTTTGGCAGGTTATTACAGAAAGTTTGTAAAGGACTTCTCAAGGATTGCAGTACCATTGACACAGTTAACTCAGAAGGGAGTGGCATATGAATGGACCAAAGATAGAGAGTCAGCCTTCCAGGAGTTGAAGACGAGGTTAGTTACAGCACAAGTTCTTGTACTCCCATCAGGTAATGAGGAATTTCAGATTTATAGCGATGCTTCACATAAGGGTTTGGGTTGTGTATTAATGCAAGGGGGTAAGGTCATAGCATATGCATCTCGCCAGTTAAAACCTCACGAGAAGAATTATCCTACCCATGATTTAGAGCTAGCAGCCATGGTATTTGCTTTGAAGATTTGGCGTCATTACTTGTACGGAGCTTCTTGCCAAGTTTTCACGGATCACAAGAGTTTGAAGTACTTATTTACTCAGAAGGAACTAAATTTGAGGCAGAGAAGATGGCTGGAATTATTGAAGGACTACGACATGCAGATTCAGTACCACCCAGGCAAAGCCAACTCGGTAGCCGATGCATTGAGCAGGAGATCAATGGGGAGTGTGGCGTGTTTAGCTATGATCTCAGCGGAGCCGACCATCATTGAAGAAGTAAAAGCAAGACAAATGGAGGATAAATTCCTGAAGAAGGTAGCCGACGAGATTGACACCAGGCTGAGGTCAGGTTACACCTTTGAGAATGGAGTGCTTAAGTTTGAGGGAAGGTTGTGCGTGGCCGACGTCCCTGAATTGAAAGGAAAGATTCTGCAAGAATCTCATGGTTCCAGAATTGATGTCCATCCAGGAAACACTAAGATGTATCACGATGTAAAGCAGACCTTTTGGTGGCCGAACATGAAGAAAGAAATAGCTGAGTTCGTATCCCAATGCCTGCAATGTCAACGAGTGAAAGCAGAACATCAGAGACCAGCAGGACTTCTTCAACCTTTGTCAATTCCTGAATGGAAATGGGAACATATCTCCATGGATTTTGTGATTGGTTTGCCGAGGACGTGGAAGGGAATGGATTCCATATGGGTCATAATTGACAGATTAACTAAGTCAGCACACTTCTTGCTGCTCGACTACATTCACGTCAATCGACTAGTCAGTGCATCAGATATTAATGAGATTGTGAGACGCATGGAGTGCCGATGTCTATTGTTTGCATCGAGATCCGAAGTTTGTTTGTAGATTTTGGCAAAGTTTACAAAGAGCCCTGGGAACCGAGTTGAAGTTTAGCACAGCTTTTCACCCGCAAACCGATGGGCAAACAGAAAGGACGATTCAGACACTTGAGGATATGCTCAGGCTATGTGTACTAGATTTCCAGGGAAGTTGGGGAGCACATTTACCATTAGTGGAATTTGCTTACAACAATAGTTATCAAGCTAGCGTTGGCATGGCACCGTACGAAGCTTTGTATGGAAGGAAAAGCAGATCGCCGATATGTTGGATTGAAGTAGGAGATAAAGTTTTGATCGGCCCCGAACTGATTCAAGTGACAACCGAGAAGATTAAGCTTATTCGACAGAGGATGAAAACTGCCCAAAGTCGGCAGAAGAGATATGCCGACCAGAGAAGAAGAGAATTGGAATTTGAAGTTGGGGACCATGTATTCCTGAAGATTTCGCCAACGAAAGGAGTTTCCAGATTTGGGAAGAAAGGTAAGTTAGCACCTCGTTACATCGGGCCATTTGAAATTCTTGAAAAGATTAGCACGACTGCCTACAGACTTGCCTTACCACCAGAATTTAGTCAACTGCACAATGTGTTCCACATCTCGATGTTGAGGAAGTATATTCGGGATTCACTGCATGTAATTGACTATTCCGGGATTGTGATAAATGAAGATTTGGGCTACGAAGAGAAGCCGATGAGAATTCTTGACAAACAAGTGAAACAGTTAAGGAACAAATCTATAGCAATGGTGAAAATTGAATGGAAGGAACATTACGGCAAGGATGCCACATGGGAAATGGAAGAAGAGATGAAAGTTCGATATCCCGAGTTATTTTCAGATCAAGGTAACTCAAGTTTGGGGACCAAACATCTTTAAGGGGGGTAGGATGTAACAACCCCCACTCCACCCTAGTCATGCTTGCACGTATTACATGATCTTGTCCCAATGTGTTGCATTTGCATTCCTTGATTTGTTTTGCATAAATGTTACTTGAATGGTGTGTTCCTTATTGGTGTGTATGTGTTTCAGCCGAGGTCATCTTGAGCCTAGGTCGCCCTTTTGATACTCTTACCCTTAGGACCATCTTGGGATTTCTCTGGTTGACCTCCATCCGCACCCTGACATATTGGCCGAGATATCATTATCTAGGCCGAGGTGTTCATCACCAAGGCCGAGATGTGTACCATCTGGGCCGAGATGTTGCCCTTGAACCCAAGTGATCTTGCCCTAGACCGGTACAACCTAGACCGAGGTGTGGCACATCTAGGTAGAGGTGTGTACAATGGGCCAAGTGTTGACCTTTCTAGCCGAGGTCATTGTCCCTTTGCTTGCCGAAGTCTTGTTATTAGCCGATGTCATTACTCGCCGGAGTCCCTTGCCGCCTAGCTTGTTGAACACACTTTGTCATAGTCTTGTCTTTTCAATCAGTCACCTTTTTAAGCAGAGCCAACCAACCGTTGCCACATGTCCGGGCTGAGTGTTAAGTCAGCCGGCAAGCCTAGAAATATATCATTTTGTATCATATCTTGTTCTTGAGGAGAGAGAAACTCTAGAAGGAGAATGAGGAGTTTTAGAGTGAGAGAGTAGATAGCAAGCTTGATCCTTAGAGTTCAAACTGTTAGATTCGAGTGTTGAGGTTAGAATCTTAATCTACTCTTGTTGTTTTTATTGATCATCTAGCTGCATTGCATGATTGAAAATGTTCTGCATGCCATGCATTGATTTAAAGTTGGTTTTAGAAAGAGAAAGTTAGTGTTCATGAGTCCTTGAAGAAAAGCTTTGTTTGATCCGAAAGCTTACATTAAAATCCATGCTTTTGTGTTTGTTTTCCCAAAGATCTTCTAGTATGGGTACCCAGGTCCATGTTTTCGAACTCATAGCATGAAATCTCAGATTTTGTAATAACAAGTTATGATCCTTGCATTCATCTTCTTCATGATCTTTATGTTCATGTTCTTCATGTTCTTGAGTAGAGGGAAAACCCAGATTTTTCCTGACTTCATTTCCTTGAAAGTGGCCCTCGGGACCACACCTCGGCGAGAAGGTGTGGGACCTCGGCCAAGACTTGGATGGTCTTGACCAAGATGTTTTCCGAGATGGGAGACAGTGTTTTATTTTGATTTGACCTAACATCTGAGGAATGCCGAGATCATTTGCATGCATGTGAAACTTATTTGGAAGTGCATTCCACAGATTTCTGCCATGTGTTTGTAGGACTTGGACTTGCCTTGACCCCGACGTTTGAAGAAATAAGTGAGTGGTATTTTAATAAAGATATGTTATAAAGCTTTGACAAAACCTTGTTTTGCCTTGTTCGGAAATTATTTACAAGCATGAATGATTATTCCTACTTGCAATAAGTACTATATCTTGCTTGATGACATTCTCGAGAAGTCCGTATGTGCTAGGGGACTATAAGCATTTGTAGCACAAAGTTTGGAAGTCCGTATGTGCTAGGGGACTATAAGCATTTGTAGCACAAGTCCTTAATGTCTGGGGACTATAATGCAACGACACCATTGCTTAGAGATCTCTCTTGTCTTGTCTTGCCTTGCCACTGACGGTTTTACCGCGTGGGTTTGTTTGTCCGGAATGTCATCTCTTGTATTATATTGATGTTAGTAAGCATCCCTTGAAGCTTTGGAAGATTTGATAGACGAGCTTGATTTATTCCATGTATTTTTTTGTTAAAAGATCTCGGATGTCATTCATGTAAACCCTTTATTATTTATACCATTCACTGAGTATCCAAGCTCACCCTCTCTATATATATGTAGGTGATGAGGCGGCGGCATTTACGCCTAGATGTGTTTTGCCGATGTGTTTTTGGATTCGTGTTTCGCAACATCTTGAAGATCATGCTTCTTAGTTATTTCCTTGTATTTTGTATTTGATGGCTGAGAAGCCTTTTGGTCAAGATGTAATTTTTGTACTCCATTTTGTTGTATATAAGCTATTGTAAGATGTATGCCATTTCATTTAACTTAAGCACTGCTCTCATGGACTATTTAGCTCTTATTTATTGCTTCCGCATTTGTAAACCCCATATGTTTACTCTGATTCGTGTGTGTGATCTTGTAAGTGGCCTTTGGTAATCTCGAATTACTGGCCATCATGGCACCATTCTACTAGGGGCGGAATGGGGTCGTGACAATAGCTTATGTTAGAATGTTTCTACTGGGCTTTGGCTCACCCTACTTAGGAAACCATTTTCAGGTACTGGCGACATGCCTCCTCCAAGGACGTAGCTTGGGAGGACTTAGGAGCTAGAAGCTCTCTTTTGTTATTTTTGTGTTTGCATTTAAATGTTCAATTCAAGCCGAGGGCTTCACATGTATGGAGCTTAAAACTCCCTTTTGTTGTAACCAAGAAGTGTCTTGGAAAGATGTAAGCCCGTAGAACATTCATTTTGTTGTTATTTACTGATATTACATGCTGTAGATACAGGATGAACATTCATGAATGTATAACTCATGTAATAACTTTTGTAATTTGAACTCTGATTAATGAAAGTATGTCAAGTTGTTAGATTCATTCATCTTATGAGTTGGATTATTTGTATTATATTTTGGGGGCGTTACATATATGATATGGACTGCAATTATCTTATGTTATTGTTTTAACCTAATTTCTAAATTTTAATACTTAAATAAAAATATAAATGCCCCTCATACATTTGAAGGACATGGAATCCGATTACACTCCAAATCCGACTTATCAAATTTTAACCAAACAATATCTACACTTTAAAATATAAACACTAAACATTAATCATTAACAGAAAATGTAACACCTGCATCCTTTAAATCCTTTGGAGAGTGTATCTAATTCCCTTATTTTCATTTTTAGGAGTCCTTGGTGTTGTTGAATGTTGGTTTTAGAGGAGTGTGATTCGATTTAATCTTGTTGGGTTTGGTTGCTCGTGTTTGTTCTGGTCAAAAGTTCCTTGGAAACTTAAAAATTTTGCCTTGGGGTCAACACTAGCCTTCTCAAGGGTCGAACCTTGCATGTTGTCATGTTTCTGGAAGTGTTGCTAGAAAATAGGGTCGACACCAGCCTTGGTGGTGTTGACACCTTCCTCTTGTTGCTGTCCACAAGGGTAGACACCAGTTTGGGAAAGGGTTGGCCCTCTTATGTTGCAGAATTCTGTGTTGGTTGCTGGAAAATAAGGTCGACCCTTCTTGTCAAAGGGTCGACACCTTGCCTGTTGCACATATTGCTTTTCTTCCTTGAGGGTCGACACCTCTACCCGAAAGGGTCGACCCCTGCATGTTTTTTTTTTAGATTTTTGGGCTGGTTTGGGCCTTACTTTTGAGGGGTTTTGGGCCTATTATTTTATTGATTTTAGGGCCACTTTTCTACCACTATAAATAGGCTCCAAACATGTTTGATTTCACTTTTTCTCTTCTTTCCTCTCTCTTAAACCGTGAGCTCTCCTCTCTCTCTCTAAACTCAAGCTTTTGGCACTAAGATCTCTAGATCTACTCACCTATAGTGATTGTTTCACCATGGTCCTTTGAGAAAAAGTGTAGATCTCATCAAAAGCTTCTTTTTGGTCCGATTGGTTCATTGTTTCGTCACCATTGGCTTATGGGTTGTCATCTCTTGGCTCCAAAAGGAAGGGATTTCTAGTTCTCTTTCAATACCCTCGTTTATGGATAGATTTGTGGTATTTTCTTTATATAAATACAAAAGTTCACATTTTTATGCATATTATGATGAATCATGAGATTGAGGGTTAGGGTTTGAAGATAGTTGGGATCATTTGTTTGGTTATTATCTTGGGTCATGAGTTTGGGTGTAAAAGTAACAGAAGGGTTGGAATAAAATGTGTTTTGTGAAAAGGTTTAATTTCTCTTAAAAACCCTAAATTGATTCATGATGATAATTAATGATTTTGCCCAAATTGAAAGTAAAATCATGAAATTGAGGTATTGAATTATATATATACAAGTTTAATTGAACTTTGGAAGTGATTGAAGATTGTGTTAAAAATTAGCAAATGAACCCTTATTATGGACATTGTAAATCATATTATAAAGTGAAATGAAGATTGGGGAAAATGATTTATTAATGATATGGATGACATGAGCCTTGGGATGAAATGATGAAATGAAAGGTTAAGAGTTCACCTTGAATTATGTTGAATTGTGTTGAGTAATGTGGAGTTGTGTTGATTATGTTGAAGTGAGTTGATTATGTTGAATTGTGTTGAATTATGGTGAGTTGTGTTGAATTGTGTTGTATTGTGTTATGTTGAGTTTGAATTGTTTGGTGTTGGGTTATGTTTAGTTTGAGTTGTTTTGTGTTCGGTTGTGTTGAGTTTGGGTTGAGTTGTGTTGGGTGGTGTTGTGTTGGTACCCGAGTGAGGAGGGAGTTGAAAAATGATTTTTTCGGTGCCCACGACCGTCCGTATTAATAGCTGGTAAATGTGGGGGATGGTTTTGAAAATTGAGAAAAATGGTTTTTCGGTGCCCATGACCGTCTGTATTAATAGCCGGTAAACATGGGGGTGGTTTGAATTCAAGGTGCCCAATTGCCTTGTCTAGGCTTATCGCTGGACGAATGTGGAAAAATGGTTTTTGGGTGTCCACACAGTCCTGCCAGACAGTGGCGAAAGTGGAAAATGGTTTTGGGTGTCCACATCTGCCAGACAGCGGCGAAAGTGGAAAATGGTTTTGGGTGTCCACAGATCTGCCGTATTAGCCGGCAAAAGTGGAAAACGGATGGTTTTGAAAATGTTTTGGGTGCCCACGTCTGTATATATGATCGGCAAATGTGGGGGATGGTTTTAAAAAGTTGAATACTGGTTTTGGAAAAATGTGGTTTTTGGATGAAAATGGCTTTTGAGAAACTAGTTTTTGGGAGTTCACTTCCCGCCGTAGAGTAGCCGGCAAAAGATGGAATATGTTATGGATTGGGTGCCCGTTGTCCCGCCGTATCAAGCCGGCAAAAGGTGGGGTGTGTTGTGGCGTGTGTTGAGGCCAACGATGATATATGTGACTTGTGATGAACATGTGAAATTACTATTTGATGTGTAAATGGATATGGAATGTAAATGCTTATGGAAATTATCTGGAACGAATGGGTAAAGAAATGGTAATTGGATATGGGATTGGAGATAAAGAACTCACCGGGTTGTTTGTATCTATAAGGAAAGATTTATAGTTTTATTTTGTGATTAATTGAGAAATTGAATTAAAAGAATTTGTTATCCTAGTGGTATGTTGAATTATAGTTGGTAATGCTAATGTGGATGTGATGTAAGTGTTCTTGGATTTCTATGTTAGAGCGTTATAGCAATAAAAGATCGACTGGTGGGAATGGAGTGTATGAGGGTTGTTTTGGGTATTAAGGGAACATAAATTTGATGTCATGGAGTTGTAACAAACTTAATTGGTAAAAGAGGAGAATGGGAATAGAAGGAAAAATGTTAAGATGGATATTTAATAAGGAAAATTTTGGAATGGGTTAATAAGTATAAAATGATGTGGTTCCTTAAACATTTTGTTTCCAAAAAGGATTTTTTTGTTTGGTTTTCTGATAAAAATGATGGTTTTTGATGGTTAAGGGTTTTCCTTAAGTTGTTTAAATAAATTTAGAGTAAAGATACTCTACGTATGATATTTTGAAATTACAAAGCGTCACCTACTATATGGTATCATCCTGCACGCATGATCATTTCTATCTGTGTGCTGGCTATTGGTTTAGAATTAGGAGATTCCTATAGGGCATTAGTGCTCACCCGTGTTGTTTTTATCTTTTTTTACAGGAAGAAAGTGTGGATTCTTTGATTGAAGAGTTACGAAGTCCATGTGCCTTTTTATGTAGTTTCATTGTAGATGTGATGGATCTTGTATTTGTATTTTATTTAATTGTGGCTTCACAGTAGGAGGCTAGCATGTATTGTCATCATTGTAATGTTCATTAAGAAAGAGAGAGAGAAAGAGAACATGTATCATTGTATTTCTATTACTCAAGGGTAATAGATATTTTTAGTGAAAAAAAAAATGGACCTAAATTAAAGGCTTTGGTAATGATTTCGATTAGTTAAAATTTGGGGCGTGACAGAAAATAACAAAATAGTTCAAAAAGTAAAACTAATATAAAACCTTAAAAATATATATATATATAAATATGAGAAAAATTATCACGTGTAAAGCACGTGCACTTGAATATTAATAGTTTCAATTGAATATTAACAACAAGAATTGAATATATACAAGCATAAATAAGGACTAAAAAAACTAATGAATCCAGAATAAGTGGAGGCATTCAAATTTTCAAAAAAATAAAAAATAAAATGAAGAGGGATTTATTTATCTTGTTACTTAGCATCGCCACAAGCAGCACAAAGAAGACAATCATAGACCAAACTCTAAGATTGAAATTCTGGCATCGTACAAAGAGGTGTTTGATAATTTCAAACCCCAATGCTCTCACAGCTGGTTTCACAATGTAATTAATGAAAACTTCCTTCGCAGAACTGGTTTGAGCTTCCAAGTTGAAGGGGGAGAATACACTGGCCTATATATAGACAAATTACTAGAAGTTGTTGAAGGTGGAGAATACACTGGCCTATATATAGACGAATTACTACTTTCCCATTTGATTTTGTTTTTCCAGTGTTATTCCAATGTTACTACTTTCCCATTTGATTATGTTTTTCTAGTGGCCACTATATAGACAAATTAGTAGAAGTTGTTGATGAAGGAGAATACACTTGCCTATATATAGACGAATTACTACTTTCCCATTTGATGTTGTTTTTCCAGGGTTACTACATTCCCATTTGATTTTTTTTTTCCAATTGATTTTGTTTTTCCAGTATTACTACTTTCAAAGTGTTACTACTTTTCGGTTTATTACTTTCCTACTTTCCCATTTGATTTTGTTTTTCCAGTGTTACTACTTTCTTGTTAACTACTTTCCTACTTTCCCATTCGATTTTGTTTTTCCAGCTAATTTTGTTATTCGAGTGTTACTACTTTTCCGTTTACTACTTTCCGACTTTCCAATTGTTTTTGTTTTTCCAGTGTCACTACTTTCAAAGTGTTACTACTTTCCTGTAAAGTGTTACTACTTTCTTGTTTACTACTTGCCCATTTGATTTTTTTTTTTTTTTTTCAGTGTTACTACTTTTCCATTTGATTACATTTTTCTAGCCATTTACTACTTTCCGATTTGATTTTTTTTTTCCAATTGATTTTGTTTTTGCCGTGTTACTACTTTCAAAGTTTTACTACTTTCCCATTTACTACTTTCAAGCTTTCCCATTTGATTTTGTTTTTCCAGTTGATTTTGTTTGCCTAGTGTTACTACTTTCCCGTTTACTACTTTCCTACTTTCCATTTGATTTTGTTTTTCCAGTGTTACTACTTTTAGAGTGTTACTACTTTCCTGCTTACTACTTTTCCATTTGATTTTGATTTTGTTTTTCCATTCTTACTACTTTTCCATTTACTACTCCATTAACAAGAAATGGAAAATACAAACACAACAAAATTTTGAAATTCCTCAAATAGGATCAAACTAGAGAAGGAATGAATTTTGTATAATACTTTTATCTTTCAATTTCCTTTACTTGATTTATTCCAAAATTATAATAAAAATATTACATTATTAGTCGATTGTTTTACTTCTTCACCTTAAAGAATAATAATATTACAATATTAGTTGGGTGCTTTATTTGTACATCTTTTAATTACAAAATGGTTTCTACAGACATACACACAACTGAAGTGAATCAACTTGGTGAATTATATAATTAATAGTAATAAGTCCAACCATATGATATGGATTACAATTATCTTATGTTATTGTTTCAACCTACTTTCTAAATTTTAATACCTAAACAAAAATATAAATGCCCCTTATAGATATGAAGGACATTGAGCTCGATTACACGCCTAATCCGACTTATCAAATTTCAACCAAACAATATCGACACTTTCAAATATAAGCATTAAACATTAACGGAAAATAAGAAAATGGTTCAAAAAGTAAAACAAATATAAAATCTACAAACCAAAGAAAATAAAAATAAACATAAACATAAACATGAGAAAAATTACCACATGCAAAGCACGTGCACTTCCACTAGTATATATAAAAGAAGATTGATACTTTCAATTGAATATTAGCAATAAGAATTTAATATATACAAGCATAAATAAGGACTAAAAAAACTAGTGAACCCAAAATAAGTGGAGGCATTCAAATTTTCAAACAAAAAAAGAGAAAAAAAAGAAAAGAAAAGGGATTTATTTATCTTCTTACTTAGCACGACCACAAGAAGCACAAAGAAGACAATCATAGACCAAACTCTAGGGTTGAGATTCTGGCATCGTACAAAGAGGTGTTTGATAATTTCAAACCCCAATGCTCTCACAGCTGGTTTCACAATGTAATTAATGAAAACTTCCTTCGCAGAACTAGCTTGAGCTTCCAAGTTGAAGGGGGAGAATACTCTGGCCTATATATAGACGAATTACTAGAAATTGTTGAAGGGGGAGAATACATTGTCATATATATAGACGAATTACTACTTTATTACTACTTTCCCATTTGATTTATTTTTTTCCAGTGTTATTCCAATGTTACAACTTTCCCATTTGATTATGTTTTTCTAGTGGCCACTATATAGACGAATTAGTAGAAGTTGTTGAAGGGGGAAAATACACTAGCATATATATAGATGAATTACTACTTTTCCATTTGATGTTGTTTTTTCCAGGGTTACTACTTTCCCAGTTCATTTTTTTTTTCCAATTAATTTTGTTTTTCCAGTGTTACTTCTTTCAAAGTGTTACTACTTTCCTGTTTACTACATTCCTACTTTCCCATTTGATTCTGTTTTTCCAGTGTTACTACTTTCCTACTTTCCTATTTGATTTTGTTTTTCCAGTTGATTTTGTAATTCCAGTGTTGCTACTTTCCGACTTTCCATCTGATTTTGTTTTTCCTGTGTCACTGCTTTCAAAGTGTAACTTTCCTGTAAGGTGTTACTACTTTCTTGTTTACTACTTGCCCATTTCATTTTGTTTTTCCAGTGTTACTACTTTTCCATTTGATTACGTTTTTCTAGTCGTTTACTACTTTCCCATTTATTTTTTTTCCAATTGATTTTGTTTTTGTAGTGTTACTACTTTCAAAGTGTTACTACTTTCCCGTTTACTACTTTCCTACTTTTCCATTTGATTTTATTTTTCAAGTTGATTTTGTTTGTCCAGTGTTACTACTTTCTCGTTTATAACTTTCCTACTTTCCATTTGATTTTGTTTTTACAGTGTCACTACTTTCATAGTGTTAATACTTTCCTGTTTACTACTTTCCCATTTGATTTTGTTTTTCCATTTTATTTTATTTTTCTAGCCATTTATTACTTTCCATTTGATTTTGATTTTGTTTTTTCAGCTGATTTTGTTTTTCCATTGTTACAACTTTCCCGTTTACTACTCCATTAACAAGAAATGGAAAATTCAAACACAACAAATTTTTGAAATTCCTCAATGAGGATCAAACTAGAGAAGGAATGAATTTCGTAAAATATTTTTATCTTTCAATTTCCTTTACTTGATTTATTCAAAAAGTAAAATAAAAATAATACACTATTAGTCAATTGTTTTACTTCTTCACCTTAAAGAATAATAATATTACAATGTTAGTTGGGTGCTTTATTTGTACATCTTTTAGTTACAAAATGGTTTCTACCACATAACCGAAGTGAATCAACCTGGTGAATTATATAATTAATAGTAATAAGTCTAATCATATGATATGGACTGCAATTATCTTATGTTATTGTTTCAACCTAGTTTCTAAATTTTAATACCTAAATAAAAATATAAATGTCCCTTATAGATATGAAGGACATGGAGCCTGATTACACGCCTAGTCCGACATATCAAATTTCAACCAAACAATATCGACACTTTCAAATATAAGCATTAAACATTAACGGAAAATAAGAAAATGGTTCAAAAAGTAAAACAAATATAAAATCTACAAACCAAAAAAAATAAACATAAACATAAACATGAGAAAAATTACCACGTGCAAAGCACGTGCACTTCGACTAGTATATATAAAAGAAGATTAATACTTTCAATTGAATATTAACAATAAGAATTTAATATATACAAGCATAAATAAGGACTAAAAAAACTAGTGAACCCAAAATAAGTGGAGGCATTCAAATTTTCAAACAAAAAAAGAGAAAAAAAAAGAAAGAAAAAAGATTTATTTATCTTCTTACTTAGCACAACCACAAGAAGCACAAAGAAGACAATAATAGACCAAACTCTAGGAATGAAATTCTGGCATCGTACGAAGAGGTGTTTGAAAATTTCATACCCCAATGCTCTCACAGCTGGTTTCACAATGTAATTAACGAAAACTTCCTTCGCAGAACTGGCTTGAGCTTCCAAGTTGAAGGGGGAGAATACTCTGGCCTATATATAGACGAATTACTAGAAGTTGTTGAAGGAGGAGAACACACTACCTATATATAGACGAAATAATATTTTATTACTACTTTCCCATTTGATTTACTTTTTTCCAGTGTTATTCCAATGTTACAACTTTCCTATTTGATTATGTTTTTCTTGTGGCCACTATATAGACGAATTAGTAGAAGTTGTTGAAGTGGGAAAATACACTGGCCAATATATAGACGAATTACTACTTTTCCATTTGATGTTGTTTTTTCCAGGGTTACTACTTTCCCAGTTCATTTTTTTTTTTTTCGAATTCAATTTGTTTTTCTAGTGTTACTACTTTCAAAGTGTTACTACTTTCCGGTTTTCTACTTTCCCATTTGATTCTGTTTTTCCAGTGTTACTACTTTCCTACTTTCTTATTTGATTTTGTTTTTCCAGCTGATTTTGTTATTCCAATGTTGCTACTTTCCGACTTTCCATTTGATTTTGTTTTTCCTGTGTCACTACTTTCAAAGTGTAACTTTCCCGTAAGGTTTTACAACTTTCCTGTTTACTACTTGCCCATTTGATTTTGTTTTTCCAATGTTACTACTTTTCCATTTGATTACGTTTTTCTAGTCGTTTACTACTTTCCCATTTAATTTTTTTTTTCCAATTGATTTTGTTTTAGCAGTGTTACTACTTTCAAAGTGTTACTACTTTCCTACTTTTCCATTTTATTTTGTTTTTCTAGTTGATTTGTTTGTCCAGTGTTACTACTTTCCCGTTTATTACTTTCCTACTTTCCATTTGATTTTGTTTTTCCAGTGTCACTACTTTCATAGTGTTACTACTTTCCTGTTTACTACTTTCCCATTTGATTTTATTTTTCCAGTGTCACTACTTTTCCATTTTATTTTATTTTTCTAGCAGTTTATTACTTTCCATTTGATTTTCATTTTGTTTTTCCAGTTGATTTTGTTTTTCCATTGTTACTAGTTTCCTGTTTACTACTCCATTAACAAGAAATGGAAAATACAAACACAACAAAATTTTGAAATACCTCAATGAGGATCAAACTAGAGAAGGAATGAATTTCGTAAAATATTTTTATCTTTCAATTTCCTTTACTTGATTTATTCCAAAAGTAAAATAAAAATATTGCACTGTTAGTCGATTGTTTTACTTCTTCACCTTAAACAACAATAATATTACAATGTTAGTGGGGTGCTTTATTTGTACATCTTTTAATTACAAAATGGTTTCTACAGACATACACATAACTGAAGTGAATCAACCTGGTGAATTATATAATTATTAGTAATAAGTCCAACCATATGATATGGACTGCAATTATCTTATGTTATTGTTTCAACCTACTTTCTAAATTTTAATACCTAAATAAAAATATAAATGCCCCTTATAGAAATGAAGGACATGGAGTCCGAATACACGCCTAATCCGACTTATCAAATTTCAACCAAACAATATCGACACTTTCAAATATAAGCATTAAACATTAACAAAAAATAAGAAAATGGTTCAAAAAGTAAAAAAAATATAAAATCTACAAGCCAAAAAAAATAAAAATAAACATAAACACAAACATGAGAAAAATTACCACGTGCAAAGCACGTGCACTTCCACTAGTATATATAAAAGAAGATTAATACTTTCAATTGAATATTAACAATAAGAATTTAATATATACAAGCATAAATAAGGACTAAAAAAACTAGTGAACCCAGAATAAGTGGAGGCATTCAAAATTTCAAACAAAAAAAAGAGAAAAAAAAAAGAAAAGGGATTTATTTATCTTCTTACTTAGCACGACCACAAGAAGCACAAATAAGACAATCATAGACCAAACTCTAGGATTGAAATTCTGGCATCGTACAAAGAGGTGTTTGATAATTTCAGACCCCAATCCTCTCGCAGCTAGTTTCACAATGTAATTAATGAAAACTTCCTTCGTAGAATTGGCTTGAGCTTCCAAGTTGAAGGGGGAGACCACTCTGGCCTATATATAGACGAATTACTAGAAGTTGTTGAAGGGGGAGAATATACTGTCCTGTATATAGACGAATTACTACTTTATTACTACTTTCCCGTTTGATTTATTTTTTTCCAGTGTTATTCCAACGTTACAACTTTCCCATTTGATTATATTTTTCTAGTGGCCACTATATAGACGAATTAATAAAAGTTGTTGAAGGAAAATACACCGGCCTATATATAGACGAATTACTACTTTCCCATTTCATTTTTTTTTCCAATTGATTTTGTTTTTCCAGTGTTACTACTTTCCTGTTTACTATTGTCCTACTTTCCCATTTGATTCTATTTTTCCAGTGTTACTACTTTCCAACTTTCCTATTTGATTTTGTTTTTCTAGCTGATTTTGTTATTCCAGTGTTGCTACTTTCCGACTTTCCATTTGATTTTGTTTTTCCTGTGTCACTGCTTTCAAAGTGTAACTTTCCCGTAAGGTGTTAATACTTTCCTGTTTACTACTTGCCCATTTGATTTTGTTTTTCCGGTGTTACTACTTTTCCATTTGATTACGTTTTTCTAGTCATTTACTACTTTCCCTTTTAATTTTTTTTTTCCAACTGATTTTTTTTTGCAGTGTTACTACTTTCCTATGTACAACTTTCCTACTTTTTCATTTGATTTTGTTTTTCTAGTTGATTTTGTTTGTCCAGTGTTACTACTTTCCCGTTTATAACTTCCCTACTTTCCATTTGATTTTGTTTTTCCAGTGTCACTACTTTCATAGTGTCACTACTTTCCCATTTGATTTTTTTTTTTTCCAGTGATACTACTTTTCCATTTCATTTTATTTTTCTAGCCGTTTATTACTTTCCATTTGATTTTCATTTGGATTTTGTTTTTCCATTGTTACTACTTTCCCGTTTACTACTCCATCAACAAGATTTGGAAAATACAAACACAACAAAATTTTGAAATTCCTCAATGAGGATCAAACTAGAGAAGGAATGAATTTCATAAAATATTTTTATCTTTCAATTTCCTTTACTTGATTTATTCCAAAAGTAAAATAAAAATATTACACTATTAGTCGATTGTTTTACTTCTTCAGCTTAAAGAATAATAATATTACAATGTTAGTTGGGTGCTTTATTTGTAGATCTTTTAATTACAAAATGGTTTCTACAGACATACACATAACTGAAGTGAATCAACCTGGTGAATTATATAATTAATAGTAATAAGTCCAACCATATGATACAGACTGCAATTATCTTATGTTATTGTTTCAACCTACTTTCTAAGTTTTAATACCTATATAAAAATATAAATGCCCCTTATAGATATGAAGGACATGGAGTCCGATTACACGCCTAATCCGACTTATCAAATTTCAACCAAAACAGTATCAACACTTTCAAATATAAGCATTAAACATTAACGGAAAATAAGAAAATAGTTCAAAAAGTAAAACAAATATAAAATCTACAAGCCAAAAAAAATAAAAATAAACATAACCATAAACATGAGAAAAATTACCACGTGCAAAGCACGTGCACTTCCACTAGTATATATAAAAGAAGATTAATACTTTCAATTGAATATTAACAATAAGAATTTAATATATACAAGCATAAATAAGGACTAAAAAAACTAGTGAACCCAGAATAAGTGGAGGCATTCAAAATTTCAAACAAAAAAAAGAGAAAAAAAAAAAGAAAAGGGATTTATTTATCTTCTTACTTAGCACGACCACAAGAAGCACAAATAAGACAATCATAGACCAAACTCTAGGATTGAAATTCTGGCATCGTACAAAGAGGTGTTTGATAATTTCAGACCCCAATCCTCTCGTAGCTAGTTTCACAATGTAATTAATGAAAACTTCCTTCGCAGAATTGGCTTGAGCTTCCAAGTTGAAGGGGGAGAACACTCTGGCCTATATATAGACGAATTACTAGAAGTTGTTGAAGGGGGAGAATATAATGTCCTGTATATAGACGAATTACTACTTTATTACTACTTTCCCATTTGATTTATTTTTTTCCAGTGTTGTTCCAACGTTACAACTTTCCCATTTGATTATGTTTTTCTAGTTGCCACTATATAGACGAATTAGTAAAAGTTGTTGAAGGAAAATACACTGGCCTATATATAGACGAATTACTACTTTTCCATTTGATGTTGTTTTTCCAAGGTTACTACTTTCCCATTTCATTTTTTTGTTCCAGTTGATTTTGTTTTTCCAGTGTTACTACTTTCCTGTTTACTACTGTCGTACTTTCCCATTTGATTATGTTTTTCCAGTGTTACTACTTTCCCACTTTCCTATTTGATTTTGTTTTTCTAGCTGATTTTGTTATTCTAGTGTTGCTACTTTCCGACTTTCCATTTGATTTTGTTTTTCCTGTGTCACTGCTTTCAAAGTGTAACTTTCCCGTAAGGTGTTAATACTTTCCTGTTTACTACTTGCCCGTTTGATTTTGTTTTTCCGGTGTTACTACTTTTCCATTTGATTACGTTTTTCTAGTCGTTTACTACTTTCCCTTTTAATTTTTTTTTTCCAATTGATTTTGTTTTTGCAGTGTTACTACTTTCAAAGTGTTACTACTTTCCTGTGTACAACTTTCCTACTTTTTCATTTGATTTTGTTTTTCCAGTTGATTTTGTTTGTCCAGTGTTACTACTTTCCCGTTTATAACTTCCCTACTTTCCATTTGATTTTGTTTTTCCAGTGTCACTACTTTCATAGTGTTACTACTTTCCCATTTGATTTTTTTTTTCCAGTGTTACTACTTTTCCATTTCATTTTATTTTTCTAGCCGTTAATTACTTTCCATTTGATTTTTATTTTGATTTTGTTTTGCCATTGTTACTACTTTCCCGTTTACTACTCCATCAACAAGATTTGGAAAATACAAACACAACAAAATTTTGAAATTCCTCAATGAGGATCAAACTAGAGAAGGAATGAATTTCATAAAATATTTTTATCTTTCAATTTCCTTTACTTGATTTATTCCAAAAGTAAAATAAAAATATTACACTATTAGTCGATTGTTTTACTTCTTCAGCTTAAAGAATAATCATATTACAATGTTAGTTGGGTGCTTTATTTGTACATCTTTTAATTACAAAATGGTTTCTACAGACATACACATAACTGAAGTGAATCAACCTGGTGAATTATATAATTAATAGTAATAAGTCCAACCATATGATACGGACTGCAATTATCTTATTTTATTGTTTCAACCTACTTTCTAAATTTTAATACCTAAATAAAAATATAAATGCCCCTTATAGATATGAAGGACATGGAGTCAGATTACACGCCTAATCCGACTTATCAAATTTCAACCAAACAGTATCAACACTTTCAAATATAAGCATTAAACATTAACAGAAAATAAGAAAATGGTTCAAAAAGTAAAACAAATATAAAATCTACAAGCCAAAAAAAATAAAATAAAAATAAACATAAACATAAACATAAACATGAGAAAAATTACCACATGCAAAGCACGTGCACTTCCACTAGTATATATAAAAGAAGATTAATACTTTCAATTGAATATTAACAATAAGAATTTAATATATACAAGCATAAATAAGGACTAAAAAAACTAGTGAACCCAGAATAAGTGGAGGCATTCAAAATTTCAAACAAAAAAAAGAGAAAAAAAAAAGAAAAGGGATTTATTTATCTTCTTACTTAGCACGACCACAAGAAGCACAAATAAGACAATCATAGACCAAACTCTAGGATTGAAATTCTGGCATCGTACAAAGAGGTGTTTGATAATTTCAGACCCCAATCCTCTCGCAGCTAGTTTCACAATGTAATTAATGAAAACTTCCTTCGCAGAATTGGCTTGAGCTTCCAAGTTGAAGGGGGAGAACACTCTGGCCTATATATAGAAGAATTACTAGAAGTTGTTGAAGGGGAGAATACACTGTCCTGTATATAGACGAATTACTACTTTATTACTACTTTCCCATTTGATTTATTTTTTTCCAGTGTTGTTCCAACGTTACAACTTTCCCATTTGATTTTGTTTTTCTAGTGGCCACTATATAGACGAATTAGTAAAAGTTGTTGAAGGAAAATACACTGGCCTATATATAGACGAATTACTACTTTTCCATTTGATATTGTTTTTCCAAGGTTACTACTTTCCCATTTCATTTTTTTTTTCCAGTTGATTTTGTTTTTCCAGTGTTACTACTTTCCTGTTTACTACTGTCCTACTTTCCCATTTGATTATGTTTTTCCAGTGTTACTACTTTCCCACTTTCCTATTTGATTTTGTTTTTCTAGCTGATTTTGTTATTCCAGTGTTGCTACTTTCCGACTTTCCATTTGATTTTGTTTTTCCTATGTCACTGCTTTCAAAGTGTAACTTTCCCGTAAGGTGTTAATACTTTCCTGTTTACTACTTGCCCGTTTGATTTTGTTTTTCCGGTGTTACTACTTTTCCATTTGATTACGTTTTTCTAGTCGTTTACTACTTTCCCTTTTAATTTTTTTTTTTTCCAATTGATTTTGTTTTTGCAGTGTTACTACTTTCAAAGTGTTACTACTTTCCTGTGTACAACTTTCCTACTTTTCCATTTGATTTTGTTTTTCTAGTTTATTTTGTTTGTCCAGTGTTACTACTTTCCCGTTTATAACTTCCCTAATTTCCATTTGATTTTGTTTTTTCAGTGTCACTACTTTCATAGTGTTACTACTTTCCCATTTGATTTTTTTTTTCCAGTGTTACTACTTTTCCATTTCATTTTATTTTTCTAGCCGTTTATTACTTTCCATTTGATTTTCATTTTGATTTTGTTTTTCCATTGTTACTACTTTCCCGTTTACTACTCCATCAACAAGATTTGGAAAATACAAACACAACAAAATTTTGAAATTCCTCAATGAGGATCAAACTAGAGAAGGAATGAATTTCATAAAATATTTTTATCTTTCAATTTCCTTTACTTGATTTATTCCAAAAGTAAAATAAAAATATTACACTATTAGTCGATTGTTTTACTTCTTCAGCTTAAAGAATAATAATATTACAATGTTAGTTGGGTGCTTTATTTGTACATCTTTTAATTACAAAATGGTTTCTACAGACATACACATAACTGAAGTGAATCAACCTGGTGAATTATATAATTAATAGTAATAAGTCCAACCATATGATACGGACTGCAATTATCTTATGTTATTGTTTCAACCTACTTTCTAAATTTTAATACCTAAATAAAAATATAAATGCCCCTTACAGATATGAAGGACATGGAGTCCGATTACACGCCTAATCCAACTTGTCAAATTTCAACCAAACAGTATCAACACTTTCAAATATAAGCATTAAACATTAACGGAAAATAAGAAAATGGTTCAAAAAGTAAAACAAATATAAAATCTACAAGCCAAAAAAAGTAAAAATAAAAATAAACATAAACATAAACATAAACATGAGAAAAATTACCACATGCAAAACACGTGCACTTCCACTAGTATATATAAAAGAAGATTAATACTTTCAATTGAATATTAACAATAAGAATTTAATATATACAAGCATAAATAAGGACTAAAAAAACTAGTGAACCCAGAATAAGTGGAGGCATTCAAAATTTCAAACAAAAAAAAAGAGAAAAAAAAAAAGAAAAGGGATTTATTTATCTTCTTACTTAGCACGACCACAAGAAGCACAAAGAAGACAATCATAGACCAAACTCTAGGATTGAAATTCTGGCATCGTACAAAGAGGTGTTTGATAATTTCAGACCCCAATCCTCTCGCAGCTAGTTTCACAATGTAATTAATGAAAACTTCCTTCGCAGAATTGGCTTGAGCTTCCAAGTTGAAGGGGGAGAACACTCTGGCCTATATATAGACGAATTACTAGAAGTTGTTAAAGGGGGAGAACATACTGTCCTGTATATAGACGAATTACTACTTTATTACTACTTTCCCATTTGATTTATTTTTTTCCAGTGTTATTCCAACTTTACAACTTTCCCATTTGATTATGTTTTTCTAGTGGCCACTATATAGACGAATTAGTAAAAGTTGTTGAAGGAAAATACACTGGCCTATATATAGACGAATTACTACTTTTCCATTTGATGTTGTTTTTCCAAGGTTACTACTTTCCCATTTCATTTTTTTTTTCCAATTGATTTTGTTTTTCCAGTGTTACTGCTTTCAAAGTGTTACTACTTTACTGTTTCCTACTTTCCCATTTGATTCTGTTTTTCCAGTGTTACTACTTTCCTACTTTCCTATTTGATTTTGTTTTTCCAGCTGATTTTGTTATTCTAGTGTTGCTACTTTCCGACTTTCCATTTGATTTTGTTTTTCCTGGGTCACTGTTTTCAAAGTATAACTTTCCCGTAAGGTGTTACTACTTTCCTGTTTACTACTTGCCCATTTGATTTTGTTTTTCCAGTGTTACTACTTTTTCCATTTGATTACGTTTTTCTAGTCGTCTACTACTTTCCCTTTTAATTTTTTTTTTCCAATTGATTTTGTTTTTGCAGTGTTACTACTTTCCCGTTTATTACTTTCCTACTTTCCCATTCGATTTTGTTTTTCTAGTTGATTTTGTTTGTCCAGTGTTACTACTTTCTCGTCTATTACTTTCCTACTTTCCATTTGATTTTGTTTTTCCATTTGATTACTTTGGGTACGTGGGAAGTGACTAGTATCACAATGGATTTGTCTCGCTTGTTAGAGACTTGTGTGTACTGTTATATGCTTATGTGATAACATGTTTATGTGACTATGTGGGTATGAGATTTAGTTTCTAGGATGTTGATTGAATCCTTGGGTTTCTGGGAGTCCTATTAGAAAAGCACTTGATCAATGCTGTTTCTAACTGGAACTCTAGCAACGCCTTGGGACTATCATTATCCAGAAATGAAATTCGTAAGTGCTTATGTGATTATGTGCTTACATGGAGTGAATTACTGTTGTCCATGCATTAGGACGCGAGTGTTATAGCTTCGGCACATTTGTGAATGTGCTAATGTTCTTCATTACCTTTATTAGGATGTCAGGACGAGGACGTGGTGGTAGGCGAGGTAGGCCTAGGAGGCAGGAGATGCCTACACCGGATGACATTTCGGAGTAGCATGAGGGTGTTGGCCAGGCCAATGTGGCCAGGCCAGCAGGTCAGTAGGCCATGGGCACCTTAGCCCGCGAGATGGCAGGAGCGTTGAGAGCATCTATGAAGATTCTTAGAGCTGAGAATGCAGTTCAGGCTCAAGTGCAGGCCCCGATTGTTGATGCAGGGCCTTCCTTCTTGAAGAGGGAGTTCTTTCGGTCTAATCCGAACGAGTTTATTGGGAATCCGAAGGAGCCACTTAAGGCTGACGAGTGGTTAGAACAGATGAGTAAGACATTCGAGATGTTTGGCATCGTGGACGGAGCATTGAAAGTGACCTTGGCATTTTTCCAACTTAAGGGGGATACGGGTCAGTGGTGGAAGTTCACGAAAGGTCGTATTGGTGGCACATGGGAGGCCTTTTTAGATGCTTTCCAGGAGAAGTACTTATCTTCAGCAGTTAGGGAGAAGCAGAGAGACCAGTTCTGCTAGCTTTTGCAGTTGAGTTCTTCAGTGGCCGAGTTTGAGGCTGCTTTTACTAGCTTGTCCAGGTTTGCACCTGAGCTTGTGGCGTCCGAGGAACGCCGGTGTATCGAGTTTGAGAGGAGATTGAGGCATGGACTCAAGATGAGAGTTAACGGGTCTATGATTTGAGATTATGGGTGCCTGGTTGATGCTGCAGCCCATATGGAGATCATGATGCAAGAGGAGGAAGGAGGACAGAGAGGCTCCAAAAGGAGCCAGGATGGTTAGGGTGACGGCAGGAGACAGAGGGGTGTTAACCCTCAGCAGTCTCAGGGTGGTTTTGCTAGATCGACCTTTCCAGTGCCGAGTGCAGGCTCGGGGAGAGGCAATCAGAGAGATGTCACCTGTTACAAGTGTGGTCAGCTGGGCCACGAGGCTTCAGCTTGCCCACAGAGGGGAGGAGGTCAGAGAGCTGGTTCATCTTCAGCTAGACCACAGAGCTAGAGTCAGGGTAGGGGCCAGTCCTTGTCTTATTATTAGTGTGGTCTGCCTGGGCACTTGAAGAGGTTTTGCCCACAGTTGTGTGCCACTTCGGGCGCGTCTGGTTCTAAGCAGACGCAGGGTTTCCAAATGGCCATCTGCGAGCCTCGAGGGCCAACTCGAGGCCAATCCCAGAACCGTTCGGCAATGTGATCGCATCGAGGGGTGAGCAGGTGGATCAGGGGCCTACTAGGTGCATGTATCTCTGCAAGACAGATCTTGTACTGCTCCATCGGCCAGAGAGGTACCTTCTTGTTTTGCAACTCGGTTGCTAGTGTATTGATTGATATTATAGCGATCCCGGGTTTACCCCTTGTTGTACAGTGATCCGAACGTGTGTCTGTGGATGTTAGTAGTTGGTTATTATCTTGTTTACATCCTTTCCTACCTTGTAGTTGAGTTATAGGTCATGTGTTTGTTACTGAGTTGGTTGTGTTTGGGAGCCAAGTATTGCTGCTGATTTTGGACCTTCGCCGGCGAGTCGATCGCTTCGAGCGAGAGTTGAGTTTTGTGTCTGGTGGCTCGAGCCAGGCCTTCTTCGCTCGAGCATGCGCCTGCGTCTCAGTTGGACCTGAGAGCTGTAGTTTTTGGCTCGAGCGAGCTTTCCTTTGCTCGAGCGATCTAGTTCGGTCTTCGCTCGAGCGAGAAGTTTGTCGCTCGAGCGTGCGTCTAGTTGCTGACCTGAAGGTTTGAGTTCTTGGCTCGAGCGAGCTTTTCTTCGCTCGAGCGAACTTCTGGGTTGTTGGCTCGATCAAGACTTTCTTGGCTCGAGCGAGGGTTTTCTGTGTCTGGTCGCTCGAGCGACCAAGTCTTCGCTCGAGCGAGCCTGTTTATATCAGCGGGCAGTAGCGATTTTAAAATCACTTTTTCATCCACTTTTCATTTTCAAACCCTAAAATCTGAGACTCTCTCTCTCTAAACTTACTCTCTCTCTAAGATTTGATCTACCTAGGGTGATTTCCTACCCTAAGTCCTTTATTAAAAAGATAGAGGGTGTTGAGGGCTTCGATTTAATCTGAAAATCTTTGGATTTGGAGCACATTGGTCGTGGGGTCTTCATCTCCTTTTGAGCTCAAACTTTGAGGTAGGGATACCCTACTCCTCTCTATGGATTTTGTCTTTAAATTTTGGCATTTTGATATGTTGGGAGTTGTTATGTAATTTTGATAAAACTTTAGGCGTTTGTGTAATTTTACAAAAGTTGGGGTTTTATTTATAATGAACCTATGTGCATGTTTAGCATGAAGAAATGGAATTAATGTTGAGTCATTGATGAAATTGGAACCCTAAGGGTTGAGATGTTAATTATGGAAAATGTCCTAATTACATTGATTAATTAATTGGCATAATTAATTGTGAGAAGTGAGGAATTGAACTGGAAATAGTGAGATTGGGAGTGTATGGGAATAAAGGGTGTAGTTTGATTATTTATCGCTCACCAAACTGAAATGTTGATATATTATCCATTTTGTGCATTTATTTTCTATTTAGAAATAACTGCTTTGGGCTATCGGTGGAGGATAGTCTTGATTGTTGTAGACAATGCATGATGATTAGGCAAACTAAAACTAATCACTGGAATGTGTCATTGAGTATGACAGTTGAAAGAATACATTAACTTTATGTATTGATTTGTGATGTGTATAATTATTGTTTATATGCATTGTGTTGTGTTGGAGAAGATAGGGGATGTACTCCACGGTTTAGGGGATGATAGGGGATGGACCTCTAAACCGGATATTGTTTGGGAGGAGATAGGGGATGGACTCCATAGATATAGCTCATATGCTTATCTAGAGATGTGTTGACACAGCTTATATGCTTGTCTTTGGAAGTGTGATAGTGCTCCTATGCATATCTTTGGAAGTGTGATACAGCTAATATGCTTATCTATTATGAGATGGGAAAATGTTTAATATAAGCTACAGTCTTATATAAGTTGTTTGGCCAGGTTCTGAGCCAGGGTTATAGATTGAGAATTGAAAAGAAATGGAAAATGAATTGTTACATGGACTTACAGGTCATGAAACGGTAAAGCGAGATATGTGGATATGGTTGTGTTGGCCATCTATCAACTGCTAATCTTTTAGTCATTGTTCGTAGTTGGTTTAGTATGTTTCTATTGGGCTGTGGCTCACCCTTTATGGGAATATCATTTTCAGGTACAGGTAGCATGCCACCTCCAAGGACATAGCTTGGGAGGCTTGAGACTGACGGACTTTTTGTTGTCCATTTTCTTTCGATGTATTACATGTAAATTCAAGCCAAGGGCTTAAGGTGTAAATGAGCTAGCACTCTATTTTTTGTAACCAAGTGTTAACTTGGAAAGCTGTAAGCCCTTAGGGCATTTGCTTTTGTTGTTAACATGTAATACTTTTTGTAATGAAACTCTGATGAATAGAAGAATGTGGATCTTTTATATATCAATGCATGTCTATATTGTGGGTTTAATGTTATTATTTTGAGGGCGTTACAGATATGGGTGCATCTCATTCTTTTGTATCTGCTGCATTTGCATCTGTTTTGGGATTGGAGTTGGCACAGTTAGCATCTCCTATTTGTGTAGTGTCACCTATCGGGGGTGAGTTGATTTTGAAACAAGGATGTAGGGGTTATGATATAGAGGTCGCCGATCGCCGGCTTCCGTTTCCTTTTGTAGTGATGCCCATGTCGGGATTTAATGTTATTTTGGGTATGGACTGGCTATCGTCATACCGGGCTGTTATTGATTGCTACCGCCAGAGGGTCACAGTTTGTACCTTGAGCGGGGAGTGTTTCCATTTCTTGGGGGATCGGGTTGGTAGTGTGTTACCACCGGTGTATGATCCGCGAGGGCAGAGTGAGCTTAGTGGTCTTCTCGCTAGCTTCATGTGTGGTGAGTGTGATGAGACCCAGATTATATTACCGAGAGTGGTTTGTGAGTATTCAGATGTTTTTCCCGAAGATCTCGTTAGTTTGCCATCTCACTGAGAGACTGAGTTCTCTATTGATTTAGTGCCCGGCACAGCGCCGATTTCTATGGCACCTTATCGTTTTGCCCCAGCCGAGTTGAGTGAGTTGAAGATTCAGCTCCAGGAGTTGCTGGATAAGGGCTTTATTCACCCTAGTGTTTCGCCGTGGGGAGCACCGGCCCTCTTTGCTAAAAAGAAAGATGGTGCCTTGAGACTTTGTATCGACTATCGGAAGTTGAATCGGGCTATGGTCAAGAATAAGTACCCTATGCCCCGTATTGATGATTTGTTTGACCAGTTGAAGGGTTCTCGTTGTTTCTCTAAGATAGATTTGAGATTGGGTTACCACCAATTGAGGGTCAGGGAGGAGGATATTCCGAAGACGACATTCCGTACACGGTATGGCCATTATGAGTTTCTGGTGATGCCATTTGGGCTCACCAATGCAACGGCAGTCTTTATGAACTTGATGAACCAGGTCTTCAGGGAATTCTTAGATCGATTTGTAGTCATTTTCGTGGACGACATTCTTATCTATTCACCCTTTGGAGGAGGAGCACGAGGAACACTTGAGAGGGGGGCTTGAGTTGCTTAGAGCCCATAGGCTATATGCCAAGTTTGGGAAGTGTGAGTTCTAGCTAGGGAAAGTCAAGTTCTTAGGCCATGTGGTATCCGGGGAAGGGTGTCTGTTGATACATCCAAGATTGAGGCGGTGCAAGATTGGGCACAACCTAAGAGTGTTTTTGAGATCTGCAGTTTTCTTGGATTAGCGAGGTATTATTGCCGGTTTGTGAAAGATTTCTCTAGGCTAGCTTCGCCGTTGACTAGGTTGACGCGGAAAGGGGTCAAGTTTGTATGGAGTGAGACTTGTGAAAAGTCGTTCCAAGAGTTGAAGGTTAGATTGACCACCGCTCCGGTCTTGGTTATTTCGGAGAGAGGGTTGGGTTATGCGGTTTATTGTGATGCCTCACGAGAGGGTTTGGGTTGTGTGTTGATGCAAGAGGGGAAAGTGGTAGCCTATGGCTCACATTAGTTGAAAATTCATGAGAAGAATTACCCCACACATGACCTAGAGTTAGCAGCAGTAATTTTTGCCTTCAAGATGTGGAGGCATTACTTGTATGGTGAGAAGTTCGAGGTGTTCTCGGACCATAAGAGTTTGAAGTATCTGTTTACATAGAGAGACTTGAATCTGAGGCAGAGAAGGTGGATGGAGTTCATTGAGGATTACGATTTTGAGTTGCACTATCACCCTGGAAAGGCCAATGTTGTGGCCGATGCCCTTAGTAGGAAATCCATTAGTGATGTAGCTTGCATAGCCATCTGGGAATGGGAGATGTTGGGGGTACTTGGCGAGTTCGATTTGCTTTTGGGCGAATCTGTTGAGGCTGCGGCCTTGTTTTCTGTTGTTGCGTAGCCTACACTTGTGACTCGAGTGTTAGAGGCACAGGGAGGTGACCATGAGGTAGAAGCCCTCCGGGAGAAGATCTCTGGTGGGAAGGTTGAGAAGGGTTTGTCTGTTTATCCCGACCTGATTGTGAGATGCCGAGACCGTTTGTTTGTGCCGGAGTCTTGCCGAGAGGAAGTACTCCAAGAGTTTCACCATTCACACCTTGCGGTGCATCCGGGAGGCATAAAGATGTATCGAGATTTGGGTCGCCAGTTTTGGTGGCGGGCTATGAAGAAGGGTGTGGCGGTTTTCGTTTCTAAGTGCCTTACTTGTCAGCAAGTGAAGGCCAAGCATCAGAGGCCAGCGGGTTTGTTACAACCCTTGCCTATTGCCGAGTGTAAGTGGGAGCATGTCACTATGGACTTCGTTGTAGATCTTCCGAAGACTCAGCGGGGTAGTGATGCTATTTGGGTGGTTGTAGACCGGTTGACTAAGTCGGCGCACTTTATCCCTATGCGCACGAGAGATTCGGTAGATTATCTTGCCGATTTGTATATTCGGGACATAGTGAGATTGCACGGGGTCCCAGTAACAATCGTCTCAAACAGAGACCCTCGTTTTACTGCTAGGTTGTGGCAGAGTTTGCAGAGTGCCTTGGGTACTAAGTTGACCTTTAGTATGGCTTATCATCCTCGGGATCGACCAGGCGTCCGAAGGCATTATTCAGATCCTTAAGGATATGCTTCGAGGTTGTGTCCTTGACTTTAGTGGGATGTGGGAGAGGCACTTGCCCTTGGTGGAGTTTGCCTACAATAACAACTTTCAGTCTAGTATCGGTATGGCACCGTTTGAGGCCTTGTATGGCCGACCATGTAGGTCTCCAGTTTGTTGGGCCGAGGTGGGTGATGCATCATTGTTGGGCCCTGAGTTAGTGAGAGAAACGACGGAGAAAGTTGAGCTTATCCGTAGGAGGCTTGTTACAACCCAGAGTCACCAAAAGAGTTATGCCGACCGAAGAAGGAGGCCTTTGGCATTTGAAACGGGTGATCATGTTTTCTTGAAAATATCACCGAGGCGAGGTTTGATGAGGTTTGGGAAGAGTGGGAAGTTATCCCCTCGATTTATCGGTCCCTTTGAGATCCTTGAGAGGATTGGAGAGGTTGCTTATCGTTTGGCTTTGCCACCATAGTTGTCCGGGGTTCATTACGTCTTTCATGTTAGTATGCTTCGGAAGTACGAGCCGAATCCATCGCACGTGTTGGATTGGACCGACTTAGAGGTAGATAAGGATGCCTCGTATGAGGAGAGACCGGTTCGGGTCTTGGATAGGCGGGATCAAGTCTTACGAGGCAAGACCATACCCTTAGTAAAGGTCTTGTGGAAACATCACGGAGTGGAGGAAGCCACTTGGGAACGTGAGTTGGAAGTCCGTGAGAAATATCCGGACATGTTTGTTGATGTGTAATCATATTTTGAGAATTTTGTAATATTGTTGAACTTTAAGAGCATTATGTATGTCTTGAGTTGTAAAACATTGGGGGTGTTTGTTTCAGCTTTTCAGAGTCAACTTATGGCTTTTAGTTTTGAAAAAGTTATTTTGGATTGTTTGGTTAAACTTATTTCAAACAGCTTCTGATTCTAACAGCTTGTTTTAACTCAAAAAAGTTGATTCTGAGAAGCTGCTCACCCCTTGCTTCTGATTATCAGCTTCTGCTGTGGACATGTTAATTTATGGTTATACTCTTAAATTTTTTTATTTTTTATTTTTTTAAAAATAGAAAAAGACTCAAATGGACTATAGATTATTATTATTTTTTTTATGAGAAATGTAGACAAATAAAAAATAAAAAATAATTGAAAAAGCTATTTCACAACTTATTTAACAAACACTACTCAGCAACTTAAATCTATAATCCTACAGCTACACCAAACAGATTAACAACTTCTGATTAAAGTCATAATCTATAATCTGTTAAGCTATAATTTATAAGCTGTTTTAACAGTTACACCAAACGGGGCCATTGTATATGTTTTGGTTTATGAGAGTATTTTGGAACTTGCCTTGAAATGGAAGTTTAATGTAACATTGCATATGTTGAATGTATTGTAGAAATGGAAATATATCATGAATACTGAATATGATATAGAATGGTGGAATGTGGTATTGAAATTTGTGGAATTTCAGGGAATGTGTATCTATAATGCATGTTGTGAGAAATATTGTAATTTGCCTCTTGAAAAGTGATGAGATGACCGGTAATGGGTCGAGTTGTTCAATTTCACATTGTAATAATATTGGGAATTGAGAAAATCTTGTTTTTGAAAAACTTGTATTTAATTTCGAGGACGAAATTCTTTAAGGGGGGAAAGTTATAGTGATTCCAGTTTTCCCTTTTTGTATTTGTTGTACTCTGGACTTTGGTTCCGTGGAGTTGGTGGTTGTATACCTTGTTAGCATCCTTTAATTCCTTATGTATGAGTTTTAGGATGTGTTGAGCGTATTTCGAACAGGTGGGTTGAGTTTCGGTCTCAAATGTAGTTGCCCAGGTTTTTGGTGTTACGCTCGAGCGGGTCATTCTACGCTCAAGCGTAGTTTGCTTTTTGGTGGTCCACTCGAGCAGGTCTTATTGCGCTCGAGCGGAGTTTACACACTCCCAGTATTTCGTGCCTCTGCAAAACTTCTGCAGGTGTGTTTTTTACGCTCGAGCAGATTTTCTTACGCTCGAGCGGGTCGCGCTTGAACGGACCTTTTGGCACTCGAGCGGGTAGTGCTCGGTCTGTGAAAGTTCTGGGAGGGGGAAATCTACGCTCGAGCGGACTGGTTTTTGCGCTCGAGCGGATGTGCTTTATCTTTGTGTCTTGGCGCTCGAGCGGGCCTTCTTGTGCTCGAGCGGACCATATTTTTTGTTCTTGATGCTCGAGCGTCGTGTTTTCCACTTGAGCGGACCTATCGTATATCAGAAGGCAGTTAGGCATTTTTGAATCACTTTTTGCATTCTCTTTCTCTCTCTCTCTCTCTCTCTCTCTCTCTTACTTTCTAAAAAGATATTTTGAGAGCCTCTCTCTCTAGAAACTCCCTTCTCTCTAGGGTTTGATCTAGTTAGGGTGCTTCCGTTTCCTTGGGCCTTTGTAAAAGTTGTGTTGATCGTCGAGGGCTTCGTTTTGATCCAAAAAGTTTGGAGTTTGGAACACTTTGGTTTTGGTCTTCTTCTCCATTCGAGCTCTAACTTCGAGGTAGGGATATCCTACTCCATCTTATGAGCTTTGTCTTTAAATTTTGGCATTTCGATATGTTGGGGTTTGTTGGGTAATTTCGAGAAAGTTGGGGTCACGGTGTAATTTTCAAAAGAGGGGTTTTCAAATTTTAAAACCTTTATGTATGTAATACGTTGGAAAATGGACTAGGTGTGGGATTATTGAGAAAAAATGGAACCTTAGGGTTGGTATTGTAATTATGGGACAAAGCCCTAATTGTTTATAAATTAATTTGTATAATTAATTTTGGGAAATGAGAAATTGAATAGGAAATATTCAGATTGGAAAGGTTTGGGATTAAAGGGTGTAGTTGGATTAATTTATCGCTCACCTAGACAAATGTTGATATTTTATCCATTTGGTGCATTCATTTCCTGTTTAGAAATAATTGCTTTGGCCTATCGATGGAGGATAGTCTTGATTATTGTAGACAATGCATGATGATTAGGTAAACTAAAACAAATCAATGGAATGTGCCATCGAATATGACGGTTGAAAAATACATTGACTTTATGTCACTACTAAAAAACGGACTTTTTGCGACGATCTCAAACGTCGCAAAAGGTCCATATATCGTCGCAAAAGGCTTTTTGCGACAGAGCAGCGACGGAAAATGGGGGGTGGCGGAAAGGGGCGTGACAAAAAGTATTTGCGACGGTTACAAACCGTCGCATTCTTGTAGCGACGGCTAATCAATAGTTTTTGCAGCGGTTTCGCCTAACACAAAAAAGGGGAAAAAATGACATTTTTAGTGACGATGTTGATTGCCGTCGCAAAAAACCTTTTTCAACGACGGTATTTGCCGTCGCAAAAGGTATTATTAGCGACGGTCTAAAACGTCGCCAAAAAAATAGTACTAAGTTAATACCATATTGGCAACAGTTTAAACCGTCGCAAAAGATTTATTTGCGACAGTCGAAACCGTCACAAACGATTGGAACTAATATGTATATGCGACAGGTTAACCCGTCACTAATAGAATATAAGGAAATGAGAATTACATTAGCGACGGTTTATTATTATCGCAATAAAATTATTTTCATAAAATCAATATATATTTTATTAATTCATTCCTCATAAATTATTAATATTTTCTAAAATAAAATTTATTCACATCCACATCCACACACATCCACATTCACATTATATTCACAAAATCATCTATGTATGTGTACCCTGTAACAATTATCAACTAAATAATATTTACAAAAATATATAAAATATCCCCAAACAATACAAATAATTTTTTATATTCAAGAACTTAAATTTTTGTATCTAAAGCAAAACAAAAGTATTGACAATACAAATAAAAAAAACATATATATTATAGTTTGTTTTAATATCAACAGTAAACTCCGACATCGATATGCGAAGATATCATCACGTACTCAAAAAGGGTTGCATCTGCAAAAAGAAACACAAAAAAAGACATCATTTACAATATAATTAATTTCAAGCTTAGAAAATGTAAAACATTTGATATTTATTTCAATAAATAAATAAATACAAAAAAGATTGTAAGCTGCAATATCGACATGGGAAGTGAAATAAAATGGTGAAAAAAAATCTAGTGATAAATAGCATTTCTCTATCAGAAAAACATTAAATATATAGATATATGCCATTAGGGTGCACTGTAAGAGAATTTCTCAGAAGAATTTCAGACGTGAAGCAAAAGAATTTCTTAATGTCAAAGATTATCACTGAGCAAACACAGAACTTTAACTTCATACTGATGAGACATTTTACCGCTAACATAACCACAAATCGAAATTAACTAACTTAGTCACTCTAGCCTGAACATGTTCTGATGCATTCCTCACTCCTTACATATCTACCATTCAAGAATGAGAATCCATTAATTATAAATAAATAAAAAAAATTATGTATAACATATTCTATAAAGTTTCAATTTTACAATTGTTCAGAATCCATCGTAAAAGAATCATCGTCTAAAACACTAAATGCCACCTCAAACCCATCACCCATCATCTATCTATATCTTTAATTTCAATTTTCCTGATCGAAACTAGCATATAAAATACTAGTTCTATTGAATTAAGTAATTTGCTTGAGTCCAAAATGAAAAAGAATAAACAATATTAAATTACATTTATGGGCCGCTGGCCTCCCATACTATAAGCCTATACCATACTAATGTCCTCATTGCATATGCAATAACGTAATTCAACTAAGATTCATAGTCTAGTCTTGCCACAGGTCTTGTGCCCATTAATTTAAAGTAATCTGTTACTTATTACGGCTATACACTAACTAAGGTGATGAAATAACAATGTTTTAAGTTTGTAGAATTGTGATCTTATATATCAATCTAGCATCAATTCAAGTAGTCATACAAAATGGCCAACCTGATAACATGAGTCAAATATAAAGTGACAATGACTTGAAACAGATACATTTAAATTGGATGAAACAAACACCTGGTGGGGCAGGGGGCTGAGAACCATAAACCAAGAATGTTCTGTTTTTAGCATGCACACTATAGATTGAAATCAAAAGTTGGTGTCTTTTTTAAGTGGCCCCATGGTGCAGAAAACTTGTGTGGAAAACACAATCAATGTTTGGCATTGTCATTAGTTAGAAAGAAAAATATTAGTTAAGTACCTTCTCCTCTATCTTAATTCCTAGACGTTGATAAACTCTTTGATATCCCCTTCACCGATTTCATGATTTGTGCCCATGCCTTCCGATACTTCTCTTCCCACCTGTGATACAAGTTATGCCATAGGAAATGAAAACAAATAAGATAAATGATGAGACATGATGAAACCTTGAGATAAAATCATTAACCAGACTTTCTTCCAAAACAACGAAACAAAATTTATAGTTTATAAATCAGATTTCCTCCAAAACAGAAAATTGAAATTTATAGCTTTTAAGTTTTTTTACAAATGAGAAATTTAATTATTGCTATAATCAATCTCACACGTCTTTAAGGCATAAAGGTAAATGATTCACCGAGATCGACCACCGCTTGTTGTGCCCTCTCCTTGAATTCAGGATCACTGTCAAATCTTTGCTTTGATGCCTTGTCGAATGCCTAATGACAGCTGAGGACCTGCATGAACAAACAGTTAGAAAGAAATTTGAGGGCTCACATACTCAACCCTCAAAGAAACTCACTATATCACTCACTAACTTATTTTAGGGCTCCTATCTCTCAACCCTCTTCCTACAATGTACCAAAGAAACCCACAGCTTAGCTAACAAATTAAAAAAAAAAAAAAAAAACATTAGCCAACTTCAGTGTAGGTTCAGCAGATTTCTTAGCTGGCTTTGGAGCCTGCTTCACTGTTAACTGACTCAAACCAGGCTCAACCTGTCCAGGGTCATGTACAAGTAGGCTCAGTATGCACTTTCTCCACTGTCTGGATGTCCTGCTCATGGACCACCACAGTCCTAACCTGGGCTTGGACCTCCTCTTTCTGATAGCTCCTCCACAGGATTACACCCTCTAGCTTCTGCAGCACCCATACCAGCCACCTCTGCATGACTTACCACTTCAGATTCTACAGCAGCCATAACAGCCACCTCAAGAGGGTCTCCCATTTTCCTTTTACCTCGAGCAACATTAAGCCTCCAGTTTTCTTCCCTCTCTTGGTTCACATTTTGCTGTTTTTCTTTGGACAAATTCTCCACTTGAGTTTTGATGCATTTGTCTTCCATATACCCAAAGACTTTACATTTTGAGCACTTGGATGGAGTCCACAGGTATTCAACCCCAATCTCAACACTCTGATCTTCACATTTGATTAGAAAATCAGTAGGAAGAGAAGAATCCAATCCTATTTCCATACATGTTTTAGCAAATGAAATTCTAGCACTAGCAATCCTACTAAGCCCATCATCATCCCAATATTCTAAAGGAATGTTAAACAACTTAATCCAAATCAGAATTCTATCAAGCCTTTCCTTAGATAATTTCATCATATTGTGCCACTTTTTCAGTACAAGAAAGTGTCCCCCAAAAAACCAGGGTCCATCCTCAATAACATTAGTACTACTTTCCACACAATCAAATAAGAAAAATATAAAACCGGTGGTAGTAGACAGTACCTCCCTCAATCCCTTGTTCTTCCAAAAATTAAAAGCATAGTTCCTCACATGGTTAAAATAACTAACTAGAACCATGTAACTGAGGCATAGAGATAAATTGCAAATGGTTAGAAATAGGATTATATTTTATTTTTATCAGGATGTATCTTCTAATCATTACAGGTAACCTTTATTTGTCCTCAAATGGCCGATAATAACTGCATCGCTAATATCAATATCTATCCTGATACTGTTATTTAAAACCATGACAAGGACCAACAGGAACTGTTTGAACCTAGGGCAACCGTGTTGGAGAGACAGATACGATCATGATTGGTATTTATGTATGCAATCAATGAAACTTTCAATGCAAGAACCATGGTAAAAAGTGCAAATCAGTAATCTTTATGTCAGGCCACAAGTTTGGATGTCATATAAAGCCTTATATGTGGCACAAATCCATCGCTAGGATAGTATCATTATAGAATGTAAATTTAAGTTGCGTAAAATCAGAACACCAACAAAGTAAGTACAAATCTTGATATCACAGAACAAGAGCAAAAGAGTTTTGCAGATAATAGAGAAATGATGATGTTTAGTATTGCCAATCTAAAAAAAATAAATGAAAACCATAATATTTAAGGAGAAACAAAGTTCAAGCCAATGGTATAGGAAGACGGAAAATTTAAAACAGAGTATCCTGGAAAGTGAACAAAGAACACAAAATTGTCTCAAGATTTGAAGCACACTTACACAGGTAAATAGTATGAAATGCTTGAAACAAGTATTTAGATGGGCCTCCTCTTTAAGACTTACGATCTTCTGAAAGTAAGAGTGGTAAATATGAGCATAAACGTGGAACAGACATTTGAATATAGTTTTCACTACTTCCCTGAAGTTCAGAGGAAAAGGGGCACCTACAAAATTTAGAATAAAGAATAAGCATAAGCTCTGAAGGGAACATAACAAACCCCCAACTGGGCAAAATAGAAATATCAACAATTTTGTTCAACATACAACCGGGCGAAATATCATAACATAATATGAGGCATTTATTACCAATCTTTTGAGGAAATATGGATTCATCATCTAATTGACCTTCAATCTAGTCCATCAAATATTCAACATATTTTTGAGTTGAAACTTCAATTAGTTTCTTGATTTGTACACCATCTGCCCATCTGTGCTCATACCTGCAAATCAGGAACTGGAAATTTATAGAACTGTGCAATGTTGGTAACCATTCAATTGTTACACAAAGTTGTTCAAGAAATCATGGAAAAGTAGAATAAGGTTCTCCATGCCCATGAAGGTTCAAGGCTCAAGGCTTAATGTTGTGTTTTCTGGATAACAATCAGAAAACAAAGAAACTGTCTGAAACAAGAGAATATGACCATTTACATTTTCACTTTTTTCATTGTTTCCTTGGGATGTCCTGGACTCGGATAGTTTTTGAAAAAAACAACATTTTTTTTCATGATTCCTAATCATGCAGAGTCCTCAAAAAACCATATTCCAGCTCATGTTTTCCCTCATCTTGATTCTTCACCAACTCTTCTATGTTCAATGAAACCTTGAAAAGGTGTGGAAATGCCTCCATTAAAGGGAACTTCACCACTATCTTTGCGAGCTTTTAGCTACAAACCTCCCTATTCTCACTTTAAACCAAACCTCTTCCATAAAACACATCATTTTTTATTGCTTTCAAAAGGCCCATGAAGTTTCTACCTAAACTTAACTTTTCCTACACCTCACCAAAACAAATCTATAAAAAAAAAAATTGCTACCCAATATCCCAACCTTCTTGAGGCAAAGATATTGCTTCCCATCCAATAAAATTGAAGCTTCAAACATGCTAATAAAAAAAAAATTAAAAAATTGGTGCCTGAATTTATTCTCGTCTCCACCCAAAGAAACTCTTTTTTGTAACTTTTCAAACTTTCGGCAACCAAGATCAAGTTCTTGAAAAAAGGCATAGTGGCAAATGAAGTATTGTGCACCGAATCAGTGTTTTCTACTTAGGAAAGACCATTTTTCCTGTGAGTCTAGAAGGTATGGTTTTGGTATCGCAAAATAAAACGTTGCAACCATATAATGAAAACATAGCATGAAAGGCCTCATTGATAACATAATAGTGGTAGTTGAACTTGTGTAAGACATACAGAAGTAAATATTCAATAATTTATTTCCTTCAATCTGAATGTTCAAAACTGATTTTCTGTAAAGTTGAAATAAAGCAGATGATTACTAAGACGCATTACTTGGGGCTGCGGTCATTGTAGGACATTTTTCCGATCGCAGAGAACTCGTGAGGGTACCATACAGCAAGTTCACCTGGGTGAAGAAGTCCACAGCTGAAAATTTAAAAATCAACAACCTTAGTTCAATCGATGATCAGATAAAACCTTATTATAGTATTTATGATTTTCTTTTGGGGGTTGGGGTTAGGAGTCAAGTGTTGGTTAGTATGTGTAATTGCAGTATTTGTTTCCCCTTATATGTTGGGCCTGGGTCCCCTAATCTGTCACCCTAGGGTGGCTGATCACGTTCCAAAATGAGAATCAACGAATTGAATGTCAAATCTTCCTCAATCCAGTGGATTTACATTTGTAAATTTGCGAATTCACTTCAAAAGCAACGAACCTGGACTTATTTCAGTTAAAATTGCCACAGGTCTCAGCTTTTAAGCCTTTAGCTTTAATAAAAGCAATTAAAGTCTATGTTAATGTTTCACAATATTGACCACGTAAAAAACAAACTGACCGAGGCAACGAGCACATTGCCGATGGTCGGAGCTTTTATAAACAAAAGCCTTCAATACTTTTACAACTCACTCGATAGTCTAAATATGCAACAGTTGAGTTTGGGTTTAAAAGGCCGCTGAACGCCTCAAAATTTTTTTGCTTCCCACCGATGTGGGACTGCACAAATTGAAAATTTTGTGTATGGCTTGTACCAATGTGTATGGCTTATGTCAAGAGCTATCAAGTGATACAAGTCTGTGGTTCATATATTGAAATTTATCTGAATACCTTACCTTTCTTATCAATGATGAGGGTGTTACAAATTGCACCTGATATCAGTGATCCACTTATACTGTCTATTGGGTTCCAGTGCATACATCAACTTTTATTGAATGTTGTTAGACTTGTCATATTGAGATGCTATAGTTTTGTACATTTTGTTCAATAACTTTAATGGTGTATAATTTCATACTTCCCATCTTGTCTATTGTTTGCATTTTGTTATTGTGCATTCTTGTCAAGATATGGCAAATGTGATTTGCACTCCCTAATTGCTTACACCTAATAACGAAAGTGTTTCAACTATTTCAAGGATTAGGAGGATAGAGACTAACCACACCAGTTATCCTGTGCACAGTGGCATAGAGAGTTTCAAAGATATCAAAAATTATTTATTAGGTGAATTTAATTGTTGAAATTCTTTATATTGGTCTATTTAGGGTAGTTACTGTTGATCAATTTCTAAAATGACATTCACTTGTTAAGAATTTACTTTGGGTTGAGGTTGACTCTTGTATCCTTGGGATTGTGGGATTTGGATTTGTCTACTTGCTTTCAAGAATCAAAAGGCTTGTGGAGGTATGCATCACCCCAATCTTAAATGAATGAATTCACTCATGGATTTTTTGAGGGAGATAGGGGCCATGATTTCCCTTAAGTTCAAAATCCCCTTCAATCGTGTAAGGATTAATCTAATTTGTTTTCAACATCTCCTCTTCCCCCTCCACGCATGGACCATTAATATACATGTATCAAGTGTAAAAGAATATAAAAAGATAAATCCTCTCAAAATCTTAGCATTAAGTCGCCTCTTAATTAAATCCACAATGACCACAACTAAAAAAGAAGAAAAACAGTCGTTCCACAAAGCTCCTACTAACCTTACCATAATTTTTTTTTTTGAATTTTCATATTTTGTTAAATTTACATATCTGAATCTCTAGTTTCTCCTAATATTAGGGAGTCTCAAAACTAGGATCACTATCTTAACTTGTTTTTCACTCATTAAGACAACTGAAAATGACTTTTATTGGCACTTCTTTTTACTTACAACAAAATATATATGTGACAATCATTAGAACTTCTTTTGAATTCCTTTTCTGTCCAAAAACTATTCTCATGGAACCTTTCCTATAGTCATGGATCTTGCTCTAGATTACTTCCTAAAGCTTAAATTTCATGATGTGGACGCATTTAAGAATATTAATATATTAAACAAGTATTATTATGGTACTACTTCATATATAAATGTGTTTTTCTTGTATTTTCCTTTTAGGAGTGAGGTGTTGTTAGTATAGAAATTTTGTCTGATACTTTTGGTGCTAAAGATCTTTAATGTCAATTGTCCACAATCTTAATCATTTACTCTGAATTTCTTTTAATATAGTTTCTAATACAACATTTCACTTTTGCTCAAAATTTTTGTTTGAGTCAAGGTGCACTCCTTGACTTATGCACGATATATGTACACATACTTATTATTTCTATATATGCACTACATTAGATTGATAAACTTTTGAAGTCTTTGGTCCCCACAAGAGAATTTTTAAGGCCTCGCCCCTGAACTATTCAATCTTGAGTCTTGTTTTTATGCTTGATCTATTATCATTGTTCATCCAGGGCTCCTGGCTCGGTGAATTTGATAATCCTTCCTTCCTTGAAATTTTATGCATAATGGCAAAGTGTATAGCTTCTTGCTTCTTTAACTTGAGTTTCAGTAGAACATCATTCCTTTTTCCATGGGAACAAATTGATTGCCCAAAGATATTTTAAATTGTAAAAGCAATTGCCGTGTTTATGATGCTATTGATTTTCAACAAAAGCTAGCCTTCTTTTTGCCACTGCCAGAGAGAATCCAGTTGGTTGATCTTAGTCAATAGAGTTCTTAGGAGACATTATTTGATAGCATGTCTAGTATGTGATTCTGTTTTGCCTACAGTTTATCTACTCATGCATGCATATGATAGAATGGGCGTGGATGAAAAAGAGAAAAAAATACGTAATATCTTTTGTTAGCTAGGATTTTCTTTGATGGATTTGATAAGTAGGTATCTGCGGAGGACTTGGGAAAAAAATTATCCTTGTTAAATGTTACCTTGTACAGATATATTCCTACCACTTAGAAGGTTTGCTGATTTAAAAATATTAGTGAAATGTTAAAGATGGCTATTCGCTATTGGATATACACATAAGCTTATTAAGATAGGTCATTACAAGAGGTAATCTTAATGATATTTGTTGTTTTGTAAGAAGTTAGTAGGTTAATCATCTTCTTGATTGAATGTTTGCTCCACTAATGGGTGAAAAATCTATAGCTTCTGTCAAAGATTTTGGCATTCATAGTTTTTATTTTATGTATTTTTGGGATTTTGTTGTGATTCTTTCTAAATTGATGATAATTTATTTGCAATTGGACTACAACTCTTATTATCTATGGTCTTTAGGTCTACTAAAGGTTTTTTCTATCTACATCATGGCATAGCTCCCCCAACCCCAAATTTGGGTACATCTTGTAAATTTTTACTTCTTTGGAAACTACTTACATTTATCTTAGACTACACGGCGGAGTTCCTTAACTTGCAACTGTGCAAGTATATGTATGCCTGTATGGGTGGATAATGCATTGCTTGACAGTTCTTCCAAGGAAGAAATGATAGATATCTTGGTTCTAATTGGTATCAAATACTGAATTTTTTCCCAAATGAACCCAAAATCGCAAGTGAAACAAATGGGCCAGTAGGACAAATGACAATATTCTATTGTGGCAAAGTGAATGTCTATGATGATGTGCCTCTACATGGCCTAAATGGCTATATTAACACTTCCTATGGCAAAGCCAAAAACCAAGTCTATGGCTTATCACAATGCAGAGCCGAAATCAAACACACACCAACACAAAATCAATATTCGCACAAATCAAACACACACCAACAGAAAATCAATTTTCACACAAATCAAACACACACCAACAGAAAATCAATTTTCACACAAATCAAACACACACACATTTGAACTGTTCTATTCTTAATGAAAAGAGTTTCAATGAATTGATGAGCAGGGAGAAACAGACGATAGAAGCCAGAGGAGAGAAGAGGAAAGAAAAGGAAGGCTATACCTGGATGCCAGAGGGAGAACTAGAGTGGCGCTGTTGTTGCCGTTGCTACAGACACTGTTGTTGCCGCTGCAAGACAGACAGAACGACGACTGGGTGAGAGGGAGGGTCTGCATGAGCAAGAGCGAGAGAAAAGAAGAGGGTTACCTAGACGAAGCTGTTGTCGCAGCAAGAGAGATAGAGTGACGACTGGGTGAGAGGGAGGGTGAGAGGGAGGGAAGGAGAGAGCAGTGAGATTAGGGTAGAGTATATATCGAAGGGAGAGAGTAGTGAGATAGATGAAGGGTTTTTTTATTTTTTTTTATTCCAACAGATTACAGATAATTTGGGGATTTCGGGAAAGAGGAAGTGGGAGAGAATTTTGGCGCGAAATTAGGAATACTATTTATGCATTTATATTAAGGCCGTCGAAGTGAATGAGAAAAAAAAAAGAAAATTATGCGACGGATTGCCAAAAGAGCGTCAGAAAAAAAAATTAAACTAGAAAAAATTTTGCGACGCTCAATGTGCGTCATGAAATAACCTTACTTTTTGCCACGGGCTTAGTTTTTCCGTCGCAACTAAAATAATTTTGCGACGTCATTAAATACCGTCGCAAAAACATGTTTTTTGCAACGGCACTTTAACCGTCGCAAATAGTTCCATGACAAATGCTCCATTTTCTAGTAGTGTGTATTGATTGTTTATGTATATGATCTGTGTTTATATACATTGTGTTGTGTGGGAGGAGATAGGGGATGTACTCCACGATTTAGGGGAAGATAGGGGATGGACCTCTAAACCGGAAATTTGTGTGATATTGATACAGCACTACAATGTGTATCATCGTGAAGTATGGAAGTGTGTGTTTGATACGATATAGCACTAAAATGTATATCATTATCAATTGTGAAGTATAGAAGTGTTTCTATGTGATAATGATACATCACCAAAATGTGTATCACTTGTAAAGTAAGGAAGTGGTTTATGTGTAAATGATACAACACCAAAATGTGTATCCGTCAAGAATTTCGAAAGTGTTTTCAGTAATGGGTTATGATCTCATTAAATTATTTGGTTAGGTTCTGAGCCTTGTTTTCAAACTCAAAGTTGAATAAGAAATGGAAAGTGAAATGTAACATGGTTATGATTGTCATGAAACGGTAATATGGCATGAGTTGGAAAATAAGCATGGACCACCTGTAGAATGCTATTATTTTAGTCATTGTTTATAGTTGGTTTAGTATATTTCTACTGGGCTGTGGCTCACCCTATATGGGACATCATTTTCAGGTACAGGTAGCATGCCCCCTCCAAGGACGTAGCTGGGGAGGCTTGGAACTGTTGGACTGTTTTGTGTTTTTGATTGTATTACATGTATATCAAGCCAAGGGCTTTCTTTGTATAGAGTTAGCACTCTCTTTTTGTAACCAAGTGTTGACTAGGAAAGTTGTAAGCCCTTAGGGCATTTACTTTTGATGTCAACATGTAATACATTTTGTAAAGATTACTCTGATGGAATACAATTATGCTTTATTTTCTTATGTCTGAGCATGTCATTGTTGGTTGATTTAAGGGTTTATTTTGAGGGTGTTACATAGACCAAACTCTAGGATTGAAATTCTGGCATCGTACAAAGAGGTGTTTGATAATTTCAGACCCCAATGCTCTCACAGCTGGTTTCACAATGTAATTAATGAAAACTTCCTTCGCAGAACTGGCTTGAGCTTCCAAGTTGAAGGGGGAGACTACTCTGGCCTATATATGGATGAATTACTAGAAGTTGTTGAAGGGGGAGATTACACTGGCCTATATATAGACGAATTACTACTTTATTACTACTTTCCCATTTCATTTATTTTTTTCCAGTGTTATTCCAATGTTACAACTTTCCCATTTCATTATGTTTTTCTAGTGGCCACTATATAGACGAATTAGTAGAAGTTGTTGAAGGGGGAAAATACACTGGCCTATATATAGACGAATTACTACTTTTCCATTTGATGTTGTTTTTCCAGGGTTACTACTTTCCCATTTCATTTTTTTTTTTCAATTGATTTTGTTTTTCCAGTGTTACTACTTTCAAAGTGTTACTACTTTCCTGTTTACTACTTTCCTACTTTCCCATTTGATTTTCTTTTTCCAATGTTACTACTTTCCTACTTTCCTATTTGATTTTGTTTTTCCAGCTGATTTTGTTATTCCAGTGTTGCTACTCTCCAACTTTCCATTTGATTTTGTTTTTCCTGTGTAACTACTTTCAAAGTGTAACTTTCCCGTAAGGTGTTAATACTTTCCTGTTTACTACTTGCCCAATTGATTTTGTTTTTCCAGTGTTACTGCTTTTCCATTTGATTACGTTTTTCTAGTCGTTTACTACTTTCCCATTCATTTTTTTTTTTCAATTGATTTTGTTTTTGCAGTGTTACTACTTTCAAAGTGTCACTACTATCTCGTTTACTACTTTCCTACTTTTCCATTTGATTTTGTTTTTCTAGTTGATTTTGTTTGTCCAGTGTTACTACTTTCCCGTTTATTACTTTCCTACTTTTCATTTGATTTTCTTTTTCCAGTGTCACTACTTTCACAGTGTTACTACTTTCCAGTTTGCTACTTTCCCATTTGATTTTGTTTTTCCAGTGTTTTTCCATTTTATTTTATTTTTCTAGCCGTTTATTACTTTCCATTTGATTTTGACCTTGTTTTTCCAGTTGATTTTGTTTTTCCATTGTTACTACTTTCCCGTTTACTACTCCATTAACAAGAAATGGAAAATACAAACACAACAAATTTTTGAAATTCCTCAATGAGGATCAAACTAGAGAAGGAAAGAATTTCGTAAAATATTTTTATCTTTCAATTTCCTTTACTTGATTTATTGCAAAAGTAAAATAAAAATATTACACTATTAGTCGATTGTCTTACTTCTTCACCTTAAAGAATAATAATATTACAACGTTAGTTGGGTGCTTTATTTGTACATCTTTTAATTACAAAATGGTTTCTACAGACATACACATAACTGAAGCGAATCAACCTGGTGAATTATATAATTAATGGTAATAAGTCCAACCATATGTTGTGGACTGCAATTATCGTATGTTATTGTTTCAACCTACTTTCTAAATTTTAATACCTAAATAAAAATATAAATGCCCCTTATAGATATGAAGGATATTGAGTCCGTTTACACTCCTAATTCGACTTATCATATTTCAACCAAACAATAACCACACTTTCAAATATAAGCATTAAACAGTAACAGAAAATAACAAAATGGTTCAAAAAGTAAAAGTAATATAAAACCTACAAACCCAAAAAAAATAAAAATAAATATGAGAAAAATTACCACGTGCAAAGCATGTGCACTTCCACTAGTATATATAAAAGAAGATTAATAATTTCAATTGAATATTAACAATAAGAATTTAATATGTACAAGCATAAAGAAGGAACTAAAAAACTAGTGAACCCAGAATAAGTGGAAGCATTCAAATTTTCAAACAAAAAAAGAAAAAAAAGAAAAAAGAAAAGGGATTTATTTATCTTCTTACACAGCATGACCACAAGCGGCACAAAGAAGACAATCAAAGACGAAACTCTAGGATTGAAATTCTTGCGTCGCACAAAGAGGTGTTCAATAACTTCAGACCTCAATGCTCTCACTGCTGGTTTCACAACGTAATTAATTAAAACATCCTTCGCAGAACTGGCTTGAGCTTCCAACTTGATGGGGGAGAATACTCTTGCCTATATATAGACGAATTACTAGAAGTTGTTGAAGGGGGAGAATACACTGGCCTATATATAGACGAATTACTACTTTATTACTAGTTTCCCATTTGATTTTTTTTTTCCAGTGTTATTCCAATGTTACAACTTTCCCATTTGATTATGTTTTTCTGGTGGCCACTATATAGACAAATTAGTAGAAGTTGTGGAAGGGGAAAATACACTGGCCTATATGTAGACGAATTACTACTTTTCCTTTTGATGTTGTTTTTCCAGGGTCACTACTTTCCCATTTCATTTTTTTTTTCAATTGATTTTGTTTTTCCAGTGTTACTACTTTCAAAGTGTTACTACTTTCCTGTTTACTACTTTCATACTTTCCCATTTGATTTTGTTTTTCCAGCGTTACTACTTTCCTATTTGATTTTGTTTTTCCAACTAATTTTTTTATTCCAGTGTTGCTACTTTCCGACTTTCCATTTGATTTTGTTTTTCCTGTGTCACTACTTTCAAAGTGTAACTTTCCCGTAAGGTGTTACTACTTGCCCATTTGATTTTGTTTTTCCAGTGTTACTACTTTTCCATTTAATTTTGTTTTTCTAGTCGTTTACTACTTTCCCATTTAATTTTTTTTTTTCCAATTGATTTTGTTTTTGCAGTGTTACTACTTTCAAAGTGTTACTACTTTCCCGTTTACAACTTTCCTACTTTTCCATTTGATTTTGTTTTTCTAGTTGATTTTGTTTGTCCAGTGTTACTAGTTTCCCGTTTATTACTTTCCTACTTTCCATTTGATTTTGTTTTTCCAGTGTCACTACTTTCATAGTGTTACTACTTTCCTGTTTACTACTTTCCCATTTGATTTTGTTTTTCTAGTGTTACTACTTTTCCATTTTATTTTATTTTTCTAGCCGTTTATTACTTTCCATTTGATTTTGATTTTGTTTTTCCAGTTGATTTTATTTTTCCATTGTTACTACTTTCCCGTTTACTACTCCATTAACAAGAAATGAAAAATACAAACACAACAAATTTTTGAAATTCCTCAATGAGGATCAAACTAGAGAATGAATGAATTTCGTAAAATATTTTTATCTTTCAATTTCCTTTACATGGTTTATTCCAAAATTAAAATAAAAATATTACACTATTAGTCGATTGTTTTACTTCTTCACCTTAAAGAATAATAATATTACAATATTAGTTGGGTGCTTTATTTGTACATCTTTTAATTACAAAATGGTTTCCACAGACATACACATAACTAAAGTGAATCAACCTGGTGAATTATATAATTAATAGTAATAAGTCCAACCATATAATATGGACTGTAATTATCTTATGTTATTGTTTCAACCTATTTTCTAAATTTTAATACTTAAATAAAAATATAAATGCCCCTCATAGACATGAAGGACATCGAGTCCGCTTACACTCCTAATTCGACTTATCATATTTCAACCAAACAATAACCACACTTTCAAATATAAGCATTAAACAGTAACAGAAAATAACAAAATGGTTCAAAAAGTAAAACTTATATAAAACCTACAAACCCAAAAAAAATAAAAAAAAAATAAACATAAATATGAGAAAAATTACCACGTGCAAAGCACGTACACTTCCACTAGTATATATAAAAGAAGATTAATACTTTCAATTGAATATTAACAATAAGAATTTAGTATATACAAGCATAAAGAAGGAACTAAAGAACTAGTGAACCCAGAATAAGTGGAAGCATTCAAATTTTCAAACAAAAAAAGAAAAAATGAAAGAAAAGGGATTTATTTATCTTCTTACATAGCACGACCACAAGCGGCACAAAGAAGACAATCAAAGACGAAACTCTAGGATTGAAATTCTGGCGTCGCACAACGAGGTGTTCAATAATTTCAGACCCCGATGCTCTTACTGCTGGTTTCACAACGTAATTATTTAAAACTTCCTTCGCAGAATTGGCTTGAGCTTCCAAGTTGACTGGGGAGAATACTCTGGCCTATATATAGACGAATTACTAGAGGTTGTTGAAAGGGGAGAATACACTGGCCTATATATAGACGAATTACTACTTTATTACTACTTTCCCATTTGATTTTGTTCTTCCAGTGTTATTCCAATGTTACTACTTTCCCATTTGATTATGTTTTTCTAATGGCCACTATATAGACGAATTAGTAGAAGTTGTTGAAGGTGGACAATACACTGGCCTACATATACATGAATTACTACATCCCCATTTGATTTTGTTTTTCCAGTGTTACTATTTTCCCTTTTACTACTTTCCCGTTTGATTTTTTTTTTCTAATTGATTTTGTTTTTCCAGTGTTACTACTTTCAAAGTACTACTACTTTCCCGTTTACTACTTTCCTACTTTGCCATTTGATTTTGTTTTTCCAGTGTCACTACTTTCAAAGTGTTACTACTTTCCTACTTTCCCATTTGATTTTGTTTTTCCAGTGTTACTACTTCCCTACTTTCCATTTGATTTTGTTTTTCCAGTTGATTTTATTTTTTTCAATGTTACTACTTTCCTGTTTACTACTTTTCCCATTTGATTTTATTTTTCTAGTCATTTACTACTTTCCCATTTTATTTTGATTTTGTTTTTCCGGTGTTACTACTTTCTTGTTTACTACTTTATTAATATGAAATGGAAAATACAAACACAACAAATTTTCAAAATTCCTCAAAGAGGATCAAACTAGAGAATGAATGAATTATGTAAAATATTTTTATCTTTCAATTGCATTTACTTGATTTATTCCAAAATTATAATTAAAATATTACATTATTAGTTGAATGTTCCACTTATTCACCTTAAATAATAGTAATATTACAATGTTAGTTGGGTGCTTTATTTGTACATCTTTCAATTACAAAATGGTTTCTATATACATGCACATAACTAAAGTGAATCAACCTGGTGAATTATATATTTAATAGTAATAAGTCCAACCATATGATATGGACTGCAATTATCTTATGTTATTGTTTCAACCTACTTTCTAAATTTTAATACTTAAATAAAAATATAAATGCCTCTCATACATTTGAAGGACATGGAGTCCGATTATACGCCTAATCCAACTTATCAAATTTAAACAAAACAATATCCACACTTTGAAATATAAGCATTAAACATTAACAGAAAATAACAAAATGGTTCAAAAACTAAAACTAATATAAAATCTACAAACTGAAAAAAAAAAAACATAAACATAAGTATGAGAAAAATTACCACGTGCGAAGCACGTGCACTTCCACTAGTATATATAGAAGCAGATTAATACTTTCAATTGAATATCAACAATAAGAATTGAATATATAGAATCATAAATAAGGACTAAAAAAGCTAATGAACCTAGAATAAGTGGAGGTATTCAACCTTTCAAAAAAAAATAAATGAAAAGAGATTTATTTATCATCTTATTTAGCATGACCACAAACAGCACAAAGAAGACAATCATAGACCAAACTCTAGGATTGAAATTCTGGCGTCGCACAAAGATGTGTTCGATAATTTCGGACCCCAATGCTCTCATAGCTGGTTTCACAACGTAATTATGGAAAACTTCCTTCCCAGAACTGGCTTGAGATTCCAAGTTGAAGGGGGGAGAATACTCTAGCCTATATATAGACGAATTACTAGAAGTTGTTGAAGGGGGAGAATACACTGCCTATATATAAATGAATTACTACTTTATTACTACTTTTCCATTTGGTTTTGTTTTTCCAGTGTTACTGCAATATTACTACTTTCCCATTTGATTATGTTTTTCTAGTGGCCACTCTATAGACGAATTAGTAGAAGTTGTTGGAGAGGGAGAATACACTGGCCTATATGTGATGACCGGTTTCGTTTTACTTCACTTCACTTTTGTTTTCCTTGGGTTTGTGATATCCGGAAGTTTTTCGACAAATAAAATTCTTGTTCTTGTTTTGGTTCGGTGTTGGAATTCCACTTGTCTTAGAGGGTGCACGGTCAAGTCTGGAGTGTCCGGGGTTTAAACCAGAAAATTTTGGGCTGCTGGGCAGGGGCTGCACGTACGGGGTAGGATGAGTTTTGGGAGGATGCACACTCCCTAAATTGCAAGTGCGGAGGGGGAGGTAGTAGCCGACGTATGAGAGCGAGTCAAGATGTGCGGAGGCACGCCTCCGACGTAAGGGGCAAGTGCCGCATGTGCCAACGGGCCAGAATCCGAGGGGCTCTGTTTTTTCTTCTCTTTTTGGCTGTGTATCACTTTTTATGTATATCTCTCTAAAAATATATTGCTCTCTGTTCTCTCTATATCTCTACCTCTAAACTAGATCAAAACCCTTGATCTTCTTCCGTCCATTTGAGATTCAACCTTAGCTCGTTCACCAAAGATTAAGAACTCCTCAAGAGCTACATTGTGTGCGGTGGTGATCTCTTTTCAACACCATCAAATCTAGGGTTTCATTTTCTTTTCTCCATCAAACTTGAGGTAGGGAGATTTCTTTAAGTTATATATATATATATATATATTTATGCTTGATTTTTGTTGATTTAAAGGTTTCTTTAATAATATTGAAAGTTTGGACTTGTCTCATAAATGTTGAGTTTTCTTTTAAAAAGTGGGTTTAATCTATATCTCTCTCTAAACTATTTTCTTTAGGGTTTTAAATCACATGGTAAGAGACGTGATGTTTTGGGGAGAAACCTTTTCAAAAGATGAGAGAAATGTTGATTTTGGAGAAAAACCCTAGAAATTTGGGGTTGAAGAACATGTTGAGGATTTCATGGAATATTATCATTATTGTCAATGTTAGCATATTTTTGTGTTAAATGAAATGAAGAAAATGAGGTTTTCTTAACAATGTTGATAAAGGAGAAATGATGAGGGGTATATGGACTAGTTGTTTTATTTATTATTGTTAAAATGTAGTTATCCTTGATGAATCTAAATGGATGCGTGGTCATCTTGTGAATTTTACTTTTGGAGTGAGAATTGGAAAGATGCGTATTTCATTGATAGTTGTTACATTTAGTTGAACTTGTGGTATATGTTGGTTTATGTTAAAGGAAGGAAAATGGGATATGTGGTTACCATTGTATTAATGTTGGGGTACTTAAAAAGGGATGGGTGTTATGAAACATTGATCATCATTGCATTACACATTCATACAATTGATTATAATGTATTTTGAATTGAGTTAGAAAAATGACTACTTTGAGGAAGGAATATTTTGAAATGAGAATTATGGAATTGTTTTGGGGTAAATACGTTGGTAAGTCCGGTTACGGGGTGTAGATGAAATTGATAAGTTGGCCTGAGTGTCCAGGGTGAAAGACTAAAAACATGCACGGAAGAGGTACCACTTCCCTTCCGGTTAGCAACCGGTAAAGTGGGGTTATTGGTAGTACTTGTTGAGCCTACTTGCAGACACCAACCTAGGGATTACCTGAGTCGTATTTACCGCCCCATTAAAATGAATTGTGAGTTTTGGAATCATTGAAAGCTCAAGCTAATATTGAACATGGTAATTCTTTTAAAACAAAAAGGGCATGTAAATGAAATTCTTCTATTGACATTGCATGGCATTTGCATTCGACATTGGAAACATCACATAAATGTATATAATTTGTTAAGAATTCTCTATTGGGCTTTATACTTGCCCCTATGGGTTTTGGTGCAAGAAAGGACATGGCGAACCCACCAAATTAAGGCATGGGAATATGTTTTGAGAGCACAGGGCTCTTTGTTGTGATTGTAAATTTTTGTAAGCCAAGGGCAAATGATGTATGCGTCTGAGAGACCATTTTGTGGACAGGGCTTATGCCTTGGAACTTGTAAGCCTTTGAGGGCCTTTATTTTTTTTGGTTAGACGATTTTACATGCTATAGATTCATGTACCAGCCTTCAATGAATGTATAATCACATGTGAGATCACGTGTATGAATAATTGAGTTATGTAATGGAACATGTTGAATATATATTTTTTCGGCATCTCTTATGAGCCATGATTGATACTATATTGTAATGGTATGTATATTTTCGGGGCATTATAACTTGGTATTAGAGCTACCGGGTTTGAATACTTGGGGCTAGCGGGAAGTGGTTGTTTTGCCACAGGGGGTTCATTTCACATGATTAGGGAATGTTTTGTTTTTCGTGATTACGTGATAACATGCTTATGTGACTATATGGGTATGGGATTGGATTTTTGGGATGTTATTTGCGCCTATTAAATTCCTTGAGGTCTTATTAGAAGGGTACCTGATCAATACTCGTTCTACTAGGAATTCTTGGTTTTTCATGGGACGAATCTCATCACAAAAGAATAATCCATATGTGCTTACGTGACTAAGTGCTTATGCGGAGTGAATTGAATTGTTTGTGTGGTAGAATATACATAATTATTGTAGTCTAACGTGTGAGACAAGTTGCGAGCACATTTGAAATTATGTGCTAAAGTATCTATCTTGTTGCTTAATTAGGATGTCAGGAAGGGGTCAAACCCGTGGTGGTAGAGGTGGATGGCGAGGTAGGGGTTGCCGGGGTGTGCTTGAAGTACCGGTCCAAGGGGTTCCGGTGCAAGAGGAGGGGTTGGGTCAAGCTAACATGGCCGAGCAAGTGGGGCAAGCGGGTCAAGCCACAATGGGGGCCCTAGCCTGAGAAATGGCAGGGGCCTTGAGGGAGTCTATGAATATACTAAGGGCAGAGAGCCAAGCTAGGAAGAATGCCGTAGAGACAAGGGCGAGTTTCCTCATGAGGGAATTTTTGCGGGCCAAGCCGGATGAGTTCCATGGTGGCCCCAAGCCTAAGAAAGTGGATGAATGGCTCAAACAGATAGTGAAGACATTTGAGATGCTTCACATCGAAGACAGTGAGCTTAGAGTGACTCTTGCGAGTTACTACCTTAAGGGGGATGCGGGCCGATGGTGGAAGTACACCAAGAGCCAAATAAAACCAACATGGTAAGCGTTTGTAGTGGCTTTCCAAGATGAGTACCTACCTCCCACTGCTAGGGAGAGGTTTAGGAAGGAGTTCCAAGACCTTAAGGAACTCAATATGTCCATGGTTGAGTTTGAAGCGGCATTTTCTAGTTTGTCCCAGTTTGCACCGGAGTTGGTAGTGACGGAAGAGCGCCGTTGCATTGAGTTTGAGAAGAAGGTTAGAACCAAGATCTTGTTCAAGGTAGCCGGGAACATGATCCGGAACTATGACCGGCTTATAGAAGCGGCTACACATGTAGAGATTACTGTGGAGGCCGAGAAGGAGAGAATCCGGGGGTCAAGGTCAAGGGCTAAGGGTCACAGGAAGATTATAGGCCCAACAAGAAGGGCAGAAACACCTTTTCATCCTAGTCCCAACCACAATAGTCTAGATCCACTTTCTCCTTGCCTAGTGCGGGCCCGGGAAAGAGTACACCGAGTGGGTTTTCTTGCTTCAAGTATGGCCAACCGGGTCACAAGGCCTTTGTATGTCCACAAAAGGGAGGAGTACAGCATATGTTACCACCACCACCTAAGCGATCTCAGAGTCAGTCTCAGATTAGAGGGTAGGGGCCTACTTGCTATCAGTACGGTCAGTCAGGGCACATGAAAAGAGCTTGCCCACAGTTGGGAGGCGCATTGGGGTCGAGGCAGACTCAGAGTCAGTAGCAGGCTCACTCAGTTCAGACTCCGTGAGTTAATCAGGGAGCCGCTTCGGCTTAGTCAATACAGTAGGCCTATGCTCTGAGAGATGAGCAGGTTGATCAGAGGCCACAGGGGCACGTGTATGCTATTACCGCCCCAGACCAGTTGTCGGGATCCTTAGTTGTGAGAGGTATTTTTGTTGTGTGTAACTCTTTAGCTAATGTGTTGATAGATACGGGTGTATCTCATTCATTCATATCTGCTGCATTTGCGTCTGCATTCTGGTTAGAAGTGGCAAGGTTAGCGTCTCCGCTCAGAGTTGAGTCACCAGTTGGGGGTATAGTTGACTTAGATCGGGGGTGTTATGGTTGTGAGATAAAGGTTGCCGGGCGCTGACTCCCGTTTGCTTTTGTGTTGCTAGACATGTTGAGTTTTGATGTTATTCTAGGCATGGATTGGTTGTCTTCGTATCGAGCAGTGATTGATTGTTTTCGTCAGAGGGTTACGGTGTGCACCTCCAGTGGTGACTGTTTTTACTTTCTGGTAGACCGGGTTGATAGGGTCTTGTCGCCAGTTTTTGACCCTCGTAGTAGGAATGAACTTAGTGGTCTTCTTGCTACTCTCTTGGATAGTGAGAGTGACGGGACTCATGTTGAGTTGCCAAGGGTAGTTTGTGAGTACTCGAACGTATTTTCCAAGGATCTTACTAGTTTGCCACCCCACCGGGAGATCGAGTTCACCATTGACTTAGTGCCTGGAATGGCACCAATTTCCATGGCGCCGTATAGATTTGCACCCGCGAAGTTGCATGAGTTGAAAATTCAACTCCAAGAGCTTTTAGACAAGGGTTTCATTCTCCCTAGTACATCGCCTAGGGGAGCGTTGGCTCTCTTTGTGAAGAAGAAGGATGGGTCGTTGCGATTGTGTATCGATTATCGCAAGTTGAATCGAGTTATTGTCAAGAACAAATAACCTTTACCTAGAATAGATGACTTGTTTGATCAACTTAGAGGGTCTTGCTGCTTTTCAAAGATAGATTTGAGGTTAGGGTATCATCAGTTGAGAGTTTGGGAGGAGGACATCCAGAAAATGGCCTTTCGTACGTGTTATGGCCACTATGAGTTCCTTGTAATGCCATTTGGGTTGACAAATGCACCGGTTTCCTTTATGGATTTGATAAACCAAATTTTTAGGGAGTACTTGGACCATTTTGTGGTCGTCTTTGTGGACGACTTCCTAATTTATTTGACTTCCTAGGAGGAACACGAGGCTCACTTGAGGGTAGTGCTTGATTTGCTTAGGAAGCATCAATTGTATGCCAAATTTGAGAAATGCGAGTTTTGGCTCACCGAGGTGAAGTTTTTGGGTCATGTGGTGTCAAGAGAAGGAGTAACCGTAGATTCTTCAAAGATAGATTCTGCACAAGATTGGGAGCAACCTAAAAATGTTTTTGAGATCCGGAGTTTCTTGGGATTGGAGGGGTACTATCGACGTTTTGTGAGGGATTTCTCTAGACTAGCCGTGCCTTTGACTAGATTGACCAGGAATGGGGTTAAGTTTGTGTGGAGTGAGGCTTGTGAAAAGTCTTTCCAAGAGCTCAAAACTAGATTGACTACAGCACCGGTGTTGATAATTCCAGAAAGAGGCTTGGGTTACACTGTTTATTGTGATGCGTCTCGGGATGGACTTGGTTGTGTTTTGATGAAGGGGGAAAGGTTGTAGCATATGGTTCACGGCAATTGAAAACTCATAAGAAGAATTATCCTACCCATGACTTAGAGTTAGTAGCAGTAGTGTTTGCCTTGAAAATTTGGAGGCATTATTTATATGGCGAGAAGTTTGAGGTTTTCTCCGATCATAAGAGTTTAAAATATTTGTTTTCCCAAAAGGACTTGAATTTACATCAACAGAGGTGGATGGAGTTTTTGGAGGATTATGACTTTGAGTTACATTATCATCCGGGGAAGGCCAATGTAGTGGCCGATGCCTTAAGTTGAAAATTTGTGAGTAGTTTAGAGAGTGTGACCATTCGGGAATGGGTTATGTTGGATGAAATCGGCAAATTTGAATTGCACTTGGGTGAGTCTGAAGATGGTGCAACATTGTTTATTTTGAGTGCTCAACTTGTTTTAATTAGCAAGTTGTAGAGGCACAACAAGGAGACAGTGATGTAGAGTTAATTCGTGATAGAATCTCCAATGGGAGGGAAGAAAAGGGTTTGAACATTCACTCGGATCAGAGTGTACGTTACCTAGACCGTTTGTTTGTACCTAAATCTTGTAGAGAGGAAGTGCTTCGAGAGTTCCATCACTCACGCCTTGCGGTACATCCGGGAGGCACAAAAATGTATCGTGACCTTAGCCGTTAGTTTTAGTGGAGGGGTATGAAGCGGGATGTCGCATCCTTTGTATCGAAGTGCCTTACTTGCCAGCAAGTGAAGGCCGAGCACCAAAGACCAGCAAGTTTGTTACAACCCTTACCAATAGCCGAATGGAAATGGGAGCATGTCACCATGGATTTTGTAGTTGGGTTTCCTAGAACATAGCGGGGCAATGATGCCATTTAGGTGATTGTTGATAGGTTGACTAAGTCTGCTCATTTCATTCCGATGCGTACCAGCGACTCGGTTGAGCACTTGGCAGAGTTGCACGTTAAAGAGATAGTTCAACTTCATGGGGTACCAGTAACCATTGTGTCGGATAGGGATCCTCGTTTTACCCCCCGGTTATGGCAGGGCCTTCATGAGGCATTGGGAACTAAGTTGACTTTTAGCACCGCCTATCACCCTCAAACCAATGGGCAGTCAGAGCGTACCATTCAGATTTTGGAGGACATGCTTAGAGCTTGTGTCCTTGATTTCAAGGGATCGTGGGAGAGGCACGTACCGTTGATTGAATTTGCCTATAATAATAGTTACCAAGCTAGCATCGAGATGGCACCGTTTGAGGCCTTCTATGGCTGACCTTGTAGATCACCAGTTTGTTGGGCCGAGGTAAGAGATGCACCGTTACTGGGTCCGGAGATTGTTAGGGAGACAACTGAAAAAGTTGCTCTCATTCGGAAGAGGTTAACTACGGCCCAAAGCCGACAGAAAAGTTATGCCGATAAGAGGAGACGACCTTTGTCTTTTGAAGTGGGTGATCTTGTGTTCCTTAAGTCTCACCTAGGCGGGGTTTAATGAGATTCGGTAAGAGTGGGAAGTTGTCTCTGAGGTTTATTGGGCCTTTCGAGATATTAGAGAGAATCGGGGAAGTGGCTTACCGGTTAGCTTTACCGCCACAACTCTTGGGGGTTCACAATGTGTTTCATGTGTCAATGCTTAGGAAGTACGAACTCGACCCTTCTCATGTGCTAGATTGGGTTGATTTGGAGGTAAATGAGGATGCCTCTTATGAAGAATGATCGGTTCAGGTATTAGATGTGCGAGAGCAAGTGCTACAGGGTAAAACTATACCATTAGTGAAGGTATTGTGCAGACACCATGGGGTTGAAGAAGCGACGTGGGAACGGGAGGTGGAAGTTCGCTCCAAGTATCCGGATTTATTTGAGCATGCTTAGTTGTTTTATTTTAATTCGTAATGCTCCCTTGTGTTGAAGGGAAAAAGTCTTAAATTGTTGATCCCATGTTGTTATATGTATTGTTAATCTGAGCATGAAATTGTGAAGGAATGATATTTCGCTAAAGATGTTTTATTTCATATGTCTAGTAAAAGCGATTATTATTTTGATGAAATGATGATGAAAAGAATGGTAAATGTTGGTTGAGCATTGATGTTGCGACTTCAAAATGCTATAAAAATGGTCATAATTGCTAGAGCCCTTTTGTTTGGTTGGCTTGTTTAAATTTCGGGGATGAAATTTCCTACGGTGGGGAGGTTGTGAAGACTGGTTTCATTTTACTTCACTTCACTTTTGGCTTCCTTGGGTTTGTGATATCTAGAAGTTTTTCCTTAAATAAAATTCTTGTTCTTGTTTTTGTTCGGTGTTGGAATTCCACTTGTCTCAGAGGGTGCATGGTCAAGTCCGGAGTGCCCGGGGTTCTCATTTAAATCACATGGTAAGAGAGGTGATGTTGTGGGGAGAAACCTTTTCAAAAGATGAGAGAAATGCTGATTTTGGAGAAAAACCCTAGAAATTTGGGATTGAAGAACATGTTGAGGATTTCATGAAATATTATTATTATTGTCAATGTTAGCATATTTTGCGTTAAATGAAATGAAGAAAAGGGGGTTTTCTTAACAATGTTGATAAATAAGAAATGGTGAGGGGTATGTGGACTAGTTGTTTTATTTATTATTGTTAAAATGTAGTTATCCTTAATGAATCTAAATGGATGCATGGTCATCTTGTGAATTTTACTTTTGGAGTGAGAATTGGAAAGATGCGTATTTCATTGATAGTTGTTACAATTAGTTGAACTTGTGGTATATGTTGGTTTATGTTAAAGGAAGGAAAATGGGATATGTGGTTGCCATTGTATTATTTTTGGGGTACTTAAAAAGGGATGGGTGTTATGAAACGTTGATCATCATTACATTACACATTCATACAATTGATTATAATGTATTTTGAATTGAGTTGGAAAAATGACTACTTTGAGGAAGGAATATTTTGAAATGAGAATTATGGAATTGTTTTGGGATAAATACGTTGGTAAGTCTGGTTACGGGGTGTAGATGAAATTGATAAGTTGGCCTGAGTGTCCGGGGTGAAAGACTGAAAACATGCGCGGAAGAGGTACCACTTCCTTTTTGGTTAGCAACCGGTAAAGTGGGGTTATTGGTAGTGCTTGTTGAGCCTACTTGTAGACACCAACCTAGGGATTACCTGAGTCGTATTTACCGCTCCATTGTAATGAATTGTGAGTTTTGGAATCATTGAAAGCTCAAGCTAATGTTGAACATGGTAATTCTTTTAAAACAAAAAGGGCATGTAAATGAAATTCTTCTATTGACATTGCATGGCATTTGCATTCGACATTGGAAACATCGCATAAATGTATATACTTTGTTAAGAATTCTCTACTGGGCTTTATGTTTACCCCTATGTGTTTTGGTGCAGGAAAGGATGTGGCGAACCCGCCAAATTAGGGCATGGGAATATGTTTTGAGAGCATAGGGCTCTTTGTTGTGATTGTAAATTTTTGTAAGCCAAGGGCTAATCATGTATCCGTCCGAGAGACCATTTTGTGAATAGGGCTTATGCCTTGGAACTTGTAAGCCTTTGAGGGCCTTTATTTGTTTTGGTTAGACGATTTTATATGCTATAGATTCATGTGCCAGCCTTCAATGAATGTATAATCACATGTGAGATCACGTGTATAAACAATTGAGTTATGTAATGGAACATGTTGAATATATATATTTCCGACATCTCTTATGAGCCATGATTGATACTATATTGTAATGGTATGTATATTTTCGGGGCGTTACACTATATATAAACGAATTACTACTTTCCCATTTGATTTTGTCGTTCCAATGTTATACTTTCCCATTTGATTTTTTTTTTTTTCCAATTGATTTTGTTTTTCCAGTGTTACTACTTTCAAAGTGTTACTCCTTTCCTGTTTACTACATTCCTACTTTCCCCTTTGATTCTGTTTTTCCAGTATTACTACTTTCTTACTTTTCTATTTGATTTTGTTTTTCCAGCTGATTTTGTTATTCCAGTGTTGCTACTTTCCGACTTTCCATTTGATTTTGTTTTTCCTGTGTCACTGCTTTCAAAGTGTAACTTTCCCGTAAGGTGTTACTACTTTCCTGTTTACTACTTGCCCATTTGATTTTGTTTTTCCAGTGTTATTACTTTTCCATTTGATTACGTTTTTCTAGTCGTTTACTACTTTCCCATTTAATTTTTTTTTCCAATTTATTTTGTTTTTGCAGTGTTACTACTTTCAAAGTGTTACTACTTTCCCGTTTACTACTTTCCCACTTTTCCATTTGATTTTATTTTTCAAGTTGATTTTGTTTGTCCAGTGTTACTACTTTCCCATTTATAACTTTCCTACTTTCCATTTGATTGTGTTTTTACAGTGTCACTACTTTCATAATGTTAATACTTTCCTGTTTACTACTTTCCCATTTGATTTTGTTTTTCCAGTGTTTTTCCATTTTATTTTATTTTTCTAGCCATTTATTACTTTCCATTAGATTTTGATTTTGTTTTTCCACTGTTACAACTTTCCCGTTTACTACTCCATTAACAAGAAATGGAAAATACAAACACAACAAATTTTTGAAATTCCTCAATGAGGATCAAACTAGAGAAGGAATGAATTTCGTAAAATATTTTTATCTTTCAATTTCCTTTACTTGATTTATTCCAAAAGTAAAATAAAAATATTACACTATTAGTCGATTGTCTTACTTCTTCACCTTAAAAATAATAATATTACAATGTTAATTGGGTGCTTTATTTGTACATCTCTTAATTACAAAATCGTTTCTACAGACATACACATAACTGAAGGGAATCAACCTGGTGAATTATATAATTAATAGTAATAAGTCCAACCATATGATATGGACTGCAATTATCTTACGTTATTGTTTCAACCTACTTTCTAAATTTTAATACCTAAATAAAAATGTAAATGTCCCTTATAAATATGAAGGACATGGAGCCTGATTACACGCCTAGTCCGACTTATCAAATTTCAACCAAACAATATCGACACTTTCAAATATAAGCATTAAACATTAACAGAAAATAAGAAAATGGTTCAAAAAGTAAAACAAATATAAAATCTACAAACCAAAAAAAATAAACATAAACATAAACATGAGAAAAATTACCACGTGCAAAGCACGTGCACTACGACTAGTATATATAAAAGAAGATTTATACTTTCAATTGAATATTAACAATAAGAATTTAATATATACAAGCATAAATAAGGACTAAAAAAACTAGTGAACCCAGAATAAGTGGAGGCATTCAAATTTTCAAACAAAAAAAGAGAAAAAAAAAAAAAGAAAAGGGATTTATTTATCTTCTTACTTAGCACAACCACAAGAAGCACAAAGAAGACAATCATAGACCAAACTCTAGGAATGAAATTCTGGCATCGTACAAAGAGGTGTTTGATAATTTTAGACCCCAATGCTCTCACAGCTTGTTTCACAATGTAATTAATGAAAATTTCGTTCCCAGAACTGGCTCGAGCTTCCAAGTTGAAGGGGGAGAATACTCTGGCCAATATATAGACGAATTACTGGAAGTTGTTGAAGGGGGAGAACACACTGGCTTATTTGCAGACGAAATACTACTTTATTTCTACTTTCCCATTTGATTTACTTTTTTCCAGTGTTATTCCAATGTTACAACTTTCCCATTTGATTATGTTTTTCTAGTGGCCACTATATAGATGAATTAGTAGAAGTTGTTGAAGGGGGAAAATACACTGGCCAATATATAGACGAATTACTACTTTTCCATTTGATGTTGTTTTTCCAGGGTTACTACTTTCCCATTTCATTTTTTTTTCCAATTCATTTTGCTTTTCCAGTGTTACTACTTTCAAAGTGTTACTACTTTCCGGTTTCCTACTTTCCCATTTGATTCTGTTTTTCCAGTGTTACTACTTTCCTACTTTCCTATTTGATTTTGTTTTTCCAGCTGATTTTGTTATTCCAGTGTTGCTACTTTCCGACTTTCCATTTGATTTTGTTTTTCCTGTGTCACTACTTTCAAAGTGTAACTTTCCCGTAAGGTGTTACAACTTTCCTGTTTACTACTTGCCCATTTGATTTTGCTTTTCCAGTGTTACTACTTTTCCATTTGATTACGTTTTTCTAGTCGTTTACTACTTTCCCGTTTAATTTTTTTTTTCCAATTGATTTTTTTTAGCGGTGTTACTACTTTCAAAGTGTTACTACTTTCCCGTTTACTACTTTCCTACTTTTCCATTTGATTTTGTTTTTCTAGTTGATTTTGTTTGTCCAGTGTTACTAGTTTCCCGTTTATTACTTTCCAACTTTCCATTTGATTTTGTTTTTCCAGTGTCACTGCTTTCATAGTGTTACTACTTTCCTATTTACTACTTTCCCATTTGATTTTATTTTTCCAGTGTTATTACTTTTCCATTTTATTTTATTTTTCTAGCTGTTTATTACTTTTCATTTGATTTTGATTTTGTTTTTCCAGTTGATTTTGTTTTTCCATTGTTCCTACTTTCCCGTTTACTACTCCATTAACAAGAAATGGAAAATACAAACACAACAAAAATTTGAAATTCCTCAATGAGGATCAAACTAGAGAAGGAATGAATTTTGTAAAATATTTTTATCTTTCAATTTCCTTTACTTGATTTATTCCGAAAGTAAAATAAAAATATTACACTATTAGTTGATTGTTTTACTTCTTCACCTTAAAGAATAATAATATTACAATGTTAGTGGGGTGCTTTATTTGTACATCTTTTAATTACAAAATGGTTTCTACAGACATACACATAACTGAAGTGAATCAACCTGGTGAATTATATAATTAATAGTAATAAGTCCAACCATATGATATGGACTGCAATTATTTTATGTAACGCCCCCAAAATAATAACAGAAAACCCATCCATTCATACATACATTGCTACAAGGGATAAACATCTTTACATGTTAATCAACAGAATTAAACGCCCCATGGGCTTACATCTTTCCAAGCTAACACTTGGTTACAAACAGAAGAGTACTAACTCAAATACATGAAAAGCCCTTGGCTTGAAATTACATGTAATTAAAACAAAATACAGTCAAAACCACAATCATCTCGCCTCTAGCCTCTCAAGCGATATCCTTGGAGGTGGCATGCTCCTCAGACTGAAAAATGGTGTCCCATATAGGGTGAGCCACACCCAAAGAGAAATACACTAAACCAACTATGAACAATGCCTAAAACATTAGCAATCAACAGATGGCCTACACTTATACATTCCGAGACAACACTTACATTCTTTTACCATTTCAAGACAACCCAAATTAAGTACCAATTCACTTTCCATTTCTTCTTCAACAAGAGTTTGAAAACCTGCTCAAGATCTGGCCAAAACCTTTTCGTTATATCACTAACACATAAACCACTTTCATTCTTTACTTATGACACACATGTTGGTGTTGTATCAACTTAACATAGAAACATTTTCTATACTTCACAATTGATAACGATATACATTTTAGTGCTATATCAAATCAATCCATACACTTCCGTACTTCCCAAAACAATAATGATATACATTTTAGTGCTATATCATATCAACAAACAACACTTCAACACATCTCCATGGAAAAGCATATGAGCTATTTCCAATATTTCTCCATGGACAAGCATATAAGCTACATCCAATATTTTCCATGGACAAGCATATGAGCTACATCCAATATTTTCCATGGACAAGCATATGAGCTATATCCAATATTTTTCAATGGCCTAGAGGTACATCCCCATCTTCCCTAGCCATCGATTAACCGATTTAGAGGTACATCCCCATCTTCCCTAAACCGTGGAGTACATCCCTATCTCCTCCCATACACAAACACAAACAATGCATATAAACACATAACCACATACGCATTCAATCAATACATAAAGTTAATGTATTCGATCACTTCATACTCTATGATATTTCCACTCGATTAGGTTTAGTTTGCCTAATCAAGATGCATTGTCTACAACAATCAACACTACCTCCACCGTAGCCAAAGCGATTATTTCTAAACAGAAATAAATGCACAAATGGATAATATAACCATATTTCAATCGTGAGTAATACACGATTCAACTACACCCTTTAACCCCGTACATTCTCAATTTCCACATATTCAATCCAATTCTCATTCTCTTTAATTAATTATATACATTAATTAATTCAACCAATTAGGGCAAATTACCATAATTCACAAAACAACCCTAAGGCTCCATTTTCATTTACAATCCGTCATTTACTCCCTTTCCTATGCCAAACATGCATACAGGCTCATTTCTAAACAAAACCCCAACTTTTGTAAAATTACACAAAAGGCCCCAAAGTTTCTCAAAAATTACGCAACAACCCCCAACATATCCAAGTGCTAAAATTTAAAGACAAAGACCATAAGGAGGAGTAGGATATCCCTACCTCGAAATTCGAGCCCAAACGGAGATGAAGACCAAAACCCAAAGTGCTCCAAATCCCAACTTTTTCAGATTAAAATGAAGATCTCACCACCCTCTATCTTATTAACAAAGGACTTAGGTTAGATCCACACTAAAGAGAGATGAAATCCTAGAGAGAATATATGTTTAGAGAGAGAGGGAGTCGGCTGCTAAGGTTCCAAAATGAAAGAAGAAGAAAAAAGTGAAGTTCTCCCTCACGCCTCTTGATATACACCAAAGCTCACTGAAGGAAGACCGTCGCCGAGCGACTGACACGAAAACACCCAACACCGCCAAAGCCTCGCTCGAGCCAAGAAATCCTCGCTCGAGCCAACCACCGACCCAGAAGCTCGCTCGAGCGAAAAAAAACTCGCCCCAGCCAGCAATGCAAGCCTTCAGGTTGCAATGCACTAGACCCACGCCGAAGCGACGGACACCGCTCGGCGAAGAAACAAAGCTCGTGTTCGATTTAGACGTTAGCTGCCGCTCGAGCGACGCCACCCTGGCTCGACCCACCAGACACAAGAAACCACGCTCGCTCGAGCGACCAACTCCTCGCTCGAGCGAAGGAGCAAAATTCTGGGCACCAACACTTAGCTCCAAACACAACCAAGCCAAAACGAACCCGCCCAACACGTCCTATAACCCAAATACAAAGTCTAAAAGGACGCAACCAAGGTTCAAACAACCTCTAACACCCACGGACATAAGTCCGAATCATCAGACACCAAGGGTAAACCCGGATCGCTATAACCTCCCTTAAAGAATTTCGCCTCAAATTAAGGTCACGCCAACACGAAGGCCAACCGACTACCAACCCTCAATACAAAGAAATCAATCCTCAATCAAGTTCTATTCGCCCTCACACTAGGAAAGGACTAAACGAGGACACATGCCCCAACAAGACAACACCCTAAGCATACGAAACTTCAACAAAACCCAATCTCTTCCGAGATAAACCACCAAAACAACCGACTAGCTCTCGGCTAAGTCACTACTCAACAACTCAACAACCACAATCTTGAATGGAACAATTAACATATCGGTTTGTCCGAGCACATAAAATTTCTCCGTTCAAAAAGCATTTTCAGAAAAATAACCAAACTTTGAAATTTATATAAAAAAAAATTTTGAAATCTAGTATTTGCACTTCCCATGCGCATTTCCAGAGATTTGTAGACATATTTCAAAAACATGATGCTGCTCACAACCCAATCATTCTCATCTCGATTTAGCCCATCGTGCCCACTCATCGTTACCCGTCCCTATTCAAGAGACAAATCACATATATATATATATATATGCCACCACACGCATCTATAACATGCATTTCTACCACACATTTAACATATACGATGCTAAATCCAACTACATTCTCATGGTATAACCCACAAGATGACCATAAACCACAATACCTATAATATGCACACCACATTAAAGATATAATATATACATAAATGCCCATAATGGCTCCAGAGATTCCTCTCCCACCCCAAAGGGCTTTCATACCCCAATCGTGTTTCACAACACCTCAACAAATGGAAAGGTCTAATCACATAGACCCAAGATCAACAACAATAGTAATGCACATACTATCACTACACGCTCAAACGCCCTCTACACCACATCGCTAACCATATGCTAACCGGTGTCCAACACTTGACACTCCAAGCAAGTCATAATAAGGCCAATTCACGGAATGACGCGATATTCCCAACAACACATTCACAGAGAGACTCTAACACCGAAGTCCCAACCACGTAACATCCCAACGGATAATAGCACACACCGTGCCTCGCCACGCACAAGTAGAAACCAAACAAACCGAATCGATTCTCGATCGAAAGTGTCTCAATCACTCTTCACAACCTTACCACCTCACTTGTGTTACCACTATCTGACCTGGACGACGGACACCTATGTCCAACTCCTTTCTAGATTTATCCACCCAACCACAACATATCGACCACTCATCATCATGCATCACACCGTGCAAAGCTCCCTCATTTAGAGGTCTCACCCTCCACCTCGAGAGTACAACCCTGACACCCAATCTCCGTGCCAAACCACTAGCCAATGCTATCGCCCGACAACCACCATGGACTAACCCAGCCTTAACATACGCCAACTCGCTTTCACTATTCACCATTCTAACCTCTCGAGGAGTACAAGTCCTCACCCCTCGTCATTAAGACATACCGGGTCCGCCAATCTCACACCATCGTGACTCTATCCACGTCACACCTCAACTCCGAGTTATACACCCAATCAACCCTTCTAACAATACCTCCTGACTTGGTCAAAACTAAGGTACAAATCTATCACCCTTGATTCACATAAAGAACTTAGGAAACTCTTATTTCCCACTGCCCAACACATAGCACCAGCTACTCACCACATACCACTCCTAGCATAACAACTACCATTGAATACGTGGACTAACATCCCTCACTCAAAACAACCATACTAGTGTACCTACAATCTCGGTAATGCTAACCGCCACGAAGGTACCGATCCAACCCCGACAAAATCATAAATGGGTTACACACTTGGCAAGTGAAATACTCGCCCCACCAAAGGCCTTGACTAACACACACACCCCTCGGTGGTTCACAACTTTGAAAACATGGCTCCTTAGCCCCTACTTTGCCCAAATCGTTTCCTCGCAAGGAAATGTATTAACTACCCACCCTTTCGGTCTCACCCCAACTCGTTACATTAATAACACTCTTGAGCTATAACACGCTCACATGCATCCATCAGGAAATCATCAAACAGAGCATACATACATATAGTTAAACAAATAGTTCAAGTGTTTCAACATTCCCAACCACTTGGGTTATACAACAAACCCCCATCACACGGGTTTCACAACCAAACCCAAAGCTTACAAAACGATAAACCACGGATTACAAAACGGATCAGTCAAAAATGAACCAATCCCCAGATATTACCACCACTATCGCCCTCATTGACCGACAAAATTGGTCATCTCCAAACACAAGATAACCTACGAGTTTACAGCCACGGACAGTACTACCAACGTGCCCCTCTCGCCACACCGAGAACAACTATCAACCTCCCCAACCGAACTTGGAAACTCGACTCTCCCGAGGCCCTCGAATCGCCCGCTAGTCCTCAAAACGACATCGCCTCGCTTAGTCGAAGAAATCGAGCTCGACTAGGCCGCAAGGTCCCTAAAGAAGCCCCGCCGAGTACAAAACGCCGAAGATGGCCCGCCGCTACACACCCAACAAGTAAACGGCTCCTGCACGAGCCTCGATTCAAGTCTGAGTCGACGAAGGCTCCAACAATTGCCTCCCATCAACTTTCGCCGGGCGAAAACCCTGATTAGACAATCTGATGGTACAACTACTAGTTGATTGCTAACCTTGCCCCCTCCTCGTGGGCAAATCAAACCTTGTGGCCCCGCACCACATCTCAAACAAATAACACTCCTCGCTGTTGCTCCCGAACCCAACCACATCGGAAGAGTAGTTCTAGCCCATCCTTCCCGCTGCAGTTCAACCCTCTGCCTCTTCAAAGGCCTACCAACACCTCGAGTCACCAGAGTCGCCAAATGGCTTCTCCCCACTGCCCCATTGCTAACACCGCAGCTCTACATGGGCAACCGCCCAACAAGCACACTATAACTCCTATGCCAGATCCCGCAATCCTCACCCGGATATCATCACACAACTTACTCTCAAACTCCGCGACAACGCAACTCTTCCGTCTCAACCAACTCGAGCAAACCTCGACAGTTAGCAAACCATCTCTCAAATCGCGCAAAGGTGTAGTACCTTGGCGTAACGCCACAAATTGTTTCCGCAGCTCTTCCCGAGCGAAGGAGGAAATCACAACGCCTCGCCTAGGCATCCTAATAAAAGATAACAAAGGTATTAGCACATTCATAAATGCGCCGAAACTAAACATTCGCCCCTAATGCATGGGCGAATGTAATTCACTCCACGTAAGCACATAAACATATAAGCACTTTAATTTCATTTCCGGATAATGATAGTCCCAAGGCGTTACTAGAGTTCCATTAGAAACGGCATTGATCGTGCCTTCCAACAGACTCGTAAACCCAAGGATCCAATCAATATCCTAGAAACCAAATCCCATACCCAAATAGCCACATAAACATGTTATCGACAGCACATAACATTACATCTAAGTCTCTAACAAGCGAGACAAACCCATTGTGATCCTAATCACTTCCCACGCACTAAAGTATTCAAACCCGACGCTCGATACCAAGTTGTAACGCCCCCAAAATAATAATGTAAAACCCATCCATTCATACATACATTGCTACAAGGATAAACATCTTTACATGTTAATCAAGTAATTAAACGCCCCATGGGCTTACATCTTTCCAAGCTAACACTTGGTTACAAATGTAAGAGTACTAACTCAAATACATGAAAAGCCCTTGGCTTGAAATTACATGTAATTAAAACAAAATACAATAAAACCACAATCATCTCTGCCTCTAGCCTCTCAAGCGATATCCTTGGAGGTGGCATGCTCTCAGACAAAATGGTGTCCCATATAGGGTGAGCCACAGCCCAGTAGAAATACACTAAACCAACTATGAACAATGCCTAAAACATTAGCAATCAACAGATGGCCTACACTTATACATTCTGAGACAACACTTACATTCTTTTACCATTTCAAGACAACCCAGCTTAAGTACCAATTCACTTTCCATTTCTTCTTCAACAAGAGTTTGAAAACCTGGCTCAGTATCCTGGCCAAAACCTTTTCGCATTATATCACTAACACATAAACCACTTTCATTCTTTACTTATGACACACATGTTGGTGTTGTATCAACTTAACATAGAAACATTTTCTATACTTCACAATTGATAACGATATACATTTTAGTGCTATATCAAATCAATCCATACACTTCAGATTTCCCAAAGCATTAATGATATACATGTTAGTGCTATATCATACCAACAAACAACCCTACTACCCATCTCCATGGAAAAGCATATGAGCTATTTCCAATATTGCTCCATGGACAAGCATATAAGCTACATCCAATATTTTCCATGGACAAGCATATGAGCTACATCCAATATTTTCCATGGACAAGCATATGAGCTATATCCAATATTTTTCAATGGCCTAGAGGTACATCCCCATCTTCCCTAGCCATCGATTAACCGGTTTAGAGGTACATCCCCATCTTCCCTAAACCGTGGAGTACATCCCTATCTCCTCCCATACACAAACACAAACAATGCATATAAACACATAACCACATACGCATTCAATCAATACATAAAGTTAATGTATTCGATCACTGTCATACTCTATGACATTTCCACTCGATTAGGTTTAGTTTGCCTAATCAAGATGCATTGTCTACAACAATCAACACTACCTCCACCGTAGCCAAAGCGCTTATTTCTAAACAGAAATAAATGCACAAATGGATAATATAACCATATTTCAATCAGTGAGTAATACACGATTCAACTACACCCTTTAACCCCGTACATTCTCAATTTCCACATATTCAATCCAATTCTCATTCTCTTTAATTAATTATATACATTAATTAATTAAACCAATTAGGGCAAATTACCATAATTCACAAAAAAACCCTAAGGCTCTATTTTCATTTACAATCCCTCATTTACTTCCTTTCCTTTTCCAAACATGCATACAGGCTCATTTCTAAACCAAACCCCAACTTTTGTAAGATTGCACAAAAGGCCCCAAAGTTCCACAAAAATTACGCAACAACCCCCAACATATCCAAGTGCTAAAATTTAAAGACAAAGACCATAAGGAGGAGTAGGATATCCCTACCTCAAATTCGAGCCCAAACGGAGATGAAGACCAAAACCCAAAGTGCTCCAAATCCCAACTTTTTCAGATTAAAACGAAGATCTCACCACCTCTATCTTATTAACAAAGGACTTAGGTTAGATCCACACTAAAGAGAGATGAAATCCTAGAGAGAATATATATTTAGAGAGAGAGGAGTCACCGCTAAGGTTCCAAAATGAAAGAAGAAGAAAAGTGAAGTTCTCCTTGCCGCCCATCGATATACACCAGCTCGCTGAAGGAAGACCCGTCGCCGAGCGACTGCATACGTAAAACACCCAACACCGCCTCAAGCTCCTCGCCGAGCTAAGAAATCTCGCCGAGCTAACCACCGACCCAGAAGCTCGCTCGAGCGAAGAAAAGCTCGGTCGAGCCAGCAATGCAAGCCTTCAGGTTGCAACTGCAACTAGGCCCAAGCTCGAGCCACGGGCCGCTCGCCCGAGCGAAAAAACAAAGCTCGTGTTCGACTTAGACGCAGCTGCCGCTCGAGCGACGCCACCCTGGCTCGACCCACCAGACACAAGAAACCACGCTCGCTCGAGCGACCAACTCCTCGCTCGAGCGAAGGAGCAAAATTCTGGGCACCAACACTTAGCTCCAAACACAACCAAGCCAAAACGAACCCGCCCAACACGTCCTATAACCCAAATACAAAGTCTAAAAGGACGCAACCAAGGTTCAAACAACCTCTAACACCCACGGACATAAGTCCGAATCACTGTACACCAAGGGGTAAACCCGGGATCGCTATATTTTATGTTATTGTTTCAACCTACTTTCTAAATTTTAATACCTAAATAAAAATATAAATGCCCCTTATAGATATGAAGGACATGGAGTCTGATTACACGCCTAATCCGACTTATCAAATTTCAACCAAACAATATCGACACTTTCAAATATAAGCATTAAACATTAACGGAAAATAAGAAAATGGTTCAAAAAGTGAAACAAATATAAAATCTACAAGCCAAAAAAAATAAAAATAAAAATAAACATAAACATAAACATAAACAAGAGAAAAATTACCGCGTGCAAAGCACGTGCACTTCGACTAGTATATATAAAAAAAGATTAATACTTTCAATTGAATATTAACAATAAGAATTTAATATATAAAAGCATAAATAAGGACTAAAAAACTAGTGAACCCAGAATAAGTGGAGGCATTCAAATGTTCAAACAAAAAACGAGAAAAAAAGAAAAGAAAAGGGATTTATTTATCTTTTTACTTAGCACGACCACAAGAAGCACAAAGAAGACAATCATCGACCAAACTCTAGGATTGAAATTATAGCATCGTACAAAGAGGTGTTTGATAATTTCAGACCCCAATGCTCTCACAGCTGGTTTCACAATGTAATTAATGAAAACTTCCTTCGCAGAATTGGCTTGAGCTTCCAAGTTGAAGGGGGAGAATACTCTGGCCTATATATAGACGAATTACTAGAAGTTGTTGAAGGGGGAGAATACACTGTCCTATATGTAGACGAATTACTACTTTATTACTACTTTCCCATTTGATTTATTTTTTTCCAGTGTTATTCCAATGTTATAACTTTCCCATTTGATTATGTTTTTCTAGTGGCCACTATATAGACGAATTAGTAGAAGTAGTTTAAGGAAAATACACTGGCCTATATATAGACGAATTACTACTTTCCCATTTCATTTTTTTTTTCCAATTGATTTTGTTTTTCCAGTGTTACAACTTTCAAAGTGTTACTACTTTCCTGTGTACTACTGTCCTACTTTCCCATTTGATTCTGTTTTTCCAGTGTTACTACTTTTCTACTTTCCTATTTGATTTTGTTTTTCTAGCTGATTTTGTTATTCCAGTGTTGCTACTTTCCGACTTTCCATTTGATTTTGTTTTTCCTGTGTCACTACTTTCCAAGTGTAACTTACCCGTAAGGTGTTAATACTTTCCTGTTTACTACTTGCCCATTTGATTTTGTTTTTCCAGTGTTACAAGTTTTCTATTTGATTACGTTTTTCTAGTCGTTTACTACTTTCCCTTTTAATTTTTCTTTCCAATTGATTTTGTTTTTGCAGTGTTACTACTTTCCCATGTACTACTTTCTTACTTTTCAATTTGATTTTGTTTTTCTAGTCGATTTTGTTTGTCCAGTGTTACTACTTTCCCGTTTATAACTTCCCTACTTTCCATTTGATTTTGTTTTTCCAGTGTCACTACTTTCATAGTGTTACCAATTTCCCATTTGATTTTATTTTTCCAGTGTTACTGCTTTTCCATTTCATTTTATTTTTCTAGCCGTTTATTACTTTCCATTTGATTTTGATTTTGTTTTTCCATTGTTACTACTTTCCCGTTTACTACTCCATTAACAAGAATTGGAAAATACAAACACAACAAATTTTTGAAATTCCTCAATGAGGATCAAACTAGAGAAGGAATGAATTTCGTAAAATATTTTTATCTTTCAATTTCCTTTACTTGATTTATTCTAAAAGTAAAATAAAAATATTACACTATTAGTCGACTGTGTTACTTCTTCACCTTAAAGAATAATAATATTACAATGTTAGTTGGGTGCTTTATTTGTACATCTTTTAATTACAAAATGGTTTCTACAGACATACACATAATTGAAGTGAATCAACCTGGTGAATTATATAATTAATAGTAATAAGTCCAACCATATGATATGGACTGCAATTATCTTATGTTATTGTTTCAACCTACTTTCTAAATTTTAATACCTAAATAAAAATATAAATGCCCCTTATAGATATGAAGGGCTTGGAGTCCGATTACACGCCTAATCCGACTTATCAAATTTCAACCAAACAATATCGACACTTTCAAATATAAGCATTAAACATTAATGGAAAATAATAAAATGGTTCAAAAAGTAAAACAAATATAAAATCTACAAGCCAAAATAAATAAAAATAAAAATAAACATAAACATAAACATAAACATAAACATGAGAAAAATTACCACATGCAAAGCACGTGCACTTCGACTAGTATATATAAAAGAAGATTAATACTTTCAATTGAATATTAACAAAAAGAATTTAATATATACAAGCATAAATAAGGACTAAAAAGACTAGTGAACCCAGAATAAGTGGAGGCATTCAAATTTTCAAACAAAAAAAAAAAAGAAAAAAAAAAAGAAAAGGGATTTATTTATCTCCTTACTTAGCACGTCCACAAGAAGCACAAAGAAGACAATCATAGACCAAACTCTAGGATTGAAATTCTGGCATCGTACAAAGAGGTGTTTGATAATTTCAGACCCCAATGCTCTCACAGCTGGTTTGTCACGACCCCAAACCCGCCCCTAGTAGGTTGGTGCCGTGATGGCCGGTAATCCGTGATTACCGAAGGCCAGCTTACAAAGATCACACACAATCAGAGTATAATATATGGGGGCTTACAAATGCGGAAGCAATAACTTAAAGTACAAGTGGTCCATAAGAGCTGTGCGTAGATCAAATGAGAAGACATATACAATATGATCTTACAACCAGTCCATAAATAACAAAATACAAATCCCATCTTGATCAAAAGGCTTCTAAGCCGACATATACAAAATACAGGAAATACAAGCCAAGAAGCATGATTTTCAAGATTGGCCGAAGTAAATACAAAAGCCGACATAAACACAAAATGCCGGTGTAAAAACAGCATCGCCGACAAGAATGCAAAACAAGCCGACGTAAATCAAGAATCCAAAACAAGCTTGCAAACACATCTAGGCGTCGCCGCCGTCCTGCTCATCACCTACATATATATAGAGAGGGTGAGTATGGAAACTCAGTGAATGGTACTAGTAATAAAGGTTTTGCATGAATATAGCCGAAGTCTTTACGAAACAAAGCATGCCAAAACCATACAAATATTTGCCGAGATCCTTTCAAAGCAAAACACAGCAAACTTTACCAAGTCAAGGGATGAACCGTATTCATCTATCAAGTCTTACAAGTTTCAAGGGATGTTCACTGACATCGGCATAACATAGCCAAAAGCTTTCCAAACAAACAGTCCGTATAGTAATCCATTGGTGACAAAACAAAGGACTGTACGATCCGTAATCGATTTAGACAAAATGGTGCTGCGAAAGTTTAGTGTCCTTCAGCACGAGAGACTTGTGTTACTTAGGCCCGTAGCCCTTTTTAACACAATGGCTTTTCCAAGAAAGGACCGTATCCTTTTAATGCAAGAGACTGGTGTCACTTAGGCATGACCCTTTGACAAATGGTCTCAAAGTTTAGAGTCCTCCAGCCAAGGGACTTGTGTTCCAAGAAAGGACCGTATCCTTTTATACTTAGTGCTGCGAAAGTTTAGAGTCCTCCAGCCAAGGGACTTGTCAAGATAGCATCAAAACAAAGCTTATACTTGGTACATCGAAATAGGCTGATCATTCATGCTTAACAAATACTTTCATCAAAACAGAGCAAGACAAGATTTATCAAAACAGTAGAACATAGCTTTATTAAAAGCACCACTCACCTAGATCTTCTCAGGTGTCGGCTCAAAGCAAAGATCAAAGTCCTGACAAATCACATGGTAAATCACATTCTTAAAACAAGCTTTACATGCATGCAAATGACCTCGGTATTCTCACCAAATCCAAGTCAATAACAAAGCAAAACATGCTGGGAGTTAAACACTGTTTTCCACCTCATGGAAACACACTGGGTACCATCCAGGTCTTGCCGAGGTGTGGTCCCGATGGCCACATCCAAAGGCAGAGTCGGGAAAACCTGGGTTTCCCTTTGAAGAACATGACGAACATGATCATGAAGGAGATGAATGCAAAGACCTTAACCTGTTACAAAATCTAAGATTTCATGCCATGAGTTCGAAACATGGACCTGGGTACCCATGCAAGAAGATCATACAAGAATAAACACAAAACATGATTCTTGTTCCAAACCTTCGGATCAAAACGAGACTTTCTTCAAAAACACATGAACATTATTTCCTTCTACGAAACCAACTCCAAATCAATGCATGACATGCAAAACAAATGCGATCATGCAATGCAGCTAGATGATCGATAAGAACAATCAGAGTAGAACAAGAATCTAACCTCAAAACTCAAATCCAACGGTTCGATCCTCCAAGATCAAGCTCGGAACTCTACTTCTCACTCTAAGAACTCTTTCTCCTTCCTCCAGAGCTTCTCTCTCTAAAAACAAAGATTTGAGACAAAAATGATTGTTTCTAAGTCTGTCGGCTGACTTAACCTTCAGCTCGGACACGTGGCATTACCGGGTTGGTTCAACTCAAAAAGGTGACTGATTGATTAGACAAATCTATGACAAAGCGTATTCAACAAGCTTGATGGCAAGACACATCGGCAAGTAATGACGTCGGCTAAAGACAAAGCTTCGGCAACAGGTCAACAAAGACATCGGCGAGGGAGGACGACACTTGACTAAGCTGTGCCACACCTTGGCCTGGGTGTGCCACATCTTGGTCTTGGCCATACCTGCCCAAGGACAAGGATCACTAGTACAAAACATCTCGGCCTTGGCTCTAAACACTTCGGCCCAAGGAGTGACATCTCGGCAAACATTCTGGGGTGAAGGTGGAGGTCAACCGGGGTTCCAAAACGGTTCTAAGTGCAAAGGTTCAAAGGCGAACTAAGCTCATGATGACCTCGGCCACACACCAAGCAAGAAACAAAATCATGCAAGCAACGCTTAAGCAAAACGAGACAAGTCTTAACAAAACAAGACAAGGCAAAACTTTGCAAAACAGCATAACAGAACAAGATCATACATGAATGTATGCAAGTATGACTAAATCAAAGTGAGGGTTGTTACATGGTTTCACAATGTAATTAATGAAAACTTCCTTCGCAGAATCGGCTTGAGCTTCCAAGTTGAAGGGGGAGAATACTCTGGCCTATATATAGACGAATTACTAGAAGTTGTTGAAGGGGGAGAATATACTGTCCTATATATAGACGAATTACTACTTTATTACTACTTTCCCATTTGATTTATTTTTTTCCAGTGTTATTCCAATGTTACAACTTTCCCATTTGATTATGTTTTTCTAGTGGCCACTATATAGACGAATTAGTAGAAGTTGTTGAAGGAAAATACACTGGCCTATATATAGACGAATTACTACTTTTCCATTTGATGTTGTTTTTCCAAGGTTACTACTTTCCCATTTCATTTTTTTTTTCCATTTGATTTTGTTTTTCCAGTGTTACTACTTTCAAAGTGTTATTGCTTTCCTGTTTCCTACTTTCCCATTTGGTTTTGTTTTTCCAGTGTTACTACTTTCCTACTTTCCTATTTGATTTTGTTTTTCCAGCTGATTTTGTTATTCCAGTGTTGCTACTTTCCGACTTTCCATTTGATTTTGTTTTTCCTGGGTCGCAGCTTTTAAAGTGTAACTTTCCCGTAAGGTGTTACTACTTTCCTGTTTACTACTTGTCCATTTGATTTTGTTTTTCCAGTGTTACTACTTTTCCATTTGATTACGTTTTTCTAGTCGTCTACTACTTTCCCTTTTAATTTTTTTTTTTTCCAATTGATTTTGTTTTTGCAGTGTTACTACTTTCAAAGTGTTACTACTTTCCCGTTTATTACTTTCCTACATTTCCATTTGATTTTGTTTTTCTAGTTGATTTTGTTTGTCCAGTGTTACTAGTTTCCTGTTTATTACTTTCCTACTTTCCATTTGATTTTGTTTTTCCAGTGTCACTACTTTCATAGTGTTACTACTTTCCTGTTTACTACTTTCCCATTTGATTTTGTTTTTCTAGTGTTACTACTTTTCCATTTTATTTTATTTTTCTAGCCGTTTATTACTTTCCATTTGATTTTGATTTTGTTTTTGTTTTTCCATTGTTGCTACTTTCCTGTTTACTACTCCATTAACAAGAAATGGAAAATACAAACACAACAAATTGTTGAAATTCCTCAATGAGGATCAAACTAGAGAAGGAATGAATTTTGTAAAATATTTTTATTTTTCAATTTCCTTTACTTGATTTATTCCAAGATTAAAATAAAAATATTACACTATTAGTCGATTGTTTTACTTCTTCACCTTAAAGAATAATAATATTACAATGTTAGTTGGGTGCTTTATTTGTACATCTTTTAATTACAAAATGGTTTCTAGAGACATACACATTACTGAAGTGAATCAACCTGGTGAATTATATAATTAATAGCAATAAGTCCAACCATATGATATGGACTACAATTATCTTATGTTATTGTTTCAACCTACTTTCTAAATTTTAATACCTAAATAAAAATATAAATGCCCCTTATAGATATGAAGGGCATGGAGTCCGATTACACGCCTAATCCGACTTATCAAATTTCAACCAAACAATATCGACACTTTCAAATATAAGCATTAAACATTAATGGAAAATAATAAAATGGTTCAAAAAGTAAAACAAATATAAAATCTACAAGCCAAAAAAAATAAAAATAAACATAAACATAAACATAAACAAGAGAAAAATTACCACATGCAAAGCACGTGCACTTCGACTAGTATATATAAAAGAAGATTAATACTTTCAATTGAATATTAACAATAAGAATTTAATATATACAAGCATAAATAAGGACTAAAAAAACTAGTGAACCCAGAATAGGTGGAGGCATTCAAATTTTCAAACAAAAAAAGAGAAAAAAAAATGAAAAGGGATTTATTTATCTTCTTACTTAGCACCACCACAAGAATCACAAAGAAGACAATCATAGACTATAGTAATTCCAGTTTTCCCTTTTTGTATTTGTTGTACTTTGGACTTTGGGTCCATGGAGTTGGTGGTTGTATACCTTGTTAGCATCCTTTAATTTCGTATGTATGAGTTTTATGATGTGTTGAGCGTGTTTCGAACCGGTGGGTTGAGTTTTGGTCTCAAATGTAGTTGCCCAGGTTTTTGGTGTTATGCTCGAGCGGGTCATTCCACGCTCGACCGGAGTTTGCTTTTTGGTGGTCCGCTTGAGCGGGTCTTATTGCGCTCGAGCAGAGTTTACACACTCCCAATATTTCGTGCCTCTGCAAAACTTCTGCAGGTGTGTTTTTCACGCTCGAGCGGGTTTTCTTACGCTCGAGCGGGTTGCGCTCGAGCGGACCTTTTGGTGCTCGAGCGGGTAGTGCTTGGTCTGTGAAAGTTCTGGGAGGGGGAAATCTACGCTCGAGCAGACTGGTTTTCGTGCTCGAGCGGATGTGCTTTATCTTTGCGCTCGAGCGGGCCTTCTTGCGCTCGAGCGGACCATGTTTTTTGTTCTTGATGCTCGAGCATTGTGTTTTCCGCTCGAGCGGACCTATCTTATATTAGAAGGCAGTTAGGCATTTTTGAATCACTTTTTGCATTCTCTCTCTCTCTCTCTCTCTCTCTCTCTCTCTCTCTTACTTTCTAAAAAGATATTTTGAGAGCCTCTCTCTCTAGAAACTCCCTTCTCTCTAGGGTTTGATCTAGTTAGGGTGCTTCCCTTTCCTTCGGCCTTTGTAAAAGTTGTGTTGATCGTCGAGTGCTTCGTTTTGATCCAAAAAGTTTGGACTTTGGAGCACTTTCGTTTTGGTCTACTTCTCCATTCGAGCTCTAACTTCGAGGTAGGGATATCCTACTCCATCTTATGAGCTTTGTCTTTAAATTTTGGCATTTCGATATGTTGGGGTTTGTTGGGTAATTTCGAGAAAGTTGGGGTCATGGTGTAATTTTCAAAAGAGGGCTTTTCAAAGTTTAAAACCTTTATGTTGTAATACGTTGGAAAATGGACTAGGTGTGGGATTATTGAGAAAAAATGGAACCTTAGGGTTGGTATTGTAATTATGGGACAAAGCCCTAATTGTTCATAAATTAATTTGTATAATTAATTTTGGGAAATGAGAAATTGAATAGGAAATATTCAAATTGGAAAGGTTTGGGATTAAAGGGTGTAGTTGGATTAATTTATCGCTCACCTAGACAAATGTTGATATTTTATCCATTTGGTGCATTCATTTCCTGTTTAGAAATAATTGCTTTGCGCTATCGGTGGAAGATAGTCTTGATTGTTGTAGACAATGCATGATGATTAGGCAAACTAAAACTAATCAATGGATTGTGTCATCGAATATGACGGTTGAAAAATACATTAACTTTATGTATTGATTGTTTATGTATATGATCTGTGTTTATATACATTGTGTTGTGTGGGAGGAGATAGGGGATGTACTCCACGGTTTAGGGGAAGATAGGAGATGGACCTCTAAACCGAAAATTTGTGTGATATTGATACAGCACTACAATGTGTATCATGGTGAAGTATGGAACTGTGTGTTTGATACGATATAGCAGTAAAATGTATATCATTATCAATTGTGAAGTATAGAAGTGTTTCTATGTGATAATGATACATCACCAAAATGTGTATCACTTGTAAAGTAAGGAAGTGGTTTATGTGTAAATGATACAACACCAAAATGTGTATCCGTCAAGAATTTCGAAAGTGTTTTCAGTAATGGGTTATGATCTCATTAAATTATTTGACCAGGTTCTGAGCCTTGTTTTCAAACTCAAAGTTGAATAAGAAATGGAAAGTGAAATGTAACATGGTTATGATTGTCATGAAACGGTAATATGGCATGAGTTGGAAAATAAGTATGGACCACCTGTTGAATGCTATTATTTTAGTCATTGTTTATAGTTGGTTTAGTATATTTCTACTGGGCTGTGGCTCACCCTATATGGGACATCATTTTCAGGTATAGGTAGCATGCCACCTCCAAGGACGTAGCTTGGAAGACTTGGGAGGCTTGGAACTGTTGGACTGTTTTGTGTTTTTGATTGTATTACATGTATATCAATCCAAGGGCTTTCTTTTTATAGAGTTAGCACTCTCTTTTTGTAATCAAGTGTTGACTTGAAAAGTTGTAAGCCCTTAGGGCATTTACTTTTGATGTCAACATGTAATACATTTTGTAAAGATTACTCTGATGGAATACAATCATGCTTTATTTTCTTATGTCTGAGCATGTTATTGTTGGTTGATTTAAGGGTTTATTTCGAGGGCATTACAACTTGGTATCAGAGCGTACCGGGTTCGAATACTTTGGGTACGTGGGAAGTGATTAGTATCACAATGGGTTTGTCTCGCTTGTTAGAGACTTGTGTGTACTATTATGTGCTTTTGTGATAACATGTTTATGTGACTATGTGGGTATGAGATTTAGTTTCTAGGATGTTGATTGAATCCTTGGGTTTCTGGGAGTCCTATTAGAAAAGCACTTGATCAATGCGGTTTCTAACTGCAATTCTAGCAACGCCTTGGGACTATCATTATCCATAAATGAAATTCGTAAGCGCTTATGTGATTATGTGCTTACATGGAGTGAATTACTGTTGTCCATGCATTAGGACGCGAGTGTTATAGCTTCGGCACATTTGTGAATGTGCTAATGTTCTTCGTTACCTTTATTAGGATGTCAGGACGAGGACGTAGTGGTTGGCGAGGTTGGCCTAGGAGGCAGGAGATGCCTATACCAGATGACATTTCGGAGTAGCAGGAGGGTGTTAGCCAGGCCAATGTGGCCAAGCCAGCAGGTCAGCAGGCCATGGGCGCCCTAGCCCGCGAGATGGCAGGAGCATTGAGAGCATCTATGGACATTCTCAGAGCTGAGAATCCAGTTCAAGCTCAAGTGCAGGCCTCGGTTGTTGATGCAGGGCCTTCCTTCTTGAAGAGGGAGTTCTTTTGGTCTAATCCGGACGAGTTTATTGGGAATCCGAAGGAGCCACTTAAGGCTGACGAGTGGTTGGAACAGATGAGTAAGACGTTTGAGATGCTTGGCATTGAGGACGGAGCATTGAAAGTGACCTTGGCATTTTTCCAGCTTAAGGGGGATGCGGGTCAGTGGGGGAAGTTCACGAAGGGTCGTATTGGTGGCATGTGGGAGGCCTTTTTAGATGTTTTCTAGGATAAGTACTTATCTTCAGCAGTTAGGGAGAAGCTGTGAGTCCAGTTCTGCCAGCTTTTGCAGTTGAGTTCTTCAGTGGCCGAGTTTGAGGCTACTTTTACTAGCTTGTCCAGGTTTGCACCTGAGCTTGTGGCGTCCGAGGAACGCCGGTGTATTGAGTTTGAGAGGAGATTGAGGCGTGGACTCAAGATGAGAGTTGACGGGTCTATGATTTGAGATTATCGGTGTCTGGTTGATGCTGTAGCCCATATGGAGATCATGATGCAGGAGGATGAAGGAGAACAGAGAGGCTCCAAGAGGAGCAAGGATGGTCAGGGTGACGGCAGGAGACAGAGGGGTGCTAACCCTCGGCAGTCTCAGGGTGGTGTTGCTAGATCGACCTTTCCAGTGCCGAGTGCAGGCTCGGTGAGAGGCAATCAGAGAGATTTCACCTGTTACAAGTGTGGTCAGCTGGGCCACAAGGCTTCGGTTTGCCCACAGAGGAGAGGAGGTCAGAGAGCTGCTTCATCTTTAGCTAGACCACAGAGCCAGAGTCAGGGCAGGGGCCAGTCCTTGTCTTGTTATCAGTGTGGTCTACCTGGGCACCTGAAGAGGTTTTGCCCACAGTTGTGTGCCACTTCGGGCGCGTCTGGTTCTATGCAAACGCAGGGTTTCCAACTGGCTTAGCCTCTGCGAGGGCCTCGAGGCCAATTAAGAACCGTTATCGATATCGTATGCTCCGAGGGGTGAGTAGGTGGATCAGGGGCCTACTCGGCGCGTGTATGCTGCTACCGTGCAGGATCTTGTACCTGCTCCATCAGTTGTGAGAGGTACCTCTTGTTTTGCAACTCGGTTGCTAGTGTATTGATTGATATGGGTGCATCTCATTCTTTTGTATCTGCTGCATTTGCATCTGTTTTGGGATTGGAGTTGGCACAGTTAGCATCTCCTATTTGTGTAGTGTCACCTATCGGGGGTGAGTTGATTTTGAAACAAGGATGTAGGCGTTGTGATATAGAGGTCACCGATTGCCGGCTTCCATTTCCTTTTGTAGTGATGCCCATGTCGGGATTTGATGTTATTTTGGGTATGGACTGGCTATCGTCATACCGGGCTGTTATTGATTGCTACCGCCAGAGGGTCACAGTTTGTACCTTGAGCGGGGAGTGTTTCCATTTCTTGGGGGATCGGGTTGGTAGTGTGTTACCACCGGTGTATGATCCGCGAGGGCGGAGTGAGCTTAGTGGTCTTGTGACAATTGTGTTCAGGTCCGCTCGAGCGGGGATATAACCGCTTGAGCGTGGAATTGGTACTCTCAGCATCTTAGTCAGTTGCAGGCGCGTCCGCTCGAGCGTGTATATGTCCGCTCAAGCGTGAAATGTTAGCCCCCAGTAATTTCACTGTAGCATTGTAAAACTTCCGAGACCCCTCTTTCTTCGCTCGAGCGTGGAATTAGCCGCTCGAGTGGGATCTTCAGATTGTGTCTTACGCTCGAGCGTGGTAAGTCACGCTCAAGCGGGGGATGCAATGACAGCTTTTAAAATGCAGCAGCTTTAGATCATTTTGACACTTTCCCTTTTCTACTTTTGTCTTTCCTTTCTCCTTTCTCTTGGAAACCCTAGATCTTCATGTTCAATGGCTTCTATACCTTCAAGATCTGCTCAAATTAGTTAGCAAGGGATGAGGAGTACTTGGAGGATAGCGCTATCTACCGATTAGATCCAGGATTTGCGATAGGTTTGTGAAGGAGTTCGAAATCGGGGTTTGATAGTCAAGGTAGGGACATTTTATCCTTGTATCTTCTCTTTCTTGAAGAAATTTCTTAGTATAATGTGTGAGTGATACTTTAATTAGAGTTTTGTTATGTGAAACCCCATTTTATGTATTTCCTTGGCCACTCATTACCTTGTTTGAATCTTTCTAGATCTCTTTCTAGTATTAGTCGGGATGTAGATAAAGAACAAGATTTGTGAATAGTAGAGGAAAACCTCCTAAATCCTTTTTTTAAAAACAAAATCCCAATGTATCTATTTGATCAGAAATTGGTTAGATTAATATAGCATTAAGTTAATTCATGGTTCTGATGAGAAATTAATATCTGAATATTATTGTATTTTAATCAATGAAAGATGAAATGTTATTGGTCTATGAGCTTAAGTGGTGTTGATATGCATTGATACTTGATGTCTATTGTGGAATTAAAGTGCGAATTGACTTTTGTGCATGCTCAAGTCGGTGTGAGTGGATTGAAAGAGTATAAAATAGGATGTAGTGTCATACCCGCGCGGGGAGCTCTAAAAGGTGTCCAATTGCCCTGTCTAGGCTTACTGCTGGACAAATGTGGAAAAAACATGTTTTTGGGTATCCACACAGTCCTGCCGTATAGTAGCCGGCAAAAGTGGAAAAACGGATGATTTTCTTGGGTGCCCACTTCCCGCCGTATAGTAGCCGGCGAATGTGGGAATTGTGCATAAAATGGAATGGTTGCTTTATATTGGGTTTATATGATGAAATGAATGGGAATTGACTTCTTTTGAATTGTGAATTTTTCATATGTAAGGTTGAAATTGAACATAATGGACCTTGTAATCTTTTGACTCTTGCCTAATTATAATACCTGTCTAGCTTATGTTACATGATTATCTCACCTTAATGCTATAATTTGTTCAAGGAATTAGATACCCGGATAAAATATTCCTACTGGGCATCTCGCTCAACCCTAATCTGTTTTTCAGGGATCGGGGACGCTCAACCTCGATGAGGCACCGGTCCAAAGGCGAGGCCTAGCTCCTTTTGAGGCATCACTAGCAATTCTTGGCATCTTTTTTAGCTTTGTGTATTTGAAGGATTTTGTAATGAAGCTTTTGTGTGTACTTTTGTAATAGGTACAATTTGTATGTCGTGAAGGCTTGTATTTTGTTAAGTCATCTTGGTCAATGAACTAGGAACTGGCCTTGAGCCTCGTGGGAATGTAATGTATGTATGGAAACCTCCTAAGCCTCACTTCAATGGGAAAGATGACTCACTTAGGATTTCTGTGACTATGTTGCCAATGCATTATTAGGGTTAAATTTCAGGGCGTTACAAGTTGGTATCAGAGCCTAGGTTAGAATGCGTTGGGCTCGTGGGAAGTGAGATTAGTCGCAATGAGGCCCTTAGACTTTTGAACTGACTCTTTGTGTTTGGTGCTTTTAAGTGATTATGTGGAAAGTGGGTTGGGATCCCCAGATGTGGCTTTGTCCGTGCATTCTTTGAAATCCTCATGGAAAGACACTTGATCACTGCCTTTTCCACTTGGAGGTCCATGATTGCCACGGAATTAGCTAACCTCTAGGGAAGACAACTCAAATGTGTTTTGTGTATGATTGATTCCTTGTTTGATTGGGATGTATTTAGAAGGAGTGAGTATGGACATTTAAGTGTTGATATATTGCTATTGAATTTACCCCTGGTTTCTTTTATTTTCTTATAGATGTCTGGGCGAGCTAGAGCACGGGGTAGGCCCCGACGGGGTGATCGAAACATCCCAGCTCAACCTGAAATCCCTCCACAAGAGGAAGGTGTGGGCCAAAACAATGTACTAGCTCCCCCGGCCCAAGGAACTATGCGAGTGTTAGCTCGGGAAATGGTGGAGGCATTGCGTGAGTCAATGGAACTGTTGAGAGTTGAACAAGCGGCCAGGACCATTGAGGGCGAATCAAGGGTTTCCTTCTTGAAAAAGGAGTTCTTTTGTTCCAACCCTGCTGAGTTTGATGGTGAACCAGACCCGATGAAAGCTGACGAGTGGATGGAGCAAATGGTCAAGTCCTTCGAAATCTTAGACATTAGGGAGAATGAGTTGCGAGTGGCATTAGCAGCGTACCAATTGGAAGGGGAGGCCGGACAATGGTGGAAGTCTGTTAAGCATAGGGTCGGTTCTACGTGGGAAGCGTTCGCGCAAGCTTTTCAGGACAAATTTCTCCCTCCCACTGCCAAGGAACGACTGAGAAAACAGTTTGAGCAACTTTTGCAGCTCGATACGCCCGTGGCAGAGTATGAAGCCAAATTCACTAGCTTATCTCGTTTTGCACCTGAATTGGTATCAACAGAAGAAAGGAAGTGTCTTGAATTTGAGAAGCGGCTGAGACCGAAAATCTTGATGAAAGTGGTTGGCAATATGATTCGTGACTATGATCGTTTAGTCAAAGCTGCAGCTCATGTAGAAATCACAGTAGAGACTGAAGAAGCAAGGCAAAGATCAAAGAGAACGGGACTGTTGGATACCAGAAGTGACGCGGGTTCTTCCAAGAAGCCTAGAGGTTCTTCATCATCCTGGCAATCACTCCCGCCACCAACTGAGTCCACAAGCCTTGTGTCGAGCGGGAGTTCAGAAAACATGCCTCGGGTTACTGGTGCATGTTATAGATGTGGCCAGATGGGTCACAAAGTTGCAGAGTGTGGACAGGTGGGTGGGGTAAGACCCCAGTCAATGCGTTTTCAGGGTCAACCTCAAGGTAGAAATCAACAACAGTCTTGTTATCAGTGTGGCCAACCCAGACATTTAAAAAGGTTCTGCCCATAGAAAGCAGGGGGTTTGGAGATAACAGGGTCGAGACAGTCAGGGAGCTCACAGATGAGTCAAGGGCAGAGACAATCATATCAACCGGCGCAATCAGGACAGGCATCCAGAACAATTCAGGGAGCCTCGTCTACCCAGTCTGCGCAGCAAACATACGTCCAAAAAGGTGATACAGGGGAGCAGAAGTCGCAGGGAAGAGTGTATGCAGTTACTACTCCTGAGCAAGCTACAGGATCATTAGTGGTGCGAGGTACATTTCTCATCTTTAATACATGGGCAAAGGTGTTAGTAGATACTGGGGCTTCGCATTCTTTTATCGCCACATCATTTGCATCATTGTTGAACTTAGCAAGTCGACAACTACAAGTCCCACTTATAGTGGAATCACCGGTAGGGAGGAAGGTTAATCTAACTCGAGAATGTCAAGGGTGTGTAATTGAAGTAGAAGGTCGACAACTTCCTTTTTAACTTTATAATGCTAGAAATGGTAAGTTTTGACGTGATTCTCGGCATGGATTGGTTGGTCGCGTATCGGGCGACAATAGATTGTCATCGGGGAAGGGTCACAGTGTGTACTGTAAGTGGTGATTGTTTTACATTATTGGGGGATAGGTGCGATAGGTTTTTACCCTTGTCACACAACCCTGGTGGTCAAGATCAAGTTAGTTTCCTTTTAGCAAGTTTGTGGAAGGATGGAAGCAATGTGAATCAGGATGAGTTCCCAAGAGTAGTGAGTGAATATCCCGACGTCTTTCCTGATGATCTCATAGAGTTACCACCTCCCAGGGAGGTAGAGTTTACAATAGACCTGTTTCTGGGTACAGCACCGATCTCATTGTCACCGTATAGGTTTGCTCCGGCTGAATTAGTGGTTCTGAAAGAACAGTTGCAGGAGTTGCTTCAAAAGGGTTTTATACGTCCCAGTACGTCACTGTGGAGAGCTTCAGCATTGTTTGCCAAGAAGAAAGATGGATCCTTAAGGTTGTGTGTAGATTATCGAAAGTTAAATCAAGTTACGGTAAAGAACAAATACCCCTTCCCTAGAATAGATGACTCCTTTGATCAACTTAAGGGTTCTTGCTGTTTCTCCAAAATAGATTTGAGGTCGGGTTACCACCAAATTCGAGTTAGGAATGAAGACATTCCCAAGACTGCCTTTCGTACTCGGTATGGTCATTATGAGTTCTTGGTTATGCCATTTGGGCTGACTAACGCCCCAGCCACATTTATGGACTTAATGAATCATATCTTTAGAGAATTTCTTGATACATTTGTAGTGGTCTTCGTGGATGATATACTTATTTATTCACCCTCAGAAGAAGAGCATGAAGGACACCTTCGCACGACCTTACAGCTTCTTAGAGAGCACCGACTCTATGCTAAATATGAAAAATGTGAATTTTGGCTTACGGAGGTGAAATTTTTGGGTCACGTAGTTTCGGGAGATGGGGTTATGGTAGATTCCTCAAAAGTAGAAGTTTTGTTAAATTGGAAGCAGCCTAAGGATGTTTCAGAAATTCGAAGCTTTTTGGGTTTGGCCGGTTATTATCGCCGTTTTGTGAAGAACTGCTCTTCCTTAGGATCGCCGTTAACTCGATTAACCCGTAAGGGAGTAAAGTTTGTTTGGAGTAAGGAATGTGAAAACTCTTTTCAAGAATTGAAGTTTAGATTAACTACTGCACCTATTCTCATCATTCTAGAATGAGGATTAGGATATGTAGTATATTGTGATGCCTCTAGGGAGGGATTGGGATGTGTCCTAATGCAAGAAGGAAAGGTAGTAGCATACGGCTCACGCCAATTGAAGGTTCATGAGGGAAATTACCCTACCCATGATCTAGAACTCGCTGCCGTCGTTTTTGCCTTGAAGTTGTGGAGACACTACCTCTACGGTGAGAAATTTGAAGTCTTTTCTGACCATAAAAGCCTCAAATACCTGTTTTCTCAAAAAGATTTGAACCTACGACAACGAAGGTGGATGGAATTTTTAGAAGATTATGATTTTGAAATACACTACCATCCGGGCAAAGCCAATGTGGTAGCGGACGCTTTGAATAGAAAGTCAATGAGTACAATAGCCAATCTGGCAATAAACGAATGGAAGATGCTGGGAAATGTTAATGAGTATCCTTTGCGGCTCAATGAATCTTCGGCGCAAGCGAATCTTTTTGCCACTATCGTACAACCCACTCTCGTTACAAGAGTGATTGAAGCTCAATTGGGTGATCCAAAAGTAGAAATCATCAAAGGAAGAATCCGACTGGGAAAGGAAGAAAGGGGCCTAAATGTTCATACCGACTCTAGTGTTCGTTACCTTGATTTTCTATTCGTGCCTGAATCTATGAGAAATGAAGTTTTGAAAGACTTTCATCATTCTCATCTCGCTGTGCATCCGGGGGGCGCAAAAATGTACCGTGACCTAAGCCGCCAATTCTGGTGGAGGGGCATGAAGGAGGATGTTGCCTCTTTCGTATCCAGGTGCTTGACGTGTCAACAAATTAAGGCAGAACATCAAAGACTAGCTGGACTATTGCAACCCCTTCCAGTTGCTGAATGGAAGTGGGAGTACGTCAATATGGATTTCGTTTCTGGTCTTCCCAGGACCCAGAAAAGTAATGATGCTGTATGGGTGATTGTTGACAGGCTTACTAAGTCAGCTCACTTCCTCGCCATGAGCATGGGGGATTCAGTAGAATTCTTAGCTGAACTTTACGTTCGTGAAATCGTCCGTCTCCACGGAGTACCAATCAGTATAGTGTCTGACAGGGACCTCGTTTTACAGCCAGGTTGTGGCAGAGTCTCCAAGGCGCTTTGGGAACTCAGTTGAACTTTAGTACCGCATATCACCCCCAAACTGATGGACAGACCGAACGTGTGATTCAGATTCTAGAAGATATGTTGAGGGCTTGTGTATTAGATTTTAAAGGGTCGTGGGAGAAGTATTTACCCCTGGTTGAATTTGCGTATAATAATAGTTTCCAAGCAAGTATTGGAATGGCACCCTTCGAAGCGTTGTATGGACGTCCATGTAGATCACCGGTATGCTAGACTGAAGTGGGAGATTCATCTCTGTTAGGTCCAGATCTAGTTCGTGAGACTACTGAGAAAATAACCCTCATTCGGAAAAGGCTAGTCACTGCTCAAAGCAGACAAAAGAATTATGCAGATAAGAGACGACGACCCCTGTCCTTTCAGGTCGGCGACCATGTGTTTTTGAAGATTTCCCCATGAAAAGGGTTGATGAGATTTGGCCGAAGTGGAAAACTGTCCCCAAGGTACATAGGTCCCTTTGACGCCATTGAACAAGTCGAGGAGGTAGCATACCATCTCGCATTACCCCCTCAGCTCTCACGAATCCATAATGTATTTCACGTATCTATGCTTCGTAAATATGAGCCCGACCCCTCCCATGTGTTAGATTGGTCAGAAATTGAGGTAGACGATGATACATCATACGAAGAAAAACCAATACAAATTCTTGATACACGGGAACAAGTATTGAGAGGTAAAACAATCCCGCTAGTTAAAGTGTTGTGGTATCACCATGGTGTAGAGGAAGCGACATGGGAACGAGACGCCGAAGTCCGCGAGGCATACCTCGAACTGTTTCCAAATCCGTGAGGAATAGCATTTTCTATATTTCTCAATTGATTAATAACGTTAATCTTGAACCACAGACTCTTAGTGCTCTTTTCAATATTGACGTAGAATTACAATTAAATTGGACGTGGAGTGCTTGTTTGACTTTAACTGGTAATTGTGTTAAGTATAAACGAAGTCCTTGTGGTTATACCTCTGTTGATTGATACATGCTCAGGTAGGAATATTTATGGGTATTCATGCATGACGATTAATGATGAAATATGTAGAGAAATTGATGTATGGTGCAATGAGATAAGAGAAAAATAGGAAAATGGATGTATTTAGACCTGTTTATTTGGGAATTGTCACAGCTTATAGCTGGTGAGAGGTCGAAAACAATTTCGGGGGCGAAATTCCCTAAGGGGGGAAATTTGTGACAATTGTGTTCAGGTCCGCTCGAGCGGGGATATAACCGCTCGAGCATGGAATTGGTACTCTCAGCATCTTAGTCAGTTGCAGGCGCGTCCGCTCGAGCGTGAAATGTTAGCCCCCAGTAATTTCATTGTAGCACTGGAAAACTTCTGAGACCCCTCTTTCTCCGCTCGAGCTGGAATTAGTCGCTCGAGCAGGATCTTTAGATTGTGTCTTACACTCGAGCATGGTAAGTCACGCTCGAGCGGGGGATGCAATGACAGCTTTTAAAATGCAGCAGCTTTAGATCATTTTGACACTTTCCCTTTTCTACTTTTGTCTTTCCTTTCTCCTTTCTCTTGGAAACCCTAGATCTTCATCTTCAATGGCTTCTATACCTTCAAGATCTGCTCAAATTAGTTAGCAAGGGACGAGGAGTACTTGGAGGATAGCACTATCTACCGATTAGATCCGGGATTTGCGATAGGTTTGTGAAGGAGTTCGAAATCGGGGTTTGATAGTCAAGGTAGGGACATTTTATCCTTGTATCTTCTCTTTCTTGAAGAAATTTCTTAGTATAATGTGTGAGTGATACTTTAATTAGAGTTTTGTTATGTGAAACCCCATTTTATGTATTTCCTTGGCCACTCATTACCTTGTTTGAATCTTTCTAGATCTCTTTCTAGTATTAGTCAGGATGTAGATAAAGAACAAGATTTGTGAATAGTAAAGGAAAACCTCCTAAATCCTTTTTTTAAAAACAAAATCCCAATGTATCTATTTGATCAGAAATTGGTTAGATTAATATAGCATTAAGTTAATTCATGGTTCTGATGAGAAATTAATATTTCAATATTATTGTATTTTAATCAATGAAAGATGAAATGTTATTGGTCTATGAGCTTAAGTGGTGTTGATATGCATTGATACTTGATGTCTATTGTGGAATTAAAGTGTGAATTGACTTTTGTGCATGCTCAAGTCGGTGTGAGTGGATTGAAAGAGTATAAAATAGGATGTAGTGTCGTACCCGCGCGGGGAGCTCTAAAAGGTGTCCAATTGCCCTGTCTAGGCTTACCGTTGGACAAATGTGGAAAAAAACATGTTTTTGGGTGTCCACACAGTCTTGCCGTATAGTAGCCGGCAAAAGTGGAAAAACGGATGATTTTCTTGGGTGCCCACTTCCTGCCGTATAGTAGCCGGCGAATGTGGGATTTGTGCATAAAATGGAATGGTTGCTTTATATTGGGTTTATATGATAAAATGAATGGGAATTGACTTCTTTTGAATTGTGAATTTTTCATATGTAAGGTTGAAATTGAACATAATGGACCTTGTAATCTTTTGACTCTTGCCTAATTATAATACCTGTCTAGCTTATGTTACATGATTATCTCACCTTAATGCTATAATTTGTTCAAGGAATTAGATACCCGGATAAAATATTCCTACTGGGCATCTCGCTCAACCCTAATCTGTTTTTCAGGGATCGAGGACGCTCAACCTCGATGAGGCACCGGTCCAAAGGCGAGGCCTAGCTCCTTTTGAGGCATCACTAGCAATTCTTGGCATCTTTTTTAGCTTTGTGTATTTGAAGGATTTTGTAATGAAGCTTTTGTGTGTACTTTTGTAATAGGTACAATTTGTATGTCGTGAAGGCTTGTATTTTGTTAAGTCATCTTGGTCAATGAACTAGGAACTGGCCTTGAGCCTCGTGGGAATGTAATGTATGTATGGAAACCTCCTAAGCCTCACTTCAATGGGAAAGATGACTCACTTAGGATTTCTGTGACTATGTTGCCAATGCATTATTAGGGTTAAATTTCAAGGCGTTACAGGTCTTCTCGCTAGCTTCATGAGTGGTGAGTGTGATGAGACCCAGATTGTATTACCGAGAGTGGTTTGTGAGTATTCGGATGTTTTTCCTGAAGATCTCGTTAGTTTGCCACCTCACCGAGAGACTGAGTTCTCTTTTGATTTAGTGCCCGGCACAGCGCCGATTTCTAGGGCACCTTATCGTTTTGCCCCAGCCAAGTTGAGTGAGTTGAAGATTTAGCTCCAGGAGTTGCTGGATAAGGGCTTTATTCACCCTAGTGTTTCGCCGTGGGGAGCACCGGCCCTCTTTGCTAAAAAGAAAGATGGTGCCTTGAGACTTTGTACCGACTATTGGAAGTTGAATCGGGCTATGGTCAAGAATAAGTACCCTATGCCCCATATTGATGATTTGTTTGACTAGTTGAAGGGTCCCTGTTGTTTCTCTAAGATAGACTTGAGATCAGGTTACCACCAGTTGAGGGTCAGGGAGGAGGATATTCCGAAGACGGCATTCCGTACACGGTATGGCCATTATGAGTTTCTGGTGATGCGATTTGGGCTCACCAATGCACCGGCAGTCTTTATGGACTTGATGAATCGGATCTTCCAGGAATTCTTAGATCGATTTGTAGTCGTTTTCGTGGACGACATTCTTATCTATTCACCTTCGGAGGAGGAGCATGAGGAACACTTGAGAGTGGTGCTTGAGTTGCTTAGAGCCTATAGGCTGTATGCCAAGTTTGGGAAGTGTGAGTTCTAGCTAGGGAAAGTCAAGTTCTTAGGCCATGTGGTATCCGGGGAAGGGGTGTCTGTTGATACATCCAAGATTGAGGCGGTGCAAGATTAGGCACAGCCTAAGAGTGTTTTTGAGATCCGTAGTTTTCTTGGATTAGCTAGGTATTACCGCCGGTTTGTGAAAGATTTCTCTAGGCTAGCTTCGCCGTTGACTAGGTTGACACAGAAAGGGGTCAAGTTTGTATGGAGTGAGACTTGTGAAAAGTCGTTCCAAGAGTTGAAGGTTAGATTGACCACCACTCCGGTCTTGGTTATTCCGGAGAGAGGGTTGGGTTATGCGGTTTATTGTGATGCCTCACGAGAGGGTTTGGGTTGTGTGTTGATGCAAGAAGGGAAAGTGGTAGCCTATGGCTCACGTTAGTTGAAAATTCATGAGAAGAATTACCCCACACATGACCTAGAGTTAGCAGCAGTAATTTTTGCCTTGAAGATGTGGAGGCATTACCTGTATGGTGAGAAGTTCGAGGTGTTCTCGGACCATAAGAGTTTGAAGTATCTGTTTACACAAAGAGAGTTGAATCTGAGGCAGAGAAGGTGGATGGAGTTCATTGAGGATTACGATTTTGAGTTACACTATCACCCTAAAAAGGCCAATGTTGTGGCCGATGCCCTTAGTAGAAAATCCATTAGTGATGTAGCTTGCATAGCCATCTGGGAATAGGAGATGTTGGGGGTACTTGGCGAGTTCGATTTGCTTTTGGGCGAATCTGTTGAGGCTGCGGCCTTGTTTTCTGTTGTTGTGCAGCCTACACTTATGACTTGAGTGTTAGAGGCACAGGGAGGTGACCTTGAGGTAGAAGCCCTCTGAGAGAAGATCTCCGGTGGGAAGGTTGAGAAGGGTTTGTCTGTGTATCCCGACCTGATTGTGAGATGCCGAGACCGTTTGTTTGTGTCGGAGTCTTGCCGAGAGGAAGTACTCCGAGAGTTTCACCATTCACGCCTTGTGGTGCATCCGGGAGGCATAAAGATGTATCGAGATTTGGGTCGCCAGTTTTGGTGGCGGGCTATGAAGAAGGGTGTGGCGGTTTTCGTTTCTAAGTGCCTTACTTGTCAGCAAGTGAAGGCCGAGCATAAGAGGCCAGCGGGTTTGTTACAACCCTTGCCTATTGCCGAGTGTAAGTGGGAGCATGTCACTATGGACTTCGTTGTAGATCTTCCGAAGACTCAGCGGGGTAGTGATGCTATTTGGGTGGTTGTAGACCGGTTGACTAAGTCAGCGCACTTTATCCCTATGCGCATGAGAGATTCGGTAGATCATCTTGCTGATTTGTATATTCGGGACATAGTGAGATTGCACGGGGTCCCAGTAACAATCGTCTCAGACAGAGACCCTCATTTTACTGCTAGGTTGTGGCAGAGTTTGTAGAGTGCCTTGGGTACTAAGTTGACCTTTAGTACGACTTATCATCCTCGGTGAGCCGACCGGCGTGCATTATTCAGATCCTTGAGGATATGCTTCGAGGTTGTGTCCTTGACTTTAGTGGGATGTGGGAGAGGCACTTGCCCTTGGTGGAGTTTGCCTACAACAACAGCTTTCAGTCTAGTATCGGTATGGCACCGTTTGAGGCCTTGTATGGCCGACCGTGTAGGTCTCCAGTTTGTTGGGCCGAGGTGGGTGATGCACCATTGTTGGGCCTGGAGTTAGTGAGGGAAACGACGGAGAAAGTTGAGCTTATACGTAGGAGGCTTGTTATAACCCAGAGTCACCAAAAGAGTTATGCCGACCGAAGGAGGAGGCCTTTGGCATTTGAAACAGGTGATCATGTTTTCTTGAAAATATCACCGAGGCGAGGTTTGATGAGGTTTGGGAAGAGTGGGAAGTTATCCCCTCGATTTATCAGTCCCTTTGAGATCCTTGAGAGGATTGGAGAGGTTGCTTATCGTTTGGCTTTGCCACCACAGTTGTCCTGGGTTCATGACGTCTTTCATGTTAGTATGCTTCGGAAGTACGAGCCGAATCCATCGCACTTGTTGGATTGGACCGACTTAGAGGTAGATAAGGATGCCTCGTATGCGGAGAGACCGGTTTGGGTCTTGGATAGGCAGGATCAAGTCTTGCGAGGCAAGACCATACCTTAGTAAAGGTCTTGTGGAAACATCACAGAGTGGAGGAAGCCACTTGGGAACGTGAGTTAGAAGTCCGTGAGAAATATCAGGACATGTTTGTTGATGTGTAATCATATTTTGAGAGTTTTGTAATATTGTTGAACTTTAAGAGCATTATGTATGTCTTGAGTTGTAAAACATTGTATATGTTTTGGTTTATGAGAGTATTTTGGAACTTGCCTTGAAATGGAAGTTTAATGTAACATTGCATATGTTGAATGCATTGTAGAAATGGAAATATATCATGAATACTGAATATGATATAGAATGGTGGAATGTGGTATTGAAATTTGTGGAATTTCAAGGAATGCGTATCTATAATGCACGTTGTGAGAAATATTGTAATTTGCCTCTTGAAAAGTGATGAGATGACCGATAATGGGTCGAGTTGTTGAATTTCACATTGTAATAATATTGGGAATTGAGAAAATCTTGTTTTTGAAAAACTTGTATTTAATTTTGAGGACGAAATTCTTTAAGGGGGGAAAGTTATAGTGATTCCAGTTTTCCCTTTTTGTATTTGTTGTACTCCGAACTTTGGTTCCATGGAGTTGGTGGTTGTATACCTTGTTAGCATCCTTTAATTCCTTATGTATGAGTTTTAGGATGTGTTGAGCGTATTTCGAACAGGTGGGTTGAGTTTCGGTCTCAAACGTAGTTGCCCAGGTTTTTGGTGTTACGCTCGAGCGGGTTATTCTACACTCGAGCGGAGTTTGCTTTTTGGTGGTCCGCTCGAGCAGGTCTTATTGCGCTCGAGCGGAGTTTACACACTCCCAGTATTTCGTGCCTCTGCAAAACTTCTGCAGGTGTGTTTTTCACGCTCGAGCGGGTTTTCTCACGCTCGAGCAGGTTGCGCTTGAGCGGACCTTTTGGCGCTCGAGCGGGTAGTGCTTGGTCTGTAAAAGTTCTGGGAGGGGGAAATCTACGCTCGAGTGGACTCGTTTTCGTGCTCGAGTGGATGTGTTTTATCTTTGTGTCTTGGCGCTCGAGTGGGCCTTCTTGTGCTCGAGCGGACCATGTTTTTTGTTCTTGATGCTCGTGCGTCTTGTTTTCCGCTTGAGCGGACCTATCGTATATCAGAAGGCAGTTAGGCATTTTTGAATCACTTTTTGCATTCTCTCTTTCACTCTTACTTTCTAAAAAGATATTTTGAGAGCCTCTCTCTCTAGGGTTTGATCTACTTAGGGTGCTTCCCTTTCCTTCGGCCTTTGTAAAAGTTGTGTTGATCGTCGAGCGCTTCGTTTTGATCCAAAAAGTTTGGAGTTTGGAGCACTTTGGTTTTGGTCTTCTTCTCCATTCGAGCTCTAACTTCGAGGTAGGGATATCCTACTCCATCTTATGAGCTTTGTCTTTAAATTTTGGCATTTCGATATATTGGGGTTTGTTGGGTAATTTTGAGAAATTTGGGGTCATGGTGTAATTTTCAAAAGAGGGGTTTTCAAAGTTGAAAACCTTTATGTATGTAATACGTTGGAAAATGGACTAGGTGTGGGATTATTGAGAAAAAATGGAACCTTAGGGTTGGTATTGTAATTATGGGACAAAGCCCTAATTGTTCATAAATTAATTTGTATAATTAATTTTGGGAAATGAGAAATTAAATAGGAAATATTCAAATTGGAAAGGTTTGGGATTAAAGGGTGTAGTTGGATTAATTTATCGCTCACCTAGACAAATGTTGATATTTTATCCATTTGGTGCATTCATTTCCTGTTTAAAAATAATTGCTTTGGGCTATCGATGGAGGATAGTCTTGATTGTTGTAGAAAATGCAAGATGATTAGGCAAACTAAAACAAATCAATGGAATGTGCCATCGAATATGATGGTTGAAAAATACATTGACTTTATGTATTGATTGTTTATGTATATGATCTGTGTTTATATACATTGTGTTGTGTGGGAGGAGATAGGGGATGTACTCCACGGTTTAGGGGAAGATAGGGGATGGACCTCTAAACCGGAAATTTGTGTTATATTGATACAGCACTACAATGTGTATCATGGTGAAGTATGGAAGTGTGTGTTTGATACGATATAGCACTAAAATGTATATCATTATCAATTGTGAAGTATAGAAGTGTTTCTATGTGATAATGATACATCACCAAAATGTGTATCACTTGTAAAGTAAGGAAGTGGTTTATGTGTAAATGATACAACACCAAAATGTGTATCCGTCAAGAATTTCGAAAGTGTTTTCAATAATGGGTTATGATCTCATTAAATTATTTGGTCAGGTTCTGAGCCTTGTTTTCAAACTCAAAGTTGAATAAGAAATGGAAAGTGAAATGTAACATGGTTATGATTGTCATGAAACGGTAATATGGCATGAGTTGGAAAATAAGCATGGACCACCTGTAGAATGCTATTATTTTAGTCATTGTTTATAGTTGGTTTAGTATATTTCTACTGGGCTGTGGCTCACCCTATATGGGACATCATTTTCAGGTACAGGTAGCATGCCCCCTCCAAGGACGTAGCTTGGGAGGCTTGGAACTGTTGGACTGTTTTGTTTTTTTGATTGTATTACATGTATATCAAGCCAAGGGCTTTCTTTGTATAGAGTTAGCACTCTCTTTTTATAATAAAGTGTTGACTTGGAAAGTTGTAAGCCCTTAGGGCATTTACTTTTGATGTCAACATGTAATACATTTTGTAAAGATTACTCTAATGGAATACAATTATGCTCTAGTTTCTGATGTCTGAGCATGTTATTGTTGGTTGATTTAAGGGTTTATTTTGAGGGTGTTACATAGACCAAACTCTAGGATTGAAATTCTGGCATCGTACAAAGAGGTGTTGGATAATTTCAGACCCCAATGCTCTCACAGCTGGTTTCACAATGTAATTAATGAAAACTTCCTTCGCAGAACTGGCTTGAGCTTCCAAGTTGAAGGGGGAGACTACTCTGGCCTATTGTAGACACCCCATTTTTGACCGACCTTAAGACTCAGACGTCACCAATTGAGCGCTTGGTGATGTTGCATACTGTGCTCGTTCAGAAGTCTCAGAGGTGCGGCCGTGCGCCCTGCCTCCGGACTTCCGAACCCTCTTCTGTGCCTTGTCTCGGTTTGCGAACCAGACTCGTTTTTCTCTGTTTTCTTTCCCGAGGGAAGGGAGTGGTCCCGTAGACTATCTCCCAGTGGCCGTGAGCTATATTTTGTGGCCGTAGGCCATTTTGCCCATTTCGGAGCTGGTACGGTTTTGGGCGTCGCTGCCGTGTGCCTCGGTTCGGGACCACCCAACTATCTCCGATTTCTCCGGTTTTTGGCATGCACCCCTGTTTTATAGTTCCGAGGAACACTGGGGCCCCTGATGCCCACTTCGCAGCCGAACACCACTTCCGGTGCCCGGCATCCTATGTGAGTGTGGCTGAGGCCCTCTTCATGCTGGTATAAGCCCATCATTGCATTTCGCATGTCATTTCGCATTGCCTCGCTTTGGGTGCCAGTGGGCATGCATTTCGAGGCATCTCATTTTCATAGCATCGTGCATGCTAGGTTGTATGTTAGTTGCATTTCATGCATACCATGCATTCTGCACGGGAAATGAGGCGCGTTCTGTACTCCGAGTAACGGAACGGGTCTCAATTCCCAAGTCACCGACACTCCGGATTACCCATGATGGAGTTAGGTTTTGTTGTAGCATTCATATGCATTCATCCCATATTGAGTTGTGCAATTCGATTCCTCGGCCATCATGCATCGATGTGCGTGATTGGTGGCACGAGGATCGAGGCATGCATATATTTGTGAAATACATTGCTATGCTCTTTTCCTGCTCTCTGTTGCAGCAAAATCAACAATCAACAACTTTTCGGAGGCTGGCACGCATTTCGAGAAAATTGCAAACAGAGGCTAATCAGGGCATTCCAGTGGATTTCCGCGCCAAGCAGCCCAGCATACATCATCTATCAGAAGCGAGGCAGTCCCTGGCTTGCACGCCAGTTTTAATTCTTTTGTAATTAATTTGTTAATTAATTAGAATTTGTATTATGTCGGACTGTATATTCTTTTATTCGGTTCAGATGATTATTTATTCGGACCTCTGCTGAGGGCATAATTGTAATATGGGTGTGTGAGTGTGATGTATGTCTTCCAACCCCATTTCTTTCTCCCTTTTATTTACGCTTTGGATGGTTAGATATAGGGCATATTTCAATTAGCATACAAGATGACAAAGATGTTTGCATCATTCATCTATTGCATGCATTGCTCGGCGCATCATACAAACCTGCATTTGTATTTCAATTCTAAGTTGAATACATGTTAGCCGTTGCATTTCATATGCCATCTTTAGAATAGCCGAGCTGCTATAGTTGCATTTTGCATGTGTTGCATTAGGCATTCTCAGATATTTTAGGATCATGCATGATTTCTAATAAGCTTTCTTTTGGCTTGGAGTACTCGGTGAGTTTTTATGCTTTAGCATCCTTGCATGCGTGTGAGTGTTGCCATGAATAGCATGCTTACCATGTGGCTATGTGCTTATGTGATATAACTGCCTTGAATGCCTGTGGGTGGAGGTTGAGTTATCTGAATTGGAGCAATTCATCAATTGTTTGTTAAGCCCACTAGATTGTGGCAAAATCTGCATTTTAAGCCTACCTGCGGGTAGCAAACCATTTCCAAACAAACAAACATGAAATGTTTTGTTCCAATTCGACGCCCAGCCTATACTTGTATGCTGTGCGCATCACATAGTAACCTAGGCTAATAATCGGAATAAGAACTCACAACGTTTTCAAAATCAGATATCATGGTTAGTAGAGGCCGGTCTTTGACCGGGCGAGCGGGGGTGCTCACGATGTGACCTTTCCTAATCGTACCCAAGTTCCCGAGCCAACTTTGGTGATGACGGACACGTGGCCTTTGGCACCGAGTTAGGGTTTCCTAAATTTCCCATTTAAAAAATATTTAGGTGGCGACTCATATCCGCAAAGCATCCATGTTTGGCACTTCTTTCAAAAAATCTGCTTTTCCTTCAAAACGATTTGCAGGATTTGGACTCTTGGTTGATTGAGAACCGAACAAAATCGAGTCCGAATCAGAAGCGAGGCCCTCATGAGCGTTATTCTGATTCTGGCGACTCTGGGATTTAGAGAACTTGACTCGAACTCATGATATCTCGGTTTTGACTACACTTGTGTGTTTCTTTGCATTGCATTTGCATTGGTGCGCCTAGGACACCGTGTTTGCCATCTGCTATTCTCGAGCGGTTTGCGGAGGCTTGTCTTGTCAAGGCATGTCCATAAAATTTGGTCGGTTACGGCTCTGCCAAGATGGGAACACAAACCCGGTTTTACCGGGCACCCTTTTTGACCATTCGACCTAGTGCATATTCGGATCCATAGTGACCAATCCAAACTAGGACAAAGTTGCTTACCCGTTTATAGGTTGTTTGAAGTCACAAGGCGTAGGTGAAACCCTAGTTCACGACAAAATAGGACAGGAAACCCTACCCCAACATAGGGGTGTTTTGGCTCTCACTTATCTGTTATGTGCTTGTTAGAGTGTGCCTCACAGGAATGCACGTGTCGGTTTACAAGTTTGAGCATTAGGCTGCGGGCACCAATTCAAGATTTTGGGTATCGAACTGCGGCATCGATTTGGTGGAATCGGTTTTACCGAGGGTATCACCAAGCGGAATTTTGGGCAGAATTCGAGAGGGCACACTCATTCAACTATGCTCAGATTCTGCTCGTGAAATCAGCCGAGATGTCACTGCTTTCTTTTTGCTAGGTAGTCTTGGGAACCATAGCTTCAGAAGGCTCCACTATCCCCCAGGTACATTGAACTAGTGCTGATAGACTTTGTGAGGTCAGAAATTTGATTCAGGGAAAACCAGTGTTCTTTCGCTGAGGCAAGGAAAAGAAAGGCGGTCGGGCTCTCAGTTCATCTCGATCCGTCACACCAAATACATCACCTTTGTTCGGACTCAATGCATCGTGATGGCACGAGGTTCGAAGAATTTGTGGTGGTAACAGCTGCTGAATCGTGGAAGCGCCATGCGAGTTGAGACCAAGATTGAAACGCAATACCATCTGGGCGTCGCCTCACATCCACTTTGGGACCCCAACCGAACTTTGACCCAATTCCGCCAACTGAAAATTTGCAGTGTCCAAAGTCCTCGAGAAGGGTTGACTCAAGCCCAAGTTTTCAGACCCTCGGTGCAGCCTAATAAGAGGCGTTGTCCCCTTGATGCTAATGACCTCGATCTCGGCGGTGAAAATTGCGAACCTTGAGAAGCAATTCAAAAGGGCACATGGCCTTAACTCCATTCCCGACATTGAGGATGGGCACACCGAGTTTTGTCTCCTGACGGATTCAAAATGCCATATATTGACCGTTTCGGCAGATGCAGGATCCAATGATACATATCCGACTTTTCTTGGATGTCCTAAAGCCGATGGGTCGACTAAGCCACAAAACTCTCCTCAGATGGAAGAACCACTGCCGGTGTAGCAGCCACTTGGTACACTAGGTTGGAGGACAGAGTGAAGCAAAACTGGGAAGAATTAGCTGAGGCCTTTGTCGATCAATATTCCTACAATACCCAGTGTAGACACCCCATTTTTGACCGACCTTAAGACTCAGACGTCACCAGTTGAGCGCTCGGTGATATTGCATACTGTGCTTGTTCAGAAGTCCCAGAGTCACGGCCGCGTGCCCTGCCTCCGGACTTCCGAACCATCTTCTCTACCTTGTCTCGGTTTGCGAACCAGGCTCGATTTTCTCTGTTTTCTCTCCTGAGGGAAGGGAGTGGTCCCGTAGACTATCTCCCGGTGGCCGTGAGCTACGTTTCGTGGCCGTAGGCCATTTTGCCCATTTCGGGCGGTTCCGGTTTTGAGCCGTCGGGCAGCGTGCCTCGGCTCGGGACCGCCAACCATCTCCGAGTTCTCCGGTTTTGGCATGTGCCTCTGTTTTAGTGTTCCGAGAACCACAGGGCCCCGATGCCCACTTCGGCGAACACCACTTAGGTGCGGCGACCCATTTCGGGACCCCAAACCGGCGGTTTTGGTCCCGAGCATTCATTGCATCGGCCTTCTCCGGTTTTTGGCGGAGACCTCTGTTTAGTATTTCAAGGAACCACAGGGCCCCGATGCCCGCCGTGGCCGTATGCCACTTCGGTGCTCATAGCGGTTTCGGGACCCCAATGCCGGTTTTGGTCCCGAGCATTCATTTTGCATCGGTTTTCTCGATTTTTGGCAGAACCTCTGTTTTGACATTCCGAGGGACACTGGGGTCATGAATACCACTTATTGCTGAATACCACTTGGCACTGCGGCCCATTTTCGGGATCCCGATTTGCTCGGTTTTGGCCGACGTTCATTTCTCATTAGTTTTGTTCAAACTTGGCGGTACCTCTGTTTCAACACCGGGAAGATCCTTTGGGGGTGGGAGGCCAGCAATTATCCCAGATAGCAGTTTCGCTCCTCCGAGCCCGTTTTCTCACTTAGGGCCAATGTTGAACACCTTGGGGTATTTTCTTCCAACCAAAGTTACATATCTGTGATCGGGGGACATGGGAGGACCCTAAACAAGCATGGTCGGCCAGCAATTTTGATTTTCATTTTTGGCCCTCTTCTTCAAATGCAATGTTGTGAATCACGCTTCAATGTTGCCAAATTCCAACCTTGGAACCTTGTTCTACACATCTTGGAGGACCCTAAAGTTGGTGGTCGGCAGCAATTTTGAATTTCATTTTGAGCCCCTCCTTCAAGCTCTATGTTGTGACTTACCTTGAGTTGCCAAATTCAACCTTGGGGCCTTATTCTACACACTTGGGAGGACCCTAATGTATGGTGGTCGGCCACTAATTCAACACTTCATTTTTGGGGTGGTGGCGGCCACAAAAGGTGGTAACCCGGCCACCTTGCAGAGAGTTACTGGCCGGCGATTCACCTTTCGGCTGTTCACTGTCATTGCTTTCAAAGTGTCTCCCTCATCAGGGATATTTTGGGGGGGAAAGCTTGGGTGCTTTCCCTCCCCTTTTACACCCCATTTGTTGTCTATTTGAAGGGCCCTCCCTCTCCTTCTTGAAGGTTGGAAAATTTTGCTTCAAGAGCTCCTCTTCCAATTCTTCCATTTCCATAGCCAAAAGTCCAAGAAAGCTTCTAAGTCCCTAGGTCTTCTCTTCATCAACACCTAGCCTCACCATCCCTACTACCATTTCAGCAGCAAGGAGGTGTTCTTCAGAGGTCAAGAAGCAACAAATCAGAGCCAAGAATCAAAGAAAGACAAGTCTTCAAGGGTAAGTCTTCAAAACCAACTTTTAGGGCTTTTTCTTGATTCATTTCTATACTCTATTTGGTTGAGAATTGGGGCTCCGACCCCTACTGGTTTTGTGCTCATATTGAGCCCCTCTACAACTTTGTAGAAGGGCTCAACTTCATTTGAGGCTTCTATGATACACTTCCTTCAATATCCATCTTGTATGTCACCAATTTGCATGCTAGTTTTAGCCTATTTGCATTTGTTTTTGGGGCTCCGACCCCTACTGGTTTTGTGCTTATTTTGAGCCCCTCTACAACATTGTAGAAGGGCTCAACCTCATTTGGCCATTGTATCTACCACCTCCTTCAAATTTCATCAAGTGTGCCATATTTTGTATGCAATTTTTGACCTATTTGTGTTTGTTTTTGGGACTTCGACCCCTACTGGTTTTAGTCTTATCTTGACCCCCTTTACATGTTTCATGAAGAAGGTTTGGTCATTTGATGTATAGATTGCATGTCTTATGTTATACCCTTTTGTGGCTCCATTTTGCCTTCCATTTCTAGCATGTTTGTCTTATGATTTAGAGGCTGCCATAAACTGCATATATGCTTATTTTTGGGCCTTCTTTCATGTTGTAGAAGAAAGTTTGTCCATTTGGTGTTTGTATATACCACCTCCCATTGTAATGCTCTTTTGGCCATTAATCTTGTATGATTTTGTTGCCATATCTATGCTTGCATTTTGGCCATGTTTGTTACTGAAAAATGCCATATTTGGGACTGCCTTGCTACTGTTCTTGCTGCCATGATCATATTTTGCATGTATAGCATGGCTATAGGCCCATTCGGGGCCTAATTTCACAATTTCGGGATGAATGCATGCTTGAGTGTCATTTCGTTTTGTTTCGGGCTGTTTTCCCTTTATTTAGGTGCTGAAATTCCATTTCCATGCTTACATATCATTCCCTATGCCATTTGCATCATTTTGCATTGCCTCGGTTTGCGTGCCGATGTGCGCTTTTGGCATACTTTATCGCGGCCTATGTGAGTGTGGTTGAGGCCCTCTCATGTTGGCGTAAGCCCAATTTGCATTTTCATGCTTGTATGCCATTGCCTCGGTTTGCGTGCCCGTGTGCGCGCATTCCGAGGCACTTCATTTTATCCGACGGCCTCCTATGTGAGTGAGCTGAGGCTCTCCCATGTTGGTGTAAGCCCATCGTTGCATTCCGTATGCCATTTCATCTCATTTCATCATCGCCTCGGTTTGCGTGTCCGTATGCACGCATTTCGAGGCACTTCGGTTTTATCCGATTTTGCATCGCACGTCATCGCCTCGGTTTTGCGTGCGCGTGCACGCATTTGAGACACTTGCCGGTTTTATCCGATTTTCATTCTTGCATCCTCGCCTCGGTTTTGCGTGCTGTGTGCACGCGCATTTGTTATCCGCTTGGCATTGCGTATGCCTTCGCCTCGGTTTGCGTGCCGGTGTGCACGCATTTCGAGGCACTCTATTTTATCCGCTTGGCATTGCGTATGCCTCCGCCTTGGTTTGCGTGCCCGCGTGCACGCATTTGAGGCACTCGTTTATCCGCTTGGCATTGCGTATGCCTCGTCACGGTTTGCGTGCGGGTGTGCCGCATTTCGAGGCACTCTGTTTTATCCGGTTTATATTTCATCATTGCCTCGGTTTGCGTGCGATTATGGCGCATGTCGAGGCACCTCATTCTTTTCATTCCGGCATCCTATGTGAGTGTGGCTGAGGCCCCCCTTTATGTTGGTATAAGTCCATCATTACATTTCGCATGTCATTCCGTATCGCCTCGGTTTGCGTGCCCGTGGACACGCATTTCGAGGTATCTTATTTTCATAGCATTGAGCATGCTAGGTTGCATATTAGTTGCATTTCATGCATATCATGCATATTGCCGCGAAAGCGAGGCACGTTTCAGACTCGAGTGTGACGGAAAGGGTCTCAATTCCCAAGTCACCGACACTCCGGATTACCCATGATGGAGTTAAGTCTTGTTGTAGCATTCATCCCTATACTGAGTTGTGCAATCCGATTCCTCGGCCATCATGCATTGATATGCGTGATTGGTGGCACGAGGATCGAGGCATGCATATATTTGTGAAAATACATTGCTATGCCCTTTTCCTGCTCTCTGTTGCAGCAAAATCAACAATCAACTTTTCGGAGTCCAGCGCGCATTTCGAGAAATATTGCAAACAGAGGCTAATCAGGGCATTCGGTGGATTTCCGCCAAGCGATCCGGCATACATCATCTATCGAGCGGCGGGTCCACGGCTTGCGCCCGATTTAATTCTTTTGTAATTAAATTGATAATTAATTAGAATTAGTATATTTATTACCGGACTGTATATTCTTTTATTGGATTTGTATATTTATTCGGACCCTCTGCGAGGGCATAAATGTAATAAGGGTGTGTGAGTGTGATGTATGTCTTCCAACCCCATTTCTTTCTCCCTTTTATTTACCCGCTTTGGATGGTTAGATATAGGGCATATTTCAATTAGCATCTGATATGATAGCATGTTTGCATTCATTCATCTGTTTTACATGCATCGACTCGGCACATCATACAAAGCGCATTGTATTTCAATTCTAAGTTGAATACATGTTAGTTGTAGCATCATCATATGCCATGTTTAGAATAGCCGAGCTGCTATAGTTGCATTTTGTATGTGTTACATTAGGCATTTTATACTTAGGATCATGCATGATTTCTAACGAGCTTGTTTTTTTGGAGTACTCGGTAAGTTTCATGCTTTAGCATCCTTGCATGCGTGTGAGTGTTGCCATGATAGCATGCTTACCATGAGGCTACGTGCTTATGTGATATAAGCGCCTTGAATGCCTATGGGTGGAGGTTGAGTTATCGAATTGGAGCAATTCGTCAATTGTTTGTTAAGCCCACTAGATTGTGGCAAAACCATATTTTCTAAGCCCACAGGGTGGCAAACCGCATTTTTGCTGCGGGCAAGACCTTCACACCATTTTCAAACAAACAAACATGAAATGTTTTGTTCCAATTCGAACGACCAGTCTATACTTGTTTCTTTGCGAGCATCACATAGTAATCTAGGCTAATACGAATAAGAGCATACAATGTTTTCAAAAGCAGATATCATGGTTAGTAGAGGCGGTCTTTTGAAAGCGAGAGAGGTGCTCACGATGTGACCTTCCCTAATCGTACCCAAGTTCCCGAGCCAACTTTGGTGATAGCGGACATGTGGCCTTCCCACGAGTCGGGGTTTCTAAATTTCCCATTTTAAAATATTTAGGTGGCGACTCTGTTATCCGCAAAGCGATCCATGTTTGGCACTTCTTTTCAAAAAATCTGTTTTCCTTCAAAAGCGATTTGCGGTTGGACTCTTTGGTTCAAGATTGAGAACGCATAACAAAATCGAGTCGAGTATGGCGAGGTTCCCTGGGCGTTATTCTGATTTGGCGACTCTCTGGGAGTTAGAGAACTTGACTCGAACTCATGATATCGATTTTGACTACGCTTGTGTGTTTCTTTGCATTGCATTTGCAGTGCGCCTAGGACCTTGTGTTTGCCATATGCCATTCGAACGATTTCTTGGGAGGCTTGTCTTGTCAAGTCATGTCCATAAAATTTGATCGGCTCTGGGCTCTGACGGACATGGGAACACAAACCCGGTTTCTGGGGCACCCTTTTTGACCATTCGACCTAGTGCATATTCGGATCCATAGTGACCATTCCAAACTAGGACAGGTTGCTTACCCGTTTATAGGTTGTTTGAAACCGCTGCGTGCGTAGTGAAACCCTAGCTCCTGACAAAATAGGACAGGGAAACCCTACCCCAACATAGGGGTGTTTTGGCTCTCACTTATCTGTTATGTGCTTGTTAGAGTGCGTCTCTACAGGGAATGCATGTATCAGTTTACAAGTTTGAGCATTAGGCCTACGGGCACCAATTCAGTATTTTGGGTATCAGGCCTGCGGGCATCAGTATTTGGTGGAATCAGTTTTACCTGAGGATATCAGATTTGAGGCAGAATTTTTGGGGCAGAATTCAGTAGAGAGCACACTCATTCAGTTTTGCTCATATCCGTTTTGGTGAAATCAGGCTGAGATGCTGCATGTTTTCTCTTTTGCTAGGTAGTCCTGGAACCACAGCTTCAGAAGGCTCCACTATCCCCCGGGTATATTGGACTTGTGTTGATAGACTTTGTCGGGTCAGAGATTCAGTTTAAGGGCAATCAGTGTTCCTTTGCCAGAGACAAGGTAAAAGGGCCAGTCAGGCACAAATCACCCGATTCGCGATTACAGTTAGTGGCCTTTATCCACCCCACTGGAGCAACGGTGAAGTCGATTTCTCTGCGAGGATAGATACCGGTCGGTTAGATGGATCGCAAAACACATCGAGGATGGAGGCAATGATCGCCAGATGCAAGAAAGTATGAAACTCATGCGGCAAGATCTTTGTCAAAGCAATTCGCCGAGCAACAGTGTGATCATGGCCCAACAGTGAGCTAATAACCAAGCTACTGACAAGCGGGCATCTGCCGCATCGAGCTCCTCCCCACCAAGGGTTCCGATGCAGAAAGAGGCGTAAATGTCCAAAATGTCCAAGAGGATCTGAGCCTTCCAACGGGGCCAGCTCCGCCCCCGATTCTACCACAGCTATCCAAGGCGCCCACGCTTATCAATGTCCGGACTCTCCTTTGAGTTGAAGCGGACTACAATGGTGAGTAAGTTGGAAAAATGTTTAAGAAATCCCAAGGAGTCAAGGCTATTAGGATATCGAGGGCGGATATACCGATGAGGCCGTAACATTCTCGGAAAAGATTCAAAATGCCCCAGATCGATCGTTTCGATGGATCCGGAGACCCCATGGTCCACCTCCGGCTATTTTCAGACATATTGCGGCCAATGGGCCTAACCAGACCACAAAAACTTTCACTATTCGGCCGAACCTTGTCAGGGATAGCTTCCAATTGGTATGCGAAACTAGAAGATGAGGTCAAAAGGAATTGGGATGAAATGGCTGAGGCCTTTGTCGCACAATACTCGTACAATACCCAGATCGAGATTACAACTCGTGATCTCGAGACGACAAGGCAAGGAGCCAAGGAAACTTTCTCAGGTTTTGTAACTTCGATGGAGGCGAAGGCATCGATGATGACTTTGAGGCCCGCGATAAAGACGGTCAGGATGATTGTGCGCAATCTCCAACCAAAGCTGATGCTGAAAATGATTGTCGTCCCCTTTCCCACCTTTGCAGATCTACACGAGATGGGGATGCAAATTGAGGATGCAATGAAACAGGGCCTTTTTTCGGACCAGGATAGGGAGCAGCCCCGGAGAACCTTCAACCGCAACAACAACACAGGCACAAGCGGTGATGCGGCTGCAAGATCTTCCGAAGTGGGCACGGTTACCACCACCACATCAAAAAAGACTACCCCATTCACCGGTGCGTCCGGAGCTAGCTCGCAAACTGCCAAAAACCCACCTCAGGGCCAAAGGGTGTTCACTCCACTATACATGCCCCTATCCAAAGTTCTGGGGGTTTTGATCAAGAAAGGGCATCTGAAGCCCCTGGAGCCACAGCCACTACCAAAGAACCTCCCTCTCTCACACAACCCAGCCGACTCATTGCCTTCCATCGGTAGCCACGACACTGACATGTGCTTTCGTCTTCACCACGAAATACAAGATCTGATCGACAACAAGGTCATCGTCGCACCAGCTCAGTAAAGTCTATCATCACTAGATCAGTGAACTTGGGGGATAATGTGACGATGTGATCGAGGGATGAACCACCTGCGGATGGCACTCAGATTATTCCAGCTGTGCTGAATGGCACGCATTGTTTTGAGCATTTGGCGAATGCTACATTATGACTTGGGTATTGGGTCAGTCTTGTTGTTTTGTCTCGAGTATGTCTTTTTGTTTTAAGTCAGTCTCTTTTGTTGTGGGTCTGTCTTGTTGTATCGAGTCGGTCCTGTTGTATAGGAGTCGGGTGATTCCGGTGTTACCTCGGCGTCACCATTTTGTTTTCGTTTGTCTTTTGTTTTGTTTTGAGTCTGTTTTACGCGAGGAGCTTATGCCGCCAGACTTTGAATGAAAGCAAGATAATTTCCATGCTCTCGCATACTGCTGTGTTAGTTGTCGAGATTTGAATGAAATGGCGTGCATTCCACACCTCTCTTGTGCCTTGAAGTCATTGTAATGACTGAGTTTTTCAAAACTTTTTGAACAACTGCGGTGAAAAACAAAGAGGAGGAATTCCTCGGGATTTGCAAAACTTTGATCAAATTGAGAGAAAGAGGTGCTAAGCCTTTAATGAATGAAATCATGCTTGTTAGCGTGAGTCTTGAGAAGGACCACAGCTTGATCCAGGTGGTTTCACACTATCTTCGGTATGACGATTCGCTTTCTTAAAAATTTTCAAAAACAAAATGTTTTGCGCGGTCCTACGAAGACCTGTGTGGAATCGCTCTTGAGATTGTGCAGCTTAGGATCGCTCTCAGCCTCGAGACTCAACCCCTTTGCTTCTAAACCTTGAACTTGAATTCAGAAGGTTCAACGGTCAACCACAATGTGAGGCCTGTGTGGCCAGATTTGAAGCAGCCCTCGAACAAGAGGCACCAAAGTCAGATCAAGAAGATCAGAAGTCGTCAAAAGAAGCTTGCAGAGCTAGATCAGAAGCACCCCTCGAACTAGGGGCAAAAATGTCCGATATGCTCGAAGAGCCGAAGATGGACCCTTCTGCGAATCAATACAGCAGTCATTTTCCGGGATTCAGATGACTTCAGGATCTCAAAACCATTTGGCATGGACCTGTTACACTTTTACCCTTTGAGAGGCTCGCTGGGCCGAAAACCCAGAAGGGCGACCCAGGCAAAAGTTAGAGCAAGAAAAATGCAAAAAGAAAAATGCAAAAAAGAACAAGAAAAGAAAAAAGGAAAAGATACAAAAAATTCAAAAAAGAGAAAAAGAGAAAAAGATGAAAAGAAGAATTGAAAAGAAAAAAGAAAACAAAGCTCGTAAGGTCGAAAACACGCAATAGGCGCCTATGGCAAAAGTTAGAGCATAAAAATGAGAGGTTAAATACCGAGTGTACCTTAACCGAACTACGTAAGGCTTGATTCCCATGTTTGGGATACGTAGGCAACTTCATTCTGAAGTTCAGCCGTAAAACAATTCAAAATTCAATTGTGTCCATGCGATGGTTGTGGTCATCTTTGTCTCCCCTATATCTGAGGATTTGGTTGTGTTAACGCTCTGAGGTGACTACAATGTCTTTGCGGTACTATTCAAACAAGGGGCAACTTTGCGTTGCCATTCAAACGCGCCGCGGTGCTATCCAAACAGGGGGAACTTTCCGTTGCCGTGCGATTCTCTTCAAGCAGGCGTTTTCCTTTGGATCGAGGTTGTGCATCTCAGAGTAGGTTCTATGCTCGTTGAGAAAGTGGCATTGCAAAAATAGATTTTGAGAATTTTTACTGAGGCTGACTAGTTCTCTCGAAAACTGTTCCATCTTTTCCAAAAAAACTGAACCATTTCTTGGACCCAAAAAAGGAAAATTTTCAGTGCTCATGGCCTGACTTGCATGATTTCAAATCAAAAATCGAACAAGCATGTTAATCTAACTCCCATTTTGGCCAATTTTTTTTTTAGAAAGCAAAAATAAAAAATGGTCAAAATGATGAACTAGGGGCACAGTTGAGTCAGGTGTTCTGTCTTTTCCCCATTGTCAACATACTTACCAGAAAGGGCACCCTACTCGCCGAGAAGGGCACTCTACCTGCCAGAAAGCACAACTGAAGGCGACAACAAAATGGTCGAAAAGGCTCTCTCACCCTCCAAGCAACGAGGTATCAAGCCAAGTCTTGAAACCTGTTGGAATGGGCCAAGACATTCCACTCCATCATCTGGACAGATCGATCACGTCCAAACTCCCGACAAAGCATCATCAATCGATGTCATTTCTGATTTGCTACACACCCGGTTGAAGCGCAACCCCTCTGGGAGAAACTCCTTTGTGAACAAGAATGAGAATCTAGCGAGAATGCTAGAGGCACGAGCCCATAACTTCTGTTTATCCATCAACCACCGGGGAGGGATTAAAAATGAGAGATTGAAGAATAGAGATGTGCGATGAGAGAAAAAGTGAAAAGGGCTTTTTCAGAAAAACAGAGCTTGAGGGCCGAGTGATGTGAGAATCACAAATAAGAAAGGATGGGAAACATACCCGGTGAAACAGGCTCCCTGTGCACGTCTGAGTGTCGTGTCTTTTCGTTTGTCTCATTTCATCCCGAGCGCGTCTCGTTGTTTTTAGGTCGTTTACCTTTTGTTTTTCTGTGTTGAGTCGTTTTGCTGTATTCAGTCGTAGGCTCAATACCCAGTTGAGAACTTATGCTCACTCTCAATTTCAAAAAAAATCGTTTTGTGCTCCGAGTGCCGTGCCGTTCTCCACATTTGTGCAAAACAGAATTTGTTCTTTCATAAAACCGCAGGGTTCAACCCAGGTCATGTGAGAACAGTGAAACTAGGACCTATCTGAAGCTATGAGTTTCGGGCTGCCAAGCAAAAGCAAAAGAGGGAAATGTCGGGCATCTGAGTTTGTTCCAACTTCAGTAAGTTCCGAGACTATATTCCGTGTGTACCTCTTCAGGTCTTGCCAATGTTCCGAAGTATGAGTGTGCCTCTACCTCAAGCTCAAAATCAAGTCTACTTCAAGCCAGAATGGCGATCAGAAGTGCTCTCCCTGAGTACCATTCCCTGCAAGAGGCATCTTGGACGTGTTTGCGATGAGTTCCTAGGAGACCAACTGCGACGGTGGAAACTAGAGTTCGAATGGCCGTTGCCTAGAACACAAAGGTTCGGGATTTCCGAGACTAGAGTCTGGTTTAAATACCCAGAGGCGTGTCCTCGGCTTGAAATCTGTATGGCAGCCCCATAGATTGAGATAGCATGTGTATGCACCTCAATTCTGGATACTGAACCAACCTAGTCTGTCACCCCGTTGGAGAATAGGGAAAGTTGTGAATATGATCAGGAAGGCAAGCAGCAGCCATAGCTCCTACATACAAATGTTGTTACTTGTCAGCATTTCAGAGCCTTTGTACTGCGAGTTAAAGGTAGAGTGTTCGAAGAGCACGAGGGGGATCCCCGTCAGAGTAGTACGGTTCACCGCCACTCACCTCATGAGGTGTTTTCTAAAGCACCGCTTTGTCCGTTTATTGCTTTCCTTAAGCATCATGCATTGTAATGCATTGTACCTGTCAAGTTTCTTTCTCAGTCATGCACGATATTGTATGCAATTGTTCATTCAAAGAAGTTTCCGTTTAAGATCATTCATTTAGTGTATCAATCACACTTTATTTGCTTCACTTAGTGTATCTAACACACTTCATTTGCTTTAGTGTATCAATCACACTTCATTCATTTTGTGTATCTATCACACACATTTTCACTTAGTATGTCATTCACGCTCTCTTCACTTTAGTGTATCAATCACACTTCATCCATTTTGTGTATCTATCACGCACATATTCACTTTTTGTGTATCCATCACACACCTTTAGTGTATCAATCACACTTGTTCACATAGTGCATCTATCACGCTTTGTGTTCACCTTTAGTATATCTATCATACTCTGCTCACTTTGTGTATCAATCACACTATGCTCATTACTCGCATTGTTATGCACATCTATCTAGCATTGTTATGCACCTCTTCACTTGCATCGTGATGCACGTTTCAAATTGCATTGTTATGCACCCACTTCACTAGCATTGTTATGCTCATTCGTTGCATTGTTATGCACATCTGTCTAGCATTGTTATGCTCATTACTCGCATTGTTATGCACATCTATCTAGCATTGTTATGCACCTCTTCACTTGCATCGTGATGCACGTTTCAAATTGCATTGTTATGCATCCACTTCACTAGCATTGTTATGCTCATTCGTTGCATTGTTATGCACATCTGTCTAGCATTGTTATGCTCATTACTTGCATTGTTATGCACACTTCACCTGCATTGTTATGCACCTTTTCACTTGCAATTGTCGTATTTTCTCCTCTCGCATGCGGTGCGTTAGGACATCTTCGGTTTCGCACATTCGGACGAGTTCCGGTATTCATTCATACCTTTCCTCTCTTGCGCGTGATACGCTGAGAGATGCTTCCTTTCCTCTCTTGCATGTGATATGCTGAGAGAATTTACCTTCTTTCTTATGCGTGTGATACGCTGAGAAATCTACCTTTCCTCTCTTGCGTGTGATACGTTGAGAGATGTTTCCTTTCCTCTGTTGCATGAGATATCTTTGAGAGAATTTACCTTCTTTCTTATCGTGTGATCTGTTGAAATCTACCTTTCCTCTCTTGCGTGTGATACGTTGAGAGATGCTTCATTCCTCTCTTGCATGTGATATCTTTGAGAGAATTTGCCTTCTTTCTTATCGTGTGATCTGTTGAAATCTACCTTTCCTCTCTTGCGTGTGATCTGTTGAGATGCTTCCTTTCCTCTCTTGCATGTTATATCTTTGAGAGAATTTACCTTTCTTCTTATCGTGTGATCTGTTGAAATCTACCTTTCCTCTCTTGCGTGTGATACGCTGAGAGATGCTTCCTTTCCTCTCTTGCATGTGATATGCTGAGAGGTTTTCTCTTGCGTGTGATACGCTGAGAATTTACCTTTCTTCTCTTGCATGTGATATGCTGAGAGGCTTTCTCTTGCGTGTGATACGTTGAGAATTTACCTTTCTTTTCTTGCGTGTGATACGTTGAGAATTTACCTTTCTTTTCTTGCGTGTGATACGTTGAGAATTTACCTTTCTTCTCTTGCGTGTGATACGCTGAGAATTTACCTTTCTTCTCTTGCGTGTGATACGCTGAGAAATTCACATTTCCTCTCTTGCGTGTGATACGCTGAGAGGTTTACCTTCTTTCCTCCTGTGTGTGATCTGGCGGAGAGATGTTGTGTGTGAGACTCCGGGTGCTCTCGGTAGTCACTTTTAGCCTTCTCTGCGTGAGACGCAATGAGAATTGCATAATTTTCTTACATCCTTTCTGCAATCCTTTCTGCATGAAATGTGGTTAGATTTGCATTCGTTCACCGACACTGTGTGTGTCGAACTTCTGGAATCATAGGAATCATATTGAATATATGTTGTCGGCATATTGTTCTTGTTGCATTTCTCTATTTTGCAGGCACGATATTGTATGTACGGTTCATTTGAGAAATTTGGTGCGACCCAGACGAATCAGCCAGTATCGTATCTTCTCCGTGTGAGGCAGCGACGAGAATTGAATGATTCTCCGCATTCCTAATCGCATGAAATGTAGTTGTTTGCTTTGCATTCTTGCTTAAAAGCTGTTGCATCTATTTGTCAATACACCTTCATTCTGACTTCTTTGCATTTGCATGATCATCTGGCTCCGCGCCTATCACTTTGCACTTTGCCCCCTGCCTGCGGGCACATATCTCTGTTTATCTCGTATTGTTTGTCTAAGTCTTCGGCCTTGTCAAAAATGGGTCGTCTCCGGGCTTTGACATTCACTCCCGTCACTTCTTGACTTAGAGTTACATCCAAGAGGGCAATCAGAGACACCCATTTTTGACCGACCTTAAGACTCGAGCGTCACCGGTTGGCGCTTCGGTGATATTGCATCTTGTGCTTGTTGAAGTCCCGAGTCACGGCCGCGTGCCTGCCTCGGACTTCGAACCATCTTCTCTACCTTGTCTCGGTTTGCGAACCGGGCTCGGTTTTCTCTGTTTTCTCTCGAGGAAGGAGTGGTCCGTAGACTATCTCCGGTGGCCGTGAGCTCGTTTAGTGGTGAGGCCATTTTGCCCATTCGGGCGGTTCCGGTTTGAACCGTCGAGCCGCGTGCCTCGGCTCGGGACCGTAACCATCTCCGAGTTCTCCGGTTTTTGGCATGTGCCTCTGTTTTAGTGTTCAGGAACCACAGGGCCCCGATGCCCGCCGCGGCCGAACACCACTTAGGTGCGGCGACCCATTTCGGGACCCCAAGCGGTTTTGGTCGAGCATTCATTTTGCATCGGCCTTCTCCGGTTTTTGGCGGAGACCTGCATTTTAGTATTTCAAGGAACCTGGGGCCCCGATGCCCACCGTGGCCGTATGCCACTTCGGTGCTCATAGCGGTTTTGGGACCCCGAGCATTCATTTTGCATCGGTTTTCTCGATTTTGGCGAGAACCTCTGTTTTGACATTAGGGACACCGGGGTCGCAGATACCCACTTTTCTGAATACCACTTGGCACTGCGGCCCATTTTCGGGATCCCGATTTGCTCGGTTTTGGCCCCGACGTTCATTTCTCGTTAGTTTTTGTTCAAACTTGGCGGTACCTCTGTTTCAACACCGGAAGATCCTTGGGGGTGGGCCAGCAATTATCCCAGATAGCATTTCGCTCCTCCGGGCCCGTTTTTCTCACTTAGGGCCAATGTTGAACACCTTGGGGTATTTTCTTCCAACCAAAGTTACATATCTGTGATCAGGGGACATGGGAGGACCCTAAACAAGCATGGTCGGCCAGCAATTTTGATTTTCATTTTTGGCCCTCTTCTTCAAATGCAATGTTGTGAATCCTGCTTCAATGTTGCCAAATTCCAACCTTGGAACCTTGTTCTACACATCTTGGAGGACCCTAAAAGTTGGTGGTCGGCCAGCAATTTTGAATTTCATTTTTGAGCCCCTCCTTCAAGCTCTATGTTGTGACTTCTACTTCAGAGTTGCCAAATTCCAACCTTGGGGCCTTATTCTACACACTTGGGAGGACCCTAATGTATGGTGGTCGGCCACTAATTCAACACTTCATTTTTGGGGGTGGTGGCCGCCACAAAAGGTGGCTGGCCTACCACCTTGAGAGTTACTGCCGGCCAGATTCACCTTTCGGCTGTTCCAAATTTGTCATTGCTTTTCAAAGTGTCTCCCTCATCTGGGGGATATTTTGGGAGGGAAAGCTTGGGTGCTTTCCCTCCCCTTTTACACCCCATTTGTTGTCTATTTGAAGGGCCCTCCCTCTCCTTCTTGAAGGTTGGAAAATTTTGCTTCAAGAGCTCCTCTTCCAATTCTTCCATTTCCATAGCCAAAAGTCCAAGAAAGCTTCTAAGTCCCTAGGTCTTCTCTTCATCAACACCTAGCCTCACCATCCCTACTACCATTTCAGCAGCAAGGAGGTGTTCTTCAGAGGTCAAGAAGCAACAAATCAGAGCCAAGAATCAAAGAAAGACAAGTCTTCAAGGGTAAGTCTTCAAAACCAACTTTTAGGGCTTTTTCTTGATTCATTTCTATACTCTATTTGGTTGAGAATTGGGGCTCCGACCCCTACTGGTTTTGTGCTCATATTGAGCCCCTCTACAACTTTGTAGAAGGGCTCAACTTCATTTGAGGCTTCTATGATACACTTCCTTCAATATCCATCTTGTATGTCACCAATTTGCATGCTAGTTTTAGCCTATTTGCATTTGTTTTTGGGGCTCCGACCCCTACTGGTTTTGTGCTTATTTTGAGCCCCTATACAACATTGTAGAAGGGCTCAACCTCATTTGGCCATTGTATCTACCACCTCCTTCAAATTTCATCAAGTGTGCCATATTTTGTATGCAATTTTTGACCTATTTGTGTTTGTTTTTGGGACTTCGACCCCTACTGGTTTTAGTCTTATCTTGACCCCCTTTACATGTTTCATGAAGAAGGTTTGGTCATTTGATGTATAGATTGCATGTCTTATGTTATACCCTTTTGTGGCTCCATTTTGCCTTCCATTTCTAGCATGTTTGTCTTATGATTTAGAGGCTGCCATAAACTGCATATATGCTTATTTTTGGGCCTTCTTTCATGTTGTAGAAGAAAGTTTGTCCATTTGGTGTTTGTATATACCACCTCCCATTGTAATGCTCTTTTGGCCATTAATCTTGTATGATTTTGTTGCCATATCTATGCTTGCATTTTGGCCATGTTTGTTACTGAAAAATGCCATATTTGGGACTGCCTTGCTACTGTTCTTGCTTCCATGATCATATTTTGCATGTATAGCATGGCTATAGGCCATTTCGGGGCCTAATTTCACATTTTCGGGATGAATGCATGCTTCGAGTGTCATTTCGTTTTGTTTCGGGGCTGTTTTCCCCTTTATTTAGGTGCTGAAATTCCATTGCCATGCTTACATATCATTCCCTATGCCATTTGCATCATTTTTGCATTGCCTCGGTTTGCGTGCCAGTGTGCACGCTTTTCGAGGCGCCCCTGTTTTATCCGCCGGCGGCCTATGTGAGTGTGGTTGAGGCCCTCTCATGTTGGCGTAAGCCCAATTTGCATTTTCATGCTTGTATGCCATTGCCTCGGTTTGCGTGCCCGTGTGCGCGCATTCCGAGGCACTTCATTTTTATCCGACGGCCTCCTATGTGAGTGAGCTGAGGCTCTCCCATGTTGGTGTAAGCCCATCGTTGCATTCCGTATGCCATTTTATCTCATTTCATCATCGCCTCGGTTTGCGTGTCCGTGTGCACGCATTTCGAGACACTTCGGTTTTATCCGATTTTGCATCGCACATCATCGCCTCGGTTTGCGTGTCCGTGTGCACGCATTTCGAGACACTTCGGTTTTATCCGATTTTGCATCGCACATCATCGCCTCGGTTTGCGTGCCCGTGTGCACGCATTTCGAGACACTTCGGTTTTATCCGATTTTCATTCTTGCATCCTCGCCTCGGTTTGCGTGCCCGTGTGCACGCATTTCGAGGCACTCTGTTTTATCCGCTTGGCATTGCGTATGCCTTCGCCTCGGTTTGCGTGCCCGTGTGCACGCATTTCGAGGCACTCTGTTTTATCCGCTTGGCATTGCGTATGCCTTCGCCTCGGTTTGCGTGCCCGTGTGCACGCATTTCGAGGCACTCTGTTTTATCCGCTTGGCATTGCGTATGCCTCCGTCTCGGTTTGCGTGCCCGTGTGCACGCATTTCGAGGCACTCTGTTTTATCCGGTTTATATTTCATCATTGCCTCGGTTTGCGTGCCAGTGGGCGCGCATTTCGAGGCACCTCATTCTTTTCATTCCGGCATCCTATGTGAGTGTGGCTGAGGCCCCCTTCATGTTGGTATAAGTCCATCATTACATTTCGCATGTCATTCCGCATCGCCTCGGTTTGCGTGCCCGTGGACACGCATTTCGAGGTATCTTATTTTCATAGCATTGAGCATGCTAGGTTGCATATTAGTTGCATTTCATGCATATCATGCATATTGCACGGAAGCGAGGCGCGTTTCAGACTCGAAGTGAGCGGGTCTCAATTCCCAAGTCACCGACACTCCGGATTACCCATCATGGTGATAAGTCTTGTTGAAGCATTCATCCCTATACTGAGTTGTGCAATCCGTTTCCTCGGCCATCATGCATTGATATGCGTGATTGGTGGCACGAGGATCGAGGCATGCATATATTTGTGAAAATGCATTGCTATGCCCTTTTCCTGCTCTCTGTTGCAGCAAAATCAACAATCAACTTTTCGGAGTCAATAGCGCATTTAGAAATATTGCAAGCGAGGCTAATCGGGGCATTCGGTGGATTTCGCGCCAGCGATCCGGCATACATCATCTATCAGAAGCGAGGCAGTCCCTGGCTTGCACGCCAGCTTTAATTCTTTTGTAATTAATTTGTTAATTAGAATCTGTATATTTATTCGGACTGTATATTCTTTTATTCGGACTGTATATTTATTCGGACCCTCTGCGCGAGGGCATAAATGTAATAAGGGTGTGTGAGTGTGATGTATGTCTTCCAACCCCCATTTCTTTCTCCCTTTTATTTACCCGCTTTGGATGGTTAGATATAGGGCATATTTCAATTAGCATACAGTATGATAGCATGTTTGCATTCATTCATCTGTTTTACATGCATCGGGCTCGGCACATCATACAAACTGCATTGTATTTCAATTCTAAGTTGAATACATGTTAGTTGTAGCATCATCATATGCCATGTTTAGAATAGCCGAGCCTGCTATAGTTGCATTTTGTATGTGTTACATTAGGCATTTCAGTATACTTAGGATCATGCATGATTTCTAACGAGCTTCTGTTTTGGCTGGGAGTACTCGGTAAGTTTCATGCTTTAGCATCCTTGCATGCGTGTGAGTGTTGCCATGATAGCATGCTTACCATGAGGCTACGTGCTTATGTGATATAACTGCCTTGAATGCCTATGGGTGGAGGTTGAGTTATCTGAATTGGAGCAATTCGTCAATTGTTTGTTAAGCCCACTAGATTGTGGCAAAACCATATTTTCTAAGCCCACCCGAGGGTGGCAAACCCGCATTTTAGCCTGCCTGCGGGCAGCACCTTCACACCATTTTCAAACAAACAAACATGAAATGTTTTGTTCCAATTCAGACGACCCAGTCTATACTTGTTTGCTGCGAGCATCACATAGTAATCTAGGCTAATAACCGGAATAAGAGCATACAATGTTTTCAAAAACAGATATCATGGTTAGTAGAGGCCGGTCTTTGACCGGGCGAGAGGGGGTGCTCACGATGTGACCTTCCCTAATCGTACCCAAGTTCCCGAGCCAACTTTGGTGATGACGGACATGTGGCCTTCCGGCACCGAGTCAGGGTTTCCTAAATTTCCCATTTTAAAATATTTAGGTGGCGACTCTGTTATCTGGCAAAGCAGTCCATGTTTGGCACTTCTTTTCAAAAAATCTGTTTTCCTTCAAAACGATTTGCCGGATTTGGACTCTTTGGTTCAAGATTGAGAACCGCAACAAAAATCGAGTCCGAGCTGTGGCGAGGTTCCCCGCGGGCGTTGTTACACCCAGGTTGAAATGACCATCCAAGAGCTTGAAGCAACCCGCCAGAACCCAACAGAGTCTTTTGTGAAATTTGTTGCGAGATGGAGAGCAAAGCGGCAAGGATGATGATCGCCGCCTTCCGAGAGGATCAAGTGCGAGATGATGGTGCGGAACCTCGAGCATGATATGTTGCAGAAATTGATAGTCGCTCCGGTATTCACTTTCAAAAGTTTGCATGAACTGGGGGTTCAGGTCGAGAATGCGTTCAACAGCGGGATCATTCCCAGAACAAGTGAACCAACAAGGAGGGTGACTTCAAGGAGTACCAATGCCGGAAGTAGCACTATTCCCGAACCCACTGAAATCAATACAGTCACCACAGCCAACCCTTTTGCGAATTCAAGCTTGCAAATAGCCGACCGGCCAGAGCTCGAGCGTAACTTTCACCCCTCTATATGAGCTTGACTAGCGCACTAAAAGGCTTGATGGAAAAAGGGCATCTCAAACCCCTCAATCCTCAACCTCTTCGCAACCCACTCCCAGCCAGACATAACCCCTCCAAGTACTGTATGTACCATCGGTATTGTGATCATGCACCGTTACCGTCATGAGGTCCAAAATCTCATCGATAACCGGACGATAGCTCCACCGTCAGACCCCAATGACCAAACATCTCCTGCCTACCTCAATCTCATCCATATACTACCATCCACCTATGACCCCAGCATATACATCACCCCGGCCCACCTACCCAAGCCTGAGGTGTTTATCCCAGAAAGCATGGACATATGCATGATGGATGCACCTGAATCCCAATCATCTCAAACCTGTGAACCCACTACTTCCGAGCTGATGAGGATGATTGAAGATCTTCAGAGAACAGTGGCGGATTTAGCCTTTGGAGTTTTGACTCCATCATTGACCACATCGCCTACCAGGGAGTTCATGTCAAAAGGCTCCCTAATCTTGGGGCGGGCTGCATTTGAGGAAGGCCAATCCCGTGGCAAAGTGGAAGCGAGTGGAAAGAATAAGGTAGGGGCAGGCATGGATCCCCATGAGCATCTTCTGTTGGCTGTTGAGGCTTTGAAAGTCGAGGGACTGAACAAAGAACAAGTGCTCACAGTCGTTGCAAAAACTGTGGACGACGTTTTCGCCACTCAAGTTGGGGGCAGTTTGAATCAAGGGGCAAGCCGGGAAAAGGGCCGTTGTACCAGAAATGATCCTGTTAGCTCTAATCCTGCACTTAGAAGAGATCAGCAAACCAGGCCAGCACCTGCCAATCCCTTTGCGGGTGCGCCCAGCAAAAATCCACAAGCCTTGAAGTACCAACCCCGAGGTCAGAGGGTCTTCCACGCCCTCCACATGCCTTTATCAAAAGCTTTCCAAATCCTTGTTGAACAAGGGCATCTGAAGCCCCTGGAGCCACAGCCGCTACCAAAGAACCTCCCTCTCTCACACAACCCAGCCGACTACTGTGCCTTCCATCAGCGAACCGGCCATGCTACCAATAATTGCTTCCGTCTTCGCCATGAAGTACAGGATCTATTTGACAACGGGGTCATCCTCCCGCCGAGCTCAGCAAAGTCTATCGGCACTGGGTCAGTAAACCTGTAGGGGATAATGTGACTATGTGATCAGGGGATGAACCACCTGCGGGCGGCACTCAATCAACTCCAGACGTGGGAATGGCACGCACTGTTCTGAGCAATGTGTAAATACCAGTTTTTGTGCTTTCTGACTTGGGTATTGGGTCAGTTTTTGCTACTTTGTTTTGAGTCTGTCTTTTTGTTTTGAGTCAGTCTCTTTTGTCTTGGGTCTGTCTTGTTGTATCGAGTCAGTCCCGTTGTATAGGAGTCAGATGATTCCGTGGGGGGTATTACCTCGGACATCACTGTTTTGTTTTCTGTTTGTCCTTTTGCTTTGTTTTGAGTCTGTTTCTGCCAGGGAGCCAGTTATGCCAACAGATCTTGAATGAAACAAAGATGATTTCCATACTCTCGCATTTGTTTCGCCGTGTGCTAGTTATCTTGGGATTTGAATGAAATGGCGTGCATTCCACCTCTCTTGTGCCTTGAAGTCATTGTAATGACTGAGTTTTTCAAAACTTTTGAACACTACGGTGAAAAACAAAGAGGAAGGAATTCCGGGATTTGCAAAACTTTGATCAAACCGAGAGAAAGAAAGGCATGTTAAGCCCTTAATGAATGAAATCATGCTTGTTAGTGTAGTCTTGAGAAGGACCACGGCTTTGATCCAGATTGATCCTACTGTCTTCAAAGACGAGCGATTTGTCGCTTTCTTAAAACTTTCAAAAAAATGTTTTGCGGTCCTGCGAAGACATGTGTGGAATCGCTCTTGAGATTGTGCAGCTTAGGATCACTCTCAGCCTCGAGACTCAACCCCTTTGCTTCCGAACCTTGAGCTTGCATTCAGAATGTTCAAACGGTCAACTACAATGTGAGGCCTGTGTGGCCAGATTTGAAGCAGCCCTCGAACAAGAGGCACCAAAGTCAGATCAAGAAGGTCAGACCTCATCAGAAGAAGCTTGCAAGGCTAGAGCAGAAGCACCCGTCGAACTAGGGGCAAAAAATATCCGATGTGCTCGAAGAGCTAAAGGTGGATCTTTCTACTAATCAATACAACAGCCACTCTCTTAGGAACAGAGGGCTTCAATCTCAGAACCATTTGGCATGGACTGGTTACATTTTTTACCCTTTGAGAGGCTCGCTGGGCTGAAAACCCGGAAGGGCGACCCAGGCAAAAGTTAGAGCAAAGAAAAAAAGAAAAAGTGCAAAGATACAAAAAAATGCAAAAAAAAAGAAAAAGAAAAGAAAAAAAGAAGAAGAAAAAGGAATGAAAAGAATAAAAGAAAAAGAAAAGAAAGAAGAACAAAGCTCGCAAGGTCGAAAACCTGCAACAGGCGCCTTGGCAAAAGTTAGAGCATAAAAAGAAGAGGTTAAATACCCGAGTGTACCTTAACCCCCGAACTACGTAAGGCTTGATTCCTATGTTTGGGATACGTAGGCAACTTCATTCTGAAGTCCAGCCATAAAACAATTCAAATTCGATTGTGTCCATGCGATGGTTCTGGCCATCTTTGTCTTCTCTGTATCTGAGAGTCTGGTTGTGTTCATCGCTCCAAGGACTGACTACAATGTGCTGCGGCATCATCCAAACAAGGGGCAACTTTCCGTTGCCATTCAAAACGCCGCAATGTCATTTCAAACAAGGGGCAACTTTCCGTTGCCACGCAGTGTCCTTCAGACAAGGGGCAATTTTCTATTGCTATGGATCTGAGGTTGTGCATCTCAAGAGTAGGTTCCGCGCTTGTTGAGCATTGGCCGTTTGCAAAAATAGTTTTTGAGAATTTTTACTGAAGTTGACTAATTTTCTCGAAAATTGTTTCATTTTCCAAAATTGGACCATTTCTTGGACCCAAAAAAGGAAAATTTTCAGTGCTCATAGCCTGAACTGCATGATTTCAAATCAAAAATCGAACAAACATGTTAATCTAACTCTCATTTTGGTCAAAAGTTTTTAGGAGAAAGCTCAAAAATAAAAAATGGTCAAAATGATGAACTAGGGGCACGGTTGGGTCAGGAGTTCTGTCTTTCCCCCTTTATCAACATACTCGCCAAGAGGGGCACTTTACCTGCCAGAAGAAGGAACAACTGAAGGGCACAACAAAGGGCTGAAGGCTCTCACATCCTCCACGCAACGAGGTATCAAGCCAAGTGCGAAGCACGAACTGGAATGGGCCAAGATATTCCACTCCATCATCTGGACGAATCTTATCACGTCCAAACTCCCCAGCAAAGCATCATCAATCGATGTCAGCTGCAGATTTGCTACACACCCAAATGTAGCGCAACCCCTCTGTGGAAGGAATTCACTAGCTGCATGCAGAAGAAGAAAATCTAGCAGAATGCTAGAGGCACGAGCCCACAACTTGCTGTTTATCCATCAACCACCCAGGGGAGGGATTGAAAAATGAGAGATTGAAGAATAGAGAGATGTGCGATGAGAGAAAAAGTGAGAAAATGGCTTTTTCAGAAAAACAGAGCTTGAGGGCCGAGTGATGTGAGAATCACAAATAAGAAAGGGTGGGAAACATACCCGGTGAAACAGGCTCCCTGTGCACGTCTGAGTGTCGTGTCTTTTTGTTTTATCTCGATCCTTGTTTTGAGTCGTCTCGAGTGTTACTCGATGTGTCTAGGTTGTGTGCCTTTTGTTTTCTTGTTGAGTCGTAGTGTGCTGTATTCAGTCGTAGGCTCAATACCCAGTTGAGAACTTATGCTCACTCTCAATTTCAAAAAAATCATTTTGTGCTCCGAGTCGCGTCGTTCTCCACATTTGTGCAAAAGCAATTTGTTCTTTCATAAAACCGCAGGGTTCAAACCAGGTCATGTGAGAACAGTAAAACCTAGACCTATCTCAAGCTATGAGTTTCGGCCGCCAAGCAAAAGCAAAAGAGGAAAATGTCGGGCATCCGAGTTTGTTCCAACTTGAAGTTCGAGACTATATTCCGTGTGTACCTCTTCGGTCTTGCCAATGTTCAAGTATGAGTGTGCCTCTACCTCAAGCTCAAAATCAAGTCTACTTCAAGCGAATGGCGTCGAAGTGCTCTCCCCGAGTACCATTCCTGCCAGAGGCATCTTGGACGTGTTTGCGATGAGTTCCTAGGAGACCAAGCTGACGGTGGAAACTAGAGTTCGAATGGCCGTGGCCTAGAACGCATAAAGGTTCGGATTTCGAGACTAAAGTCTGGTTTAAATACCCAGGCGTGTCCTCTTGAAATCTGTATGGAAGCCCCATAGGTTGAGATAGCGTGTATGCACCTCAATTCGGATCGAACCAACCTAGTCTGTCACCCCGTTGGAGAATAGGGAAAGTTGTGAATATGATCGTGAAAACAAGCGGATCGTAGCTCCTACGCATGAGATGTTATCTCGCCAATTTGAACAGGGTGTGCCCTTTTTAAGTGAGCATGTTGTGAAGTCCTCTAAGAGGCAAATCAGAGGCACCAGTACATATTTCTTTGTCCTCTATTGCATAGAGTGCGAGCTTTCATATACACTATTGTTGCATGCGTACCGCGCATCATTATGATTCATGCATAGAATATGCTTGTTTTCGATTCCGCATAGAATATGCTTTACTTGTTTCATGCATAGAATATGCTTGCTTTCAATATTGCATAGAGAATGCCCCCATACTTGCATAGAAGATGCATTTTATCACACTTTCTTGTGCATTTTATCTCGCTCGCACTGTCTTGTGCACTTACACTTTGTATCTCACTCATATTGTTTTAGCGTGTCATTTATTTAGTGCATTTCAAATCAATCGCTATTGTTTAGCGATCGCTACCGCTTAGTGCATTTCAAATCAATCACGCTTGTTTAGCGATCGCACTATCTTGTGCATTTCAAATCATTCGCGCTATTTTGCGCATCGCACTGTTTTGTGCAGTTTATCATTCGCACTATCTTGCGCACCTCAATCGTACTATTTTGTGCAGTTTACATTCGCGCTATTTTGCGCACCACAATCGTGACTGTTTTGCGATTAATCAATCGCTATTTTGCGACCTCAATCGTGACTGTCTTGTGCATTTCAAATCGTCATTGTTTTTGCGTATCGCCTTTATTTTGTCGCTTTATCAATCGCGCTTATTTTATGCACCTCAATCGCCTGTCTTGTGCATTTCAAATCGATCCTATTGCTTTTGCATATCGCCGCTTTTGTGCGGTTTATCAATCGCGCTATTTTATGCACCTCAATCGCCGTCTTGTGCATTTCAAATCGATCATATTTGTTTTGCGTATCGCCTTTATCTTGTGCATTTCAAATCGATCGCTGTTTTGCATCGCCTTGTTTTGTGCATTTATCAATCGCTATTGCTTTGGCGATCGCCTTTATCTTGTGCATTTCAAATCGATCGCTATTGTTTTGCGTATCGCCTTTGTCTTTGCATTTCAAATCGATCCTGTTTTGCGCATCGCCTTTTTTGTGCGAGATAATCAATCGCTCTGTTTTGCGTGACGCCTTCTTGTGCATTTCAAATCAATCGTATTGTTTAGCGTATCGCACTATTTTGTGCACTGTATCATTCGACCGGACGAATTGCGCAGGTATCGTATCTTCTCCGTGTGAGACGCGACGAGAATTGAATGATTCTCCGCATTCCTAACCGCATGAAATGTAGTTGTTTGCTTTGCATTCTTGCTTGAAACTGTTGCATCTATTTGTCAATACTTGCTTCATTACAGCTCGTTGCACTTGCACAATCACTTGGCTCCGTGCCTATCATTTGCATTCTTGCCCCCCCTGCCTGCGGGCACGCATTTCTGTTTGTTTTGTATGACTGTCTAAGTCTTCGGCCTTGTCAAAAATGGGTCGTCTCTGGGCTTTGACATTCACTCCCGTCACTTCTTGACTTCCGAGTTCTGTCAAAGAGGGGCAACTATAGACACCCCATTTTTGACCGACCTTAAGACTCAGACGTCACCGATTGAGCGCTTGGTGATGTTGCATACTGTGCTCGTTCAGAAGTCTCAGAGTTGCGGCCGTGCGCCCTGCCTCCGGACTTCCGAACCCTCTTCTGTGCCTTGTCTCGGTTTGCGAACCAGACTCGTTTTTCTCTGTTTTCTTTCCCGAGGGAAGGGAGTGGTCCCGTAGACTATCTCCCAGTGGCCGTGAGCTATATTTTGTGGCCGTAGGCCATTTTGCCCATTTCGGAGCCCGGTACCCGGTTTTCGGGCCGTCAAGCCGTGTGCCTCGGTTCGGGACCACCCAACTATCTCCGATTTCTCCGGTTTTTGGCATGCACCCCTGTTTTATAGTTCCGAGGAACACTGGGGCCCCTGATGCCCACTTCGCAGCCGAACACCACTTCCGGTGCCCGGCATCCTATGTGAGTGTGGCTGAGGCCCTCTTCATGCTGGTATAAGCCCATCATTGCATTTCGCATGTCATTTCGCATTGCCTCGGTTTGCGTGCCAGTGGGCACGCATTTCGAGGCATCTCATTTTCATAGCATCGTGCATGCTAGGTTGTATGTTAGTTGCATTTCATGCATACCATGCATTCTACACGAGAAATGAGACGCGTTCTGTACTCCGAGTAACGGAACGGGTCTCAATTCCCAAGTCACCGACACTCCGGATTACCCATGATGGAGTTAGGTTTTGTTGTAGCATTCATATGCATTCATCCCATATTGAGTTGTGCAATTCGATTCCTCGGCCATCATGCATCGATGTGCGTGATTGGTGGCACGAGGATCGAGGCATGCATATATTTGTGAAATACATTGCTATGCCCTTTTCCTGCTCTCTGTTGCAGCAAAATCAACAATCAACAACTTTTCGGAGGCTGGCACGCATTTCGAGAAAATTGCAAACAGAGGCTAATCAGGGCATTCCAGTGGATTTCCGCGCCAAGCAGCCCAGCATACATCATCTATCAGAAGCGAGGCAGTCCCTGGCTTGCACGCCAGTTTTAATTCTTTTGTAATTAATTTGTTAATTAATTAGAATTTGTATTATTTCGGACTGTATATTCTTTTATTCGGGTCTGTATTATTATTTATTCGGACCCTCTGCGCGAGGGCATAATTGTAATATGGGTGTGTGAGTGTGATGTATGTCTTCCAACCCCCATTTCTTTCTCCCTTTTATTTACCCGCTTTGGATGGTTAGATATAGGGCATATTTCAATTAGCATACAGTATGACAGCATGTTTGCATCATTCATCTGTATTGCATGCATTGGGCTCGGCGCATCATACAAATGCATTTGTATTTCAATTCTAAGTTGAATACATGTTAGTTGCATTTCATATGCCATCTTTAGAATAGCCGAGCCTGCTATAGTTGCATTTTTGCATGTGTTGCATTAGGCATTCTGTATATTTTAGGATCATGCATGATTTCTAATAAGCTTTCTGTTTTGGCTTGGAGTACTCGGTGAGTTTTTATGCTTTAGCATCCTTGCATGCGTGTGAGTGTTGCCATGAATAGCATGCTTACCATGTGGCTATGTGCTTATGTGATATAACTGCCTTGAATGCCTGTGGGTGGAGGTTGAGTTATCTGAATTGGAGCAATTCATCAATTGTTTGTTAAGCCCACTAGATTGTGGCAAAATCTGCATTTTAAGCCTACCTGCGGGTAGCAAACCATTTCCAAACAAACAAACATGAAATGTTTTGTTCCAATTCAGACGGCCCAGTCTATACTTGTTTGCTGCGAGCATCACATAGTAACCTAGGCTAATAAACGGAATAAGAACTCACAAAGTTTTCAAAAACAGATATCATGGTTAGTAGAGGCCGGTCTTTGACCGGGCGAGAGGGGGTGCTCACGATGTGACCTTCCCTAATCGTACCCAAGTTCCCGAGCCAACTTTGGTGATGACGGACACGTGGCCTTTTGGCACCGAGTCAGGGTTTCCTAAATTTCCCATTTTAAAATATTTAGGTGGCGACTCTGTTATCTGGCAAAGCAGTCCATGTTTGGCACTTCTTTCAAAAAAATCTGTTTTCCTTCAAAACGATTTGCCAGATTTGGACTCTTTGGTTCAGATTGAGAACCGCAACAAAAATCGAGTCCGAACTGTAGCGAGGCCCCCCCGCGGGCGTTGTTACACCTATATATAGAGGAATTACTAGAAGTTGTTGAAGGGGGAGAATACACTGGCCTATATATAGACGAATTACTACTTTATTACTACTTTCCCATTTGATTTATTTTTTTCCAGTGTTATTCCAATGTTACAACTTTCCCATTTCATTATGTTTTTCTAGTGGCCACTATGTAGACGAATTAGTAGAAGTTGTTGAAGGGGGAAAATACACTGGACTATGTATAGACGAATTACTACTTTTCCATTTGGTGTTGTTTTTCCAGGGTTACTACTTTCCCATTTCATTTTTTTTTTTTCAATTGATTTTGTTTTTCCAGTGTTACTACTTTCCTGTTTACTACTTTCCTACTTTCCCATTTGATTTTCTTTTTCCAGTGTTACTACTTTCCTACTTTCCTATTTGATTTTGTTTTTCCAGCTGATTTTGTTATTCCAATGTTGCTACTCTCCAACTTTCCATTTGATTTTGTTTTTCCTGTGTCACTACTTTCAAAGTGTAACTTTCCCGTAAGGTGTTAATACTTTCCTATTTACTACTTGTCCATTTGATTTTGTTTTTCCAGTGTTACTACTTTTCCATTTGATTACATTTTTCTAGTCGTTTACTACTTTCCTATTTATTTTTTTTTTCCAATTGATTTTGTTTTTGCAGTGTTACTACTTTCAAAGTGTTACTACTATCTCGTTTACTACTTTCCAACTTTTCCATTTGATTTTGTTTTTCTAGTTGATTTTGTTTGTCTAGTGTTACTACTTTCCCGTTTATTACTTTCCTACTTTTCATTTGATTTTGTTTTTCCGGTGTCACTACTTTCACAGTGTTACTACTTTCCCATTTGATTTTGTTTTTCCAGTGTTTTTCCATTTTATTTTATTTTTCTAGCCGTTTATTACTTTCCATTTGATTTTGATTTTGTTTTTCCAGTTGATTTTGTTTTTCCATTGTTACTACTTTCCCGTTTACTACTCCATTAACAAGAAATGGAAAATACAAACACAACAAAATTTTGAAATTCCTCAATGGGGATCAAACTAGAGAATGAATGAATTTCGTAAAATATTTTTATCTTTCAATTTCCTTTACTTGATTTATTCCAAAATTAAAATAAAAATATTACACTATTAGTCGATTGTCTTACTTCTTCACCTTAAAGAATAATAATATTACAACGTTAGTTGGGTGCTTTATTTGTACATCTTTTAATTACAAAATGGTTTCTACAGACATATACATAACTGAAGGGAATCAACCTGGTGAATTATATAATTAATAGTAATAAGTCCAACCATATGATATGGACTGCAATTATCTTATATTATTGTTTCAACCTACTTTCTAAATTTTAATACCTAAATAAAAATATAAATGCCCCTTATAGATATGAAGGACATTGAGTCTGTTTACACTCCTAATTCGACTTATCATATTTCAACCAAACAATAACCACACTTTCAAATATAAGCATTAAACAGTAACAGAAAATAACAAAATGTTTCAAAAAGTAAAAATAATATAAAACCTACAAACCCAAAAAAAATAAAAAAAAATATGAGAAAAATTACCATGTGCAAAGCACGTACACTTCCACTAGTATATATAAAAGAAGATTAATACTTTCAATTGAATATTAACAATAAGAATTTAATATATACAAGCATAAAGAAGGAACTAAAGAACTAGTGAACCCAGAATAAGTGGAAGCATTCAAATTTTCAAACAAAAAAAGAAAAAAAAAAAACAAAAGGGATTTATTTATCTTCTTACACAGCATGACCACAAGTGGCACAAAGAAGACAATCAAAGACGAAACTCTAGGATTGAAATTCTGGCGTCGCACAAAGAGGTGTTCAATAATTTCAGACCCCAATGCTCTCACTGCTGGTTTCACAACGTAATTAATTAAAACTTCCTTCGCAGAACTGGCTTGAGCTTCCAAGTTGATGGGGGGGAATACTCTAGCCTATATATAGACGAATTACTAGAAGTTGTTGAAGGGGGAGAATACACTGGCCTATATATAGACGAATTACTACTTTATTACTAGTTTCCCATTTGATTTATTTTTTTCCAGTGTTATTCCAATGTTACAACTTTCCCATTTGATTATGTTTTTCTGGTGGCCACTATATAGACAAATTAGTAGAAGTTGTGGAAGGGGGAAAATACACTGGCCTATATATAGACGAATTACTACTTTTCCATTTGATGTTGTTTTTTTAGGGTTACTACTTTCCCATTTCATTTTTTTTTTTTTCAATTGATTTTGTTTTTCCAGTGTTACTACTTTCAAAGTGTTACTACTTTCCTACTTTCCCATTTGATTTTCTTTTTCCAGTGTTACTACTTTCCTACTTTCCTATTTGATTTTGTTTTTCCAGCTGATTTTTTTATTCCAGTGTTGCTACTTTCCGACTTTCCATTTGATTTTGTTTTTCTTGTGTCACTACTTTCAAAGTGTAACTTTCCCGTAAGGTGTTACTACTTTCCTGTTTACTACTTGCCCATTTGATTTTGTTTTTCCAGTGTTACTACTTTTCCATTTAATTATGTTTTTCTAGTCGTTTACTACTTTCCCATTTAATTTTTTTTTTCCCAATTGATTTTGTTTTTGCAGTGTTACTACTTTCAAAGTGTTACTATATAGCGATCCCGGGTTTACCCCTTGTTGTATAGTGATCCGGACGTGTGTCCGTGGATGTTGGTAGTGGATTGTTGTCCTGTTTACGTCCTTTCATATATTGTATTTGAGTTATAGGATGTGTTGGGCAGGTTTGTTTCAGGTTGGTTGTGTTCGGGAGCCAAGGGTTCTTTGCCGAAATTTTGTCCTTCGCTCGGCGAGGTTGGTCGCTCAAGCGAGTTGAGTTTATGTCTGGTGGGTCGAGCAGGCAGGCGGCTTCGCTTCAGCGGCGGCTGCGTCTGGCTGGACTGAACACCATGATTTCGCTCGGCGGTGATTCTTCGCTCGAGCGATCTGGTTCGGTCTTCGCTCGAGCGAGCGGTTCGTCGCTCGAGCGTGCGTCTAGTTGCAGACCTGGAGGGTCGAGCTCCTGGCTCGGGCGAGCTTTTCTTCGCTCGGGCGAGCTTCTAGGATGTTGGCTCGAGCGAGACCTTCTTGGCTCGAGCTACGGTTTTCTGTGTCTGGTCGCTCGAGCGACCAAGTCTTCGCTCGAGCGAGCCTGTTTATATCAGTTCGCAGCCGGCGATCTAAACTTCACTTTTTTGAAGCTTTTACTTTTTAAAACCCTAAATTTGAGAGCCTCTCTCTCTAGACTTGCCTTCTCTCTAAGAAATCATCTCCCTAGAGGGTGAATCTTCCCTAAGTGCTTTGTTAAAAAGGTAGAGGGTGACTTGGGCTTCGATATAATCTGAAAATATTCGGTTTTGGAGCAAGTTGGGTGTTGGGTCTTCATCTCCTTTTGAGCTCAAACTTTGAGGTAGGGATATCCTACTCCTCTTTATGGATTTTGTCTTTGAATTTTAGCATTTTGATATGTTGGTAGTTGTTGTGTAATTTTGGGAAACTTTGGGCCATTGTGTAATTTTATAAAAGTTTGGGGTTTTGTCTATAATAAACCTAGAAGCATGTTTGGTATAGAAACATGGAATTAATGTTGAAACATTAGTGAAATTGGAACCTAAGGGTTGTAATGTTAATATTGGAAACGTCCTAATTACATTGATTAATTAATTTGAATAATTAATTGTGGAAAAATGAGGAATTGAGATAGAATTGGGTCATGGGTTATGACGATGGAAAGAATACATTGATTTTATGTATTGATATGTGATGTGTATAATTGTTATATATATGCATTGTGTTGTGTTGGAGGAGATAGGGGATGTACTCCGCGGTTTAGGGGAAGATAGGGGATGGACCTCTAAACCGGATGTTACTGGGAGGAGATAGGGGATGAACTCCGTAGATAGAGCATGTATGCTTATCTAGAAATGTATTGGCAGAGCGTATATGCTTGTCATTGGAAGTATGAATATAATTGTTTTGCCTATATTTGTTGAAGTGATGAAAGAATGTAAAAGAGTTGGCCATCTATCAACTGTTAATCTTTTAGTCATTATTTATAACTGGTTTAGTGTATTTCTACTGGGCTGTGGCTCACCCTATATGGGAACATCATTTTCAGGTACTGGTAGCATGCCACCTCCAAGGACTTAGCTTGGGAGGCTAGTGGCGGACGGACTTTTTGGTTGTCTTTCCTTTTGCAGTGTTACATGTAAATTCAAGCCTAGGGCTTAATGTGTAAATGAGTTAGCACTCTACTTTCTTGTAACCAAGTGTTAACTTGGAAAGCTGTAAGCCCGTAGGGCATTTGCTTTTGTTGTTAACATGTAATACCTTTTGTAATAGCACTCTGATGAATGGAAGGACGTGGATCTTTTATATATCATAGCATGTTAATATTGTTGGTTTAATATCATTATTTTGAGGCGTTACAACTTGGTATCAGAGCGTGCCGGGTTGAATACTTTAGTGCGTGGGAAGTGATTAGGATCACAATGGGTTTGTCTCGCTTGGTAGAGACTTAGTGTAGTGTCATATGCTATGTGTTTAATTGATAACGTGCTTATGTGATTATTTGGGTATGGGATTTAGTTTCTAGGATGTTGACTGGATCTTTGGGTTTCGAGAGTCTGTTGGAAAGGCACTTGATCAATCTTTGTTTCTAACGGTACTCTAGTAACGCCTTGGGGCTATCATCATCCGAAATGAAATTGTAAGTGCTTATGTGTTTATGTGCTTACGTGGAATGAATTCTGATTATCCATGTATTAGGACGTGAGTGTTTAGTTTTGTACGTTGATAAATGTGCTAATGTTCATGTTACCTTTATTAGGATGTCGGGACGAGCAAGAGGTGGTAGGCGTGGTAGGCCTAGGAGGCGAGAAGTGCCATTACTGGGATGAAGTTCGGCGATTCAGAAAGGGTTGGTCAGGCCAATGTGGCCGAGCGATGGGTCGGCGAGCTATGGGTGCCTTGGCAGAGAGATAGCAGGGCCTTAGGTATTCTCGAGCAGAAATCAGCAACCGAGGCGGGACCTTCTTTCTTGAAGAGGGAGTTCTTAGGTCTAACCGGAGGAGTTTGTTGGGGATCCTAAGGAGCCATTGAAGGCGAGCAGTGGCTAGAACAGATGAGTAAAACGCTCAAATGCTAGGCATTGAGGACGGAGCATTGAAAGTGACCTTGGCATCCTTCCAGCTGAAGGGAGATGCGGGTCAATGGTGGAAGTATGAGAAAGTTCGTGTGGGCGGTACTTGGGAGGCGTTTGTGAATGCTTTCCAGGAGAGGTTTTATCCGCAGTGGCTAGAGAGAGACTGAGGGATCAGTTTACCAAGCTTAAGGTGAAGGTTTATGTCGTGGCGAGTTTGAGGCTACATTTACTAGCTTGTCCGGTTTGCACTGAACTTGTGGCGGCAGAGGAGCGCTGCTATGAGTTTGAGCGGAAGTTGAGGTGGGACCTCAAGTTGAAAGTTGGTGGACCTTACATTAGTCTGAGACAGCATTTGGTGGATTGCGGCTCATATGGAGCTGATGATGCAGGAGGGAGAAGAAGAGAAATATGGGGGCTCCAAGAGGGGCCAAGAGGGACAGGGTGATGGTAGGAGGCAGAGGGGTTATAATCCTCAGCCGTCCCAGGGTGGTTTGGCCAGGTCGACTTTCCCAAGATCTGAAAGTCAGAGCTCGGAGAGGCGATCGGGAGAGTTCACCTGTTACAAGTGTGGCCAGCCGGGTCACAAGGTTCTGTTGCCTGAAGGCGGGGTCGAGAGTCGGCTTCTTCGTCAGCCAGACCACAGAGTCGAGTTGAGGGGCCCACCATATCGTGTTACCAGTGCAGGGACGGGCACATGAAGAGGTATTGCCCACGGTTGAGTGCCACGCCAGGAGCGCCTGGTGCTAGACAGACGCAGGGATTTCAGCCAGCTCAGTCTGTGCAGGCCTCGAGGGCCAATCCGGGGGCTTCGTCGTCGGTCAAGATCTGTGATCCTATGCTCAGAGGCGGCAGTAGATCGAGGCCTCTGGTAGCGTGTATCTTGTTACCACGCAGGACCTAGTCCGAAACTCCATCAAGAGTGAGAGGTACTTTTTGTTTTGCAACTCGGTTGCTAGAGTGTTGATTGACACGGTGCATCTCATTCTTTGTATATCTCTTTGCATTTGCATCGTGTTGGAACCGGAGTTAGCACTTTTAGCATCTCCTATTTGCGTTGTGTCACCTATTGGGGTGAGTTAATTTTGAGGCACGGATGTAGAGGTTGTGATATAGAGGTCGACGATCATCGACTTCCTTTTCCATTTGTAGTTATGCCCATGAAGGGCTTTGATGTTATTTTGGGTATGGATGGTTATCGTCATACCGGCGGTTATTGATTGCTACCGCCAGAGGGTTACTATTTGTCTGATGAGCAGGGAGTTTTTCCACTTTTTAGGAGACCGGGTTGGTAGTATTGTGCCACAGTGCGGTCATGGCGGAATGAGCTTAGTAGTTTACTTGCTAGTTTTGAAAATGGTGAGTGTGATGAGACCCAGTTGAGTTGCCAAGGGTAGTTTGTGAATACGCAAATGTCTTTCAGGATCTTATTGATTTGCCACCCACCGAGAGAGTTCTCTATTGATTTAGTGCAGACGCAGCGCCGATTTCTATGGCACCTTATCGTTTTGCCGGCAGAGTTGATTGAGTTGAAAGTTCGGCTCCAAGAATTGCTAGATAAGGGCTTCGTTAGCCTAGTGTATCGCCGTAGAGCACCGGCCCTCTTTGCTAAAAAAGAAAGATGGTGCCTTGAGGTTGTGTATCGACTAGGAAGTTGAATCGACTACGGTTAAGAATAAGTACCCTATGCCCCGTATAGATGATTTGTTCGACCAGTTGAAGGGTTCCCGTTGTTTCTCTAAGATAGATTTGAGATCGGGTTACCACCAGTTGAGGGTCAGAGAGGAGGACATTCCGAAGACGGCATTCCGTACGCGGTATGGCCATTATGAGTTTCTAGTGATGCCATTTGGGCTCACCAATGCACCGGCAGTTTTTATGGACTTGATGAACCGGATCTTCTGGGAATTCTTGGATCGTTTTGTGGTCGTTTTTGTGGACGACATTCTTATCTATTCACCCTCAGAGAAAGAGCACGAGGAACACTTGAGAGTGGTGCTTGAGTTGCTTAGAGCCCATAGGCTGTATGCCAAGTTTGGGAAGTGCGAGTTCTGGCTAAAAGAAGTCAAGTTCTTAGGCCATGTAGTTTCCGGGGAAGGGGTGTCTGTTGATACATCCAAGACTGAGGCAGTGCAAGATTGGGCACAGCCTAAGAGTGTGTTTGAGATCCGCAGTTTTCTGGGATTAGCTGGGTACTACCGTCGATTTGTGAAAGATTTCTCCAAGTTAGCTTCGCCGTTGACTAGGTTGACTCGCCAGGGAGTCAAATTTGTATGGAGTGAAACTTGTGAAAAGTCGTTTCAGGAGTTGAAAGTTAGATTGACCACCGCTCGATCTTGATTATTAGGAGAGGGTTGGGTTATCAGTCTATTGTGATGCCTCACGAGAGGGTTTGGGTTGTGTGTTGATGCAGGAGGAAAGTGGTAGCTTATGGCTCACGTCGATTAAAAATACGAGAAGAATTACCCTACACACGACCTAGAGTTGGCTGGCGTGATCTTTGCCTTGAAAATCTGGAGGCACTACCTTTATGGTGAGAGATTCGAGGTGTTCTCGGATCATAAAGTCTCAAGTATCTGTTTTCACAGAAGACTTGAACTTGAGGCGAGAGAGGTGGATGGAGTTTATAGAAGATTACGACTTCGAGTTGCATTATCACCGAGGAAGGCCAATGTTGTGGCCGATGCTCTCAAGAGGAAATCCATTAGTGATGTAGCTTGTGTAGCCATCCGAGAGTGGGAGATGTTGGGGGCACTTGGCGAGTTTGACTTGCTTTTGGGCGAATCCGCTGAGGTCATGGGCCTTGTTTTCTGTTGTTCGCAACCTACACTTGTGACTCGAGTGTTAGAGACACGAGAGGTGACCTTGAGGTAGAATCCCTTAGAGAAAAGATCTCTAGTGGGAAGGTCGAGAAGGGTTTGAAGGCGTATCCGACACGAGTTTGAGATCTGAGACCGTCTGTTTGTGCCGAGTCTGTCGAGAGGAGGTACTCGAGAGTTCCATCATTCGCGCCTTGCAGTGCATCCGGGAGGTACTAAGATGTATCGGGATTTGGGTCGTCAGTTTTGGTGGCGGGGTATGAAGAGAGATGTGGCAGTCTTCGTGTCTAAGTGCCTTACTTGTCAGCAAGTGAAGGCCGAGCATCAGAGGCCAGCGGGTTTGTTACAACCCTTGCCTATTGCCGAGTGGAAGTGGGAGCATGTCACCATGGACTTCGTTGTAGGTCTTCCGAAGACTCAGCGGGGTAGTGACACTATTTGGGTGGTTGTAGACCGGTTGACCAAGTCGGCGCATTTCATTCCAATGCGCGTGAGAGATTCAGTAGATCATCTTGCCGACTTGTATGTTCGGGACATAGTAAAATTGCACGGGGTCCCAGTGACGATCGTCTCAGATAGAGATCCTCGTTTTACTGCTAGGTTGTGGCAGAGTTTGCAGAGTGCTTTAGGTACTAAGTTGACCTTTAGTACAGCTTATCATCCTCAGACTGATGGGCAGTCCGAGCGTACCATTCAGATCCTTGAGGATATGCTTCGGGGTTGTGTCCTTGATTTGAGTGGGACATGGAGAGGCACTTACTGGTGGAGTTTGCCTACAATAACAGTTTCGATCTAGTATCGGTATGGCACCGTTTGAGGCCTTGTATGGCCGACCTTGTAGGTCTCGGTTTGTTGGGCGAGGTGGGTGATACACCTTTGTTGGGTCCGGTTGGTTAGGGAGACAGCGGAGAAAGTTGAGCTTATCCGTAGGAGGCTTGTTACAGCCCAGAGTCGTCAGAAATCTTATGCTGACCGTAGGAGGAGACCGTTGGTGTTTGAGATAGGTGATCATGTCTTTTTGAAGATATCACCTAGGCGGGGATTGATGAGGTTTGGGAAGAGAGGAAAGTTATCCCCTCGGTTTATTGGTCCTTTTGAGATCCTTGAGAGGATTGGCGAGGTTGCTTACCGTTTAGCTTTGCCGCCACAGTTGTCCGGAGTTCATGACGTGTTTCATGTGAGTATGCTTCGGAAGTATGAGCCGGATCCATCACACTGTTGGATTGGATCGATTTAGAGGTAGATGAGGATGCCTCGTATGAGGAGAGGCCGGTTGGTCTTGGATAGGCGGGACCAAGTCTGCGTGGCAAGACCATTCCTTTGGTGAAGGTTTTGTGGAAGCATCACGAGTGGAGGAAGCCACTTGAGCGTGAGTTGGAAGTCCGAGAAATATCCGGACTTGTTTGTTGATTTGTAGTCGTGTAATGAGAACTTATAATTTTGTTGAACTTTAAGAACGTTGTATGTGTCTTAAGTTGTAAAACATGGTATATGTTTTGATTTAAGGAGTAGTGTAAAACTTGCCTTAATGTGAGAATTGATTATAATGTTGCATGTGTTGACTATATTATAGAATTGGAGATGTATCATGAAATTTTGTTATGATATGATTTGTGAAACCATGTATATTGAGAGTGGTTGGAAAGTGGAACAAGAAATGCATGTTATAGATGCGCTTGAAAATGTATATTTAAATGCCTCTTGATAAGAGATGGATGACCGTAATGGGTCGAATTGTTAAATATTGTGTTATGACATTGTTTAAAATGGAGAAAAAGGCTTGCTTTTCAAAAACTTGTTTTAATTTCGGGACGAAATTCTTTAAGAGGTTATAGCGATCCGGGTTTACCCTGTTGTATAGTGATCCGGACGTGTGTCCGTGGATGTTGGTAGTGGATTGTTGTCTGTTTACGTCCTTTCATATATTGTATTTGAGTTATAGGATGTGTTGGGCGGGTTTGTTTGAGTTGGTTGTGTTCGGAGCCAAGGGTTCTTTGCCTGAAATTTTGTCCTTCGCCGGCGAGGAGTTGGTCGCTCAGCGAGAGTTGAGTTTTGTGTCAGTGGGTCGAGCGAGCGGCTTCGGCGGCGAAGCGATCTGGGCTCGGGCCGGACTGAACACCATGATTTCGCTCGGCGAAGTGATTCTTCGCCGAGCGATCTGGTTGATCTTCGCCGAGCGGCGGTTCGTCGCTTCAGCGTCGTCTAGTTGCAGAACTGAAGGGTCGAGCTCGCTCGAAGCGAGCTTTTCTTCGCCGAGCGAGCTTCTAGGATGTTGGCTCGGCGAGACCTTCTTGGCTCGAGCTACGGTTTTCGTAATGCAGTCGCCGAGCGACCAAGTCTTCGCTCGAGCGAGCCTGTTTATATCAGTTCGCAGCCGGCGATCTAAACTTCACTTTTTTGAAGCTTTTACTTTTTAAAACCCTAAATTTGAGAGCCTCTCTCTCTAGACTTGCCTTCTCTCTAAGAAATCATCTCCCTAGAGAGTGAATCTTCCCTAAGTGCTTTGTTAAAAAGGTAGAGGGTGACTTGGGCTTCGATATAATCTGAAAATATTCGGTTTTGGAGCAAGTTGGGTGTTGGGTCTTCATCTCCTTTTGAGCTCAAACTTTGAGGTAGGGATATCCTACTCCTCTTTATGGATTTTGTCTTTGAATTTTAGCATTTTGATATGTTGGTAGTTGTTGTGTAATTTTGGGAAACTTTGGGCCATTGTGTAATTTTATAAAAGTTTGGGGTTTTGTCTATAATAAACCTAGAAGCATGTTTGGTATAGAAACATGGAATTAATGTTGAAACATTAGTGAAATTGGAACCTAAGGGTTGTAATGTTAATATTGGAAACGTCCTAATTACATTGATTAATTAATTTGAATAATTAATTGTGGAAAAATGAGGAATTGAGATAGAATTGGGTCATGGGTTATGACGATGGAAAGAATACATTGATTTTATGTATTGATATGTGATGTGTATAATTGTTATATATATGCATTGTGTTGTGTTGGAGGAGATAGGGGATGTACTCCATGGTTTGAGGGAAGATAGGGGATGGACCTCTAAACCGGATGTTATTGGGAGGAGATAGGGGATGAACTCCGTAGATAGAGCATGTATGCTTATCTAGAAATGTATTGGCAGAGCGTATATGCTTGTCATTGGAAGTATGAATATAATTGTTTTGCCTATATTTGTTGAAGTGATGAAAGAATGTAAAAGAGTTGGCCATCTATCAACTGTTAATCTTTTAGTCATTATTTATAACTGGTTTAGTGTATTTCTACTGGGCTGTGGCTCACCCTATATGGGAACATCATTTTCAGGTACTGGTAGCATGCCACCTCCAAGGACTTAGCTTGGGAGGCTAGTGGCGGACGGACTTTTTGGTTGTCTTTCCTTTTGCAGTGTTACATGTAAATTCAAGCCTAGGGCTTAATGTGTAAATGAGTTAGCACTCTACTTTCTTGTAACCAAGTGTTAACTTGAAAGTCAGAAGCCCGTAGGGCATTTGCTTTTGTTGTTAACATGTAATACCTTTTGTAATAGCACTCTGATGAATGGAAGGACGTGGATCTTTTATATATCATAGCATGTTAATATTGTTGGTTTAATATCATTATTTTGAGGGCGTTACATACTACTTTCCCCTTTACTGCTTTCCTACTTTTCCATTTGATTTTTTTTTTCTAGTTGATTTTGTTTGTCCAGTGTTACTACTTTCCCGTTTATTACTTTCCTACTTTCCATTTGATTTTGTTTTTCCAGTGTCACTACTTTCATAGTGTTACTACTTTCCTGTTTACTACTTTCCCATTTGATTTTGTTTTTCCAATGTTACTACTTTTCGATTTTATTTTATTTTTCTAGCCGTTTATTACTTTCCATTTGATTTTGATTTTGTTTTTCCAGTTGATTTTATTTTTCCATTATTACTACTTTCCCGTTTACTACTCCATTAACAAGAAATGAAAAAATACAAACACAACAAATTTTTGAAATTCCTCAATGAGGATCAAACTAGAGAATGAATGAATTTCGTAAAATATTTTTATCTTTCAATTTCCTTTATTTGATTTATTTCAAAATTAAAATAAAAATATTACACTATTAGTCGATTGTCTTACTTCTTCACCTTAAAGAATAATAATATACAATGTTAGTTGGGTGCTTTATTTGTACATCTTTTAATTACAAAATGGTTTCCACAAACATACACATAACTAAAGTGAATCAACCTGATGAATTATATAATTAATAGTAATAAGTCCAACCATATAATATGGACTGTCATTATCTTATGTTATTGTTTCAACCTATTTTCTAAATTTTAGTACTTAAATAAAAATATAAATGCCCCTCATAGATATGAAGGACATCGAGTCCGCTTACACTCCTAATTCGACTTATCATATTTCAACCAAACAATAACCACACTTTCAAATATAAGCATTAAACAGTAACAGAAAATAACAAAATGGTTCAAAAAGTAAAACTTATATAAAACCTACAAACCCAAAAAAAATAAAAATAAATAAACATAAATATGAGAAAAATTACCACGTGCAAAGCACGTACACTTCCACTAGTATATATAAAAGAGGATTAATACTTTCAATTGAATATTAACAATAAGAATTTAATATATACAAGCATAAAGAAGGAACTAAAGAACTAGTGAACCCAGAATAAGTGGAAGCATTCAAATTTTCAAACAAAAAAAGAAAAAAAAAGAAAAGGGATTTATTTATCTTCTTACATAGCACGACCACAAGCGGCACAAAGAAGAAAATCAAAGACGAAACTCTAGGATTGAGATTCTGGCGTCGCACAAAGAGGTGTTCAATAATTTCAGACCCCGATGCTCTTACTGCTGGTTTCACAACGTAATTAATTAAAACTTCCTTCGCAGAATTGGCTTGAGCTTCCAAGTTGACGGGGGAGAATACTCTGGCCCAGTGTTGTCAAAGTCACGCCTAGGCGCAAGGCGAGTCGAGGCGAACCATCTGCGCCTGTACAGGTACCAGGCGAGGCGACTTGAGTCAGGCGAGCGCCTTAGCCGCGACTTGAGCAAGGCGAGACTGAGTGTTTAATCTATAGATCTGATCTAACGACTACGACACTGGATCGACTTCGGCTTCGCAGGTTCGACTCTCTCTCCCCTTCTTCTTCTTCGTCTTCGACACTGGTTCGATCGACTTTCATTTTTTTTTTTTTTCCTTTTCTTTTTTTTTCCTTCGACTTCAACTTCTTCAGTTCTTTTTTTTCCTCTTCTTCGACTTCGACACTCTCTCTCACCTTCTTTTTTTTTTCCTCTATTTTTTTTTTCAACTTTTTTTGTTTTGCTTCTTTTTTTTTTTTTTTTTCCTTTTCCTTTTCCTTTTCCTTTTTTTTCAATTATTTGAGTCTATTTTTTTCCTTCAGTTCCGTCCATTCCTTTTCTTCTTCTTTTCAATTATTAATTTTTTCTTCTTCTTTCGACTTTCTTTTTCTTTATTTTTTTCATTAATGATTATATAAATAAAAAAATAGATAAATAAATTAATAAATAAAAATAATAAATAAATAAAAATTAATTAATTCATACATACATAAATAAAAAAAATAGATACATTACATTCATTATGATTATATTGAAATTGATTCATCATTATACTGAAATTAATTAATTCATCATTAATTAAAAAAAATAGAAAATTGATTCATAAGTTAATTAATTCATACATTACATACATTCATTACATTACATACATTGAATCATAACATTAATTAATTCATAAATTGATTCATAAGTTAATTAAAAAAATAGAAAATTGAATCATAAATAAATAAATAAATAAAAATTAATTAATTAATTCATACATACATAAATAAAAAAAAGTAGATACATTACATTCATTATCATTATATTGAAATTGATTCATCATTATACTGAAATTAATTAATTCATCATTAATTAAAAAAATAGAAAATTGATTCATAAGTTAATTAATTCATACATTACATACATTCATTACATTACATACATTGAATCACAACATTAATTAATTCATAAATTGATTCATAAGTTAATTAAAAAAATAAAAAATTGAATCATAACATTAATTAATTCATACATTACATTACATACATTAATTAATTCATACATTAATAGAAAAAATAATGTAACATAGGAATGAATGTAATGGAATGTAATGTACATTAATTAATTAATTAATTCATCATTAATTGAAAAAAATAGAAAATTGATTCATACATTACTATGAATGATTAGTCTATATTAATTTTTTTATTTTTTACGAAGACTGTGCGCCTTACTTCAATAAAGCCCGCGCCTCGCCTTGCGCCTTTCGCCTCGGCCCCGAGGGACCTTTAGCGCCTTAGTGCGCCTTGAGCCTTTAAAAACACTGCTCTGGCTTATATATAGACGAATTACTAGAGGTTGTTGAAGGGGGTGAATACACTGCCCTATATATAGACGAATTACTACTTTATTACTACTTTCTCATTTGATTTTGTTCTTCTAGTGTTATTCCAATGTTACTACTTTCCCATTCGATTATGTTTTTCTACTGGCCACTATATAGACGAATTAGTAGAAGTTGTTGAAGGTGGACAATACACTGGCCTATATATACATGAATTACTACATCCCCATTTGATTTTATTTTTCCAGTGTCACTACTTTCATAGTGTTACTACCTTCCTACTTTCCCATTTGATTTTGTTTTTCCAGTTGATTTTGTTTTTCCAGTGTTACTACTTTCCTACTTTCCATTTGATTTTGTTTTTCCAATTGATTTTATTTTTTTCAGTGTTACTACTTTCCCGTAAAGTGTTACTACTTTCCGATTTGATTTTATTTTTCTAGTCGTTTACTACTTTCCCATTTTATTTTGATTTTGTTTTTCCAGTGTTACTACTTTCTTATTTACTACTTTATTAATATGAAATGGAAAATACAAACACAACAAATTTTCAAAATTCCTCAAAGAGGATCAAACTAGAGAATGAATGAATTCTGTAAAATATTTTTATCTTTCAATTGCCTTTACTTGATTTATTCCAAAATTATAATTAAAATATTACATTATTAGTTGAACGTTTCACTTATTCATCTTAAATAATAGTAATATTATAATATTAGTTGGTGCTTTATTTGTACATCTTTCAATTACAAAATGGTTTCTATATATATACTCATAACTAAAGTGAATCAACCTGTAAAATTATATATTTAATAGTAATAAGTCCAACCATATGATATGGACTGCAATTATCTTATGTTATTGTTTCAAACTACTTTCTACATTTTAATACTTAAATAAAAATATAAATGCCTCTCATATATTTGAAGGACATGGAGTCCGATTACACGCCTAATCCAACTTATCAAATTTAAACAAAACAATATCCACACTTTCAAATATAAGCAATAAACATTAACAGAAAATAACAAAATGGTTCAAAAACTAAAACTAATATAAAATCTACAAACCAAAAAAAACAAACATAAACATAAGTACGAGAAAAATTACGACGTGCGAAGCACGTGCACTTCCACTAGGATATATAGAAGCAGATTAATACTTTCAATTGAATATTAACAATAAGAATTGAATATATAGAATCATAAATAAGGACTAAAAAAGCTAATGAACCCAGAATAAGTGGAGGTATTCAACTTTTCAAAAAAAAAAAAAAATGTGAAAAGGGATTTATTTATGATCTTACTTAGCATGACCACAAACAGCACAAAGAAGACAATCAAAGACAAAACTCTAGGATTGATATTCTGGCGTCGCACAAAGAGGCGTTCAATAATTTCAGACCCCGATGCTCTTACTGCTGGTTTCACAACGTAATTAATTAAAACTTCCTTTGTAGAATTAGCTTGAGCTTCCAAGTTGACGGTGGAGAATACTCTGGCCAATATATAGACGAATTACTAGAGGTTGTTGAAGGGGGATAATACACTAGCCTATATATAGACGAATTACTACTTTATTACTACTTTCCCATTTGATTTTGTTCTTCCAGTGTTATTCCAATGTTACTACTTTCCTATTTGATTATGTTTTTCTAGTGGCCACTATATAGACGAATTAGTAGAAGTTGTTGAAGGTGGAAAATACACTGGCCTATATATACATGAATTACAACATCCCCATTTGATTTTTTTTTTCCATTGTTACTATTTTCCCTTTTACTACTTTCCCGTTTGATTTTTTTTTCAAATTGGTTTTGTTTTTCCAGTGTTGCTACTTTCAAAGTACTACTACTTTCCCATTACTACTTTCCTACTTTGCCATTTGATTTTGTTTTTCCAGCGTCACTACTTTCAAAGTGTTACTACTTTCCTACTTTCTCATTTGATTTTGTTTTTCCGGTTGATTTTGTTTTTCCAGTGTTACTACTTTCCTACTTTCCATTTGATTTTGTTTTTCCAGTAGATTTTATTTTTTTCAGTGTTACTACTTTCCCGTAAAGTGTTACTACTTTCCTGTTTACTACTTTCCCATTTGATTTTATTTTTCTAGTCGTTTACTACTTTCCCATTTTATTTTGATTTTGTTTTTCCAGTGTTACTACTTTCTTGTTTACTACTTTATTAATATGAAATGGAAAATACAAACACAACAAATTTTCAAAATTCCTCAAAGAGGATCAAACTAGAGAATGAATGAATTCTGTAAAATATTTTTATCTTTCAATTGCCTTTACTTGATTTATTCCAAAATTATAATTAAAATATTACATTATTAGTTGAACGTTTCACTTATTCACCATAAATAATAGTAATATTATAATATTAGTTGGGTGCTTTATTTGTACATCTTTCAATTACAAAATGGTTTCTATATACATACACATAACTAAAGTGAATCAACCTGGTGAATTATATATTTAATAGTAATAAGTCCAACCATATGATATGGACTGCAATTATCTTATGTTATTGTTTCAACCTACTTTCTAAATTTTAATACTTAAATAAAAATACAATTGCCTCTCATACATTTGAAAGACATGGAGTCCGATTACACGCCTAATCCACCTTATCAAATTTAAACAAAACAATATGCACACTTTCAAATATAAGCATTAAACATTAACAGAAAATAACAAAATGGTTCAAAAACTAAAACTAATATAAAATCTACAAACCGAAAAAAAAAATAAATAAATAAACATAAGTGTGAGAAAAATTACCATGTGCGAAGCACGTGCACTTCCACTAGTATATATAGAAGCAGATTAATACTTTCAGCTGAATATTAACAATAAGAATTGAATATATAGAATCATAAATAAGGACTAAAAAAGCTAATGAACCCAGAATAAGTGGAGGTATTCAACTTTTCAAAAAAAAAAAAAAAAAAAAAAAAATGAAAAGGGATTTATTTATCATCTTACTTAGCATGACCACAAACAGCACAAAGAAGACAATCAAAGACGAAACTCAAGGATTGAAATTCTGGCGTCGCACAAAGAGGTGTTCAATAATTTCAGACCCCGATGCTCTTATTGCTGGTTTCACAACGTAATTAATTAAAACTTCCTTCGCAGAATTGGCTTGAGCTTCCAAGTTGACGGGGGAGAATACTCTGGCCTATGTATAGACGAATTACTACTTTAGTACTACTTTCCCATTTGATTTTGTTCTTCCAATGTTATTCCAATGTTACTACTTTCCCATTTGATTATGTTTTTCTAGTGGGCACTATATAGACGAATTAGTAGAATTTGTTGAAGGTGGACAATACACTGGCCTATATATACATGAATTACTACATCCCGATCTGATTTTGTTTTTCCAGTGTTACTATTTTCCCTTTTACTACTTTCTCGTTTGATTTTTTTAGTTGGGTGCTTTATTTGTACATCTGTCAATTACAAAATGGTTTCTATATACATACACATAACTAAAGTGAATCAACCTGGTGAATTATATATTTAATAGTAATAAGTCCAACCATATGATATGGACTACAATTATCTTATGTTATTGTTTCAACCTGCTTTCTAAATTTTAATACTTAAATAAAAATGTAATTGCCTCTCGTACATTTGAAGTACATGGAGACCGATTACACGCCTAATCCAACTTATCAAATTTAAACAAAACAATATGCACACTTTCAAATATAAGCATTAAACATTAACAGAAAATAACAAAATGGTTCAAAAACTAAAACTAATATAAAATCTACTGACCGAAAAAAAAAACATAAACATAAGTGTGAGAAAAATTACCACGTGCGAAGCACGTGCACTTCCACTAGTATATATAGAAGCAGATTAATACTTTCAATTGAATATTAACAATAAGAATTGAATATATAGAATCATAAATAAGGACTAAAAAAGCTAATGAACGCAGAATAAGTGGAGGTAGTCAACTTTTCAAAAAAAAAATTAATAAAAATGAAAAGAGATTTATTTATCATCTTACTTAGCATGACCACAAACAGCACAAAGAAGACAATCAAAGACGAAACTCAAGGATTGAAATTCTGGCGTCGCACAAAGAGGTGTTCAATGATTTCAGACCCCGATGCTCTTACTGCCGGTTTCACAACGTAATTAATTAAAACTTCCTTCGCAGAATTGGCTTGAGCTTCCAAGTTGACGAGGGAGAATACTCTGGCCTATATATAGACGAATTACTACTTTATTACTACTTTCCCATTTGATTTTGTTCTTCCAGAGTTATTCCAATGTTACTACTTTCCCATTTGATTATGTTTTTCTAGTGGGCACTATATAGACGAATTAGTAAAAGTTGTTGAAGGTGGACAATACACTGGCCTATATATACATGAATTACTACATCCCCATTTGATTTTGTTTTTCCAGTGTTACTATTTTCCCTTTTACTACTTTCCCGATTGATTTTTTTTTTTTCTAATTGATTTTGTTTTTCCAGTGGTACTACTTTCAAAGTACTACTACTTTCCCGTTTACTACTTTCCTACTTTGCCATTTGATTTTGTTTTTCCAGTGTCACTACCTTCATAGTGTTACTATTTTCTTATTTTCCCATTTGATTTTGTTTTTCCAGTTGATGTTGTTTTTCCAGTGTTACTACTTTCCTATTTTCCATTTGATTTTGTTTTTCCAGTTGATTATATTTTTTTCAGTGTTATTACTTTCCCGTAAAGTGTTACTACTTTCTTGTTTACTACTTTCCGATTTGATTTTATTTTTCTAGTCGTTTACTACTTTCCCATTTTATTTTGATTTTGTTTTTCCAGTGTTACTACTTTCTTGTTTACTACTTTATTAATATGAAATGGAAAATTCAAACACAACAAATTTTCAAAATTCCTCAAAGAGGATCAAACTAGAGAATGAATGAATTCTGTAAAATATTTTTATCTTTCAATTGCCTTTACTTGATTTATTCCAAAATTATAATTAAAATATTACATTATTAGTTGAACGATTCACTTATTCATCTTAAATAATAGTAATATTATAATATTAGTTGGGTGCTTTATTTGTACATCTTTCAATTACAAAATGGTTTCTATATACATACACATAACTAAAGTGAATCAACCTGGTGAATTATATATTTAATAGTAATAAGTCCAACCATATGATATGGACTGCAATTATCTTATGTTATTGTTTCAACCTACTTTCTAAATTTTAATACTTAAATAAAAATACAATTGCCTCTCATACATTTGAAGGACATGGAGTCCGATTACACGCCTAATCTAACTTATCAAATTTAAACAAAACAATATGCACACTTTCAAATATAAGCATTAAACATTAACAGAAAATAACAAAATGGTTCAAAAACTAAAACTAATATAAAATCTACAAACCGAAAAAAAAAAACATAAACATAAGTGTGAGAAAAATTATCACGTGCGAAGCACGTGCACTTCCACTAGTATATATAGAAGCAGATTAATACTTTCAATTGAATATTAACAATAAGAATTGAATATATAGAATCATAAATAAGGGCTAAAAAAGCTAATGAACCCAGAATAAGTGGAGGTATTCAACTTTTCAAAAAAAAAAAAATGAAAAGGGATTTATTTATCATCTTACTTAGCATGACCACAAACAGCACAAAGAAGACAATCAAAGACGAAACTCAAGGATTGAAATTCTGGCGTCGCACAAAGAGGTGTTCAATAATTTCAGACCCCGATGCTCTTACTGCTGGTTTCAAAACGTAATTAATGAAAACTTCCTTCGCAGAATTGGCTTGAGTTTCCAAGTTGACGGGGGAGAGTACTCTGGCCTATGTATAGACGAATTACTACTTCATTACTACTTTCCCATTTGATTTTGTTCTTCCAGTGCTATTCCAATGTTACTACTTTCACATTTGATTATGTTTTTCTAGTGGGCACTATATAGACGAATTAGTAGAAGTTGTTGAAGGTGGACAATACACTGGCCTATATATACATGAATTACTACATCCCCATTTGATTTTGTTTTTCCAATGTTACCATTTTCTCTTTTACTACCTTCCCGTTTGATTTTTTTTTTCTTTTTCCAATTGATTTTGTTTTTCCAGTGTTACTAATTTCAAAGTACTACTACTTTCCCGTTTACTACTTTCCTACTTTGCCATTTGATTTTATTTTTCCAGTGTCACTACTTTCATAGTGTTACAACCTTCCTACTCTCCCATTTGATTTTGTTTTTCCAGTGTTACTACTTTCCTACTTTCCATTCGATTTTGTTTTTCCAGTTGATTTTCTTTTTTTCAGTTTTACTACTTTCCCGTAAAGTGTTACTACTTTCCTGTTTACTACTTTCCGATTTGATCTTATTTTTCTAGTCGTTTACTACTTTCCCATTTTATTTTGATTTTGTTTTTCCAGTGTTACTACTTTCTTGTTTACTACTTTATTAATATGAAATGGAAAATTCAAACACAACAAATTTTCAAAATTCCTCAAAGATGATCAAACTAGAGAATGAATTAATTCTGTAAAATATTTTTATCTTTCAATTGCCTTTACTTGATTTATTCCAAAATTATAATTAAAATATTACATTATTAGTTGAACGTTTCACTTATTCACCTTAAATAATAGTAATATTATAATGTTAGTTGGGTGCTTTATTTGTACATCTTTCAATTACAAAATGGTTTCTATATACATACACATAACTAAAGTGAATCAACCTGCTGAATTATATAATTAATAGTAATAAGTCCAACCATATGATATGGACTGCAATTATCTTATGTTATTGTTTCAACCTACTTTCTAAATTTTATTACTTAAATAAAAATACAATTGCCTCTCATACATTTGAAGGACATGAAGTCCGATTACACGCCTAATCCAACTTATCGAATTTAAACAAAACAATATGCACACTTTCAAATATAAGCATTAAACATTAACAGAAAATAACAAAATGGTTCAAAAACTAAAACTAATATAAAATCTACAAACCGAAAAAAAAAAAAACATAAACATAAGTGTGAGAAAAATTATCACGTGCGAAGCACGTGCACTTCCACTAGTATATATAGAAGCAGATTAATACTTTCAATTGAATATTAACAATAAGAATTGAATATATAGAATCATAAATAAGGACTAAAAAAGCTAATGAACCCAGAATAAGTGGAGGTATTCAACTTTTCAAAAAAAAAAAAATGAAAAGGGATTTATTTATCATCTTACTTAGCATGACCACAAACAGCACAAAGAAGACAATCAAAGACGAAACTCAAGGATTGAAATTCTGGCGTCGCACAAAGAGGTGTTCAATAATTTCAGACCCCGATGCTCTTACTGCTGGTTTCATAACGTAATTAATGAAAACTTCCTTCGCAGAATTGGCTTGAGTTTCTAAGTTGACGGGGGAGAGTACTCTGGCCTATGTATAGACGAATTACTACTTTATTACTACTTTCCCTTTTGATTTTGTTCTTCCAGTGCTATTCCAATGTTACTACTTTCACATTTGATTATGTTTTTCTAGTGGGCACTATATAGACGAATTAGTAAAAGTTGTTGAAGGTGGACAATACACTGGCCTATATATACATGAATTACTACATCCCCATTTGATTTTGTTTTTCCAATGTTACCATTTTCTCTTTTACTACCTTCCCGTTTGATTTTTTTTTTCTTTTTCCAATTGATTTTGTTTTTCCAGTGTTACTAATTTCAAAGTACTACTACTTTCCCGTTTACTACTTTCCTACTTTGCCATTTGATTTTATTTTTCCAGTGTCACTACTTTCATAGTGTTACAACCTTCCTACTCTCCCATTTGATTTTGTTTTTCCAGTGTTACTACTTTCCTACTTTCCATTCGATTTTGTTTTTCCAGTTGATTTTCTTTTTTTCAGTTTTACTACTTTCCTGTTTACTACTTTCCGATTTGATCTTATTTTTCTAGTCGTTTACTACTTTCCCATTTTATTTTGATTTTATTTTTCCAGTGTTACTACTTTCTTGTTTACTACTTTATTAATATGAAATGGAAAATTCAAACACAACAAATTTTCAAAATTCCTCAAAGAGGATCAAACTAGAGAATGAATTAATTCTGTAAAATATTTTTATCTTTCAATTGCCTTTACTTGATTTATTCCAAAATTATAATTAAAATATTACATTATTAGTTGAACGTTTCACTTATTCACCTTAAATAATAGTAATATTATAATGTTAGTTGGGTGCTTTATTTGTACATCTTTCAATTACAAAATGGTTTCTATATACATACACATAACTAAAGTGAATCAACCTGCTGAATTATATAATTAATAGTAATAAGTCCAACCATATGATATGGACTGCAATTATCTTATGTTATTGTTTCAACCTACTTTCTAAATTTTATTACTTAAATAAAAATACAATTGCCTCTCATACATTTGAAGGACATGAAGTCCGATTACACGCCTAATCCAACTTATCGAATTTAAACAAAACAATATGCACACTTTCAAATATAAGCATTAAACATTAACAGAAAATAACAAAATGGTTCAAAAACTAAAACTAATATAAAATCTACAAACCGAAAAAAAAAAAACATAAACATAAGTGTGAGAAAAATTATCACGTGCGAAGCACGTGCACTTCCACTAGTATATATAGAAGCAGATTAATACTTTCAATTGAATATTAACAATAAGAATTGAATATATAGAATCATAAATAAGGACTAAAAAAGCTAATGAACCCAGAATAAGTGGAGGTATTCAACTTTTCAAAAAAAAAAAAAAAAAATGAAAAGGGATTTATTTATCATCTTACTGAGCATGACCACAAACAGCCCAAAGATGACAATCAAAGACGAAACTCAAGGATTGAAATTCTGGCGTCGCACAAAGAGGTGTTCAATAATTTCAGACCCCGATGCTCTTACTGTTGATTTGACAACGTAATTAATTAAAACTTCCTTCGCAGAATTGGCTTGAGTTTCCAAGTTGACGGGAGAGAATACTCTGGCTTATGTATAGACGAATTACTACTTTATTACTACTTTCCCATTTGATTTTGTTCTTCCAATGTTATTCCAATGTTACTACTTTCCCATTTGATTATGTTTTTCTTGTGGCCACTATATAGACGAATTAGTAGAAGTTGTTGAAGGTGGACAATACACTGGCCTATATATACATGAATTACTACATCCCCATTTGATTTTGTTTTTCCAGTGTTACCATATTCCCTTTTACTACTTTCCTGTTTGTTTTTTTTTTTTTTTTTTCCAACTGATTTTGTTTTTCCAGTGTTACTACTTTCAAAGTACTACTACTTTCCCGTTTACTACTTTCCTACTTTGCCATTTGATTTTGTTTTTCCAGTGTCACTACTTTCATAGTGTTAGTACCTTCCTACTTTCCCATTTGATTTTGTTTTTCCAGCTGATTTTGTTTTTTCCAATGTTACTACTTTCCTACTTTCCATTTGATTTTCTTTTTCCAGTTGATTTTATTTTTTTCAGTGTTACTACTTTCCCGTAAAGTGTTACTACTTTCCTGTTTACTACTTTCCGATTTGATTTTATTTTTCTAGTCGTTCACTACTTAACCATTTTATTTTGATTTTGTTTTTCCAGTGTTACTACTTTCTTGTTTACTACTTTATTAATATGAAATGGAAAATACAAACACAACAAATTTTCAAAATTCCTCGAAGAGGATCAAACTAGAGAATGAATGAATTCTGTAAAATATTTTTATCTTTCAATTGCCTTTACTTGATTTATTCCAAAATTATAATTAAAATATTACATTATTAGCTGAACGTTTCACTTATTCACCTTAAATAATAGTAATATTATAATATTAGTTGGGTGCTTTATTTGTACATCGTTCAATTACAAAATGGTTTCTATATACATACACATAACTAAAGTGAATCAACCTGGGGAATTATATATTTAATAGTAATAAGTCCAACCATATGATATGGACTGCAATTATTTTATGTTATTGTTTCAACCTACTTTCTACATTTTAATACTTAAATAAAAATATAAATGCCTCTCATACATTTGAAGGACATGGAGTCCGATTACACGCCTAATCTAACTTATCAAATTTAAACAAAACAATATGCACACTTTCAAATATAAGCAATAAACATTAACAGAAAATAACAAAATGGTTCAAAAACTAAAACTAATATAAAATCTACAAACCAAAAAAAACAAACATAAACATAAGTACGAGAAAAATTACCACGTGCGAAGCACGTGCACTTCCACTAGTATATATAGAAGCAGATTAATACTTTCAATTGAATGTTAACAATAAGAATTGAATATATAGAATCATAAATAAGGACTAAAAAAGCTAATGAACCCAGAATAAGTGGAGGTATTCAACTTTTCAAAAAAAAAAAAAAAAAACAAGTGAAAAGGGATTTATTTATCATCTTACTTTGCATGACTACAAACAGCACAAAGAAGACAATCAAAGACGAAACTCTGGGATTGATATTCTGGCGTCGCACAAAGAGGTGTTCAATAATTTTAGACCCCGATGCTCTTACTGTTGGTTTCACAACGTAATTAATTAAAACTTCATTCGTAGAATTAGCTTGAGCATCCAAGTTGATGAGGGAGAATACTCTGGCCTATATATAGACGAATTACTAGAGGTTGTTGAAGGGGGATAATACCCTGGCCTATATATATACGAATTACTACTTTATTACTAATTTCCCATTTGATTTTGTTCTTCCAGTGTTATTCCAATGTTACTACTTTCCCATTTGGTTATGTTTTTCTAGTGGCCACTATATAGACGAAATAGTAGAAGTTGTTGAAGGTGGACAATACACTGGCCCATATATACATGAATTACAACATCCCCATTTGATTTTGTTTTTCCATTGTTACTATTTTCCCTTTTACTACTTTCCAGTTTGATTTTTTTCTCTAATTGATTTTGTTTTTCCAGTGTTACTACTTTCAAAGTACTACTACTTTCCCATTTACTACTTTCCTACTTTGACATTTGATTTTGTTTTTCCAGTGTCACTACTTTCAAATTGTTACTACTTTCCTACTTTCCCATTTCATTTTGTTTTTCCAGTTGATTTTGTTTTTCCAGTGTTACTACTTTCCTACTTTCCATTTGATTTTGTTTTTCCAGTTGATTTTATTTTTTTCAGTGTTACTACTTTCCCGTAAAGTGTTACTACTTTCCTGTTTACTACTTTCCCATTTGATTTTATTTTTCTAGTCGTTTACTACTTTCCCATTTTATTTTGATTTTGTTTTTCCAGTGTTACTACTTTCTTATTTACTACTTTATTAATATAAAATGGAAAATACAAACACAACAAATTTTCAAAATTCCTCAAAGAGGATCAAACTAGAGAATGAATGAATTCTGTAAAATATTTTTATCTTTCAATTGCCTTTACTTGATTTATTTAAAAATTATAATTAAAATATTACATTATTAGTTGAAAGTTTCATTTATTCACGTTAAATAATAGTAATATTATAATGTTAGTTGGGTGCTTTATTTGTACATCTTTCAATTACAAAATGGTTTCTATATACATACACATAACTAAAGTGAATCAACCTGGTGAATTATATATTTAATAGTAATAAGTCCAACCATATGATATGGACTGCAATTATCTTATGTTATTGTTTCAACCTACTTTCTAAATTTTAATACTTAAATAAAAATACAATTGCCTCTCATACATTTGAAGGACATGGAGTCCGATAACACGCCTAATCCAACTTATCAAATTTAAACAAAACAATATGCACACTTTCAAATATAAGCAATAAACATTAACATAAAATAAGAAAATGGTTCAAAATCTAAAACTAATATAAAATCTACAAACCGAAAAAAAAAAAACATAAACATAAGTGTGAGAAAAATTACCACGTGCGAAGCACGTGCACTTCCACTAGGATATATATAGAAGCAGATTAATACTTTCAGCTGAATATTAACAATAAGAATTGAATATATAGAATCATAAATAAGGACTAAAAAAGCTAATGAACCCAGAATAAGTGGAGGTATTCAACTTTTCAAAAAAAATAAAATAAAATGAAAAGGGATTTATTTATCATCTTACTTAGCATGACCATAAACAGCACAAAGAAGACAATCAAAGACGAAACTCAAGGATTGAAATTCTAGCGTCGCACAAAGAGGTGTTCAATAATTTCAGACCCCGATGCTCTTACTGCTGGTTTCACAACGTAATTAATTAAAACTTCCTTCGCAGAATTGGCTTGAGCTTCCAAGTTGACGGGGGAGAATACTCTGGCCTATGTATAGACGAATTGCTACTTTATTACTACTTTCCCATTTGATTTTGTTCTTTCAGTGTTATTCCAATGTTACTACTTTCCCATTTGATTATGTTTTTCTAGTGGGCACTATATAGACGAATTAGTAGAAGTTGTTGAAGGTGGACAATACACTGGCCTATATATACATGAATTACTACATCCCCATCTGATTTTGTTTTTCCAGTGTTACTATTTTCCCTTTTACTACTTTCCCGTTTGATTTTTTTTTTCCAATTGATTTTGTTTTTCCAGTGTTACTACTTTCAAAGTACTACTACTTTCCGGTTTACTACCTTCCTACTTTGCCATTTGATTTTATTTTTCCAGTGTCACTACTTTCATAGTGTTACAACCTTCCTACTCTCCCATTTGATTTTGTTTTTCCAGTGTTACTACTTTCCTACTTCCAATTTGATTTTGTTTTTCCAGTTGATTTTATTTTTTTCAGTGTTACTACTTTCCCGTAAAGTGTTACTACTTTCCTGTTTACTACTTTCCCATTTGATTTTATTTTTCTAGTCGTTTACTACTTTCCCATTTTATTTTGATTTTGTTTTTCCAGTGTTACTACTTTCTTATTTACTACTTTATTAATATGAAATGGAAAATACAAACACAACAAATTTTCAAAATTCCTCAAAGAGGATCAAACTAGAGAATGAATGAATTCTGTAAAATATTTTTATCTTTCAATTGCCTTTACTTGATTTATTTAAAAATTATAATTAAAATATTACATTATTAGTTGAACATTTTACTTATTCACCTTAAATAATAGTAATATTATAATGTTAGTTGGGTGCTTTATTTGTATATCTTTCAATTACAAAATGGTTTCTATATACATACACATAACTAAAGTGAATCAACCTGGTGAATTATATATTTAATAGTAATAAGTCCAACCATATGATATGGACTGCAATTATCTTATGTTATTGTTTCAACCTACTTTGTAAACTTTAATATTTAAATAAAAATATAAATGCCTCTCATACATTTGAAGGACATGGAGTCCGATTGCACGCCTAATCGAACTTATCAAATTTAAACAAAACAATATCCACACTTTCAAATATAAGCATTAAACATTAACATAAAGTAACAAAATTTTTTCAAAAACTAAAACTAATATAAAATCTAGAAACCGAATAAAAAAACATAAACATTAGTATGAGAAAAAGTACCACGTGCGAAGCACGTGCACTTCCACTAGTATATATAGAATCAGATTAATACTTTCAATTGAATATTAACAATAAGAATTGAATATATAGAATCATAAATAAGGACTAAAAAAGCTAATGAACCCAAAATAAGTGGAGGTATTCAACTTTTCAAAAAAAAAGAAAAAAAAAAGAAAAGGGATTTATTTATCATCTTACTTAGCATGACCACAAACAGCATAAAGAAGACAATCATAGACCAAACTCAAGGATTGAAATTCCGGCGTCGCACAAAGACGGGTTCGATAATTTCGGACCCCAATGCTCTCATAGCTGGTTTCACAACGTAATTATGGAAAACTTCCTTCCCAGAACTGGCTTGAGATTCCAAGTTGAAGGGGGGAGAATACTCTAGCCTATATATAGACGAATTACTAAAAATTGTTGAAGGGGGAGAATACACTGGCCTATATATAAACGAATTACTGCTTTATTACTACTTTTCCATTTGTTTTTGTTTTTCCAGTGTTACTGCAATATTACTACTTTCCCATTTGATTATGTTTTTCCTGTGGCCACTCTATAGATGAATTAGTAGAAGTTGTTGAAGAGGGAGAATACACTGGCCTATATGTGATGACCTGTTTCGTTTTACTTCACTTCACTTTTGTCTTCCTTGGGTTTGTGATATCCGGAAGTTTTTCCACAAATAAATTTCTTGTTCTTGTTTTTGTTCGGTGTTGGAATTCCATTTGTCTCAGAGGGTGCACGGTCAAGTCCGGAGTGCCCGGGGCTTAAACCAAAAAATTTTGGGCTGCTGGGCAGGGGCCGCACTTGCGAGGTAGGATGAGTTTTGGAAGGATGCACACTCCCTAAATTGCAAGTCTTGCGGAGGAGTCTGAGGTAGTCGCCGTCTTGGGATCGAGCCGCATGTGTGCGGAGGCACGCTCCGCGCGTCTTGAGGGGCAAGTCGCATGTATAGCAGGCGAGAATCAGGGGCTCTGTTTTTTCTTCTCTTTTTGGTTATGTGTATCACTTTTTATGTATCTCTCTCTCTCTCTAAAAATATATTGCTCTCTCTTCTCTCTATATCTCTACCTCTAAACTAGATCAACACCCTTGATCTTCTTCCGTCCATTTGAGATTTAACCTTAGCTCGTTCACCAAAGATTAAGAACTCCTCAAGAGCTACATTGTGTTCGGTGGTGATCTCTTTTCAACACCATCAAATCTAGGGTTTCATTTTCTTTTCTCCATCAAACTTGAGGTAGGGAGATTTCTTTAAGTTATATATATATTTATGCTTGATTTTTGTTGATTTATAGGTTTCTTTAATAATATTGAAAGTTTGGACTTGTCTCATAAATGTTGAGTTTTCTTTTAAAAAGTGGGTTTAATCTATATCTCTCTCTAAACTATTTTCTTTAGGGTTTTAAATCACAGGGTAAGAGACGTGATGTTTTGGGGAGAAACCTTTTCAAAAGATGAGAGAAATGTTGATTTTGGAGAAAAACCCTAGAAATTTGGGTTTGAAGAACATGTTGAGGATTTCATGGAATATTATCATTATTGTCAATGTTAGCATATTTTTGTGTTAAATGAAATGAAGAAAATGAGGCTTTCTTAACAATGTTGATAAAGAAGAAATGATGAGGGGTATATGGACTAGTTGTTTTATTTATTATTGTTAAAATGTAGTTATCCTTGATGAATCTAAATGGATGCATGGTCATCCTGTGAATTTTACTTTTGGAGTGAGAATTGGAAAGATGCGTATTTCTTTGATAGTTGTTACATTTAGTTGAACTTGTGGTATATGTTGGTTTATGTTAAAGGAAGGAAAATGGGATATGTGGTTACCATTGTATTATTGTTGGGGTACTTAAAAAGGGATGGGTGTTATGAAATGTTGATCATCATTGCATTACACATTCATACAATTGATTATAATGTATTTTGAATTGAGTTGGAAAAATGACTACTTTGAGGAAGGAATATTTTGAAATGAGAATTATGGAATTGTTTTGGGGTAAATACGTTGGTAAGTCCGGTTACGGGGTGTAGATGAAATTGATAAGTTGGCCTGAGTGTCCAGGGTGAAAGACTACAAACACGCGCGGAAGAGGTACCACTTCCCTTCCGGTTAGCAACCGGTAAAGTGGGGTTATTGGTAGTGCTTGTTGAGCCTACTTGCAGACACCAACCTAGGGATTACCTGAGTCGTATTTACCGCCCCATTAAAATGAATTGTGAGTTTTGGAATCATTGAAAGCTCAAGCTAATATTGAACATGGTAATTCTTTTAAAGCAAAAAGGGCATGTAAATGAAATTCTTCTATTGACATTGCATGGCATTTGCATTCGACATTGGAAACATCGCATAAATGTATATACTTTGTTAAGAATTCTCTACTGGGCTTTATGCTTGCCCCTATGGGTTTTGGTGCAAGAAAGGACATGGCGAACCCGCCAAATTAGGGCATGGGAATGTGTTTTGAGAGCACAGGGCTCTTTGTTGTGATTGTAAATTTTTGTAAGCTAAGGGCAAATGATGTATGCGTCTGAGAGACCATTTTGTGGACAGGGCTTATGCCTTGGAACTTGTAAGCCTTTGAGGGCCTTTATTTTTTTTTGGTTAGACGATTTTACATGCTATAGATTCATGTACCAGCCTTCAATGAATGTATAATCACATGTGAGATCACGTGTATGAATAATTGAGTGATGTAATGGAACATGTTGAATATATATATTTTCGGCATCTCTTATGAGCCATGATTGATACTATATTGTAATGGTATGTATATTTTCGGGGCGTTACAACTTGGTATCAGAGCTACCGGGTTTGAATACTTGGGGCTAGCAGGAAGTGGTTGTTTTGCCACAAGGGGTTCATTTCACATGATTAGGGAATGTTTTGTTTTTCGTGATTACGTGATAACATGCTTATGTGACTATATGGGTATGGGATTGGATTTTGGGGATGTTATTTGCGCCTATTAAATTCCTTGAGATCTTATTAGAAGGGTACCTGATCAATACTCGTTCTACAAGGAATTCTTGGTTTTTCGTGGGACGAATCTCATCACAAAAGAATAATCCATATGTGCTTACATGACTAAGTGCTTATGCGGAGTGAATTGAATTGTTTGTGTGGTAGAATATACATAATTGTTGTAGTCTAACGTGTGAGACAAGTTGCGAGCACATTTGAAATTATGTGCTAAAGTATCTATCTTGTTGCTTAATTAGGATGTCAAGAAGGGGTCAAACCCGTGGTGGTAGAGGTGGATGGCGAGGTAGGGGTTGCCGGGGTGTGCTTGAAGTACCGGTCCAAGGGGTTCCGGTGCAAGAAGAGGGGTTGGGCCAAGCTAACATGGCCGAGCAAGTGGGGCAAGCGGGTCAAGCCACAATGGGGGCCCTAGCATGAGAAATAGCGGGGGCCTTAAGGGAGTCTATGAATATACTAAGGGCGGAGAGCCAAGCTAGGAAGAACGCCGTAGAGACAAGGGTGAGTTTCCTCATGAGGGAATTTTTGCGGGCCAAGTCGAATGAGTTCCATGGTGGCCCCAAGCCTAAGAAAGTGGATGAATGGCTCGAACAGATAGTGAAGACATTTGAGATGCTTCACATCGAAGACAGTGAGCTTAGAGTGACTCTTGCGAGTTACTACCTTAAGGGGGATGCGGGCCGATGGTGGAAGTACACCAAGAGCCAAATAGAACCAACATGGTAAGCATTTGTAGTGGCTTTCCAAGATGAGTACCTACCTCCCACTGCTAGGGAGAGGTTTAGGAAGGAGTTCCAAGACCTTAAGGAACTCAATATGTCCATGGCTGAGTTTGAAGCGGCCTTTTCTAGTTTGTCCACGTTTGCACCGGAGTTGGTAGTGATGGAAGAGCGCCGTTGCATTAAGTTTGAGAAGAAGCTTAGAACCAAGATCTTGTTCAAGGTAGCCGGGAACATGATCCGGAACTATGACCGGCTTATAGAAGCGGCTACACATGTAGAGATTACTGTGGAGGCCGAGGAGGAGAGAATCCGGGGGTCAAGGTCAAGGGCTAAGGGTCACAGGGAGATTATAGGCCCAACAAGAAGGGCAGAAACACCTTTTCATCCTAGTCCCAACCACAATAGTCTAGATCCACTTTCCCTTTACCTAGTGCGGGCCTGGGAAAGAGTACACCGAGTGGGTTTTCTTGCTTCAAGTATGGCCAATCGGGTCACAAGGCCTTTGTATGTCCACAAAAGGGAGGAGTACAGCATATGTTACCACCACCACCTAAGCGATCTCAGAGTCAGTCTCATATTAGAGGGTAGGGGCCTACTTGCTATCAGTACGGTCAGTCAGGGCACATGAAAAGAGCTTGCCCATAGTTGGGAGGCGCATTGGGATCGAGGCAGACTTAGAGTCGATGTGAGCTCACTCGATTCGAGACTCAAGTGAGTTAATCAGGAGCCGCCGCTTAGTCATCTGATGAGCCTATGCTCTGAGAGATAAAGCAGGTTGATCAAAGGCCACAGGGGCACGTGTATGCTATTACCGCCCCAGACCAGTTGTCGGGATCCTTAGTTGTGAGAGGTATTTTTGTTGTGTATAACTCTTTAGCTAATGTGTTGATAGATACGGGTGTATCTCATTCATTCATATCTGCTGCATTTGCGTCTGCATTGTGGTTAGAAGTGGCAAGGTTAGCGTCTCTGCTCAGAGTTGAGTCACCAGTTGGGCGTATAGTTGACTTAAATCGGGGGTGTTGTGGTTGTGAGATAGAGGTTGCCGGGCGCCGACTCCCGTTTGCTTTTGTGTTGCTAGGCATGTCGAGTTTTGATGTTATTCTAGGCATGGATTGGTTGTCTTCGTATCGAGCAGTGATTGATTGTTTTCGTCAGAGGGTTACAGTGTGCACCTCGAGTGGTGACTGTTTTTACTTTCTGGTAGACCGGGTTGACAGGGTCTTGTCGCCAGTTTTTGACCCGCGTAGTAGGAATGAACTTAGTGGTCTTCTTGCTACTCTCTTGGATAGTGAGAGTGACGGGACTCGTGTTGAGTTGCCAAGGGTAGTTTGTGAGTACCCGAACGTATTTTCCAAGGATCTTACTAGTTTGCCACCCCACCGGGAGATCGAGTTCACCATTGACTTAGTGCCTGGAATGGCACCAATTTCCATGGCGCCGTATAGATTTGCACCCGCGAAGTTGCATGAGTTGAAAATTCAACTCCAAGAGCTTTTAGACAAGGGTTTCATTCTCCCTAGTACATCGCCTAGGGGAGCGTTGGCTCTCTTTGTGAAGAAGAAGGATGGGTCGTTGCGATTGTGTATCGATTATCGCAAGTGGAAACGAGTTATTGTCAAGAACAAATACCCTTTACCTAGAATAGATGACTTGTTTGATCAACTTAGAGGGTCTTGCTGCTTTTCGAAGATAGATTTGAGGTTAGGGTATCATCAGTTGAGAGTTCGGGAGGAGGACATCCAGAAAACGGCATTTCGTATGCGTTATGGCCACTATGAGTTCCTTGTAATGCCATTCGGGTTGACAAATACACTGGCTTCCTTGATGGATTTGATGAACCGAATTTTTGGGGAGTACTTGGATCATTTTGTAGTCTTCTTTGTGGATGACATCCTAATTTATTCGACTTTCGAGGAGGAACATGAGGCTCACTTGAGGGTGGTGCTTGATTTACTTAGAAAGCATCAATTGTATGCCAAATTTGAGAAATGTGAGTTTTGGCTCGCCGAGGTGAAGTTTTTAGGCCATGTGGTGTCAAGAGAGGGAGTTACCGTAGATTCTTTAAAAATAGATTCTGTACAAGATTGGGAGCAACCTAAAAATGTTTTTGAGATCCGGAGTTTATTGGGATTGGAGGGGTACTATCAGCGTTTTGTGAGGGATTTCTCTAGACTAGCCGCGCCTTTGACTAGATTGACCAGGAATGGGGTTAAGTTTGTGTGGAGTGAGGCTTGTGAAAAGTCTTTCCAAGAGCTCAAAACTAGATTGACTACAGCACCGGTGTTGATAATTCTAGAAAGAGGCTTGGGTTACACTGTTTATTGTGATGCGTCTCGGGATGGACTTGGTTGTGTTTTGATGCAAGGGGGAAAGGTTGTAGCATACGGTTCACGGCAATTGAAAACTCATAAGAAGAATTATCCTACCCATGACTTAGAGTTAGTAGCAGTAGTGTTTGCCTTGAAATTTTGGAGGCATTATTTATATGGCGAGAAGTTTGAGGTTTTCTTCGATCATAAGAGTTTAAAATATTTGTTTTCCCAAAAGGACTTGAATTTACGTCAACGGAGGTGGATGGAGTTTTTGGAGGATTATGACTTTGAGTTACATTATCATCCGGGGAAGGCCAATGTAGTGGCCGATGCCTTAAGTCGAAAATTTGTGAGTAGTTTAGAGAGTGTGACCATTCGGGAGTGGGTCATGTTGGATGAAATCGGCAAATTTGAATTGCATTTGGGTGAGTCCGAAGATGATGCAACATTGTTTACTTTGAGTGCTCAACCTGTTTTAATTAGCAAAGTTGTAGAGGCACAACAAGGAGACTGTGAAGTAGAGTTAATTCGTGATAGAATCTCCAATGGGAGAGAAGAAAAGGGTTTGAACATTCACTTGGATCAGAGTATACGTTACCTAGACCGTTTGTTTGTACCTAAATCTTGTAGAGAGGAAGTGCTTCGAGAGTTCCATCACTCACGCCTTGCGGTACATCCGGGAGGCAAAAAAAATGTATCGTGACCTTAGCCGTTAGTTTTGGTGGAGGGGTATGAAGCGGGATGTCCCATCCTTTGTGTCGAAGTGCCTTGCTTGCCAGCAAGTGAAGGTCGAGCACCAAAGACCAGCGAGTTTGTTACAACCCTTACCAATAGCCGAATGGAAATGGGAGCATGTCACCATGGATTTTGTAGTTGGGTTTCCTAGAACATAGCAGGGCAATGATGCCATTTAGGTGATTGTCAATAGGTTGACGAAGTCTGCTCATTTCATTCCGATGTGTACCGGCGACTCGGTTGAGCACTTGGCAGAGTTGCACGTTAGAGAGATAGTTCAACTTCATGGGGTACCAGTAACCATTGTGTCAGATAGGGATCCTCGTTTTACCCCCCGGTTATGGCAGGGCCTTCATGAGGCATTGGGAACTAAGTTGACTTTTAGCACCGCCTATCACCCTCAAACCAATAGGCAGTCAGAGCGTACCATTCAGATTTTGGAGGACATGTTTAGAGCTTGTGTCCTTGATTTCAAGGGGTCGTGGGAGAGGCACGTACCGTTGATTGAATTTGCCTATAATAATAGTTACCAAGCTAGCATCGAGATGGCACCGTTTGAGGCCTTCTATGGCTGACCTTGTAGATCACCAGTTTGTTGGGCCGAGGTAAGGGATGCACCGTTACTGGGTCCGAAGATTGTTAGGGAGACAACTGAAAAAGTTGCTCTCATTCGGAAGAGGTTAACTACGGCCCAAAGCCGACAGAAAAGTTATGCCGATAAGAGGAGACGACCTTTGTCTTTTGAAGTGGGTGATCTTGTGTTCCTTAAGATCTCACCTAGGTGGGGTTTAATGAGATTCGGTAAGAGTGGGAAGTTGTCTCTGAGGTTTATTAGGCCTTTCGAGATATTAGAGAGAATCGGGGAAGTGGCTTACCGGTTAGCTTTACCGCCACAACTCTTGGGGGTTCACAATGTGTTTCATGTGTCAATGCTTAGGAAGTATGAACTCGACCCTTCTCATGTGCTAGATTGGGTTGATTTGGAGGTAAATGAGGATGCCTCTTACGAAGAATGATCGGTTCAGGTATTAGATGTGCGAGAGCAAGTGCTACAGGGTAAAACTATACCATTAGTGAAGGTATTGTGGAGACACCATGGGGTTGAAGAAGCGACGTGGGAATGGGAGGTGGAAGTTCGCTCCAAGTATCCGGATTTATTTGAGCATGCTTAGTTGTTTTATTTTAATTCGTAATGCTCCCTCGTGTTGAAGGGAAAAAGTCTTAAATTGTTGATCCCATGTTGTTATATGTATTGTTACTCTGAGCATGAAATTGTGAAGGAATGATATTTCGCTAAAGATGTTTTATTTCATATGTCTAGTAAAAGCGATTATTATTTTGATGAAATGATGATGAAAAGAATGGTAAATCTTGGTTGAGCATTGATGTTGTGACTTCAAAATGTTGTAAAAATGGTCATAATTGCTAGAGCCCTTTTGTTTGGTTGGCTTGTTTAAATTTCGGGAATGAAATTTCCTATGGTGGGGAGGTTGTGAAGACTGGTTTCATTTTACTTCACTTCACTTTTGGCTTCCTTGGGTTTGTGATATCTAGAAGTTTTTCCTCAAATAAAATTCTTGTTCTTGTTTTTGTTCGGTGTTGGAATTCCACTTGTCTCGGAGGGTGCATGGTCAAGTCCGGAGTGCCCGGGGTTCTTATTTAAATCACATGGTAAGAGAGGTGATGTTTTGGGGAGAAACCTTTTCAAAAGATGAGAGAAATGTTGATTTTGGAGAAAAACCCTAGAAATTTGGGATTGAAGAACATGTTGAGGATTTCATGAAACATTATTATTATTATTATTATTGTCAATGTTAGCATATTTGTGCGTTAAATGAAATGAAGAAAAGGGGGTTTTCTTAACAATGTTGATAAATAAGAAATGGTGAGGGGTATGTGGACTAGTTGTTTTATTTATTATTGTTAAAATGTATTTATCCTTAATGAATCTAAATGGATGCATGGTCATCTTGTGAATTTTACTTTTGGAGTGAGAATTGGAAAGATGCGTATTTCATTGATAGTTGTTACATTTAGTTGAACTAGTGGTATATGTTGGTTTATGTTAAAGGAAGGAAAATGGGATATGTGGTTGCCATTGTATTATTTTTGGGGTACTTAAAAAGGGATGGGTGTTATGAAACGTTGATCATCATTACATTACACATTCATACAATTGATTATAATGTATTTTGAATTGAGTTGGAAAAATGACTACTTTGAGGAAGGAATATTTTGAAATGAGAATTATGGAATTGTTTTGGGATAAATACGTTGGTAAGTCTAGTTACGCGGTGTAGATGAAATTGATAAGTTGGCCTGAGTGTCCGGGGTGAAAGACTGAAAACACGCGCGGAAGAGGTACCACTTCCTTTCCGGTTAGCAACCGGTAAAGTGGGGTTGTTGGTAGTGCTTGTTGAGCCTACTTGTAGACACCAACCTAGGGATTACCTGAGTCGTATTTACTGCTCCATTGTAATGAATTGTGAGTTTTGGAATCATTGAAAGCTCAAGCTAATGTTGAACATGGTAATTCTTTTAAAACAAAAAGGGCATGTAAATGAAATTCTTCTATTGACATTGCATGGCATTTGCATTCGACATTGGAAACATCGCATAAATGTATATACTTTGTTAATAATTCTCTACTGGGCTTTATGTTTACCCCTATGGGTTTTGGTGCAGGAAAGGACGTGGCGAACCCACCAAATTAGGGCATGGGAATATGTTTTGAGAGCACAGGGCTCTTTGTTGTGATTGTAAATTTTTGTAAGCCAAGGGCTAATCATGTATGCGTCCGAGAGACCATTTTGTGGATAGGGCTTATGCCTTGGAACTTGTAAGCCTTTGAGGGCCTTTATTTGTTTTGGTTAGACGATTTTATATGCTATAGATTCATGTGCCAGCCTTCAATGAATGTATAATCACATGTGAGATCACGTGTATAAACAATTGAGTTATGTAATGGAACATGTTGAATATATATATTTCCAGCATCTCTTATGAGCCATGATTGATACTATATTGTAATGGTATGTATATTTTCGGGGCGTTACACTATATATAGACGAATTACTACTTTCCCATTTGATTTTGTTTTTCCAATGTTATACTTTCCCATTTGATTTTTTTTTTTCCAATTGATTTTGTTTTTCCAGTGTTACTACTTTCAAAGTGTTACTTCTTTCCCATTTACTACTTTCCTACTTTCCCATTTGATTTTGTTTTTCTTGTTGATTTTGTTTTTCCAGTGTTACTACTTTCAAGGTGTTACAACTTTCCTGTTTCCAACTTTCCTACTTTCCCATTTGATTTTGTTTTTCCAGTTGATTTTGTTTTTCCAGTGTTACTACTTTCCCGTTTAAAACTTTTCTACTTTCCATTTGATTTTGTTTTTCCAGTGTTACTACTTTCAAAGTGTTACTACTTTCCCGTTTACCACTTTCCTACTTTCCCATTTGAGTTTGTTCTAGTTGATTTTGTTTTTCCAGTGTTACTACTTTCCCGTTTACTACTTTCCTACTTTCTATTTGATTTTGTTTTTCCCGTGTTACTACTTCCCCGTAAAGTGTTACTACTTTCCTGTTTACTACTTTACCATTTGATTTTGTTTTTCCAGTGTATAGCGACCCTAGTTTTGACCCGTCTCTTGTGGTGTTCCGGACTCGGGTTTGTATTTGTTTGGATGGTGGTTCATGTCTTGTTTCCCTTGTCTTCCCCTTAATGTTGGCTATTGGGTTGTGGTTGTGTGTTTGAAACAGGTTGGCTGCTTGTTTTTCCATGCCTTTGTTGCCCAGAATTTGGCTCCTCTGCTCGAGCGGGCATTCTCACGCTCAAGCGGGCTTCACAAATTTTGCTCCACGCTCGAGCGGGAATTCAGGCGCTCGAGCGGAGGGACTGTATCTGCAAAAATAATAGGAAAGTGTATTTCACGCTCGAGCAAGAGTCTGTGCCTGACGCTCGAGCGGGGGTTTCCACTCTCGAGCGGACCGTGTTATAACAGGTCGCGAAAGTGACATTTTAGGTCATTCTCTGCTTCCTCTATCTCTCTAAAAGTCTCCAAAATACAGATCTAGAGCCTCTCTCTCTAGAAAACCATCTTCCTTCTTTGATTTCTCCAAATCCATTGAGATTTTGGCCATAGTTCCTTCGTCAAAGTTTTGTAACTTCTCGAGGGCTTCGTTGTGTGTGGTGGAGATCAAGTTTCATTGTCGTTGATTTTGGGGGTTTCAACTCTTTTCTTATTCTAAGCTTAAGGTAGGGATTTTCTACACTCTAGTATGGTTTTTAGCTTAGTTTTTTGCTATTGTGTATAGATGATGAGATTTGGTTGTGGTTTGGACAAATCTAGGATTTGGGGGTTATATGAAAAGAGGGGTTTTTGATGTATAAGAGATAAAAGATGTATGGGTTTGAATATAAAATCTTGGTGTACCAAAATAGTTGATTTTGGGTGGTTGAGTCAATATTGGAAAAAGGGGGATATTTGCCCTAATTTGATAAAATGATTATCTTGTATAAATAATTCGAATTAACATTGAATATGCTAAATTGGATGGTTATTGATATAGATGGTGATATTGGATATGTATTCTCTCACCTATGGAAGTTCTGAACAAACTATTAAATCCGATATTGAATATATTTTGGAAATAATTGTATTGGGCTATCGGTGGAGGATAGCTATGATTGTTGTAGAAATTGTATGAGGATTATTCGATTTAATGCTAATCTATTGTTGGTGTCATTGAATATGACCATGTTGTAAATACATTATATATGTATGTTTATTGGGAGGAGAAAGGGGATGTACTCCATATATGACCATGTTATAAATACATTGTATATGTATGTTTATTGGGAGGAGAAAAGGGATGTACTCCATGCATGATTATGTTTATAAATACATTGCATATGTATATTTGTTTGAGGAGGAGAAAGGGGATGGACTCCATTTAAAGCAAGTTGGCCTGAGTGTCTTGGGTAAAAGACCCGAAATCTATTATATAAATGGGTGTCGGTTCCCTCGGACGAAATATCCGTAAAATGGCAAAGGTTGAAGTGTTTATGTGTGTTTTGCATATTTGGAAAACCATTGAGTTGTAGTCTCATCTTAGTTGTTGAAAGATAATGAATTTAACTCATGAATTGAGTAGCATGTATAAATTGGAAATGGACCGACGGAAAATTGGCCTTAGTGGCATATGGATATGTAGGCCTTGTGGATGCTTCCATATCGGTATTGTTTATATACATGATATTTATACCTTTGCTAAACTTTATAAATTATGTTAGATTATTTCTATTGGGCTGTTGGCTCACCCTATAAGGGAATACCATTTTTCAGGTGCAGATGAGATGTTTTCTCCAAGGCAAATGCTTCCATTTTTTTACTGGGCTGTTGGCTCACACTACTTTCAAAGTGTTACTATTTTCCCGTAAAGTGTTACTACTTTCCTATTTACTACTTGCCCATTTGATTATGTTTTTCTAGCCGTTTACTACTTTCCCATTTGATTTTTTTTTCCCAACTGATTTTGTTTTTCCAGTGTTACTACTTTCCCGTTTACTACTTTCCTATTTGATTTTGTTTTTCCAGTTGATGTTTTTCCAATGTTACTACTTTCTCGTTTACTACTTTCCTACTTTCCATTTGGTTTTGTTTTTCCAATTGATTTTGTTTTTCCAGTGTTACTACTTTCAAAGTATTACTACTTTCCCGTAATGTGTTACTACTTTCCTGTTTACTACTTTCCCATTTGATTTTGTTTTTTCAGAGTTACTACTTTCCAGTTTACTACTTTATTACTATGAAATGAAAAATACAATCATGACAAATTTTCGAAATTCCTCAAAGAGGATCAAACTAGAGAATGAATGAATTTTGTCAAATATTTTTATCCTTCAATTTCCTTTACTTGATTTATTCCAAAATTATAATAAAAATATTACATTATTAGTTGAATGTTTTACTTCTTCACCTTAAATAATAATATTACAATGTTAGTTGGGTGCCTTATTTGTACATCTTTTAATTATAAAATGGTTTCTACATACATATACATAACTACAGTGAATCAACCTGGTGAATTATATATTTAATAGTAATAAGTCCAACCATACGATATGGACTGCAATTATCTTATGTTATTGTTTCAACCTATTTTCTAAATTTTAATACTTAAATAAAAATATAAATGCCCCTCATACATTTGAAGGACATAGAGTCTGATTACACTCTTATTCCGACATATCAAATTTCAACCAAACAATATCCACACTTTCAAATATAAGCATTAAACATAAACAGAAAATAACAAAGCGGTTCAAAAAGTAAAACTAATATAAAATCTACAAACGAAAAAAAAAAACAGAAACATAAATAAGAGAAAAATTATCACGTGCAAAGCACGTGCACTTCCACTAGTATATATAAAAGAAGATTAATACTTTCAATTGAATATTAACAATAAGAATTGAATATATACAAGCATAAATGAGGACTAAAAAAACTAATGAACCCAGAATAAGTGGAGGCATTCAAATTTTGAAAGAAAAAAAAATGAAAAGGGATTTATTTATCTTCTAACTTAGCACGACTACAAGTAGCACAAAGAAGACAATCGTAGACCAAACTCTAGGATTGAAATTCTAGCGTCGCACAAAGAGGTGTTCGATAATTTCAGACCCCAATGCTCTCACCGTTGGTTTCACAATGTAATTAATGAAAACTTCCTTCGCAGAACTGGCTTGAGCTTCCAAGTTGAAGGAGGAGAATACTTTGGCCTATATATAGACGAATTACTACTTTATTACTACTTTCTCATTTGATTTTGTTTTTCCAGTGTTATTCCATTGCTACTACTTTCCCATTTGATTATGTTTTTCCAGTGGCCACTATATAGACGAATTAGTAGAAGTTGTTTAAGTGGGAGAATACACTGGCCTACATATAAACGAATTACAACTTTCCCATTTGATTTTCTTTTTCCAGTGTTACTGCTTTCTCGTTTACAACTTTCCGATTTGATTTTTTTTTTCCAATTGATTTTGTTTTTTCAATGTTACTACCTTCCTGTTTACTACTTTCCTACTTTCCCATTTGATTTTGTTTTTCCGGTGTTACTACTTTCAATGTTGTAACGTCCCGAAAATAATACAACATGAACCACCCACATTAATCAACATTCACCCAATAAATAATGTCATAACTCCAACCTTTATATAATATACCATCAATGTTTATACATTCAAGAATATAGAGATACATGAATCTACAACATGTGAAGCATCTAATCTCAACACAAATAAAATGCCCCTAAGGGCTTACATCTTCCAAGGCAATAGCCCGGTTACACCAAAATGGTCTCTCGGACCCATACACATTAGCCCTTGGCTTACAAAAATATCACAACAATTGGAAGAGAAAAACTACTCTTTATCAAAACATATCCACGCCCTTAACTTTGGCGGAACCACCACATCTTAACCTGCACCAAATCCCATAGGGGTGAGCATAATGCCCAGTAGAGAATTCTAACAAAGTATATACAGTTATGCAATTCTCAATTGAAATAATGCAAATGCCAATGCTATGCCATGCTCCTTTAAAGAAATTTCATTTCATGTTTTTCTTAAAGATTTCCATTTTTCAACAAAAGCTTGCAATCTCATCACATTTCCAAAGCTTCCAATTTTAATCAACCGGGGCGGTAAATACGACACTGGTAATCCCTAGGCTGATGTCTGCAAGTAGGCTCTACAAGCACTACCAAATTGTCATTTTTACCGGGATTAACCGGAAGGCTCGACACCTATCCGCGCGGTTTTCTGGTCTTTCACCAAGGACACTCAGGCCAACTTATCAAATCATCTACACCCCCTATCCGGACTTACCACCGTATTTACCCCATACACATTGCCATAGTTCTTAAATACAACATCACTTTTCTTTCATGAAATAAATATATTCAATCAGAATTTACAATGCAAAAATAATAATTGAATGCATATGCAATGCAATGATTTCTCATAACTCATAACTCATAACATTTCCCATTTCCAGGTCTTCACAACAATGTCAACAATCACATTCTCCATTTCCTCATTTCATTACTCTTTCCCAAGATAACCGTGTGTCTTCAATACACAACATCAATTTTTTCATCAATTTAACCTTCTCAAGCCACATATGAGGTTTTCAAATACTAACCTCCACCATTCAAAATTTCCACAATCCATTATGCACAACAATTACCATTTCTCAATTAAATATTTTTCATGCATCTAACAACAACTTTAAGAAAATAAATCCTCCATTTTAACATAAGAAAAGAAGTTAATCCCCAGATCTTTCATGTTTTCAAAAACCCCAATTTTCTAGGTTTTCACAAGAAAAACTCAACATTGTTCATCTCTTTTATAAAATCTAATCATACCCTTCAATCTCAACTCATGTTGTCCAAAATTTCAAGAAAATCTCTAAAGGAACACAAGGTAGAGTTTGTTTTACAAAAAAATCATCAATCCCTTGAGTCACCAAACCCATTTTCGAAATTTCAAGGAGAGTTACAAAATCAACTAAAAACTTACACAAATATATATACCTCAAAGGAAAGCCCTCTAGGATTTATAAAGGAATTGGGATACAACCCACATTTAAAACATCTTTACATTTTCAAAACACAAGATTGAAATCAACAAGGAACTATATGAAAACTCTTAAAACCAACATAAAGGTAGCAAAACTTGTATATATAACTCAAGAATGTCCCTACCTCAAGCTTGGAAGAGAAGACGAGCAAAAAGGTTGAAACCCCAAAGTTGTCGAAACCAACTTCTACTTGGATCAAAACGAAGCTCTTGATGAGATTTACAATCTTTCTCAAAGGAGCAAGGCAAGAAAATGCTTCCAAGAGAGTAGATCTAAAGATTTTGAGTGAAAAGTGCTTTTTGAGAAAGATAGAGAGAGTCTCACGGTTTTAGAGGGAGAAAAGAGAAAAGAAATAAAGAAATAGGTTGAGTGGAAGCCTATTTATAATACTAGGTCAAAGTAAAATAAAGTCCCAAAGTCAACCCAAAAAGATAAAGTCAAAATCTCCAAAATGTAGAACCAAAAACCGTACAGAAATCTGAAAAAAAATCTGCAGGGGTCGACCCTTTCAACACAGGGGTCGACCCTATGAAGAAACTTATGTTTGACAGCATGCAAGAGGGTAGACACTTCCCAGACTGGTGTCTACCCCAATTTTCAGCAAGCAAACTTCAGAAACAAAGGGTAGACACTTTCCAGACTGGTGTCGACCCCTGTGACCAACAACGAAAAGATGGTGTCGACACCTCCAAAACCGGTGTCGACCCCAGAATAAGATTTTTAAGTTTTCAAACAACTTTTCAACGTAAAGAAGCGTGAACGGACAATCCTAACAAGTTTAAATCAATTTTCACTCATCCAAAACCAAGATACCACAACTCTAAAGATTCCCAAAACCAAACAAATGATTCAAATATACTTCCCAAAAGTTTTAAAAAGGGTGCAAGTGCTACAACCTTCCCACCTTAGAAAATTTCGTCCCCGAAATTTAAACAAACCATTAAACCAAAGTGTTCTAGCAACAACAATTATTTTAACAACATTTCCAAGTCACCACATCAAAGTTCAACTAATCATAGATTATTTTCTTCCTCACCATTCCATCAAAACACAAATGCTCCAGCTAGAAATGAAATGAAACCTCTTAACATTAATTTATCTTTCCATAACGTCATACTCAAATCGACAACACGTACAACAACATGTGATCACAATTTAACATTCTACCCTTCATCACTAGAGGACATTACAAATTCTAAAACAAAACAACTAGACATGCTCAAATAAATCTGGATACTTGGAGCGGACCTCTACTTCCCTTTCCTAAGTCGCTTCCTCAATCCCATAGTGTCTCCACAACACCTTCACTAACGGTATGGTCTTACCCCGCAACACTTGCTCTTAGGTATCAAAATTTGAACTTGTCGCTCTTCGTAAAAGGCATCCTCATCTACCTCCAAATCAACCCAATCTAATACATGAGAAGGGTCGGGTTCATACTTCCTAAGCATTGACACATGGAATACATTGTGAACTCTAGAAAGTTGTGGCGGTAAAGCTAACCGGTATACTACTTTCCCGATCCTTTCCAATATCTCGAAAGGCCTAATGAACCTAGGAGAAAACTTACCACTCTTACCAAACCTCATCAAACCCTGCCTAGGTGAGGTCTTAAGAAACACATGATCACTTATTTCAAAAGATAAGGGTCATCTCCTCTTATCGGCATAACTTTTCTGCCGACTTTGAGCTGTGGCTAACCTCTTCCGAATAAGAGTAACTTTCTCGTTGTCTCTCTAATGATCTCCGGTCCCAACAACGGTGCATCCCCCACCACGGCCCAACAGACTGGTGACCTACAAGGTCGGCCATACAAGGCCTCAAACGGTGCCAAGGAAAACCTCCCAACCAACTAAGGAAGCACAACACCAACTTCCGGTCACAACCAAAATTGGAATACCACCCCGATTCTAGGAACACCAAGGATACCGAATTAGTCAAGAACACAAGGAAAGGATCACAGACTTCCCCTCGATTCACACCACTAACTGGGTCTATGAGACAAGAACAACAAACAACCATGGCAACCACATGCACGCCCTAGGTATCCATTACCACTAGCCCAAACACTCTCCACGCTTCGCACTCCATCAAGATGGGGACTAGATTTTCACCACAAGATCCTTGGTTACCTTGTTAAAGGAAAAATGTTACAACAAAACTCGGCTCAAGACAAGACTCCAGCCTAACAAGTTCTTACAATACCCAACCATTCACATAACCGAATATACAAAATTCAAGATTTAGCAATACAATTAAAGCAGTTATAGCATCCCAATCATAAGTGTATGATAATTAACAATTCATTCTCAAAAGAAAATTTCATCTCTTTCCCAATTCTTGGTAAAAATTGTTTATTTTACATATAAAACATTTTCTCAAGGGTGTTCCAAAACTCACACCGATCAATAGCCAAAATACATTTTCTGCCTTACGATAAAACCCAAATTTCATTTATTTTCTAGTACCATTCTTACATAACAACTGGTGAACCTCCAACGTCACCCAAGAACACCCATCACCCACACGACAATGCCACAACCAACATAACATATCATTTTCGCAATGTTCATTAACATTTCCACACAATTATCAACACAGATTACCACAATCACACCATTTCATTCAGCCAATATCATTATGTTTACTATGTAATTTATCATCCACACAAGATAGCGAAAGGACACATAAACTAGTTTCAACAAAATTGCTTACATCATCTTGAATGAAAACTCTTTTCCTCATTTGTACATTTTTATCAAAATTCGTTTAAATTCATACCGTTTTTCTAACCAACTTTCATGTCATAAATATAGAGTAAAACTCATTATTTTGTAAACATTTTCCCAAAACAAGTCTTAAAATCTCACCCCAAGGGTTTTAGTTAAAATAGAATTGTCATGAAAGTTTTCAAAAGTTGGAAACCACCCCTCATCTTATCTTCTCAATATATAACCGATGAATCCCGACCATCACCCAATCACATTCATCACACTTACAATGATTTCCACAATGCAAAAATTACATTTCCATGACAACAAAAGTCAGTAAATAAGCACGATGCCAAAAGAACTATGCAACACGCATTACTCTCCAAACTTCGAAGGTTTCATACCAACACAACACTAACCACGAAGACCATCGATACAAGAGGACTTACAAACGTTCCCAACCAAGGGGCTAACACTTTACCCCGACTCTCGGGTTTCAAAACTCGCATTGGAAAATGCACACCGACTACTACCCGCACAAGCAAGGCTCAAACACAACCCACGGTACAACACCGCCTTCTAGCTCATTCTGTGCTAAATTTTCCAAAGGTTCAACCTTACACTCCACATCTAAACCATTCTAAAGTGACGATGTGTCCCTCACCTTGATGCCAATCAACTTAGCTAATCACCTGAGACTTTTCCACTCCCACTCCATTCACCTAGAGACAGGTTTTCAAACACCGTTCCACATACTTTCAGGGTCTTTTCGGCCTCCCTAAAACACACTACTCCACTATTGTCCCATAGAAATTCTACTCATACACCAGGATGGAAAACACACTTTTACATTCAACACGAGACCGAATAGGTCAAAGGTGATCACACGATCCCCGACACCCAAGACAAATCTCTCCAATGGTACACTCATCACTTGAGAACACAAACCGTTCGCCACACTAATAATACTTCAAGCATCTACTCATGAAATTCTTTTCTCACTCAACTCTTTACCCGCAATCTAATAACATCCCATACTCATAACTGACCAAGGCATAATAGTGACCCCACTTACGGTTGACAAGACCACAACCAACTCACTAATCAATAACTCGACGCACTCAGCGACACACACTAGTACTCTTCTCACTATACCAAGATATGGATCTCACACTTCCTTAGACATTCCCACATCACTTCCACCAATCTTCACTAGATTCTAAGGTCTCACGTTTCCTCCAACTTACCAAAATAAAAAGCTTAAACTTTTGGCCCTCGTTCCAACACTACGCTAGTCATAAAGATTTTCCACGAATCTCTCATTTTTCACAAACAAGTTCCAAACTAATTAAGAATTTAAAGGTCATCACACGACCAACACAAAGTTTAACATTCATTATACAACAACACTAGGATCATCAATATCCTTAACAACCTTTCAGTACACATACAGAAAAGAGTATTCAAGGCTTATTGCATTTCCAATACATAAGGGTCTACAAACAACAATGCATATACATATACAACACATAACCATGGTGCCCTAGCACCCTACAGCACACTGACCAATAACAAAAGCTTCACAGCTAACAACATCGATCTTTAAAACAAAAGTCCCCCCCTAAAGGGTGGTACTACTGTGCTGGTTGAAAAGTTGACCCTCACGAAGCTCTCGAAGCCTGACCTCTCCGGGCCTGTTACCAATAACGTCCCCGACTGGACTGATAGGACAAAGTTTGACTAGATTCTGAAACACCGGAAAGATCTACACATAAAGGGGAAAAACGTCCAGCATGGCCCCTCTGACCACAATTAAATCAAACAACAGCCTCCCAACTTTGAACCTGATTTGGAGCCTGAACCTCACTGGATCCCCCAACGGACAAACTCGAAACCCTTGATGAAACCGAATCTAGGAGTGAGCATGCGCTCGACTCCACCTCTTGCTAAGTCCAGTGTACTTATGAACTGTAGGAGTTGCCGAAGTGGCCTCCTCCCTGACTCGGCCAACACTGCTAACCACTGCCTCTGCATGGGCCGCCGCCTCAACTAGATCAAAATAATTCTTTCACTTAGATCTAACCACCTTCCCCCGAATATCATCACGCAACCACCTCTCAACCTCATAACAACGACGCTCCTCTGTTACTACCAATTCTGGAGCAAATCTCGACAAACTAGTGAACCACATCTCAAACGGAGCCAAAGGAGTAACATCTTGACGCAACTCGACAAACTGTTTGCCTAACCTTTCCCGAGCAAAAGGAGGGAAATACTTGGCCAAGAAGGCCTCGGTAAACGCAACCTACGTGGCACCTATGGTACACTCCACATATTTCCACCAATAACTCGCATTTCCCTTGCAATAGGATGGTTGCCAAAGAAACCCTCAACCCCTCGTCCTCGACTCTAAGTATGTCAAGAGTCTTGGTAATCTGTTCCAATCAACTCTCCCCCTCCAGCAGTCTTGCCTCTCCCAAAAACTCCGGTGGATTGGAGCGAACAAACTCCTTAGTAAGCTTGAGGGTACACCCGTTGTCCCTGTAACGCCCTCAAAATAATGATATTAAACCAACAATATTAACATGCTATGATATATAAAAGATCCACGTCCTTCCATTCATCAGAGTGCTATTACAAAAGGTATTACATGTTAACAACAAAAGCAAATGCCCTCACAGACTTCTGACTTTCAAGTTAACACTTGGTTACTAGAAAGTAGAGTGCTACCCCATTTACACATTAAGCCCTAGGCTTGAATTAACTTGTAACACTGCAAAAGGAAGCCCAACAAAAAAGTCCGTCCGCCACTAGCCTCCCAAGCTAAGTCCTTGGAGGTGGCATGCTACCGATGCACGAAAATGATGTTCCCATATAGGGTGAGCCACGGCCAGTAGAAATATACTAAGCCGAGTTATAAATAATGACTAAAAGATTAACAATTGATAGATGGTCAATTCTTTTACATTCTTTCATCACTTCAACAAATATAAACAAAAGCAGTTACATTCATACTTTCCATGACAAGCATACATGCTTTCGCCAATATATTTCTAGATAAGCATACATGCTCTATCTCGGAGTTCATCCTATCTCCTCCCGGTAACATCGGTTTAGAGGTCCATCCCTATCTTCCCTAAACATGAGTACATCCCTATCTCCTCCAACACAACACAATGCATATATATCACAATTATACACATCACATATCAATACATAAAATCAATGTATTCTTTCCATCGTCATAACCCGTGACCCAATTCTATTTCAATTCCTCATTTTCCACAATTAATTATTCACATTAATTAATCAATGTAATTAGGGCGTTTCCCTAATTAACATTACAACACTTAGGTTCCAATTTCACTAATGTTTCAACATTAATTCCATGTTTCTATCCCAAACATGCTTCTAGGTTTATTATAGACAAAACCCCAAACTTTTATAAAATTACACAATGGCCCAAAGTTTCCCAAAATTACACAACAACTACCAACATATCAAAATGCTAAAATTCAAAGACAAAATCCATAAAGAGGAGTAGGATATCCCTACCTCAAAGTTTGAGCTCAAAGTAGATGAAGACCCAACAACTTGCTCCAAAACCGAATATTTTCGGATTATATCGAAGCCCAAGTCACCCTCTACCCTTTTAACAAAGCACTTAGGGAAGATTCACCCTCTAGGAGATGATTTCTTAGAGAAGGCAAGTCTAGAGAGAGGCTCTAAGATTTAGGGTTTTAAAAAGTAAAAGCTTCAAAAAGTGAAGTTTAGATCGTTTGGCTGACGATATAAACAAGCTCGCTTCGGCGAAGACTTGGTCGCCGGCGACGGAACCTGAAACCGTAGCTCGAGCCAAGAAGGTCTCGCTCGAGCCAACATCCTAGAAGCTCGCTCGGCGAAGAAAAGCTCGCTCGAGCGAGCTCGACCGCCAGTCTGCAACTAGACGCCGCTCGGCGACTAACGCTTCGCTTCGGCGAAGAACAGATCGCGTCGATCGAAGCGAAGAATCGGCTCGCTCGAGCGAAATCATGGTGTTGAGTCCAGCCAGACGCGATCGCTTCGCTCAGCGAAGCCGCTCTGGCTCGACCCACCGAACCTAAAACTCAACGCCGCTCGGCGACCAACTCTCGCTCGGCGAAGGACAAAAATTGCAGGCAACCCTTGGCTCCCGAATACAACCAACCTGAAACAAACCTGCCCAACACATCCTATAACTCAAATACAATATATGAAAGGACGTAAACAGGACAACAATCCACTACCAACATCCACGGACACACGTCCGGATCACTATACAACAAGGGGTAAACCCGGGATCGCTATAACCTCCCCCCCTTAAAGAATTTCGTCCCCGAAATTAAAACAAGTTTTTGAAAAGCAAGCCTTTTTCTCCATTTTAAACAATGTCATAACACAACATTTAACAATTCGACCCATTACCGGTCATTCCATCTCTCATCAAGAGGCATTTAACAATATATACATTTCAACATGCATTTTCTTTCCATTTCAACCATTTCCCACACAGATGGTTTACAATTTATATCATAAGCAATAATCATGATACAATTTTATTTCTATAATATAGCCAACATATGCAATATTATAATCAACTCCCATAACAAGGCAAGTTCTACAACATTTACATTAACCAAAACATGCTCCATGTTTTACAACTTAAGGCATTTCAAATGTTCTTAAAGTTCATTACAATTACACAATTGCAACACTTGATTACACATCAACAAATAAGTCCGGATATTTCTCGCGGACTCCCAACTCACGTTCCCAAGTGGCCTCCTCCACTCCGTGATGTTTCCACAAAACCTTAACCAAAGGGATGGTCTTGCCACGCAGGATTTGATCCCGCCTATCCAAGACCTGAACCGGTCTCTCCTCATACGAGGCATCCTCATCTACCTCTAAGTCGGTCCAATCCAACACGTGTGATGGATCCGGCTCATACTTCCGAAGCATACTCACATGAAACACGTCATGAACTCCGGCCAACTGTGGCGGCAAAGCTAAACGATAAGCAACCTCGCCAATCCGCTCAAGGATCTCAAAAGGACCAATAAACCGAGGGGATAACTTCCCACTCTTCCCAAATCTCAACAAACCCCGCCTAGGTGATATCTTGAAGCGTGATCACCCACCTCAAACTCAACGGTCTCCTCCTGATCGGCATAGGACTTCGACGACTACGGTCAGTAACAAGCCTCCTACGGATAAGCTCAACTTTCTCGTCGTCTCCCTAACCAACTCGGACCCAACAAAGGTGTGTCACCCACCTCGGCGCAACAAACCGGAGACCTACAAGGTCGGCCATACAAGGCCTCAAGCGGTGCCATACCGATACTAGGCTGGCTGTTATTGTAGGCAAACTCCACCGTGTAAGTGCCTCTCCCATGTCCCATGAAATCAAGGACACAACCCGAAGCATATCCTCAAGGATCTGAATGGTGCGCTCGGTCGCCCATCGATCGAGGATGATAAGTACTAAAGGTCGACTTAGTACCTAAAGCACTTTGCAAACTCGCCACAACCTAGCGAAAAGCGAGGATCTCTATCTCGAACGATCGTCCTTTGGGACCCCGTGCAATTTTACTATGTCCGAACATACAAGTCGGCAAGATGATTCATGAATCTCTCACGCGCATTGGAATGAAATCGCCGACTTGGTCAACCGGTCTACAACCACCCAAATAGTGTCACTACCCGGCCGAGTCTTGGAAGACCTACAACGAAGTCCATGGTGACATGCTCCCACTTCCACTCGGCAATAGGCAAGGGTTGTAACAAACCCCGGCCTCGATCTCGGCCTTCACTTGCTGACAAGTAAGGCACTTAGACACGAAGACTGCCACATCTCTCTTCATACCCCGCCACCAAAACTGACGACCCAAATCCCGATACATCTTAGTACCTCCCGGATGTACCGCAAGGCGCGAATGATGGAACTCTCGGAGTACCTCCTCTCGACAGGACTCCGGCACAAACAGACGGTCTCGGTATCTCAAACTCAGGTCGGGATACGCCGTCAAACCCTTCTCAACTTTCCCACTGGAGATCTTCTCTCTGAGGGATTCTACCTCAAGATCACCTCTCTGTGCCTCTAACACTCGAGTCACAAGTGTAGGCTGCGCAACCACAGAAAACAAGGCCGCAGCCTCAACGGATTCGCCCAGAAGCAAGTCAAACTCGCCAAGTGCCCCCAACATCTCCCACTCTCGGATGGCTACACAAGCTACATCACTAATGGATTTCCTACTAAGAGCATCGGCCACAACATTGGCCTTCCACGGGTGATAATGCAACTCAAGTCGTAATCTTCTATAAACTCCATCCACCTCCTCGCCTCAAGTTCAAGTCTTTACGTGAAAGCAGATACAGACTTTATGATCCGAGAACACCTCGAATCTCTCACCATAAAGGTAGTGCCTCCAGTTTTCAAGGCAAAAATCACGGCCGCTAACTCTAGGTCGGTGTGTAGGGTAGTTCTTCTCGTGTATTTTTAATCGGCGTGAGCCATAAGCTACCACTTTCCCTCCTGCATCAACACACAACCCAAACCCTCTCGTGAGGCATCACAATAGGCGCATAACCCAACCCTCTCTCGGAATAATCAAGACCGGGCGGTGGTCAATCTAACTTTCAACTCTGAAACGACTTTTCACAAGTCTCACTCCATACAAATTTGACTCCTGGCGAGTCAACCTAGTCAACGAAGCTAACACGGAGAAATCTTTCACAAATCGGCGGTAGTACCCAGCTAATCGAGCTGCGGATCTCAAACACACTCTTAGGTGCCCAATCTTGCCTTGCCTCGGTCTTGGATGTATCAGCAGACACCCTTCCCGGAAACTACATGGCCTAAGAACTTGACTTCTCTTAGCGAACTCGCACTTCCCAAACTTGGCATACTGACCTATGGGCTCTAAGCAATTCAAGCACCACTCTCAAGTGTTCCTCGTGCTCTTGCTCGAGGGTGAATAGATAAGAATATCATCCACAAAACGACCACAAACGATCCAAGAATTCCGGAAGATCCGGTTCATCAAGTCCATAAAGGCGGTGCATTAGTGAGCCCAAATGGCATCACTAGAAACTCATAATGGCCATACTGCGTCACGGAATGCCAGTCTTGAATATCCCCTCTCGACCCTCAACGGTGGTAACCCGATCTCAAGTCTATCTTAGAGAAACAACGGGAACCCTTCAACCGGTCAAACAAGTCATCTATACGGGCATAGGGTACTTATTCTTAATCGTAGTCGATTCAACTTCCGTGTCGATACACAACCTCAAGGCACCGTCTTTCTTTTTTAGCAAAGAGGGCGGTGCTCCCCGGCGATACACTAGGGCGACGAAGCCCTTATCTAGCAATTCTTGAGTGAACTTTCAACTCAATCAACTCTGGGTGCAAAACGATAAGGTGCCATAGAAATCGGCGCCGTCTGCACTAAATCAATAGAGAACTCGTCTCTCGGTGGGGTGGCAAATCAATAAGATCCTCGGGAAAGACATCTGCGTATTCACAAACTACCCTCGGCAACTCAATCGGGTCTCATCACACTCACCATTCTCAAAACTAGCAAGTAAACTACTAAGCTCATTCGCGCCATGGACCGCACCTAATGGCACAATACTACCAACCCGGTCTCCTAAAAAGTGGAAAAACTCCCGTTCCATCAGACAGTAACCCTCTGGCGGTAGCAATCAATAACCGCCGGTATGGCGATAACTCCATACCCAAAATAACATCAAAGCCCTTCATGGGCATAACTACAAATGGAAAAGGTAGTCGATGATCGTCGCCTTCTATATCACAACCTCTACATCCGTGCCTCAAAATTAACTCACCCCCAATAGGTGACACAACGCAAATAGGAGATGCTAAAAGTGCTAACTCCAGTTCCAACACAGATGCAAATGCAGCAGATACAAAAGAATGAGATGCACCCGTGTCAATCAACACTCTAGCAACCGACCAAAAACAAAAGGTACCTCTCACATCGATGGAGCCAGATTAGGTCCTCATGTAACAAAGATACACGCTACAGAGGCCCTCGATCTACTGCCGCCTCTGAGCATAGGATCACAGACTGACTGGACGACGAAGCCCTCGGATTGGCCCTCGAGGCTGCGACAGACCGAGCTGGCTTGAAATCCTCAGATCTGTCTAGAACCAGACGCCTCTGGTGGCACTCAACCGTGGGCAATACCTCTTCATGTGCCCGGCCGTCCACACTGGTAACACGATACGTGCCGCCGCTCAACTCGACTCAGTGGTCCGGCCGAAAGCGACTCTCGCCTTCAATTGGGCAACGAAGCCTTGTGACCCGTGGCCACACTTGTAACAGAACTCTCCCCGACCGCCTCCCGAGCTCTGACTCAGATCTTGGGAAAGTCGACTGGCCAAACCACTGGGACGGCCGAGGGTTATAACCCTTCGCCTCCTACCATCACTCTGTCCTCTTGGCCCCTCTTGGAGCCCCCATGTTTCTCTTCTTCTCCTCGCATCATCAACTCCATATGAGCCGAAAGATCCACCAAATGCCCAGACTCTCGAATGTAAGGTCCACCAACTTTCAACTTGAGGTCCCACCTCAACTTCCGCTCAAACTCATAGCAACGGCGCCTCTGTCGCCACAAGTTCAGTGCAAACCTCGACAAGCTAGTAAATGTAGCCTCAAACTCGCCACGCACAAACCATCCCGCTTAAGCTTGGTAACCGATCCCTTAGTCTCTCTCTAGCCATCATGATAAAACCTCTCTGGAAAGCATTCACAAACGCCCCAAGTACCACCCACACGAACTTTCTCATATTTCCACCATTGACCAAGATCTCCTTCACCGAAGGATGCCAAGGTCACTTTCAATGCTCGTCCTCAATGCCTAGCATTTTAACGCTTTTACTCATCTGTTTCTAGCCACTGTCGCCTTCAATGGCTCCTTAGGATCCCGAACAAACTCCTCGGGTTAGACCGAAGAACTCCCTCTTCAAGAAAGAAGGTCCCGCCTCGGTTCGATTTCGCCTCGAGAATACCTAAGGCCCTCGCTATCTCTCGGGCCAAGGCACCCATAGCTCGGCCGACCCACCGGCTCGCCACATTGGCTCGACCAACCCCTTCTGAACCGCCGAATCTCATCCGTAATGGCACTTCGTCTTCTAGGCCTACCACGCCTACCACCTCTTGCTCGTCGACATCCTAATAAAGGTAACCCAAAACATTAGCACATTTATAAACGTGCCAAAACTAGACACTCATGTCCTAATACATGGATAATCAGTAATTCATTCCACGTAAGCACATAAACACATAAGCACTTCATTTCATTTCCGGATGATGATAGCCCCAAGGCGTTACTAGAGTACCTGGGTTAGAAACAAAGATTGATCAAGTGCCTTTCCAACGGACTCTCAGAAACCCAAAGATCCAGTCAACATCCTAGAAACTAAATCCCATACCCAAATAATCACATAAGCATGTTATCACATAAGCATATATCGATACACCTAAGTCTCTATCAAGCGAGACAAACCCATTGTGATTCTAATCACTTCCCACGCATCCAAGGTATTGAACCCAGATGCTCGATACCAAGTTGTAACGCCTCAAAATAATGATATTAAACCAACAATATTAACATGCTATGATATATAAAAGATCCACGCCCTTCCATTCATCGAGTGCTATTACAAAAGGTATTACATGTTAACAACAAAGCAAATGCCCTACTAAGCATAACTTTTCCAAGTTAACACTTGGTTACAAGAAAGTAGAGTGCTAACTCATTTACACATTAAGCCCTAGGCTTGAATTTACATGTAACACCGCAAAAGGAAGGACAACCAAAAGTCCGTCCGCCACTAGCCTCCCAAGCTAAGTCCTTGGAGGTGGCATGCTACCAAGACTAAAATGATGTTCCCATATAGGGTGAGCCACACCAAAGAGAAATATACTAAGCCGCTTATAAATAATGACTAAAAGATTAACAATTGATAGATGGTCAATTCTTTTACATTCTTTCATCACTTCAACAAATATAAACAAAACAGCTTACATTCATACTTTCCATGACAAGCATACATGCTCGCTAATATATTTCTAGATAAGCATACATGCTCTATCTACTGAGTTCATCCCTATCTCCTCCGAACATCGGTTTAGAGGTCCATCCCTATCTTCCCTAAACCATGAGTACATCCCCTATCTCCTCCAACACAACACAATGCATATATATCACAATTATACACATCACATATCAATACATAAAATCAATGTATTCTTTCCATCGTCATAACCCATGACCCAATTCTATTTCAACTTCTCATTTTCCACAATTAATTATTCACATTAATTAATCAATGTAATTAGGACGTTTCCATAATTAACATTACAACCCTTAGGTTCCAATTTCACTAATGTTTCAACATTAATTCCATGTTTCTATACCAAACATGCTTCTAGGTTTATTATAGACAAAACCCCAAACTTTTATAAAATTACACAATGGCCCAAAGTTTCCCAAAATTACACAACAACTACCAACATATCAAAATGCTAAAATTCAAAGACAAAATCCATAAAGAGGAGTAGGATATCCCTACCTCAAAGTTTGAGCTCAAAAGGAGATGAAGACCCAACGCCCAACTTGCTCCAAAACCGAATATTTTCAGATTATATCGAAGCCCAAGTCACCCTCTACCCTTTTAACAAAGCACTTAGGGAAGATTCACCCTCTAGGGAGATGATTTCTTAGAGAGAAGGCAAGTCTAGAGAGAGAGGCTCTAAGATTTAGGGTTTTAAAAAGTAAAAGCTTCAAAAAAAGTGAAGTTTAGATCGCTGGCTGCGAACTGATATAAACAGGCTCGCTCGAGCGAAGACTTGGTCGCTCGAGCGACTGCATTACGTAAAATCGTAGCTCGAGCCAAGAAGGTCTCGCTCGAGCCAACATCCTAGAAGCTCGCTCGGCGAAGAAAAGCTCGCCGAGCCAGAGCTCGACCCTTCAGTTCGCGCAACTAGGACGACGCTGAAGCGACTAACCGCTTCGCTTCGGCGAAGATCGAACCAGATCGCTCGGCGAAGAATCACCGCTCGAGCGAAATCATGGTGTTCAGTGTCACCAGACGCTAGCCGCCGCTCAGCGAAGCCGCCTGCTCGACCCACCGACATTAAAACTCAACGCCGCTCGGCGACCAACTCCTCGCCGGCGAAGGACAAAAATTTCGGCAAAGAACCCTTGGCTCCCGAATACAACCAACTCAAACAAACACCCAACACATCCTATAACTCAAATACAATATATGAAAGGACGTAAACAGGACAACAATCCACTACCAACATCCACGGACACACGTCCGGATCACTATACAACAAGGGGTAAACCCGGGATCGCTATAGTCCCCCTCATTGCGAGCTAGAGCATCTTGCCCCGCTCTCACAACCTCGCGTATGACTTCCTCGCCGACAGCCGATGCTGTAACGACAAGTGCTAGGGGAACCGCGATGCCCCAACCGACACTTCTATTACCCATCCATCCTCTATTTCCTCATGTAGACATCCTATAAAATTCAAAAACAAAATCAACTAAGTGCACGACACAATAGCCTCCCCGAGGCACACACCCTCACCACCACGACCTTGAACTCTTCCCGACATCCTAACTAAGGAACAAGATAGATAAATTGGTACAAAATTTCCAAATGTACTCATAGCTCGCCTCACACGTAAAACTAATACAATTATATGTATATTCCAGCACATAAGCAATCCAATTCACTCCACATAAGCACGTAGTTCTATAAGCACATACGAATTATCCTTTAGTGATGAGATTTGTCCCATCAGAAACCAAGAATTCTTAGCAGAATGAGTGTTGATCAGGTACCCTTCTAATAAGACCTCAAGGAATCTAATAGGCGCAAATAACATCCCAAAAGTCTAATCCCATACCCACATAGTCACATAAGCATGCTATTACATAATCACATAAACAAAACATTTCCAAATCATGCAAAATGAACCCATTATGGTATAACAACCACACCCCGCGAGCCCCAAGTATTCAAACCTGGTAGCTCTGATACCAAGTTGTAACGTCCCGAAAATAATACAACATGAACCACCCACATTAATCAACATTCACCCAATAAATAATGTCATAACTCCAACCTTTACATAATATACCATCAATGTTTATACATTCAAGAATATAGAGATACATAAATCTACAACATGTGAAGCATCTAATCTCAACACAAATAAAATGCCCCTAAGGGCTTACATCTTCCAAGGCAATAGCCCGGTTACACCAAAATGGTCTCTCGGACCCATACACATTAGCCCTTGGCTTACAAAAATATCACAACAATTGGAAGAGAAAAACTACTCTTTATCAAAACATATCCACGCCCTTAGCCTGGCGGAACCACCACATCTTAACCTGTACCAAATCCCATAGGGGTGAGCATAATGCCCAGTAGAGAATTCTAACAAAGTATATACAGTTATGCAATTCTCAATCGAAATAATGCAAATGCCAATGCTATGCCATGCTCCTTTAAAGAAATTTCATTTCATGTTTTTCTTAAAGATTTCCATTTTTCAACAAAAGCTTGCAATCTCATCACATTTCCAAAGCTTCCAATTTTAATCAACCGGGGCGGTAAATACGACACTGGTAATCCCTAGGCTGATGTCTGCAAGTAGGCTCTACAAGCACTACCAAATTGTCATTTTTACCGGGATTAACCGGAAGGCTCGACACCTATCCGTGCGGTTTTCTGGTCTTTCACCAAGGACACTCAGGCCAACTTATCAAATCATCTACACCCCCTATCCGGACTTACCACCGTATTTACCCCATACACATTGCCATAGTTCTTAAATACAACATCACTTTTCTTTCATGAAATAAATATCTTCAATCAGAATTTACAATGCAAAAATAATAATTGAATGCATATGCAATGCAATGATTTCTCATAACTCATAACTCATAACATTTCCCATTTCCAGGTCTTCACAACAATGTCAACAATCACATTCTCCATTTCCTCCTTTCATTACTCTTTCCTAAGATAACCGTGTGTCTTCAGTACACAACATCAATTTTTTCATCAATTTAACCTTCTCAAGCCACATATGAGGTTTTCAAATACTAACCTCCACCATTCAAAATTTCCACAATCCATTATGCACAACAATTACCATTTCTCAATTAAATATTTTTCATGCATCTAACAACAACTTTAAGAAAATAAATCCTCCATTTTAACATAAGAAAAGAAGTTAATCCCCAGATCTTTCATGTTTTCAAAAACCCCAATTTTCTAGGTTTTCACAAGAAAAACTCAACATTGTTTATCTCTTTTATAAAATCTAATCATACCCTTCAATCTCAACTCATGTTGTCCAAAATTTCAAGAAAATCTCTAAAGGAACACAAGGTAGAGTTTGTTTTACAAAAAAATCATCAATCCCTTGAGTCACCAAACCCATTTTCGAAATTTCAAGGAGAGTTACAAAATCAACTAAAACTTACACAAATATATATACCTCAAAGGAAAGCCCTCTAGGATTTATAAAGGAATTGGGATACAACCCACATTTAAAACATCTTTACATTTTCAAAACACAAGATTGAAATCAACAAGGAACTATATGAAAACTCTTAAAACCAACATAAAGGTAGCAAAACTTGTATATATAACTCAAGAATGTCCCTACCTCAAGCTTGGAAGAGAAGACGCAAAAAGGTTGAAACCCCAAAGTTGTAAACCAACTTCTACTTGGATCAAAACGAAGCTCTTGATGAGATTTACAATCTTTCTCAAAGGAGCAAGGCAAGAAAATGCTTCCAAGAGAGTAGATCTAAAGATTTTGAGTGAAAAGTGCTTTTTGAGAAAGATAGAGAGAGTCTCACGGTTTTAGAGGGAGAAAAGAGAAAAGAAATAAAGAAATAGGTTGAGTGGAAGCCTATTTATAATACTAGGTCAAAGTAAAATAAAGTCCCAAAGTCAACCCAAAAAGATAAAGTCAAAATCTCCAAAAAGTAGAACCAAAAACCGTACAGAAATCTGAAAAAAAATCTGCAGGGGTCGACCCATTCAACACAGGGGTCGACCCTATGAACAAACTTATGTTTGACAGCATGCAAGAGGGTAGACACTTCCCAGACTGGTGTCTACCCCAATTTTCAGCAAGCAAACTTCAGAAACAAAGGGTAGACACTTTCCAGACTGGTGTCGACCCCTGTGACCAACAACGAAAAGATGGTGTCGACACCTCCAAAACCGGTGTCGACCCCAGAATAAGATTTTTAAGTTTTCAAACAACTTTTCAACGTAAAGAAGCGTGAACGGACAATCCTAACAAGTTTAAATCAATTTTCACTCATCCAAAACCAAGATACCACAACTCTAAAGATTCCCAAAACCAAACAAATGATTCAAATATACTTCCCAAAAGTTTTAAAAAGGGTGCAAGTGCTACAAATGTGTTGCTACTTTCCCATTTGATTTTAATTTTCCAGTTGATTTTGTTTGTCCAGTGTTACTACTTTCCCGTTTACTACTTTTCTACTTTCTCATTTGATTTTGTTTTTCCAATTGATTTTGTTTGTCCAATCTTACTACTTTTCTTTTTACTACTTTCCTACTTTCCCATTTGATTTTGTTTTTCTAGTGTTACTACTTTCCCATTTACTACTTTCCTACTTTCCATTTGATTTTCTTTTTCCAGTGTTACTACTTTCCCGTAAAGTGTTACTACTTTCCTATTTACTACTTTCCCATTTGATTTTGTTTTTCCAGTGTTACTGCTTTTCCATTTGATTTTTTTTCTCTCTAGCCGTTTACTACTTTCCCATTTGATTTTGATTTTGTTTTTCCATTGTTACTACTTTCCCGTTTACTACTCCATTAATTTGTAATGGAAAATACAAACACGACAAATTTTTGAAATTCCTCAAAGAGGATCAAACTAGAGAAGGAATGAATTTTGTAAAATATTTTTATTTTTCAATTTCCTTTACTTGATTTATTCCAGAATTATAATAAAAATATTACATTATTAGTCGTTTGTTTTACTTCTTCACCTTAAAGAATAATAATATTACAATGTTAGTTGGTTGCCTTCTTTGTACATCTTTTAATTACAAAATGGTTTCTACCCACATACACATAACTAAAGTGAATCAACCTTGTGAATTATATAATTAATAGTAATAAGTTCAACCATATGATATGGACTGCAATTATCTTATGTTGTTGTTCCAGCCTACTTTCTAAATTTTAATACTTAAATAAAAATATAAATGCCCCTCATACATTTGAAGGACATGGAGTCCGATTACACGCCTAATCCGACTTATCAAATTTAAACCAAACTATATCCACACTTTCAAATATAAGCACTAAACATTAATGGAAAATAAGAAAATGGTTCAAAAAGTAAAACAAATATAAAATCTACAAACCAAAAAAAACATAAAAATAAAATAAACATAAATATGAGAAAAATTACCACGTGCAAAGCACGTGGACTTCCGCTAGTATATATAAAAGATGATTAATACTTTCAATTGAATATTAACAATAAGAATTGAATATATACAATCATAAATAAGGACTAAAAAAACTAATGAACCCAGAGTAAGTGGAGGTATTCAAATTTTAAAAAAAAAAATGAATAGGGATTTATTTATCATGTTACTTAGCATGACCGCGAGCAGCACAAAGAAGACAATCATAAACCAAACTCTAGGATTGAAATTCTGGCGTCGTACAAAGAGGTGTTCGATAATTTTAGACCCCAATGCGCTCACTGCTGGTTTCACAACGTAATTAATGAAAACTTCCTTCGCAGAACTGGCTTGAGCTTCCAAGTTGAAGGGAGGAGAATACACTAGCCTATATAGACGAATTACCAAAAGTTGTTGAAGGGGGAGAATACACTGGCCTATATATAGATGAATTATTACTTTATTACTACTTTCCCATTTGATTTTGTTTTTCCAGTGTTACTACTTTCCCGTTTACTACTTTCCCATTTGATTTTTTTTTTAAAATTGATTTTGCTTTTCCAGTGTTACTATTTTCAAAGTGTTACTACTTTCCCGTTTACTACTTTCCTACTTTCCCATTTGACTTTGTTTTTCCTGTTGATTTTGTTTTTCCAGTGTTTCTCCTTTCAAGGTGTTACTACTTTCCCGTTTACTACTTTCTTATTTTCCAATTTGATTTTGTTTTTCCAGTGTTACTACTTTCAAAGTGTTACTACTTTTTCATAAAGTGTTACTACTTTCCTGTTTACTGCTTTCCCATTTGATTTTATTTTTCCAGTGTTGCTACTTTTCCATTTGATTCTATTTTTCTAGTTGTTTACTAGTTTCCCATTTGATTTTTTTTTTCCCGACTGATTTTGTTTTTCCAATGTTACTACTTTCCCATTTACTACTTTCCTACTTTGCCATTTGATTTTGTTTTTCCAGTGTTACTACTTTCCAAGTGTTACTACTTCCCCGTAAAGTGTTACTACTTTCTTGTTTACTATTTTCCCATTTGATTTTGATTTTGATTTTCCAGTTGATTTTGTTTTTTTAGTGTTACTACTTTCGTGTTTACTACTTTATTAATATGAAATGGAAAATACAAACACAACAAATTTTCGAAATTCCTCAAAGAGGATCAAACTAGAGAAGGAATAAATTTTGTAAAATATTCTTATCTTTCAATTTCCTTTACTTGATTTATTCCAAAATTATAATTAAAATATTACATTATTAGTTGAATGTTTTACTTCACCTTAAATAATAATAATATTACAATGTTAGTTGGGTGCTTTATTTGTACATCTTTTAATTACAAAATGGTTTCTACATACATACACATAACTAAAGTGAATCAACCTGGTGAATTATATATTTAATAGTAATAAGTCCAACCATATGATATGGACTACATTTATCTTATGTTATTGTTTCGACCTACTTTCTAAATTTTAATACTTAAAGAAAAATATAAATGTCCCTCATACATTTGAAGGACATGGAGTCCGATTACACTCCTAGTCCGACTTATCAAATTTAAACCAAACCATATCCACACTTTCAAAGATAAGCATTAAACATTAACGGGATAAAAAAATGGTTCAAGAAGTAAAACAAATATAAAATCTGCAAACCAAAATAAATAAATGAATAAATAAACATAAGTATGAGAAAAATTACCACGTGCAAAGCACGTGGACTTCCACTAGTATATATAAAAGATGATTAATACTTTCAATGGAATATTAACAATAAGAATTGAATCTATAGAATCATAAATAAGGACTAAAAAAACTAATGAACCTAGAATAAGTGGAGGTATTCAAATTTAAAAAAAAAATAAAAATGAAAAGGGATTTATTTATCATCTTACTTAGCACGATCACGAGCAGCACAAAGAAGACAATCATAGACCAAACTCTAGGATTGAAATTCTGGCGTCGCACAAAGAGGTGTTCGATAATTTCAGACCCCAATGCACTCACTGCTGGTTTCACAACGTAATTAATGAAAACTTCCTTCGCAGAACTAGCTTGAGTTTCCAAGTTGAAGAGGGAAGAATACTCTGGCCTATATATAGACGAATTACTAGAAGTTCTTAAAGGGGGAGAATACACTGGCCTATATATAGACAAATTACTACTTTATTATTACTTTCCCATTTGATTTTGTTTTTCCAGTGTTATTCCAATGTTATTACTTTCCCAATTGATTATGTTTTTCTAGTGGCCACTATATAGACAAATTAGTAGAAGTTGTTGAAGGGGGAGAATACACTGTCCTATATATAGATGAATTACTACATCCCCATTTGATTTTGTTTTTCTAGTGTTACTATTTTCCCGTTTACTACTTTGCCATTTGATTTTTTTTTTTTTTCCAATTGATTTTGTTTTTCCAGTGTTGCTACTTTCAAAGTGCTACTACATTCCCGTTTACTACTTTCCTACTTTCCCATTTGATTTTGTTTTTCCAGTTAATTTTGTTTTTCCAGTGTTACTACTTTTCCACTTTCCCATTTGATTTTGTTTTTCCAGTTGATTTTGTTTTTCTAGTGTTTCTACTTTCTCGTTTACTACTTTCCTACTTTCCATTTGATTTTGTTTTTCTAGTTGATTTTATTTTTCCAATGTTACTACTTTCCCATAAAGTGTTATTACTTTCTTCTTTGCCACTTTCCCATTTGATTTTTTTTTTTTCCCGTTGTTACTACTTCTCCATTTGATTTTGTTTTTGAAGTCGTTTACTACTTTCCCATTTGATTTTCATTTTTGTTTTCTAGTGTTACTACTTTCCCGTTTACTACTTTATTAACGGGAAATAACAAAATGGTTCAAAAAGTAAAACTAATATAAAATCTACAAAGCAAAAAAAAAAAAAAAAAAGGGAAAAATTACCATGTGCAAAGCACGTGGACTTCCACTAGTATATATAAAAGAAGATTAATACTTTCAATTGAATATTAACAATAAGAATTGGATATATACAATCGTAAATAAGGACTAAAAGAACTAATTAACCCAGAATAATTGGAGGCATTCAAACTTTCAAACAAAAAATAAAAAATGAAAAGGGATTTATTTATCTTCTTACGTAGCACGACCACAAGCCGCACAAAGATGACAATCATATACCAAACTCTAGGGTTGAAATTCTGGCATCGCACAAAGACGTGTTTGTTAATTTTAGACCCTAATGCTCTTACAACAGATTTCACAATGTAATTAATGAAAACTTGCTTCGCAAAACTAGCTTGCGCTTCCAAGTTGAAGGGAGAGAATACTCTGACCTATATATAGACAAATTACTAGAATTTGTTGAAGGAGGAGAATACACTGGCCTATATATAGATGAATTACTACTTTATTTCTATTTTCCCATTTGATTTTGTTTTTCTAGTGTGATTCCAATGTTACTATTTTGCCATTTAATTATGTTTTTCCAGTGGCCAATATATAGAAGAATTAGTAGAAGTTGTTGAAGGGAGAAAGTACACTGGCCTATATATATAGATGAATTACTACTTTCCGATTTGATGTTGTTTTTCCAGTGTTACTACTTTCCCGTTTACTACTTTCCCATTTGATTTTTCTTTTCTTTTTTTCCAATTGATTTTGTTTTTTTCAGTGTTATTACTTTCAAAGTGTTACTACTTTCCCGTTTACTACTTTCTTACTTTCCCATTTGATTTTGTTTTTCCAGTGTTACAACAATAGCACCCGCAGTCGACTACGGCCTTTGTATCCTATGTACCTCCCATAGGTATCCCAGTACCCGGAGCCACTTCTCATACTGCCAATGTCCAAGAAAATCATGGAATCCAACAGAGCCAGTTCCTGCACAAGCCTCCAAAGCGCCTGTTTATCAGACTAAGGCTCCATTTGAGTTTGAGGTTGACTCGACTGCGCTTGAGGTCAATAAAACTAGAGAAATTGTTCAAGAGCACACAAGGGGTGAACTCTATGCCGGGCATAGATGACGGGTGTACCGATTCTGCAGTGACATTGCCAAATCGGTTCAAAATTTTTCACATTGATCGTCTCGACGGTTTCGAAGATCCCATGGTTCATCTACGGCTATTTTCAGACATCTTGTGGCTAATGGGCTTGACTAGATTACAAAAGTTGTCTCTCTTTCGCCGTACCATGTCGGGTATAGCGGCCATATAGTATGCGAAGTTGGGAGACTCTGTCAAGCAGAATTGGGAGGAGACGACCGAGGCCTTCATTGTACAATATTCATACAATACACAGATTGAGGTCACAACTCGTGATCTCGAAGCAACACGCCAAGAGCCGACGGAGGGCTTCTCCAAATCTATGACAAGGTGGAGAGCTAAAGCCTTGATGATGACTATGAGGCCTTCTGAGAAGGATCAAATTAGGATGGTTGTACAGAATTTGCACGGCAAGTTACTGCAAAAGATGATTGTCCTACCTCTGTTTACATTTATAGAACTCCATGAAATGGGGGTGCAAATCGAAGACGCCATGAAGTAGGAGCTGATTACAAATGAGAAGAAGCTGGCAAAGAAGCCGTTTGTCCGCAGTTCCAATGCTGCTAGTGGTAGCACAGTTGCAAGGCTGTCAGATGTAAGCATTGTCACCACAACCAAGACTGCCGACCCCTTTGCCAATACAAGCTCACCAACACCGTCCAACCCTGTCCGATTCCATAGGACTTTTAACCAGCTGTACATGACCCTATTTGAAGCCTTGAAGGTACGAGTCAAAAAAGGGTGCCTCAAACCATTAGAACCCCACCCACTGCCAGATCCTCTACAAGCCAAACACGACCCCGCAAAATATTGTGCGTTTCACCAATAGCATGGTCATGATACCAACCAGTGCTTTTGATTGCATCATGAGATTCAGGATCTCATTGACAACAAGGTGATTGTACCACCTCAAAAACCTAATGTAACCACAAATCCACTCTTAGTCCACAATCAAGTCACCCCAGCTCAAAATCTCAACCTGATCCATACACTGGCTACTCCTTACGACACCAGCGTATATATTACCCTCTGTCACCTACCAAAATTGACGTTGTTCATTATGGAAAGCACAGATTTGCGCATGATGGAAACGTTCAACCCTCAACCCAAGCCTATAGTGATGCTTACAATGGAAGAGAAGTCTATCTGGGAGGAAGGTACTAGTCCATTGCCAGAGGGTTCTGGGGACTTAACTAATGGGGTTTATGACCCAAGCTGCTACATCATGCCAACTGATCAAATCAAGCCCGAATTGGTGTTGCTAGCCTCGGTAGACATCAATGTGGCCAGGGAAGATGGCCCGAGCCAGGGGTTAGATGATCTAGCAGAACTCGAGTAGGACTTAGACAATCTGTAATTCTTTGACAAGCAAGATCAGGGGGATATGCAGATTGGCTAGTTCAACTTGAACGGATCAACTGAAAACTCTGGATGGCTAAGTGATGAGCCAAATAAGGAGGAAGAAGTTGGAATGGAACCAGAAGAAAAGGAAGCAGAGATCGCTGTAGCGATCGGAAGGGCTGATGAGAAAGGAAAGCTGTCGGAGAACACTGGCATGGAAAATTCAGCTCAGGAATTGGGCACTGTGACTACTGTGGATACGGAACAAGAAGCTGCACTGGAGCAGTTTGAACTAGAAAGGGTTGGAGACAAACAGGAAGCTATAATGGCCCAACACCCTGTGGGGGATGCCTATGATGTGAATGTGATACGAGCAGAGCCAGACAACTGTTTGTCGGCTCCTGAGGGTGAATGGTGTGGGTCGATGATGATCTGCATTTGGCCCACACCGATGAAGACTGGGGCCAGTGCCTTCAGGACAACACGTGGTGTGCGAAAGAAATTGACCATCTGACAAGAAGTGGGCGGTATTTTAAGCCGCCACACCTGGATCAGGCAGAAGCATTTGGAAAAGAAAGAGAGGTCGAGAAACAAAAAGAGAAACAACTGAAAGAAGAGGTAGTGTTTAAACAGCTTAAGAAAATCCAAGATGACATCTCCATCTGGGGTCTTCTCATGGCCTCCCGGGTACACAACAGGAAGTATTGTCGGCAATAAACAAGGCTAAATTGTCCATTGACACCACGCCCGAGCAGCTAGTGGGATTGGACTTTCCAAGTGGCGCCAGACCAACTCTTACTTTCTCTGACAAAGAACTACTGCCGAAAGGCTCAGCTCACAACAAATCCTTGTACATATCTATGGAATGTAGGGAGAAATGGGGGCCAGTAGTGTTGGTAGATACTGGTTCGGCCATCAATGTCTGTCTTTCTCGCATCGCCTATTCAATTGGCCTTAAACCAACAGACTTTGTTCCCACATCCCAAGTAATTCAGGCATATGATAATACGAGCAGAGAAGTCATGGGCACGGTGTAAATCAAAGTCCAGGTGGGCCCAGTTGAGCGAGAGGTTGAGTTCTATGTTTTGGATGTGCCGGCCACCTTCAATTTGCTGTTAGGGAGGCCCTGGTTGCATCATGTGAAAGTTGTCTCCTCCATTCTCCATCAGATGTAAAAGTACCTTCATGGGGGAGGAGGGGCAATTGTTTTTGGGAATTTATCTATCCGTCTGCCACCAGAGGTAACTACATGAGTGCTGGAGATCAACCATGGGGACGAAGATGTGTTCCTTTCCGGATTTACTTTTGTTAAGGCCTGAGTTGTGCAAACTATACTAGCTGCAAACGAAGGCATGTATGTCAGCGCCCAGTTTATCTATTTTATGAACAAACTGTGGCATGTTCTAGGAATGGGACTCGAAAGAAGTGGTTGAAAAGGTGTTGCTACACTAATAGATGTGTCGCACAACCTACATGCCTTTGGTCTAGGCTATGTGCCCACTAAAGAGGACTGGATCAAGAAGGGAGAAGAGATGAAAGGCAAAGCCAAGGCCAAGCAAGTTGAGAAGCACTATGAGCTCATTTATAGACCAATTCAGGGGACACTGAATGGTTGCTTTGTTTGGGAGGGAGAAGATTTCCGTTTTTATGATTTTCTTAAGCCTTGGGTGAATTCCACGAAGCAACGTGTCCTTGGGTTCGAAATCTTCTTTAATCTATAGCTGCAGAATAGTGATGATGAGGAAAGGGTTGAGCCAAGCATTAAAGCTAAACAGAGCATGGAAATTGACTCAAATGGCAGCGAACTTGGAGTAGGGGCAACACTGCTAGTCTCCTAACAAATTCTCCGGCCAACTTAGAGAACTTGGGGGATAACCTTACCATCTCCATAATCAAGGAAAAACCAGGTGTGAACCCAACTAGCGGCATTTTGGATGCATCAAGGGCACCATCTTTTACCTGGCAGCTGGAGGAAGGCTATTTGTCCAGTTCTGAATCGGGTGATGAGCTAGAATCCGATTCCATTCGGTCTATAGGGTCGAGATCATATTCAAGTTCTTCTGAGTCTGAGTCTGGTATTTCTGGGGGTGGTAACCTGGATACCATAGTCATGTCTAGGTCTTCATTCAGCTATTCTTTTGAGTCTGTAACCGAAGATCTGGACCTTTTGAATGAAAACTTTGCAGACTTTGTGTACTTCTCTGTGCCGTTGGTTTATTGTATTGACCAATATTTTCATAATTTTAATGAAAACAAAGGAAAAGAAAATCCCCTAGCTTTGAAAGACTTGATTAATCGGGAGGAGAAGAGGTTTGTTAAACCCCATGCTGATGAAATCATTGCCATTAATGTGGGTACTGAGAAGGATCCGTGCCTGGTCCAGATTGATGTTGTCTTCGGAGGAGCGCGAGTATTTAATCGCTTTGTTAAAAGATTTCAAAGATGTTTTCTTGTGGTCCTATGAAGACATGCTTGGAATCGATCTTGAGATTATACAGCATCGGATCCCTCTTGACCCCGAGGTCCGACCTATCAAGCAGAAGTTGCGTAGAATCTGTCTGGAATGGGCACTGAAAATCAAGAAAGGGATCACCAAGCAGATCGAGGAAGGTTTCTTGTTAGTATCTGAGTATCCGATTTGGTTGGCTAACATTATCCCAGTGCCGAAAAAGGATGGTAGAATCCGGGTGTGTGTAGACTTCTAGGACTTGAACAGAGCCAGTTCGAAGGATGACTTTCCTCTGCCGCACATTGATGAGTTAGTGGACTTCACTGTGGGCCATGCATTACTATAATTTATGGACGGATTTTCCAAGTACAATCAGATTCTGATGGCGCCTGAGGATAGAGAGAAGACCGCATTCACTACACCGTGGGGTACCTACTACTACCCCGTTATGCCGTTTGGTTTGAAAAATGCTGGAGCTACCTATCAGAGGGCAGCGACCACCATTCTGCTTGACATGATCTACAAAGAGGTCAAGGTGTATGTGGACGACATAATTGTCAAGTGCAAAGAACGAGAGGGCCATTACACCGCCTTAAAGAAATTCTTTCAACAGATCAGGGAACATAGATTGAGGTTAAACTTGCAGAAATGCACCTTCGGTGTAACGGCAGGAAAAATATTGGGTTTCTGATCACACAGAGCGGTATTTAAGTAGATCCTTCCAAAATCAAGGCCATCCTAGAAATGCCACCACCGAGGACTGAAAAGGAGGTGTGAGCCTTTCTAGGTAAAGTGCAATTCATAAGACAGTTTATTTCTAAATTAACCTTGACCTGTGAACCACTGTTTGGTCTTCTGAAGAAAGGAAAGAAATTCCGATGGGATGATCGATGTCAATTCACCTTTGAGCAGCTAAAGTAGTATCTCCAGAATCCGCTTGTGTTGTCATTGCTAGAGCTGGGGAAGCCTTTGATTCTGTACTTGTCAGTAACAGATACGACCATGGGATGCATGCTCACTCAGGAATATGAAGATAGGGTGGAGAAAGCCATCTACTACTTGAGTAAGAAAATGCTGGATTCCAGGACCCGCTATACTCCTTTGGAGAAAGCTTGCCTAGCCTTGGTATGGGCTACCTAGAAGTTGAGGCACTACTTGTTAGCTCACTCTGTAATCCTGGTTTCAAGATTAGATCCCATAAAATATCTCTTTGAGAAACCGGTGCTTATGGGTAGGCTAGCTCGTTTGTTGCTTCTCCTCTCTGAATTTGATCTCAAGTATGTCACCCGTAAGTTAGTCAAGGGAAGAGCTGTAGTGGACTTCTTGGCAGACCACCCGGTAGAAGGAGATGAGGCAGTAAAATACTTGTTCCCAGATGAAGAAATTCTACAAGTTGAAGAGGAAACTTGGACGATGTACTTTAACAGAGCATCCAATCAGTACGGTTATGGGATTGGTGTATTGCTGACAGCACCCGACGACTCCCATATACCTTTAGCCTTCAAACTCCGGTTCAAGGTGTCCAACAACGATCCAGAATATGAAGTGTGTATTGCTAGTTTTGAAGCCGTCCTGGAACTAGGGGCAATGAGATTGGATGTCATCGGGGACTTGAACTTAGTTGTTTCTTAAGCAGATCGGGACTGGAAAGTCAAAGAAGAGAAGATGAAAGTTTACCATCAGACCTTGGATGTTTTGATTCCCCGGTTTGAAAAAATGACATGCAGGCATCTATTAAGAGAGAACAACAGGTTCACTGACGCTTTAGCAACTCTATCTTCCATGGTAGACATCTCACTTGGAGTCCGGATGTGCCCAATTATCATCGAGTAGAAATACACGTCGACTTATGAAACTATTGCTGCAATAGATGAAGTGCAAGACAAAAACCCTTGGTACTATGATATTTGGAACTTCCTGGAAAAGGAGGCATATCCACCAGGGGCAAATGCCAAGGAGAAATGGGGAATACGGTGAATAGCCGTCCAATTTATCATCTGTGAGGGTAAGTTGTATAAAAGAGGTCATTTAGGAATGCATAAGTTCTGTGTGGAAGAAGAAGAATCGAAGTGCCTTATGGATGCTATCCACGGCGAAGAATGTGGGGCGCATATGAATGGTGTGATGCTAGCTCCAAAGATTCTCAGGCAAGGTTACTACTGGTCCACCATGGAGGAGGATTGTATTGGTTTTGTGCGGCAATACCACAAATGTCAAATTCATGCCAATTGCATGAATATTCTGCCATCAAAGTTGTACAACATGACTTTGCCATGGCTGTTTTCAGTCTGGAAAATCGATGTTATCGGTGCAGTCATGCCAAAAGGGTCGAATGGGCATGAATATATCGTGGTTGTGATTGATTATTTTACAAAGTGAGTGGAAGCTCAGTCTTATGCAGTGTTGAAGGCATCGCATGTTGCTAAATTCATCAAAAACAATATCATTTTTTGGTACGGAGTCCCGAATGAAATCATATTAGATAACTGCACCGACTTCATGAAAGAGGTAATAGATTTGTTGGAGAAATACAATGTGGCTTTTCATAAGTCATCTACATACAGGCCGCAAACCAATGGAGCTTTTGAAGCCACCAATAAGAACATCAAGAACATCTTGTAGAAGATGGTTGAGACCTATAAGGAGTGGCCAGATAAATTGCTATTCGCACTCTAGGGCTACAGAACCTCAATCCGAACATCTATAGGAGCAACCCTTTATTCTCTCGTTTACGAGATGGAAGCTGTTCTGCCAATTGAAATAGAAGTCCCGTTGTTGTGAGTAATGGCTGACTGTCAGATAGTAGAGGTAGATTGGCAACAGAGTAGATTTAAGGAGTTGATGTTGTTTGATAAGAGAAGGCTGAATGCATTGTATCATGTTCAGGGCTAGTAGCGCAGATTTGCTAGGGCTTTTAACAAGAAAGTTAAGTCCCAGAATCTCAAGGAGGCAGATATGGTGCTGAAAGATAACTGAGCTCCAATCCATGACCCTAGGGGCAAGTTTAGACCCAATTGGGCTGGTCCTTATATCATCAAAGCTATCTGGTCAGGAGGAGCGGTTATTCTCATGGACCTAGATGGCCTGGAATTTTCATAACTAATCAACATGGACAAGTTGAAGAAATACTATCCCTAAGAGGCTTGCTAGGCCAAAAACCTAAAAGGGCAACCTAGGCAAAAGTTAGAGCATGAAAAATTAGAAATAAAGAAAAACTGAGTTCGCAGGGTTGAAAACCCTAAAGGGCAACTTTGGCAAAAGTTAGAGCACAAAAAGAGAGAGTTAATACTCGAGCGAACATGAACTGAACTACATAAGGCCTAATTTCCATCTTTGCAATACGTAGGCAACTTCATCTTGAAGCTGGGTTGTGATCATCTCTAACTCAACTATCCTGTTCGTTCTTCTCATTGGGTCATCTTTGTCCATTATCTGAGAGTTCGGTTGTGATCTACATTCTAGGAAGCAGAGCTGGTTACAATACAGAGCAGTAATGTATTCAATTAGGGGCGGTTATGATCTTTTGATTCGTCGTTGTACATCTTGAGGATTGATTCCATGCATGTCAGGTGGTCGTCACCTTTGAAAATAGTTTTGGAAAGTTTTAATAAAAGTTGATTTTGTTCAAAATTTTACCTTTTTCAACTTAGACCATTTTTGGACCAAAAGGGAAATTTTTGTTTTTTTAGTGCTCACCACCTTAATTCCATTGATTTCAACATAAAGTTCTCTAACTCTCTGATACAAATCAAAGTTGCTTTTACATCATAAAACTTGAAAAGAAAGGTCAAAGCAATAAACTAGGGGCATAGGTGAGTCAGGTGCTCCTGCGTCCTCCGCTCGTGCTTGCGGAAGCTTCTGAAGCCAAAGTGGGCCCAGTTTGTGCCTCATCCTCTAGCCCAACAAAGCACTCGCCAGAAAGGGCATAATTGAAATAGGGACTGGGAGCAGAAGCTCTCTCATCCCCCAGGTAGTGAGGTACCTAGCCAAATGTGAAGCACGAATCGGGAATGAAGCCGAGTATTCTACCCTTCCTCTGGGCAAGTTTGATCATGCTCGAATTGGCATCTGAATCGAAAAGAAAAGTAGAACACGCAGTGCGTGAGGCCAATCGATTGTAGGCCAGGCTGCCGTGTCATGCTATAACTCATCTCAGTCAGGTGAAGCCAGGGGCAACACCAAACTATGTCAGTCGTAGAGCTGTTGTATATCCAGTTGCACCACCATCCCTCATTGGGAAAATCCACCAGTTGCTGGCAGAAGAAATAAGCTCAAGCTAAATACTCGGGGCAAGAGTCGACCACCTTCAGCCTATCCATGAGCGATACCTAGGAAGGGATGAAAAATAAGAGAGATTAAAGAATAGAGAGATGTATGTGGAGATAAAAGTAAAAAAAGGGCTTTGAGAGAAAAATAGAGCTTGAGTGCTAAGTGATGTGAGAAATATATATGAGAAAGGGTAGGAAACAATACCTGAAGAAGTAGTGGACTCCCCACAAACCTGGTGGTTTCTCACCAATGAAAAGCATCTAAGCTTATCAGGGTCTCGGCCAGTGCCATACCGATACAACTCTTACCTTCTTTCAGACATTGGGCCACTTCGATCAACCATATGCTGGTTTCGCCAAAACTAGGAGCAAGAAGAAAATGTGGAAGCATACATAAACAGAGGGCATGTTGTCTAAAACCTCGCCAGAGGAGGTTGCCCCTGTCACCGATGTCAAAAAATTGATGAATCAAGCTCGGTATGTCTAGCTCTCCGTCATGGGCCAAAGTTCAAGCTTCGTGCAAAGTGAGCCCACACATTCGTCCCAAAGCTTGGGCATGGCCAAAACGGGGCCAAGGCATTATTTTCGCATCATGCTAGGTTTCGATCAATGCCCGAAATTCTTCAAGAGTCGGACACATTTCTTGTGTTTCGAAGCAAAATACATGCGTAATTGGGTCCCAGCATCGGGCCGCGACATGGAGGAATGGAAAGCAAAGTGGAGTATGGCTCAACGAAAAAAGTGCATTTATGCTAAAACCCTAAAGATTTACCTCTTCTGTGCCGTCTAAAGTAGCTATCCAATCTGTGAGCTTTTCAGCAAGGAATATTTCCATTTGTAGAAGAAACAGTAGCTAAAATGAGGTTTTGGGGAAGAAATCACGAATGAGAGCCTTTTGTAGAAGATAAAGCTGTGAGTGGAGGCCAGTTGTTAGCAATCTGGGGATCCTCACATTTGTGGCCGGCAGGCCCCTAATTGTGGCCGACAACCTTTCCTTTGTGGCCGACAACTCCCTTTTTTGGCCTGCCGTCCACTTGTGTGCTGGGCAGTGTTGGCAGCCTAGCTTTTGTCTTGATTTTTGTATTTTGAGGACTTGTTTTGAGTCTTTTTGGTCTTAGTAAGTGTGTATATTTGTGTTTAAGTTGTTTTTACTTTGCTTATCGAGTCATTTTCAACTTCAATTCCATTTTCATTTTCATGCAAATATGGTGCTCATGATGCAAAAATGACAACATTCTTTATAAAAACTACGAGGTTTTATTCCGATCATGGTTTTTACAAAAAGGGAGTACAAGTTTCAAAAGCAAAAGTAAAACTTATCTAAAGTTATACATATGCTATGCTACCAAACGAAAAGAAACTAAGCAAAAAGTACAAAAAATAGGCACCAGTCATCTCAGGCTCGAGAGGCCCTCTTCGTCCTCTTCCTCGGAGGGGACTCGGGGGCACTGTCTCCATCAACACTGCTGTCAGAATCAGACTCTGAACCAGAGCTGGTATCATCTTCGTTCCCTGTCTCAAAGCCGCCTCGGCGTCATCTCTACTCTCGGATCCCAAGCTAGCATCATCATCTTCGCTCTCAGATGACTCAGAATGTCGACTTACTATCTCCTCGAAGGTGCTGGTCTCACCATCATCATCATCACCCAAAATGGGCTCTAAAGGACTACTCCAACCTCGGGTACCCTTATCTCTGCCTCAACCCCGGCACACATCTTGGCCATGAGATTGGTCTTGCCTCTCTCTCCTCCCTACTGCTGGAGGAGGTACTGCTGATACTGGTGTCACTGCTGCCACTGTTGCCCTCGGTATAGATGGAATTGGAAAAATAGTTGTCAGCATATCAGTTACAATGTGTGTATCAGATACAGGCATAGTATGCAGAATGAGTGTCATGTAGAAACCAGATACAATATGAGTCCAGTGTGTGAGTACAGTGTGCCAATGTAGTGTATCATTGCAGTTTGAAGAAGACTATAGTGGAAATGCTAATGTATCAGTGAGAGTATGATAGTGTGGTGCACAGCAGAGTTAGTAATGAAATACATGCTGAAATGTAGAAAATTACCTAAATACTGTGGAGACCAAGCAGCATCTCTCTCCTCTACACCATGTCGATCAGAGAGGCAACTAGCTCGATGAGGCTCTCTACATACTCCGTAGTAGGTGCCTGCAAGTGCATTTGACTGATCAATATCTAGAATAAACATATCTGAGATGAAAGTTTGAGGTACAAATTGTAAAGTGTGGTTCATACCTGAGGCGCGCCTCGAGCTCTAAAATACTTGTGCCCTGCCTATGCCAACTCGATCGGAATCTGGTAAGCTATCCTGGTCGGCCGCCAACATGTGAGCGTAGTGGGAATCTCCGGTCCACTGGTCATCTGTCCAACAGAAGGGGTCCCTCTAGCATGGGCCCTGGTCGCCTCACCCGCCACAGGAGCTCCTGCTCCCTCGCCTATGCGAATGCCTTCCAGAAGAGGCATAAGATGAGTTTGGATGAATGTCACATAGTCGCCCTATGCTGTGAAGAAGTCAGCGTCTAGGCCTACCATGAACTAGATGATTGCATCAACTAGTAGGCTATCCCCTGTCCTCATAGACGCTAGGGGTGGCATCAGAATGACTAGATCAAGCAAGCCCATGGTCTGGCATACAAACCGCTCGCTTAGAAACCAAGCCTAGCAAACTGGGCCCTCTAATAAAATCTAGAAGCAAGATGTGGCCCAAGTGCCCGCGTACTGGTCTCTCACATGACCTGGCATCATTGCCCAGGGCTGCCATGTGATCTGCGAATAGAGAATGTACAGATTGTTAGTTACCATCAGTTGCCGAAGTATGAATCAGAGCAATAGTAAAGAAAAAATGATTGTGAGTTTCAGGTTACCTCGTCAGCGGCCACTGTATCGAAGTAGTGGCGGAAGAAGGCGAAGGTCGTGTCGTCACGACTCCAACATCGACACCGACCGTCATATCGTCGAGAATACGGTACCATATGGGGAATCTCCTCCATAGGCTCCGGAGCCAGAGTTGGGAAGTAGGAATAAACCGGGCAGTGGTGTTAATGTATGAACAAATATGAAACATAAAGTGCAAAGCAGAAAGCACAATGTATGAGCAGACACAGAAAGTGCAAAGTAGAAAGCACAAGTTGTAAGCATATATTGAATAGAATGTACAACATCAGAAAGGTGTGGTACATACCTTCCAAGCTCTCCAGTAGCCTCCAACTTACTCTCCCCTCATTCGAGAAGTGGAGCTCATGTAGCCATAGAGGGTGGCAAGGCCAGCTCCTCCCCAATCATAGAACCGGACCCGGGGCAGGGTCACCAGGGCGCTCAGCCGATATAAGCCTACAGTGTTCCACCTGCTCAAAAACAAGGTGGTACCGAGGAGAAACATCAAGAAGCCCCGGGCATACTGCTCCATTTCCTCTGGTGTCTCAGGCTCGCTCCCGCGAAACTGCTCAACAAACTAACTGTACCTCACCATGACCAGCCGGTATAGAGGTGGGTGCGTTCCGAGCAGGTGAATCCATGCTACCTCTCACTCACCCATATCTGTGTTAAAGGGGATCGGATCATCCCTTACTCCTAAGCCTATGAGCATGGCGAAGTCATAGGGGGTCATTATCATCTCCCTAGCAGAAGAGAGGTGGAAAGAGTTGGTGGTATCCGACCACCTCTCCACCAACGCTCCGAGAAGGGGCCGCTTCGCTATGAGGCATGAAATTATGGAGTAGCAAAGGCCAAAGCCAGCCTCGTCAATAATATCGCAGACCCTGGCAGGGAGCTCATCATACCAGTCTCTTGCTATTGCCGCTCCATACCCCTTGTAGGCACGTGAGTCTCCCTATGGTAAAGAAGATGTGAATCAGATGAAAGGAAGTGATTAAAGAGCATTCGGATGAAAGGTGGTGCAAGAAATGCAGTTAAACAGAAGGCAAGAATGCATGAAAATAGAGTTCATACCTCGGTAGCGCTGGAAGAAAGGTGGGAATCCGGCTCTCTTAGTAGGAGGTCTTCTGGCACACCACGAGCGAAGTCACTGAAACACCTGATGTCTCCAGGCAGTAGTATATGTGTACGAGGATGATACGTCATCGAATCAAAGGGGCGCACCCTTAGTGGTAATGGCTCTGGCTCGAGCTCCAGAGCAAACTCTTCATCCAGATCAGACGCAATGTCCTCCGCCATTGGCTCCTCAACCTCATCATGGAGTGATAATGGAGATGGAACCTCAAGAGGAGCCCAGTCATGTGGTATATCATTAGCCATCTGGGAAGTGGGTGAAAAAATGGATGAAAAATGAAGAAAAATGGAGAAAAGGGGGTAAACTTGGAAAAAGTCAACCCTAGGAGAGAGAAAATGGAAGAAAACGTCAAAACCCGAGAAAGTTCACAAAACCCGAGAGAAACTCGAGGGGAACAAGCCTAAAGTGGTGAAAATGTAGAAAAAGTGATGAAATCAAAATTTGATCGGTTCAAAGTGTAGAGAATCAAGAGGGTTTTATGAAAAAAGTTTGCGTGGGGCATTGGAAAACGTATATAAAGCGCAAATCTAGAGAGAGGAAGCACCTAGAGAGAGAGGGTGAAGATTTTCGGAGTTGTAGAGGTGAGGAAATGAAGTATGGAGTCGTATTCTTAAAGACCCGAGGCTGAAAAGACAAAACTGCCCCAATTTGTGCACGGGTGGCCGGCAGGCCACATTTGTGCCCGGCAACCCTAAATGGTGGCCAGCGACCTTCTCTTGTGGCCTGTAGGTGGCCGGTGGTCCTCACTTGTGTTCAGAAGTTGTTTTGTGCCTTTGTTTACCGAGAAGTTTATAGGAGGCTCACTGTTGAGTTTAGATTGATTTTAAAGGATCTCAAAATTGCGTTCCGGTGCATGAATGTGCCCCACTTGCCAATAGGAACGATGTGTATCCTTTTTGAGCATGTTGCAAAGTCTCCAAGAGGTAAATCAGAGGTTATCACACAATATCATTTTTATTCATTCTGTCGAATTACATATTTGTTCTCTTCTGTTGTATATAATATGCATTTTCACAGAAATGTGCATTTTCACATATGCTTTTGTTTCTTGCATAGAACATTCTTTGAATTTCGCATAGAATATGCTTTTGTTTCGTTCATAGAACATGCTTTCAATTAACATCATGCGTAGGTTGTTTATCTTGCATGGAATATGCATTGTCACTGTATTGATTTGTAATCTTGTTCAATTTGTGCATTTGTCGCACTTGTTCACTTTGTGCATCTATTGCACTTGTTCACCTTGTGCATCTATCGCACCTATTCACTTTGTGCATGTATCGCATATGCTCATTCCACTTTGCATCTTTTGTTAGTCTCTCAGGATACGTGAAGTACGGCCATGGGCGTGTTTTATCTCGGAACGCGTGAAACGCGAGCCCGAGAGGTTTTCCTTCTATCTCAAGGCGCGTGAAGCATGCCCTGGGTAGGTTGTTTATCTCAGGATGCATGAAGTGCAACCTTGGGTGTGTTTTATCTCGGGAAGTGTAAAATGCAAGCCTGAGCGGTTTTCCTTCTATCTCAGGACGCGTGAAGCGTGGCCTTGGGTGGGTTGTTTATCTCAGGACTCGTGAAGCGTAGCCTTGGGCGTGTTTTATCTAAGGACACGTGAAATGTAAGCCCGAGCGGTTTTCCTTCTATCTTAGGACGCGTAAAGCATGACCCTGGGCTGGTTGTTTATCTCAGGACGTGTGAAGCGCAGCCCTGGCATGTTTTATCTTGGAACGCGTGAAACGGGAGCCCAAGCGATTTTCCTTCTATCTCAAGATGCGTGAAGTGCTACCCTGGGCGGGTTTTTATCTCAGGACATGTGAAGCGCGGCCCTAGGCGTGTTTTATCTCGGAACGAGTGAGACGCAGCCCCGAGCAATTTTTTCCCAATCTCAAGACTCGTGAAATGCGACCTTGAGCAGTTTTCATCTCGAGGCGTGAAACGCGACCCCGAGCGGTGTTTTCTTCCTCGTCTCGCGTTTTGGCATGGTTAAAGTGTGTTTTACATCTTTTCGCATGGAACCTGTGTTGGTTTTAAGCTTGAAGTTGTTCATTCATATGTTGTTATCTTGTTATTGCTTGTTGCATCTGTTATTGCTTATTGCATCATTTGCATCTTGCATGATCATGAGTTTTCAAAATAGTTGGCTTCGCGAAGCGTGTGAGTCCAGCTTTCAAAGTTTTCTTCATGCATATCATTTGCACCCCAGAACTACGCTGGTTTGATTCCTTGCAAAGGGATACGTAGGCAACTTGTGGGCGTAACCAACTTATTTTGTCTTGATTGTTTGTCCAAGTCTTACGGCTTTATCAAAATGGGTCGTCTTTGGGCTTTGACATTCACTCACGTCATTTCATGACTCCGAGTTTTGTCAAAGAGGGGCAACTATAGACACCCAATTTTTGATCACCCTTACGACTTGGATGTCACCACTTGCACACCCGATGATTAATGTGTATATGCTTGTTAAGTGCTCGAAGTCCCTAACAGAATGCCACAGATTTGAGCCTTAAAACCCTGCAAGCCTTGTGCCTTGTTTTGGACCACCATAGCAGTTCTTCAAGCCTGAAAAACCTTGGGACTTGTCGGCTGCCACCTTTGGCTGCCGACCACAAGTGTGGCCTACCGACTAGAATTAGTGGCCTACCGGCCACAAGTGTGTTTTGCAGATATTTTCTGCCAACTGTGCTAGCTGTTGTCACAGATGCATGCACTTGCTTACACGTGTATGTACTGATATTTCTGAGGTAGTGGGATGTTTTTCTATATATAGAAGACCTCCCCTCTTGCTTTCAAGGTTAGAAATTTTTGGAGCAAAATATTTTCTCCCTCTACAATTCTCTCTCTCTCTCTCTCTTGCTAGTTATTGAACCTTTGCTTATACACTCTAAACCAAACCTTACCATCTTTGAGTTGAGGTACTTTTGAGCCTACTTTGAGCTGTTGAGAGTGTGTTTGTGTTGAATTATTGCTTGGAAGTGTTCTTCTCTTCAAGAGGTATAAGGCTTGATTTGTTTCCTTGCTTTGTTTGCTATTTTTCCTATTGTTTTTCTACTGTTCTTGGACTATTTAAACTCTATAATTTTGGGCTGAAACTTGTGGTTTAAGGCCTTAAAGGGTAAAGGGGTGGTTTACTTTTCTTTCCACCTTGCTTCTCTAGCTTTTAGCTTTGTGTTTCCCATCTTTACACTATCTTTTTTTGAGCTTTTAAACATTGATTTTTAGAGCTTCTTTAGTTGCTAAAATGTTGTTTTGAAGTCCAAAATTAGAGGGGGTAGCCTCCCCTCCTTCTGTCTTGTTTACTAGCTTACATAGCTCTATATTTTAGCATATTGTTCTAGCTATTTTTGTCTTAATTCCAGCATGTTTTAGGACTTATTTAGCACTATTTTAGGACTGTTTTTGGTGGTTCATTGAATTTGAGCTTTGTATTGCATGCTTGTTGTAACACCCCAAATTCCTAGCTAAAATGATAAGACAACAATCATGGCTCTTTCAAGGAAAACCGAATATAAATCTCCAAACTTACATTACATGATACAATAGTTCTTCGTGCAACAATACATTAATCGAACAACAAGTAAATAAACAAATAAATACCCCCAAGGGTTTACAAGTTTCCAAAGCTTGAGCCTGGTTACACAAAATGGTTATTCAAACCCACACAAACATAGCCCTTGGCTTACACACAGAGTCACAGCAAAATGAGAGCACTGTACTCCCAACACACATACTTCCATGCCCCTAGTTGGGTGGGATCACCACATCTTTTCCTGCACAAAAATCCCATAGGGTGAGCATAAAGTCCAATAGGAAATTCTTAACAAAGTATATACATTTTATACAAGTCTCAAGAGATGAAATGCATATGCCATGTTATGCCCTTTTTGAAGATAAATCACATT